>JAWWLV010000088.1:27468098-27507300 GCA_035041135.1 Platyrinchus mystaceus
CAAAATTTATTTGCCCCAAACACATGAACATATATGTGCTTGACAAATACTGTAGGAGTTCAGGAAGGCAAACCAACCCTGGCTTTAATCCAGCATTCACTTCTGCTGAATCCAGAACTGGTCAGGTCTAAAACAGCATCCTTTCCCATTCCAGACACAATTTCCTGGTAAATATAAGGGAGAGGAGAGATGGTTTTGGTCTTCCAAAATTTCTAATTTTAGTCACTTTTTTATTTCTTTTCGTAATGGGTATATACATGTAACCAGCATGACTTACTGAATCAGCATTATTATTTAAAACAAAAGCTCAAACTGGAAAATAGTGATATTAAATCTGGAAAAAAACCACAGTAAATTTTAAAGCATAATTGGGACTCTATAGGAAGACAACACTGAATTTTGTATCACCACAATCTGACAACAATTTTTTATTGAAGGTGTCACTCAAGCAGCTCCAAAATAAAACTGGGAATAGGTTTTTTATCTTTCTGGCTTGTTGGCTTCAGTTATATTAGAAGGTACTCCTGTTTGGATGTGCTGGGATAGTTTTCTGGTATTTATTTATAAACACTTGCCATAGTATACATAATTATTTGGATGCATGATCCCTTAAGTTACAACTATATTAATAAATAAACTAGCAAATAAACTTTTCCGTTAATGGCCACTAAAGATCTTATTGCATTAAATAGAGTATCTGAATAATTTACCCTTTTTCCTACAATCAGTGTACTGTGAGTTCAGAAATATTCTTTCCAAGGTAATGGTGAAGAGTAGGTTCAGGAGGGCTCAGCTGATGTATTTGCACACTTCGTAAAGTACATTGAGAGTATCTGAAGGATCTGTGAGTTAGATGGTGTAAAATATCACTTAGAAAAGGCTGAAGGAATAGTTCATGACTGTGTTAGTGTACTTTGTGCAGAGGCTTTCTGAGAAATTATTCTGTCAAAAGTCTGCTGTTGCCTGGCAGCGAATCAGACCTTCAATTTCTGGACAACTCTGATGCAAAAGTCCCAGCAGTGCATATGTTGGTGTCAGTGCCGGGTGAGACATGGCATCCCCACTCTGGAGAGATGCTGAGGGCATGACATCTGCCTGTGGGATGGCTGTGAGGAAGGTACATGCAAGCTGGGAGCCCTGGCCGGTGGGATGAGGCTGAAGCTCTGGAGGCGAACCCAGGCAGGGGCTGGCAGCTGGCTGTGTACCTGGACAAACTTGGGGGCAAAGTCCAGGTGATGGCTCTGTTTTACTGGGTTAGGATTTTTAGGTGGATGTTATATTCTGGTGAAAAACTTGGCAGCTCACCTTATTACGTCAGGCACTCAAGCTAGGCACCAAAAAACCCGGGGTGAACACGATTAGTGACCATATTTGAGGAGCTGCCTTAATGACCTCCTTCCCACCACACATGAGCAAGATGAATGGGATATAACCTGAGTTTGGAGAGGGTCATTCAGTCACCCTAGCCATGAGACTGTCCTCTTGTCTGTTTTCCTTTCTCAGTCATAGCACACCCCCTGCCTTCAGTGTCGAATAAGTCAGAAGTCCCAGGCACAGCTCAGCTTCCAGGGCTTTCTGGTCTTAGTTCATACCCTGGTAAAAGGAACTTGAATGAAGCCACACTATTTAGTGTGACATTAAACTTAGTTAATCTAATGGAAAGGTGACACTGGAAAGGGCCAGCCTGCTCATCCTCTGTTGTGATGGGTGACCTGCCATCTATGGATGCACAGATCTCACTGATTGTTGTTTGCAGGGTGAACCAGCTCACTACATAATCAAAGAGAAGACAGCTCTTTCTTTTTTCTTTCTTTTTTTTTTCTTTTTTCTTTTTTTTTCCTTTCCCCAGCAAGGTTAATTGCTTAGATAATTTATTTTGCATAGTCAAAGTCCCTTAATTTAATGGAAGGGAATTGGCAGGAGGGCATTTCCCATCA
Organism: Platyrinchus mystaceus; assembly: GCA_035041135.1. Lineage (NCBI taxonomy): Eukaryota > Metazoa > Chordata > Aves > Passeriformes > Tyrannidae > Platyrinchus > Platyrinchus mystaceus. The sequence continues at coordinate 27,470,036 of JAWWLV010000088.1, forward strand.
GAGCAGGAAAAACAGTTCTGCCAGCTTAGCCCTTGTGTCAGACCTTGTGCCTTGACTCTGACAAGGGTGCCCCACAGCCTTCCCATGTGCTCTGGTGTGGATATGTTTGGTAAACACTGGGCAAATAAATAGATATTATAAAGATGGTTTTCAGGAATTTTCTCATTAATCAGGAAAACTTATACCAAAGCTATGATGAACAATTGTGGTGCTAAAAGGCAAAAATAATTTCCATTCAGCATGCTCCAATACTCCGCTTTGTGAGTAATCTTGTTTGTAGAATTCCAGCCTAGTTGGAGTTTTGGTGGGCTGTTAGGCATTGTTAATTTAATTTGATGCATTTTTTGAGACATATCTGAAATATGAAACTATTTTCTACCTTAACTTGCTCACAGGGATTCTGAATTGTAACTTTCTAGTTTGGCTGTATTTAAACCTGGGATATGTCAATGATGGTTGTACTAATGGAAGCCACTCAGAAGGCCAGAAAAAAGCACAGATTGTATTTTTGGACAGTGGGCACAGCAGTGAGATAACACAACGAAAAAAGAAATAAGAACTACGTGCTTTTTAAAGTACAGAATTTTCCTGTTCTTTTTGTCAGTATGACTTGATCTACACCTGAGATTTTTGTAAAAATGTGTAAAAGGAAGGAATAGTTAAAGGTTGCTAAAACCTCCCTAATTTTGATAAAACTTTTAGCAGAGAAAAACAATAGTCTTCCTGGCTTTAGAGAGTACATCAAAACTCTAATTCTGGTAATATTTTTATAACAGTCTTGGGAAAAAGAGTTTCAGTGAGCTAAGAAAAAAAATTGTAGCTGTTTGGCAAGTTTTGTGTGCTTCTCATTACTAGTTATTGACTGTTTGTAAATACGGTACCATAGTATTTCCATTTCATTCTTGTCCAAGGTCATTGCTTCTAAATGTTTTATGACTGTATTGTATTTACTGATGATATAAATACACTTATAAGAGAAAATTTAATTTATTTTTCCCTTTTCTGAAATACATAAACCTGGCATCAAACCTAATATTTTAATTCATTATTCTGTGGCCTGCAAAAATGAGTTGATAAGTGTTCTAGTGCAAGTAGCTTTACATTTTCATCAGGGATAATATTTGAATCAAAAATAACAACAAAAATAGGAATATGCCAGCAATGCATATCAAAACAGCACTTTATTTGTGTAAATATATTTCTCCATATCAGATACTGGCAGGATTTTTATATTTGTAGGCGGGCATCTAAGATTAAGTAATTACAGTAGAATGGTAAAGTTCCAGACTTTGATCCTAATTTAACTGAAGTCAATGGAAGTCTCACAAAGGGCTGTAACCCTTTAAGCCCATCAGCTTTTGAGTAATTAGAAACTGCTCAATTGGACCTCTCATAAAAAGCAACCTTTATTTCCTAAACTTAGTGATCTCGCAGCATATAAGAAAAGTTTTCCTTAGTCAACTTGATGGGAATTATGAGCATTACCCTGATTCATTTTTTTGCAGAGAGATAGTTTAGGTACAGTTTGCTGTTTCAGGAGCCACTGAGCTGATCCAGTGTTGCATTTCTGTTGTGAAGGGGATGTGTTGCTCCAACTGTTTTCCTGCCTTTTCCTGCAGGCTGACCCCCATGTTCTGCTCCCTGGTGCCTCTGGACCTCTCTTTGTGAAAGTGGTCAACTCAGTAGCTCATAGGAAACCTCCAGTTGTTTTTGCTGGGTACTTTTCTGCTAGGTTAGCAAATTGATTTAATTGACAAAAAGGATTCGTGAAACAGCAGAACAGATGTGAAGGAAGAAGAGGAAGCGTGCAGACAGGAGTGGTGGGAGCTCTGGAGGTGGGAAGTTTTCCTCTTCAGTGATAGCAAACTGTGAAATTGCCCAAGCTGGCTGGTGAAATCTCACCCCTTGGCTGGCACTTGCTGGCTAAGACTTTGCCCAGCCCCTGTTCCCTGATCAGCGCAAAACTTTTGGAGCTACAAATTTTGGAGTGGTTATTTCTGAAATGTATTTTGTGTATTGTATTTTGGTGATGATTGAAAGGAAGCTCAGGAACAGGCAAAAGCATGCAGATTTCAGTCCAGTTCTCACAGAGCTGGAGTTGCCTTTCGGGGCGGTTGCTGGCTGGAGGCTGAAGCACAGCTGCTGTTTGCAATCGTGCAGGATGAGATGGAAACTTCACAGCTGTGTTTGCTGTTGGGTATCAGTTCCTGCTCAAAGAGCTTTCAGCTCTTGAAATCAGCTTTCATAACCATGGAATTTTTAGAGATTTTTTTTTTCTCTTTTTAATATTAACTAAAGGAAATCTGCGCTCTTTTGAAAGCTTTTGTGTAGGGAAAAAAAAAAATAAGAGCCAGATTCTTTCCAGTGTTGTCAGAAATAGAATCACCCTGTAGTTAAAAAATTCCTGTAGCACCCTTGTATCCCAGAACCCAATTTTTTTTTTCTTTTTAAAATTTTTCTTTAAGTCCTTGCCTGTTTCAGGCAGAAGAACTTCATCTTATTTCCCTGTGCTTCCAATAGGAGCTGTAAGCAAGTTGAGCATTGTTTAATTCAATGTTAGAAGATATCTGATGATGTGCTTTTGGCTAAATAGTTCTCCAATGGGACTATAAGCCTACCTAGGTACTCGAGATCCAATATAAACAGGTACGCCCCTCCACAAAAAAAGATCCTTGAGATGTTATATTATTCCCATTTTCCTCATTTTTTATAAGATAATTTCAACTGTGTGTAGCATTATCTTCCTTATTTTCACATTAACATGAAATATAGATCTAAGGAGGAACATTCTGAAGGCAGATTAACTTGTCTCTTTGCAAAGGAAAAGTAATCTCTGGAAAATTAATGCTGTTTTCACATACATCTGAGTAAACAGATTTTAAATACAATTTGGAGTATAGAAAATCCTTACATCATTACTGATGAGTTTTTTGTTGGTGTTGTTTTGTTTGTTTGTTTGTTTGGGGTTTTTTTGCTGCTGTGAAATGCCTTTCTTTTTTCAGGGTAACAAATACCGCTGTATTTATTCATTTAATTATACATTTGTTTATTGGCAGGTCTGAAGGGTTACATTGTGATGATCTTATGATGCACATAAAGTCTGAAGGGATGGGGACTGTTATCCACCTCTACTCTATTTTTCCTTTATTACTGGTTAATCTATTCATAAGGTTAACTTGACTTTTTTTTGTTATTATTATCCTCATGTGGAAATTTTCAGCCATAAAACCCTAGCCACTGTCTGATTTTCATGATATTTTAATGTAAAACTTCAAGTTCATGAAAAATTTCTACACTTGAAATATTTAAGACAAAATATCAAAAATATCAGACACTTATTTTTTTTTCCAAAACTTTTTTCACTGAAAAGTGTTACTGAAAAGCAGCTGAGACATCTTCAGTCAGCTTCATTATTTGTGCCTTCAAACCTGTAAGTCAGAGTAGCTCTGTCTCAAAGGTCTTCCTGTGAGAGATGTGGCTGCTGGAGTTGTGTGACCTGAGGCCAGAGGCAGGACACGGAGTTCCTCTTTTTGATGGGAAAAATTTGGTAAGAAAACTAGTTAAGAAAACCAGTTAACTAGTAGCTTTCTGTAATTTCTTTTGGACAAGTGGCACCAGAGCTTGCAAACAGTCACATGGAAGTCCGTAAGATGGTTGAAAAAGACCAGAAGATGAAGTGACTACATATGTGGCCATTAAGATAGAAAATTTTGACAGCTTGAGGAGACAGTATTTTTGCAGTGTAGAACCTCTTGAATGCAACCTCAAATAAAAATAGGGTTCATCAAAACCCAGATGAGTGTCCTGGAAGGAGCTAAAAGAATAAGACAAGGTGTTTTTTCAGAAGCATGTGAAATGCAGCCTAGCCTTTTGCTGAAGAGACAGAGCCCATCATAATCAGGCATAAAGACTTGGAGCTCAGAAAAAGGTTTTGGCTTGAGGTATTTCTTTGGCAGTGTTTTTTTTTTTTGTTTTTTTTTTTTTTTTTTAGTTCTGAAACTCCTGGCAAAGTGATTGTTTGGTGTAAGAAAGAGCCAAGGAATTTCAAATATTGAGCTACCCATGAGCCATTCCAGTAAGCTGCTTGGAGATTGTCCTCACAGAGCACATTTTGAGGTGAAACAGACTGCATCAGGTTTTGAAGTGTTTGAAGATCTCAGGGGAGATAAGGAGTAGGAACACTTAGTTATTGTCATTCCTTCATCTTGCTGTTTATTTTTACAGTCAGAATTAGTCTCGTGAAAAACCTTGTTTAACTTCAAAGCACAGGTATGACTCCTCCTCACTATAAACACTTTGACTAAGGGAACCAACAGACTCTAAGAACTTTCTGCCAGAAGCAAGATAAGTTGCCTTAATAAGGCACTCATAATTATGATTTCCCCCCTTTGTGACATTTAAGCATATCTATCTAGAAGACAAAATGTTTTATAAGTTAATCAAAACTGAAGCTGTCTTAAGATACACTTATAAAACATTGAAACACTTTGGAGTAGAGGCCGGGATTCTCCTTGTTCTTCTGTCCCAGGAATCCCTGGTTATTCCTGTAACAGGAGCAGAAAGGTGACTGTGCAGAATTTGATTGGAGAGATAAGAAGTACAAAATTTTTTTTGTTTGTTTTTTCTTTTTCTAACATGTGAGGTGTCCTTAATTTATTTAGTGTCCTTAATACACATCCTTTGTGTGCTGACTTGCAGGTCTTTTTCATACACATTTAAAGATTAATGGCCTCTAGTGAGGACAGTTATTTGCATTAATTGTCTGATTTCTGTTTCTGGCTCAGTAGCCTCAGTAGCAAAGCTTTGCATTTTTGCATTTAATATTTCATTGATATTTTTATATATTTTGTTTCGAAACAATAACATAGAAAAGCCTTTGTTTTTATAGAACCTCTAATTTTACAGTCATTTCAGAAATACATCTAATGACTGGAAACACAAAATTGATACCACATTCCTCTCTCTTTTTGACAGCAATGTTACTAGCACTGTTCTAGGAGTTGTGTATATGTTAGACCTGTGCAACACTGAAACATTAAATCTTACCATTATAGCTGATAGCCCCATTCACCAATATTTATGGGGGCATAAGGAAATCACATGAATGATATGTATGAGGTGTAGAAATGGAATTCAAATTTCAGACATATTTGAATTTGAGGACAAAAATGGATAGTACAGTGAGGCAGCCTGGCCATTTAGGGTGAAAGAAATTATGGGATGAATAGTGTCTCACCAGTGGTTTTGTCCTGAAAATAGCAAACTATCTAAAACCAATCTGATGGCATATATTACATATGAGACAGCATTACTAGTCTAAGTATTAACCAAGGAATTGAAAGTTAGGTCAAAGACTGATCAGATAAACAATAAAAACTTAAAAGTGTGTTGAGAAAATGAAAAAAAAACCCAACAAACAACTAAACCAACCAACCAACCAAAATATTTTTAATTTTGTTTTCTTTCCCTCTCCTGACCTTTACCAGTATTTTCACACACTGGTTAAGGTGCATCCTGTAATGACTATTGGAGGACTGTGAGTGTGGAAGAACAATGTGTACAAACATGCAACTGTGAAAGAGAATGGAGTGGGGGAACCCTAACAAACTGCTTCACATGTAACTCATGAACTAGGTAGCTGTAGAGCACATCATCATTCTCATGAAATGAACTCTCAGTCCTCATATCAGCATTACACCCCTTCTGTTTTGTATATACTGTGTTTTTCAGGAGTCTGCTCCTACAATATGGAACTTTGTCTCACACCCTAAAAACAAGGAGGAGTCAAACACCAGTAGTTATTCTCTGTCCTCATTTCATTTCTGAACAGAGTTCTACAACTATTGCTGCCATGTCAGCTCTTGCCTTCAGATGTTTTTGTATTTATCTCATTGTAGACAACAGAAGTGACACAAACAAAAAAGGAGAAGTCATGACTACTTTTGCACGTAAAAATCCAGGTGGAAAGAACCATTGAACCAAATACTGGTTCCACATGAGCCTGGTGTGTTTATGAGGCAGAGCACATTTAGGTCTGGCAAGGGACCATGCTGATCTTCGCAGCAGATCTGAAGCTCAGGTGTGAGTTTGAGAGTCCAAATTACCTTTTGGATAGTGGCCTCTGGCTACTGGCTTGTGTAGGCAGGTTTGTGGGTGCATCAGGAAGAGAAAGGGAAAAAGAGCAGTGCGAGAGACAAAGGAGCAAAGGAAGAGTGATGGTTTAACATGGTGTAGGCTGCTGCAGCTGTGCAGGCAGATGTGCTTCCAGGCGGATAATTCTGTACTTGGTGTGAATCCTCTGAGAAGTTCAGTAGGGCTGAGCTTGCCTGGGAGTCTCTGTCTTTCCTCCCACCTTGAAAAAAGCAGTAAGAGAGGAAGGTTTTAGACCAAGGACAGCCTAGGGAGAAGCTTTTGGACATCACTGTTCATAAGTCACTCTTGCCTGATTCTTCCTTTTGCCTGTGGAAACAGGATTTCGTAAGTTGTCTTTTGAACAGATCCACTTATTTGCAAAGACATTATACCATTAGTTTGCCCTGCAGGCAGGACTACTGATGCCTTAGGATTCTTAAGATTTGTAGCATATAGATTTTTAGTATAGCTGTGTAGTTTCTAACACTTTAAAATAGCAGTTAACAGTTACTAAACTCCCTTACTCATGCTCTGTATCAAATTCTCAAAATTCTTCAAGTTTTGTTTAATGTTCTTTTCAAGGAAAAGATTTTAGTGAGTACATCTTGTTTGGGACATGTACCTAAAAAGATATCATTGTAGTCAAAGCAACCTAGAAGGCCCAGAGGCCTTGGAGAAGCTCCAAAGAAGGCATGTGACCTGAAGATGATGATGATGAAGAAGAAAGGGGTCTTGAGACCTCCAACTCAATTCTGGGAAGGCATGTCAAGGGGTGGACCTGGGGGAGGTTCTGGGGGTGGACAATTTTCGGGTTGGGTGTATCCATTAGATATGATAATTAATTAGTGCTATAAAATTGTAGAAGCCCGATACTGTATGCTACACTATTGTACACTTACGTATTCAGTGTGCCTTAAAGCACTTTAATAAAGACTTCTCTCTATCTTATATTAATATTGTCCAGAAAGTTCTTTTCTTCCATTTTTAGGCAGCACTACACTGAAAAGACTAATTGTTTGGGTCAAAAGGGAAAGTGATACTTCCTGAAGAATTTTGTCTTGAAGTTTTTACTGACAAAAAAACACATACAAAGGATTGGTTGTGCCAGTTGGGGATAAGCAGTTTTCTTTTTTTCTTCAAATGGTCTCTTAGAAAATAGAAACCCATGTTTCAAAAACTCTGCATCTCTGAGGGTAGTAGATCTTCTATGAGAAGGCCTCTCAGAGGGAATGTCAGCACTACAGGAAAACATTTCAACACTCCTTGTATGTGAAAAGTGATTAGATCTTCTTTATTCCTTGAAGTGTATGTGTTTGCCTGTTGTATTTTACTTCTACCTTTATATACATGGCTTTTCTCTGGATGGTGGTACAGGCTTGTAAAATAGATCTCTCAAGTACTCTGAAAGGATATTCAAAAAGAGTGTTGTAGCATGTGCAGTCTTGCTAATGGTGGTATCTGAATAGTCTATAAATAAGGAAATCTTGTGATGTTTTAGTAATGACTATTTTGTTTTATTCACATGGCATCTGGGTTTTGAATAATGTTATTCAGCCCTTACTCCTTCTTATGATGTAGAATCTTATTCTTACATGGGTAAAGATGCAGCAATAAAAAGGCAACATTTTTGTTCTTACTCTGACGTAGACAGAGAGAAATGCTGCATGCAGGATTAAATAGTAAAACTTTGTTGTGGGTTTTACATGTTAACTTCAGTGTAGTGATTTGCAACAATCTTGGCCTTACTGAAAAAAATCCCTTTGAAGTAACTGGCAGCAGTTTTTAGTTCTCTTGAACTTTTATCTTGGGGAATGGGAGCTGATTTACTGAAAAATACAACCAAGTGAACAAGCAGCAATATATTTTTAATGGGCTAATCTGTTGGTTTTGTTCTGTGTACACTTCTCAAACTTCTTGAGTTGATTGACTGCTTTGTACTTCTTTGTACTGGGGTAAACATATACAGACATACTGATATGGCTGTGTACTACTGTCTGTGCACGTGTGGGCTTGTGTTAAAGCATTGAATCCCTGAAACAAACTACTGTAACTTTGCATAAAAGTGACCACAGGTTGTAGTAGAGAACCTTCTAAGCTGCAGATGAGTTGAGAGCTAATATTGTCAGACCTGCAAAAAGTGTCTCATTGATTTTTGCCCATAAAATACAGAAAAATATTCAAAATAAGGCAACAGGAATGTGTCTAACCCTGCACTGCATTAAAATATTTATTGTGAAATATTTAGTGCAGATATAAATGTTTAACTCCAAGAGTGTACTTATGGGGTTTTCCATGTTTCTCTTAAATTTTAGATATAAATTATTAGATGGTGGCAAATAAAAAGGAAGCAACATCATGTTCTTCGTAGCTATGACCCAATGTTTCCATTATTCCATAATATGGAGAAACGTTTCCCTTTCTGGTCCACAGAACTGAATATTGCCCAAACTAATTATTATGCATGTGAAATGTCCTCCTTGATAAGATGTTTCTCAGTGGAGGAAGTGCAATATATGCACACTAGAGTCACTCTGAAAAGCAAAAAACAAGATTTTCTGCTCACTTTTTGATCTCTCAGAAATCAGTAAGTGACAGAGATGCATTTAGCTCTATTAAGTCTTCAGGGAAGACTAAAAAAAATTACCTGCATTTAGTAAGCATTTCATTTCCAAATTGCCCCTGCAAATTTAATCTGGTGCTGTGAATTCATAATTAATAGCTCTTATAACAAAATTATCTTTATTATGCTGTATCAGAGCCCTTACAGTGTGCTACAGAGTGTGTGCTGATAAGCAGGTGCTTTTTAAGGATTGTGAAAGTCTGAAGAAAGTCTATAATTTCAGATTGTAAAAATCTGAGCGCTCCATGACGGAGCTTTCTTTGTCTGCGCTGTTAATTTATGTTGTGTTACTAAACTTAATCTGTCACACATAAGCATGTTATCTTTCTCTAAAAATGTGCATCTTAATATGAAGTAAGTCAAGAAATTAATTCTGAGAAAAGTGGCATTGCATGCATGTATTTGCATCCTGAACTTTGGGGCCACCAGCCACAGGGTGTTACATGGTCACTCTGAGTGCAGCTACTGGGTGACTGTTCTCACCCAGTGCTTCCAACCATGCACAGGTTTTGAGCATCCATCTGAACAGACGAATGTTCTTTAGTGAAGGCCAGTGATGTGCTATAGTTTATTGAGTACAATGGACCCAGTAAAAGTATTCACCATTAACATTCATAACAATAAAAAAATCCTGTGTTGTTGACAGGAGTTGCATTTGTCTGTATTTGGGTTGATGGAGTAAAAAGCATTTAGTAGACATTTCATTGAGGTGAAGGAAAATGAAACATTTCAATAAAAGCAATGTTAGTATCTGCACGGCCTTGATGGGGTTGCCATGACACCTGCATGTGTAATTCTATGGCTTGTATGGACTATTTAAAAAATCTCTTACCATGACTATTCTACTTTGAAAATCAATGCCATGCTGAAGCTACAGTCTGGAACATGAGAAGCTCCCACATCCCCCTAGCAATGATCAGTACTTTTTGGCAGGCTGTGTTTGTAATGAGATCAATTGTTTTTAATCTGTAACTTAGTGCTGCATTGGTTTTCAAGCTGCACTGTTAAACTATGTTTTTGAAAGAAAAATGTTGTGATATACCAAGCTTCAAAACTGATTTATTTTCATCCTCTTAGCTCAAGCTCAGTTTTCCAGCATGTGGTGGTGCAGCGTGCCGCAAATTTATTGCCTGGGGCAGTTTGAGACTATCCGTAACTTCGTCACTGGGAAAGAGACAGCTGGATTTTCCCTGTGTATTAGCAGGACTGTGCAAGTTTTGACAGTATGACTCTTTCTTATTCACTTTTGCTTATACCTTCAGGCAGGTAGATTCTCCTCGTGGATTAGAATGTTTTAATGTGAAATCAAAGTAATTGTGAAATGTATTCCTTGTAGAAAGTAGAGGATAGAATAAACACCTGTGCACAGCACATATAAAGCTAAGAATGGGATAGATGCTTTTAACACCTGTTGATTTATGTGAATCTATAGCTGTCATACTATCACCAGTCCACCTCCACTTACTTTTGAAAGCTTGTTCTCAGGCTTAATCATGCTTTTTCTTAAAAGCAGAGTCAGATTAAAGAGATTTCAGGCTTTCTGTAATCTCATCTGATTGAGCAGAAGGATAGTTAAGGACAAAAACAAAACACAGTTGTTTACCATTTCCTTAAAACTCGATCAATCTTTAGGCAACAGAGTATTGTAGAAGTAGGCCACATTCCCAGAACAAAGCCAACATTTTGACTTAGTCTGATACTTGTTTCTCTTGGAAACTGATGATTAGTACTGTTCTAGAGACTGATATACTTGAATTTTCTGACTTATTAGCTCAACAGCATGGAATGAGCTGTTGTGATGGATGGGTAGTGCTGGACAGCCAACCTTTTTGCCATGTGCTTTCATGGGACAGGAAAGTTTGAGTGTCGCTTTTCCGTGATGATTCTTTCATGCTTTTGAGTGCCTGGTTTGGAATTGTCCTTTAAAACTCAAACAGGCCAGTGTTTGAGATGCTTCAGAAGAAGTGCTCAAGAAACCTCAATTCCCTGTCTATTTTTCACACTGGTGGTTTAGCAACAGTGAGCAGCACTGGAGCAGGCACTGAGTTACTTAACTCTAGAGGAGTGAGAGCAGACTGAATGAAGGTTAAAATGATGGGGTGCCTCACATGACCAAATGTACAGAAAACAGCTGAAATACTAGGAAAGGATGTGGTTCATCAGCTCAGTATTTCCATATGAAATGTGCGACAGGTATTCTGTGGGAGGATGGAGGTAAATGCACATGTGAATGACTACCTGGAATCTTGAATGAATCCTCTGTTTCAATATCAGCTTGCACATGGCAGCACAGAGGCTTCCCAAAGTGGAACAGACATTACACACAATGCTGTAAAGCTGAAAGAGGGGCAGTCTTCTGAAAGTGGCTCAGCTCATGCTGTGTCTTTTGCATACAGAAGAGCCTTCTGATAATTCTGGCATCTCATTTCGAAAACATTGCCCTACTTTTCTGTAAAGTGGAGATCAGAAAGAATGCTTTCAAACTGTCAGGCTTTTTGCATGGAATGGGAGGGCAAGCAGTGATAGTAGTCAGAGATCCTATGTTTTGGAAACGAAATTGAAAAACCTACAATAGTATTCAGGGAAGTTTTTGTGCCTGCAGAAAAGCTTGAGAAATGGAAGTGCTGTCACTGATTCCACAGAGAAAGAAAAAAGAGAAAGGGAAATACGATATATGATTCCAGAGGGCATCCCTTGAAAACACATGATTTCAAATCTTGTTATACAACCAGACTTTTGTTGGGTATCACATTTTTTGTATCTATCTCTTTTCCTGTGTTTTTTTTTCTCATTTTTCTTTCCAGATCCATACAATCCAATCTCCATGGACTAATATCCAATAAGACCAATGTACATTACCATATGTTACTATTTGTTGTAAACTTAAAAGAAAAATATGCTGTTGTCTTTTAAAATGTTTTATCTAAACAAGCCAGTATTCCAGATTTTTCCTATTTCCAGTTATTTCTCTTCTCCATATATAGAAGGTGAAAGGATATATCTGAAATGTTTTAACAGATTCATCCCTACATAGTGTTGACATACTTGGTCATCAAGATCAAGCTTTCAGCTTGTCAAGTAGGAGACAGAGAAAGAAATTCACTGTTTTATACAGAGAGCTGAAGGCAAATGAGTAGTTACAATGGAAGATCTTGGAGGATCTGTAGGGGATTCTGAAATGGCTGCTGAGAGCTCTCAAGAATTAGAAGGCCAGGAAATGTGTTGGTATTTTTCTCTTGGATGTCGTTGTTTACGGTGCTAGCTAAAGGATGCAGAAATTCCCAGTACTTTTATCAAACATGAACATCTTTTTGCTACCGCTGTTACAGGTCCATGGGAGTGGGTGATGTGAGAGTGCAGCAGGAATTCAGACCTTAAGAAACAACAAGCAAAAGCTGTTTGAAGAGCTGGAAGTGGTGTCAGGGAATTGCATTACTACTGAAATTGCCTACAGCAACTGCAAGGTCCCTTCTTAAAAAGAAAAGTAAGTATGATAGTGACACTAAAGTGGATACTGAATTCACTCAGCTGAAGGATGCCTTCTGAGTGCAGAGCCCTACATGAGGGGAACCCAATGCATCAGCTTGCTGAGCATCCTGCTGGCCAAAATATACCTGGGTGTTGTGCCTAGAGGTTTTAATTTTGGTGCAAGGTAATGTTTTGGCAAGTGAGTAGAGCAAATGAAAAAAGAGGATTAAGATCCCAGTCCTGCAATTTCAGGGACATGTACAGACCCTCAGGAGCTTTGTGGATCTTGAGTAGGATTCATTCCAAACAGAACAATGTCCCCCAAAAAACATATCCTGTTTTTAGACAGCCTATTTCACCTCTGGTCAATGGAGAATGACAGCTTTCTGTAACACTGGAGAGAGAGTGTTGGGCTTCTTTCTACAGTGGATCCATCCAATAAGGATGTTGAAATCATCTCTAGAAAATTGTATTGGCTTCCACTGACAGTAGAGGGAGATGATGTGAGTAGCATAGACTGGATGACAAACTTTTACACAATAAACGTTAGGCAAGAGGAACACAGCCTTTTGATTCATCAGTTCTCTTCTTTCATTTCTCTAATGGTGCTGCTGACAGTCTTGACCAGAATTCGTGCTCTTAAAAGAATTTGCTCAAATGTCTTCAGAGAATATGGCATCCTGCTCTTCTACTACATGTTCTCCACAAGATAGCAGTGGTGCTACTCTGAAGTATTCCATGGAAAGAATTCTGTGTTTGTGGTATTTCTTTTAATAGACTTTATTAGAAGTCTCTATTTTTCTGGGATATATTGGTCACAGGAGAGACTAAAATGAAAGTAACAGATTTGAGCAGAATAAAATCAGAAGATTTTTATTATTTTCTGAGAGAAATGTATTTTGGCATTGGAAAATGGGAAAAATAAGAAGCTTGGATTTACTTCAGTCAGCAGCAAGCTTCAAAGACTCACATGGAAAAGAAAAATCTGCATGACTAGCTGTATGACATGGAAGTAAATAAGAGTGCCTCATACAGCACCCTAGTATGCTGCAATTGTATAGATGGCTGAGACATTTTCCTAGCCTTTTGTAGTCATCTTCATATATTGTGCAATATTTATTCTATCAGGCAATATGTGTTGATTTTTCTCTTGCAATTCAGTGTACACATTTGGAAACACTTCAGTGTATCCCAAATTAAAGTAATTCATCAAGACAACAAAGCTAGTTTGCTTAAAGATTCATGGTTTTTCTTCTGGAGAAGAAAGTTAAAAAGCAACTCTCCTGCTCTATTACTGATGTTTAATATTGACCTTCTACTGACCACTGTTTAAAGATCACATACTCACCGCTTGGTCATTTAACGTTCTATCCTAGCTTCTTTGTACACTGTATATTTGCAGTTAATGAATATATGGGGTAGGTTGACCCTAGCTGGCACACCCTGCAGTGGGATAGGAGAGAGAATTGGAAAAGTAAAAGCAAGAAAATTTCATAGGCCAAGATAAAGGCAGTTTAATAAGTGAAGGGGGGAAAAAAAAGAAAAATCACCAAGTGGTGCAAAGGTAATCACTTATCACCTCCCTCCAGCTAACTGATGCCAGGCCAGTCCACAGGTAATGGCTGCTCTGGAAAAACTCCCCCTCTTTCATTGCTGAGAGTGACATTATATGATGCATAGTGTCTCTTTGCTGATCAGAGGTCAGCTCTCCTGGTGTCTCCCCTCCCAGATTTTGCTCATCCCCAGCCTACTGCTGGGGCGTGCAGTGACAAAAGAGTAGGTCCTGATGCTGTGTGAGCACCAACCAGCCATACTTAAAACATTGGTGTGTGTTAGCACTGTTTTGGTCAGCAATCTAAAACAAGGTACCATACAGGTGCAGTGAAGAAAATTAACTCCGTGTTAGGCAGTCCCAGTACAATATACCATCTGAGCTAATGCTGCAACCATTTTATCAGCAGTTTATTAGCAGTCAGCAGCAACCATTTTTAGAAGTTAGGGAGAGAATATATTTAGGAAGAGATACATTTACTTTTCCTATCTTCACAATATCCTATAGGGAAGATTAGAGTCTCCTTGACATTCATCTTCGTCACTCTTCAATTGTCCAAAAGAAGTCTATTGTAGTCATCTTCTTTCATAGCCCTCAAGTCCAGTACTTCATTTTAGATTATGTATCCCCAAACTCTAAAATGTATCGGGGGAAATAAATGTGAAAAAATACTATTTTCATGTCAGTATAAATCCTAATTTGTTAAGTTTAATTGGTTTGTAAACAAGAGCTGAACATTCAGCATTGATTAAATCTGCTGGTTCATAAATACAATTTATATACATTTCCTTGTTATCTGGGATTCAGAAAAAGGACATTTATTTGCAGTACCAGAAGTGACTTTTTAAAAGGTGACAGACTATAAGTATATAAGCACCTTGCAAGAGGCTGTGGTTGCTCTATTTATTTATTTTTTTGTTCTTTGACAGGAGCTACTAAAACAAATCACCAATGTCCAAGTGGTAATTATAGTTAGATTTCTTTGTTCTTGATTAAAAGTGATTTGTCATTAAGCAAAATCAAAGGCTGCCATTTAGTTCAAGTACAGACAAAATGTACTTGTATAATAAGCTGCACTCCCTCATATTTTAGGTTGTCTTTAATCATGTTGTGAAATCTAGATTTTAAAAGGCACACACATAATAGAGAATTGGAGTATTAGCATCCTTTGTTCTTAAATTTCAATTATATAGTATTGTTTCCTTTCAATTCAGTAGAAGTAATTAAGTCTGTCATGCTGGTGGTCAATCCCCAGACGCAGCTTGTGCTGCTACTTACTTCAGAAATACATTTTATGACAGACTTTAGAGTAGCTATAAAGAAACAAAAATTGTCAGTCAATCATTACAGCAGAAAAGTCTTAGCATAGGAGTAGGAAGGACTGAATTATGTTTGCACAGGTGTGCACCGTGATAATGTTGTTTGCTTTGGTTGAATGAGCCAAGGGTTTCATTGGCCTAGCAAAAATAAAAGGTTAACTCAATGGGGCAAATTCACAAAAATTAAATTTGTTCTAGATGCGTTCCAAGGAAACTGAGGAACACTGTTGAGAAGTGCAATTTGCAAGCTTGAAATCCTATTTCATATTACTTTAGAAGCCTAACAATCCATAATCCTCTGCATAAACATGTTTATGCCCAACTAAAATACGTTGAGTCCCACAACCTTTGTACCGCCTTGTTCTGAGAACTGAAAACTTTCACACTCTCTGTCTCACTGCTATTTGAAAATAATTGTTTAAACTTATGTTTCAGATTCTCAAATATCATAAACTGTTGTAATTTTTTGACCTCAGAGGAAATAATAATTTACGTAGGCACTTATTTAGCTTTTGTACATATTCATGCGACAGTTTAATAGGATAACTGCTTCCTACAGTTTTGGACCCCTAAGAAAACTATGGACAGAATATATTGTTTCCCCACATATCTCATAAAAGTTGAATTTACTGTGAAATCTCAAAAGAATGAGTAGGAAAAATCAATATTTGGGAAAGACACAAAGCAACATACATTTTTAAGAGTCATTGCATGAGTAGTAGTACCGATATGCAAAAAATGTACAGCTCACAGTTGGGAAGGTGTTATTTCAAGGCAATTTATCCAACAAAAGCACATATCGTGTTGTTTGAAAGGTAAAGTTCATAATAAAATAACCTCAGCCTCAGTACTGTGCTACTGACAGAAACCCCACCTTGACTGTGCTGCCTTTTTCCCTCACCAGCTCACGCATGTGACTACCTCAGGAGCATGTTTTTAAAAAAATGCCTGACTGTTCCTGAATTGCACAAAACTTTCAAAAGGGTGGTTAGGCAACAAATAAACATGAAGCAAACAAACAAAAATTCCTCAAAAGCGTGGCAGCCTGTAAATGTTCCCAAGGAAACCAAGTCGGTGTGTTCCTGCTTGCTGGTAATGTCGGAGGTGTTTGCAAAATGTATGAACTTCTCCGATCAGAAACACTACTAAAATATCTCAACCCAAATCTAATTTGCACTCTTGTGAAAATGTTATTATAATCATGTGAAAATTTAGGAAAGAATTATTCTGGTTATGCAGAATAGCTTTGTTATTTTGACATTTTTTGGAACCAAGCTACAGTAATACAATCTTTTTCTGAAGCTTTAAACTGATGCTGTTGTACTGTGCTTTCATTGTATATGTGATCATAGATGAGTCACTGAATTTTTCTTCATGTTTAGAATTGGACTTCATAATGTTTTTCATACACTGTTAATTAATCTCATGGCATAAACCCAATTTAAATATGGCATATAATGCTATCATGTCACAGTATTATATTATGTCATTATTTTTCAACTAAAATTCTGGGGAAATGAAAAAAATGACTAATAAAATTCAGACATACATTTGACATAAAAATCAATGGAACACTAACCTTTATGGTTTTTTTTAACCACCATATTAAAATTAATTCTCTGTGGTTTTCCAAGTCTGTAAGCAGATGAGGAGGAGATAATGCTGTAATGTCCCTTGGTTTTTTGCAGCCTATTTTAGAAGAATCTAACTAAGAATGGATTATTAAATATATTTTGGACATAAAGGTCTGATGTAGACTGGAACCTTAAGTTTTATTTCAGCTGTCTTAATGGATTATTTTATATGAGTTCTGTGGGGCTTTAAAAAAAATTACCACCCCCACCCACTCCCTGAACTGTTCCTGTCCCTCTTTTTTTCCTCTGTTCCTTATGCGTCTGGACAATAAGTGAGGATTTGAGGGCAGGAGCTCCTGTAAAATTTCATTTAATTATACCATTTAGCTGGGAAGTGTCTGCTGCATCATGCCACAATTTAAACAAGGTAGTCATATGAAGAAGACTAATTTCTTGTGAGAATACAGTCTAAAAATATTATAGCAAATATAAAGACTATTACTTAATGGTTTTGTAGACTGGCATGTCATGTAGTCTGTGAATCATCACATGTTTAAAATACCAGCAGACCTTGCTAGAAATTGGACCAGAACTTCCAGAACCAGCAGAACTTCCTAGAACAGTTCTTGGGATATCAGCAGCAGGAGCTTTTTGGGCAAGAAAATCCATTAGAAGCACATCTTACCTAACAGTCTCTCCTGTTTTTCTTCAGGCTTCTGAGGGAATACCTGAGGACTGATCTTACTCTTTTCAATAAAAGAGAAAGGTGTTAGAACATCACAGTTAGTTTAAGTTGCAACTGCTTCTAAAAGAGATGGTTCTGTGCTTCCCTCTTCCTGGTTGCTTGTTTCCTCTTTCCTCATGGCAGTACAACAATCACCAGTGAACCCTGCAGTGGCTCTGCAGTGAACCAGACTGGGCAACTGAACCTGAAATGGTTACTACTGAGACACCTTTTCCTAGGAGTTCTGGCTCATTTCCCTGGTACAGCTCAGTGTGTGTTAGGGCAGGTGGCAGCGCGTGTCTGGGCAGAGGGTGGGTGGGCAGCACCCATCCTCACAGTGGGGGCAGAAATCACCAGAGATTGAGCTGCTCTGCAACCCTTGGGATTTGTTTGAGTCTATTCAAAAGGAGTTTGAAGTGAGGTGTTGAAGAGTGCTTGAAAAGCTGTACTGTGCTCTAGAATCTTGCAATAGCAGAATGTCTTTGCAAAGCTTGGCTTGCTGTCTTGTTCTTAGTCATAAAGTAAAGAGATCTAGTAAAGAAAATGGAAACTGTGTTATGTGCTTGCAGGATTTTACTCCACACGAGGGAAGAATCTCTCAATATGTTTAGTTTTTTCTTTTACTGCCCCTTTACTCAAAGACCTTTCCTCTCCAGGAGGTGAAGCCTTGTGTTTCTGCTTGGGCTTCCCTTTCCTACTGGACTCATCTCTCCTCCCTTATATCTTTGAAAAATATTAATCACAGATTGACCATCTGACTGAAGTTCTTCCGTGCTCAATCATTTTCCCTGACCACCATTTTTCACACCTGAGATAAATGCTTACCAGGTTCCCAGCTCCAGCTCCACAAGCATGGGAGCTGTATCAATGTGTACAAGCAGAAGTGCTGTCTGTCAGGATTGGTGTGAAGATACTTGACTATTGAAAAAAGTGTGTCTTTCACAATGGTTTATTGTTTAGGATTTTTCTAGGAAATTAGTCAGCTTTTTACTAGTTTTTCTTTGAAAAGAAGGTTTTGTGAGGAAAATTTAATCTTATAGTGTCTTGATATTTGTTGATGTCATTAACAGTTAGATTTTTAAATCCACATAAATTTCATTCAAAAAAAGATCAAAATTATCAAAACAACCAATTCAAACACTATCTGTAATTTAAATGTTCTCTGGAGTTGTAGAGCCACTTAACTTCAACTAGTCTAGGTTCTTTTCTTAAGACATTTCAAGCAGACTTTTTCACGAAGTTCAGCATACTTTTCTGGAGAAACAAACTAATACATCATTATTCACATTGCTTGCATATTTACAATTCTGGTTTTTGATGACTACAGGGTAATGACTGTATTTGCAAATCAAAGCTATGTATAAATTTTTAACATCCACACCCATGCATGGGGACCAGAACATACAGTTCAAAAAAAGAAGTAATAAAACATTCTTAAGAACTTTCAGCATCATTATATGCTTCACCAGGGTTTTTTTAGTCAGTAGTTTTTAAAATACAGTACATGCCAAACATTGATCCCAATTCAACTTTTGTGTTCCTTTTTAATGAATAGTAATTAGTGCAGAACTTTCAGTAGTGCCTGAAACAATAATTTCTCTCTCTCAGAGTTTTAAGCATGGGATTTTTTTACTACTAGAGGGTTTTCTTCCTGTGGCAGATGATGGTGGTAGTGTTTCTCCAGGGATTCACCAGAATGCTGCTGTACTGTGCACAGATTCGTGTTTTCTTGCATAGGAGATTATAGTGTTCTTAATTTAAGTCAAATAGTTGTAACAAGGGTTAGAAATAATGTCAAAGTTACTCTATGTAGATCATTTTATACCCTTTGTGTAATGGACTGACTTAAACTCAGTATGACTTTAATGAAAGAATTTCATTATGGATACTAAACAGTTTGTTCAGCTTCCAATCCAATTCAGTTCTTTGGGGTAGAGGAAAAGGCAAACCTCAACAATCTCTTTAAACATCTATGCTGTTTTCAATTGTCACAGGATATAGGATGCTGTGCACTCATTGAGCTTAGATTCTGAGTAATTTAAATAGTAAATGGGATGTTAGGACTACTGTTTCTCATTAGTTCTAGGTACTTTTATAAACAGCATAAATATCTGTCCCTGATCTGGTAATGAATCCATTCTGTTCGGAAATTGTGGTGTTAAATGTAAAAAATCCAACTATGTTCCTGTTGAAGCACTGACACCATTTCCTAATGACCTCAAAGGAGTGAAATGACGTCTGTACTGTTCTGCTGATTTTCTCTTAGCGTTTCATATGCTCTCACAAGACAGGAGACTGGTCCAAAGTAAAAGCCTATGCCTCAGCAGTGAGAGCTGTACCTTGGAAAGGCTGTCATCTGCAGCAATGTGAGAAAAGTCCAACTGCCTTGTGAGAGTAAACGCAGGATTTGGAAGCACAGCTGTGAAATAAGCATGACTGGAATTCATAAAACTTCTTATTAAAGGCTACTACAGCTGCTATTTAGTTTCTAGAGCTGAAAGACAAAAAGAGGCACATGCCTATGATCTAAATATATGAACAGCATAACTTGTTTTGTTATCTGCCTTGTAGAAAAAGCAGAGAGCCTCTAAACATCTTACCCCATCAATGCAGGTTGGAATAGTGACACCTGTAGAGCAGCACTGCTAGTCTTTACACAGGTTTAATATGTTCTGAGCACAGAGTACTTATCTGATTTCTCATGTAAGTTGCTGTCTCACCTCGCCTGTTGGTGCAAGCACAGCAGAGTACAATGTGAGTAATGAGCTGTCTGTGCAGGACAGGTTCTACATTGAGCTTTGACTACTGTAGCTCTACAGGGCCTTTGCAAAAGCACTTGGGAACTTGCTGTGCCTGTATGGAGCTGAATCCTCCTTGCACCTGTGTGTTTAAAGGAACTTCATCTGTGTTTATCTGTATTGGGCAGAGCTTCCAGCTAATAAAAAGCAGTCCAAAAGAAGCCATGCTCTCAACAAGCATTATGTGTGAAGAATAACCACATACATAATTATATATACAAAATTTTTCAAAATTACAGTAAATACAGTACCTACCAAATTATCCCTAACACAGTGTCTGATGTTCTTGCTTATACAGTAGCAGTCCTAGGAACATTATTATTTTTTTTCTTTTTAAAGGCAATCGTATCTCCTTTCAAATTGAACATCAGTGACCTTTGCAAGTTGCATCTGCACTGCTAGTGCAGTTTGTTTGCTAAATTCATTAATTGAACAGTATAGGAAAGTCATGCTGTTTGCTGCTGCAGAAAATTAGTAACCTCTACAAAAATGAAGGATTGTCTGCAGGTTAAATTTCAATCCACATAAAGTCCATGGTTGTGATTCTTGCTTTATGCTGTCACAAAGTGTGCAATTGCTCATAAGAGACTTCTAGAACAGTCTGGGTGCAATCTTGTGCAATGTGCTCTAGGATGACCTTGCTTGAACAGGGAGGTTGAACCAGATGACCTGCTGTTGTCCCTTCCAACCGTACCCGATTCTGTGATTCCTTGTGCTGATCAGAAGTACAGTGACTGTAATACCTTCTTCCTGGTATGTCTTTAGTACTTTGTCTTTGAAGTCTCTAATCAACACATTTTTCTGGATGTGAAATCACCTGAGATCAGTATTATGCCAGACTCTGCAATAGCCATTGATACGATGGCAAATTAAAACTATACCCAGCAAGGCTGTTTCTGTCTCTAGAGAGGAAGCAGCTGCTACTTCATGACCAAACGGAATTTATACACCAAATCATTTTTTATATGCATTAAAATATTTTAAAGAAAAGCACATCTCAAAACAGAGAATGCTACTTGAAATCAAATCAGAAAACTAATTATCTTCCAGACTGTGACTTCTACAGATTCTATAAAAGGACTTCTCCTGGTTCAGCTTATATCTCTCTGAGATTGGATAACAGGTTACTGTTCTTCCATAAAGAACCTCCAATTATCTATTGCACAATAAGTCCCAAAATTTTTTGCTTGAGCAATTTAGGTAATCCATTATAGCATTCTTATAGTTCATTTGTTGGGCTTTGGGGTATGTGTGTAGAAGCAGAAGCCTAGACAGCTGAAATTACCATTTTTTTTTCTCCCCCACAAAACCTTGACTTTACACATTCAACAGCTTCAGTGAAAATATACTCAATATAGTTCTTTGCAGGAGGCAGGTAATCTGTCTAGCTTGTCTTTGATTTCCTTATGAAGTTGACAAAGCTCTAAGTATTTTCCTCCCATTGTACTCCTTATATCTAGCAAAATTCGGGTTTAGTCTTGGCTCAAGTGCAAGCAATATCTGGTAGTGTGGATCCTAGACACTTGAGAATAATTTATTTGGTTATCTTTTAATGTTTGGAGCTTTTAAAGGAAAAAAAAAGGAAGTGAAAATTTACCAATAGCTCAAGCTAAAATATTTCTGTTTGAAAAGGATTTTTTTTACTTTTAATTCTTTCAGTCATTGAAGGTAAGAAACACGTATTAAAACAAAAAACAGGCTTGGGGATTTTTGACCCCTCCTAATCAACACTGTGGCACTGAACTTCTTAGCACATCCAGAAACATGGCCAAAC
Source organism: Platyrinchus mystaceus (assembly GCA_035041135.1). Classification (NCBI taxonomy): domain Eukaryota; kingdom Metazoa; phylum Chordata; class Aves; order Passeriformes; family Tyrannidae; genus Platyrinchus; species Platyrinchus mystaceus. Next base: position 27,491,997 of record JAWWLV010000088.1, read on the forward strand.
TAGTCAAAAGAGATTTGGGGAATTTTGCCTGTAAGAGCCTCACAGCAGCAGCTGTTGGCAGAACCATGTGCTATGGTTTGGAGTCTGCTGGTTAGGGAAGCATTCTTTCCATGGCAAAAAAAGGGATGTTACATTACTCCCTGCAGTTTGAGAAAGCATGGGTGCTTCCTAAATTAGCTAACCATTGCCTATGTGTTTATTTATGTTTTGGGGTGCTTGTATGGCTGCAGAATAGCTTGGATGGCAAAGATGACAAGTCTTGCATATTTAACATATTACTTTATTGTTAATAACTCTACCAAAGCCATCTGCTGCCACAGTGAGCTATGAAGTCAGAAACAAACAAAGTGAATGGTAGGATATCACATATTTTACAGCAAATGACTGTGTTCAAATCAATAAGGCAAGAACTACTGCTAGTCGATATAGTTAGGCTAATTGATACTTGGCTGTGTTCGGGAAGACAAGATCTGAAATTGCAAGGAACTATTATAATAATTTCATATTGTGGTAGCAGTGGAGAACTCATTCACATACTTAGTCCTAGTGAGCTAAACACTGTACAGGCAAAGAGAGGAAAAGAAAGTACCTGCCTGAAATAGATACACTGCAGAGGGTGGAAAACTGAAGATGAGAGGACAGAAGGAAGAGAGTGAGATGACTGCAATACTATTCATGGCCAGTGTGTGAAAAATTGGTCTCCAGAAATGATGAAAAATAATAAAAAGGGGTTTTTTTAATCCTCTTGTAAAATTTCACCGTATCCTACACATTTTTCAGTATTTTTCTGTAGCCAGAAAACCTCCATGCTTTCTAAGTTTATAAGGTCAAAGAAAGATATGTTAAAAATTCACACTCTGTGTGGGTGCGCTCAAGTCAGTTTGAGTGTTGTTGATTTCATCTGGTTTCAAAGAGGTTGTCGAGTTCTCAGATATAATTTAGGTCCTTCAAAGTTTTGGAAAAGCACGTCTCTAGGAAGAATAGATAAATCCTACAACTCAGCCATAAGAGAGGCTTAATTGAGGCTTACCTCTTTCTCCAGTAGCTAAATCAGCTATATGTAAGCTGCAAATCTACAGGGAATCACTCTTTCTTGTAACTAGGCTTTGGTATAGTCTCATGGAACTTCTTGTTTGATCAGGAGATGTTACTTTTGGCTTCTGTTGGTATGACGATAAATCAATACTGATAATGGCAGGTATTTCTTTTATACAGTCCCTCTTAGCTTGCAAAAGATGGACAATGTCACATGTGACTGAACACATCAAGAATGAGAATAAAAGACCATTCTCACCCAGTACTACTTTCCTCATTGCTTCTTTGACCACCTGCTTCCCTTGAATGCCATTGCTTCAAGCAATTACTGTAATTACCATGTTTTTCCTCAAGGACACGGAGTGCCATTAGCCAGTGTTTTGTGCACATGCTTTAAGTGTCTGCTCAGTCTGCCTGTGCTTGGAGCTATTCTGTTTGTTCAGTTGGTTTGTTTTTTTTCCTCTTGGGTTTCAGCAATCTTGGTTCATATTTTTACTTCCACAAATGTTTGCAAGGTCTAACCTAAGTAATTTTCAACTGATAAGTTTGTTAGGATAATAGCAGTACTTGTTGGAAGTGCATGGAAAATTCCTATTGATGTTGAAACTATTTAAGTAATTATGAAAAAGGAAAAAAATATTTCTTTTTGGATTGCTATATTAGTGCTTTGATTTTAGTTATTACTGTGCAACTATTAAAATTACAGTGTGAGTTCCATTATATTTAATTAATAGTTATCATCTCACTTGGCAGTTCTGTATTTTGAAAAATATTCTTAGACCTGCAAGCTCTCTACAGCTCTCCTTTTCCCAAATCAATTGTAATAAATGAAACTTGTACTGATACATAATTTTTTCTCAAAGTGGCCTTTGCTGTGGCACCAAGATTAAAACAGGGTAAGACTTGAAGAGAACTAAGAGAATAATTCATGCATATTATTGCTAAATATTTATACCATATGTTCCAAATCAGCTCTGTATAGCTTGCTATGAAAATTTCACAGCAATTAATACAACAATAATACAGTTTTTAAATAAATACTAGTGAACAATAAATCATCTGGTGTTTATTAATTTGAAAAGTTTCTTGACTCTGCAGTTGATTATGACACTCTGTAGAGCTTGTGAAACCATGTACTCATAAATAAGGGGAGATATATATGTCTTTATACGCACGCCAAGAGACTTCTAAATTTGATATTCTGTATATGTGTTTTCTTTCCATTCTTTTCAAGTGGAAAATGACTAGATTGTTAAGTGGAGTTTATGGGTATTCTGCCAGAACCTGTAAGAAATGAATGTCCTTTCACAGGACAGTGGCACTCCTTTCAAACTGATCAGGTTTTCCATTTACTCAAAAGGCATCCGAAGATGTTCTGCAGTTTCAGTGGAAAATATGCAATCTTTGGGCCTAGCTCTAAGTATATATTCTAGGCACAGGCTTTTCAGTTTATATATACATGATATTCATGTATATATAAAGGGATGTACATACACATTATGTATATGTATATATACAGGAATGTACATGATATTCATGTCTTGAGTGAAAAATGACAGAACTGCTTAGAAAAGATATCAGAAAGTAACTAGAGACCCAAGGACAATCCTAATCAAATATTCACTGACATGAATAATGCAGTCTTTTGCTCATTTTAAATCACACATAGAAAGCGATAAGCTATGTCCATGTGTTTCACTGTTATTTCACATATCTGTATGGTAAAAAACCCAGACATTTTACGGACTGGGAGCCTATACTGGAATCCTATCCTTATCAGCACTTGATTAAGATTTTAGTAGTTTACATTATACTTAATGCATTATACCTGATTATTACATGCTACCTTTTAAACAGATGATAGTGTTTGAATTATATGAGATGTATCCATATACAGATGTTCCAATCAAACTATAGTTTATCCTGCTAAAATTTATTTGGTTATTTAGAGTGGTTAGCAAAGAGTCAGAATCCTATCTATAAAACAGGCATTTTCAATGTCATTAGCATGAAGAAATCTTCTGAAAAAAAAACCCCAACCAACCAATCCCCCAGAAAACCCTCTCTGGATCGATAGTTCCTACTAGATTAGGGAAAGAGAACCCCTATTTCAAAGGAATGTGGAAGTATGGAAGACCTGTACTGTCAGGATCTGAACAGTTTAAGGTCAGACTTGGATATAGATGCAGTAGGCAAGTTTAACCTTGGAAGACAGTGGAGATTTTTTGCCTTTCAAGTAGAACTTTTAAAGCGTAGTCAAAATGCCAAGCTGGAAAACAAACCTCAGACATTTCTGTACATAGCTTTAAATATTGACAACTCTTTCTACTATCCCTTTATCTCAGAGAATATCCAGTGAGTTCCAGCCTTGACTTTGTCTTCTTTGTTGTCTTTTTCTTCTGTGTGTTAAGTTCAGAAATGGTGTCAAAGGTTCAGTTACCGGACTGGACTGAAGTTCTGTGCTTGTCATGACTACGTGATCTGATCTTAAATGATATCTGTGTAGGCACAGACTCAGGAGAAAAACTGATATGAAAGGCTAGAGGAGTGGACTTGAATGTCAGCAGGCAATTGTCCATGTGACCAAGAGCGTTTGAATCATGTGATGCCACTGGCCCTGAAGCTTAGACAGTGATACCATCTAGGCACAGGGGAAAAGTTACTTTACGTTGTCAAGGCTTTGTTTTTACTCTATGAAAAAGCCCAACAGAGCAGTATTCTCAGTCAGGCTGCCTGTGAAATGGATTTCAGATGGCAGCACTGTAATATTTCCACTTTTGGAAATGTTAGTTGGAAAGAACAGCTAAGATGTTGGAAAATGTTCATGGTTAACTTGATTGTGATAGTGTCCTTGTGATTTTCCAAAGCACTTGAAAGCAACTTTAAGTGAAATAACTCAGTCTTTCCCTTGTGCTCTTTGGTAAAGACTACCTTTCCTGGTGCACACAGTGGCTTACTTGCTTTCTTGATGTTCCTAGAAGCAAACTCCTTGAATCTTGGGGGTATTTTGTGATGAACAAGTGAGTATCCACTGTCTGTGCAATCACATTGTGTGGGACTGGTGCTAGAAATAGTATTTTTTTTAGTACTGTACTGGTTAGTTTTGTGAAACTAGATGAATTGTCACACAGCTGTGTGTTGTTTTGATCTGAAGTAAGATGGGACTTGGGAACAATAAAGCTCAAGTCCTACCTCCAAGTTGATGAGGTATCCTGAGAACAGACCTCCCTGAAACTGTTAGTTGTAACTACTGAGACAATGTTGGTGTGTGTGTGCAGATGAGGGAAAACAATCAAATATTTACCTACAAGACAAGCTTTAGGCTTAGTTTTTCATACAAGGGTGACTGGCTGGTGTGTGCAGGTGTATCATTAAGTCCTGGTGTGTGTCTGGGGCTGCTGGGTGTTGCTGCAATACATATAACAAACATTTAAAACACGAGAGCAATGCAGACAGATGAGTGCACTGGGTTTACAAATGTCAAATCACACCCACAAACTACTTTCCTTTGTGTACTGCCTGAACCTGTGGCACATTCCAGCAGAGAAGTAAATGGATATGCCTGAGCTGACCTAGCTCACATACTGCCTGCATATTAGTTGTGCTGGGAAACGAACAACATATGTTGAATATCTTTATTCAAGCCTATATGATGCTGGATAATATATTTCTTCTTGTATAGTGGAAACAAAATTAGTAAGTGCTTGAATGTAAAGACAATTAATTAAGTTATTAGCACCAGAAATTATTTTGAATCTAATTTATGTTTAGCATCAAAAGTGTGTCCTATAACCCTTTCTAATAATAACTCAATGTACGCTTTAGAACTAATATCATCATTTTCTACCAGCTGTTGCACAATTCTGTGTTGTTAGATTGTGCAAAATTCCCTGTGCACAAAATAAATATACAGTTTTCTGTAGTTGGCAGACCTATAAACATTTTTGTTTGTTTGTTTATGGGTGAAGGAAGACATAGGAAACAGAATTGTGCTGCTTTGGTTCAGTCTAATCATTAATGAGGGTGAAAAAGAAAGATAAAAAAATGTCAAAGGCATTGCCTTGAAATGTCTTTCCTTCTTAACTGGCAATGAAACTATTTGTTCCCTGCAGCTTTATCAAAAGCAAAGGTTTAATTTCATGTACAGTCACTACTTTGACACGGGCATTTGGATATTCACATAGTCCTACATTCAGCCTGGACAGCCTCGTGCTCTCTGACACGCACACAGCAGGCAAGAGCTCTCCAGCTGTGCACCTGATAGAGCCATTTACATCTATTTTCACTGTAAATCCTTCTGCCTGAGAGGCAGAGCTCTGTACCTGGGAGTTGCTTGCTCAGGAAGGAATAAACTGCTTTTAGGACAAGGGCAGTGCAGCGTGTTGCTTTGCAACTATAGGGAAGGGATTTGTATTCTGAGTGTGCTTTCAGGGGGTGGGCAGATATATTTTTTTTATTTAGCTTGAAAGCTACTTAATCACAAAACTACATTATAGAGGTTATTCTGCAGGTCTTCCATAAAGAATTTTCAGGGCTTTCTCAGTCAATAAATAAATAAAAAATATCAACTTTTTGTTATTTAATTTGGCTCAATGCACTATGTCAGCAAGCCTCCATGTGTTATTCTGAACCAAAGTTTAATTTAAAGACATTAAAATGGGGATATTTCTTCCGAGATAACTTTCCAAGAATTCTGTCAAAACTGAAATAAGACAGTTGTCATCATTCATAGGTAAAAATTATTAAAATAAGCTAAAAATCACCATTAGGGTTACAGTTACAGGAAATTAGACATCAGAAAGCATAAACATTAGTAGTTTAAATATCAAGCTATTTTTCAAGGTCCTCATAAACCTTGCTGACATATGAGAAAGCATCAGGATAATCATCAGTACTCACACTCTGCCTTATGAGCCATCAAACCAGACTCATTTAGGACTACCAAAGCATAAAGTTTCTAGTAAAGATAATCTGCAGGTTGAGTTGGCTGGAGTAGGTGTGTGGTCTTTGTAAGCCTCTGGTTTCCAAACCATATGCAGTGAAGAAAAGTGCCACTAATTTGAGCTGTTACCTCCCTTGTGAAAGATGGTACTACTGGTTTAACTACTTCTTTCCATGGGCAGGCAATGTTTCCTTATGAGGAGTGGGATGAGAGGCAGAGGGTTAACTGAACACTCCTTAAACCTTCCCAGGAAGATTTTTCAGAACCTGTCTGTCCAGAAACCTAAGGCTTGAGGAAGAAAGAACTTAAATAATAATTTGCTTTGTGAGCAAACCTAAATTTACCCGCATTTCACAAAAACAAACCAAAACCTAAAAAACAAACCAAAAAACCCCCTGAAGTTTTGACATTGTGGTTTCAATCTCTGCAATATAGCTTAGGTGTATCTAATTTCCCAGCCCTGCTTATAAAGCTGATTTATCATAACGTACTGTACATACTTTGATGCCAGGTTAATCACCTCTAAAAACTTGGTATTTTTTCAAAGCAGCCTGATATGGCTAAACTCTTGTCACTATTTTATGGTCTCTGAGCTCTAATTCTCTAGAGTCCTTTAAAATTGCTAGGCTATGTTCCTAGTGCTGTGATCCAGCTGCTAGGTGGTTAACATAACATGATACAAACACAGATGTTTCCCTTTCTTTTGGGACGAATAACACTTAATTGCAGCTGGAGAACCAGAAATATTGTCCATTATCAGCACTTCTCAGAGAGGTACAGAGATTAAAAGAACTAGAACTTGTTGCTAAATAATTCTGGCTGAATAATAAGTAAGTAAATAAATAGTGTTTAATCCAGCAATACAATTAATTTTACAAAGATTTAAAAAACAGTTTTTATTTGAAGTATTTTTTTCAAACACTGGCCTAATAAAAGTGAGAGTTTTTATTTCTGACATGGAAACACTGGTTTAAAATAAGATCTCACAAGCAGTGCCAAATCTACTTTGATACACTGAGTCTGGAAATCTCCCTGTACACTCTTTTTTTTTTGTCATCAGTCAACCATGGAAGCATGACTTCTTAAGCTTTATTTTTCTCCCCACTGGGACAGGTGTGCCTGTTGTCTGCATTATACTGAAAAGTATTTTTCTTCTAAGGAGCTCAATGAAGCTTATAAACAAATGCAAGATTTTCATAACAGGCTTTTTTTCTATTGACATTTTGGACTAGTAACTGAGAGCATAAACTACACAGAATGAGTTTCTTTTTGCATAACTATTTCAGAGAAAACAGTGCAGATGCAGCCCAAGATGCTTAAGCAAAGTTGCTGAGACAGGTCTCTTCTTGCTTCTCTGTGTGATGTAGGACTGTATATTTTTATTTAAAACATTTTTCTGGAACATTTTTTTTAATTTATGACCTTTAATTAAATGCTAAAGAAGCTGTATTTTTACCTCAGTTTGCCTAATGTTGTGAGTCATCCCATGAAAAGGTGCTTTAGCTGTGCTGTGAGAGACACTTGCTGAGGTCTGTCCCAGGCAGAGCTGCATGCTGCAGTTTACTGCATCATGAGATGTCTTGTACTCACTCTGCTTTAAAGTTAGGAGGGTGTGTGCATTGCTTTCTCAAACTAACTCTTGAAGGATTCTTCTCTTTTGATTTCAAACTCATGAGTCTGGTCTCTTCATTCTGCTGTGAAATAAAATGAGATGCACAGTGAATACTTAGTTAAAGGATACGAAAACTGTTCGTTAGCAAACAGCTGTTTAAAAAATTCTTTTCAGGTTGGTTAGCCATTGATAATAGCTGAGCAACCTGGTCTGTTGCAGATTGGATCCAACTTTAAATTTGGCCCTGCTCTGACTGTAGGCTTGCTGCAGAGGTTTCTTCCAGACTAAACTAATCCAGGAGTATATGAATAATCAAGCTTATTCAATCATTTGATCAAGTTTAAAAAATAAATTTGAAAAATAATTTCTTCCTTTACTGAGCTGGTTTTCTATATTTTTAATATTCTGTTTGTCATAGGGCTTTTCTTTACCATAGTTCCTAGTTAATAAAACATTTGCTAGCTAACCAGAAATACTGCAAATTTGCAGTGCTTCACATCAGCAAAAGCTGCTAGTAGCCACATTTCTTTCATTCAATCAGAATTTGTTCCCTGTGACATTTAGTGCTGTGCAAATAGACACCCATTTGCAGAACTTTCCCCCTTCTAAGGACTCCTATTTTCTATTTCTCAGATCTTTTTGTGGAGGCTCCTGTACAAGCTCTCCTTAAGCCACTCGAGTTACAACTTATCTGTAAGCTTAAACTGTTTAAATATTAGGTAGCAGCTAACCTTTGTTCTCTGAAGCCGAAGCCAGGTCCCAGGCCTCACACGAGCGATTCCTCCAGCATGTCAGCAGAGCAATGACAGTGAACAGCTGGGGGTGGGCAGCTCTTTTCTCAGTGGTCTCCTACTTTCATCCTTTCCCCTGCTGCAGATCTTTCAGCTACAACTGTTGCAGCTGATTTCCTTGCACATCTGCCCTTGAGAAGCAGGAGGAGGATCATGCTCATATCTCTGCTGCTCTTGTTCACACATGAGCTTTAACTACTCACAGAGGTCAATTTGTGTGAAAACTATGAAACAGTGTGGCTGAACTGTGGGCAGATATTTTGCCTTTAGCAGTCTCAAGAAAAGAGAGTAATAGTATCTCCATCCACTGCAGTTATGTGCTTCAATGGACATGTCCCAGATTCTTGGGATGAAACCAGAGAAAAAACCCCCTGCACTATTGTAAATTTTTAAGAATCTTTATTTCTGATCTGAATGCAAAAAATTAATTTGTAGCTTTTTATCTATAAGATAACATGACACTTTTGCCATGCCCCAGAAGTTCTCCACTCTATCACGTAAAATCAGGGAATAAGAGTTGCAGGCCATGTGTCTGAGATAAACAAGCCCTAGGTATCCATCTTCTTGTTCTTCCTCTCTTCACAAGACTTCACAGTGCAAAACCTGGCATATGTTTTAGATGTACTGTCTGAATAGTACAGTGCTTCCAGGTAGGAACATGCTGGCATCTGCATGCCATTATCTCTTCATAGTGGAAAAGTACAAACATTGCAAGCTCTGGTTTTTCAGCAAATCTTGTCTGAACAAGAAAGATTTGATTCTGCAGACTGAACACAGGAGTCCTACACAACATGGCCTGCCAGGGGTTTACTTTAAGCTTGAAGTACTCAGCAGATGAGACAGATTCAGGCTAGATATTCACTGAAGCACAAAGCAAAACTCAGAGTCACCCATCGGCATAGGCCAAAGGAAATTGTGTTTTTCCATGAACAAGACAAACGAAAAAGCAGATCTCCTTGTTGCTCCTTCAGTGACTCTAAGTATGATAGAGGTCCCAGACAAAGGTTTGTACTCATTCTGGAACACATTCCAGACCAGGGCAGCAAAGAGTGAAGGTCAGGAGTCACAGAACAAGGTGGCAAGACGTGAGTCCCGTTTGCAACATTACCAAACAATTGCTGTTATTGAACTAAGAAAACAATGGAGACAAGTTGTTTTTGAAATCCCAGCTTTGAGAGGAGCTCTGTAGGTGTTTGTATTTACAAAAGATTGAACAAAATCCCCAGATTGTGTTACACAGCATGTTTAATTGACCTAGAAGCTGATTTTAGCCAGAATCAGCTTTTCCATCTCCCATTCACTGCCAAATTGACTGCCAGATTCTTCTTCAGAAAACCATAAGTCTTGCAGAATTAAGGTCAGACTTCAATAGCCTGGAAATCATAGATCCTCTGTGCAGTGTCGATCTCATTTCTGCTGAGAACTCTACACAGCACTTACGTGCACTTACACTCTCCTTAGAAGCTCATGGAGAAAACAAGTACTAACTTGTTAAAAATTACTTTTTATCATTAATTTTCAGAGTCCAACAAATGAATAATTAGAAGATAATAAAGTATGTTAGACAGCGCAAAAGTAGGAACTCTAGCAATCCATGTGTGATAGAAAAATTATAAAAGATTTTTTAATTGAACTTGGTTTTGCTTTCCACCACACAGCTCAACTTCCTCTCTTCTGACTTACTAGCTGTGGCTTCAGACAGTGCATGTATGGAGGAAGTGGTGTCACACTATAAAGCTGCCTCTATTATCAGAGCACTGTTCATATGCAAAAAAAGTTTATTAGAGGTAGCCAAAGTTTTCTGTTGGATTGATTCTGTTGGATTATTGGGGATGTGCAATTTTGAAAGTGAACTTGTGTCAATACCCAGATGGTTTTGAATCAGGTTTAAGATACTCAATGGACAATTCTTGTGTGATCACATTTCCCCCCTGAAAATGGGGAACCGGAAACACTTTCAGTATCTTCTTAGACTGCACACTGTGTATTATTGAAAGACAAAATAAAAGTCATATCTTACCATCAATTTGGAACTCCCCTTCCCCTTTCTTATACACTTGCTTTTCTATAGTAACATTACTGAAACTATATAATTTCAGAGGACAGATAAATCATGAAGTTGAATCAAATATAGGTGATGTAAAACTTTGTCAAGGTTACAGACCAGGCCTTCACAGTGCTTCCTTTGTATTTCATTTGAATCGGTGATTATCTTCCTGTTCCAATTCCATCCTCTTTCCTCCTATTCAGGAGTTTTCTATTACCCTCCAGACTATTGTATGACTATGCAAGTAACACAAAGTCCTTTGTATGGTAGAAATCAGGCACGAAATAAACACACCTTTATCCTGGACTCTCAAAACCTTCCTTTTTCTGCACATAAATACAGATCCTATTAAAAAAAAACACCAGAACTCTATGAACCCGATGTTGCAGTGTTAGCCAGCTGGCAAACTCTTAAAAGTGCTGGGAGATTTCTTCCATGAAGTCCTCTGCCTCTGTGGCACAGCTCTGCTGCTGAGAACAATTGCCCAGTAATGTGACTGTTCCAGCTTCCTATACTGACAGTCACGGTACTGACTTTAGCCTCTGTAGGAAAGGAAATGATATACAGACCCATGAAGTGGGGAGTCTGGGCCTCTTAATGACACCAAGCTTTGGAATTTTATTCTTTGCATGTGTTTACTCAGCCCTTTCCTATTCTTGTATCCTGCATAATAAAATCATTTATTCAAGTGCTGTTTTCTGCCTTTTGGTTCTGCACAGCAATGCAAGAGAGGAAAAAGGAGGAAGGAGCTTCTTCCTTTGTGCAGGTTGCAATACTTCCAGCTTCTCCTGCCTGGTGTCAGCAGAGGCACCTCACAAGGAAAGGCAGGGGTCTCAGCAGCCATCAGCAGCTGTAAAGCATATGAAGAAGGAGCTGTGATTTTCATTGTTCATTCTGATTTGTATAATTTGGGTTAGTGAGGAGTATGATCCTACCACACAGAACTACTTAAAACAATAGTCTGACCTCAGACATATGCAGTTTTTTTGGTATTTTCTCTTGTCCTTTTTCTTGGAACAGGTATAATTTTTCTCTCTCCCCATTCCCCCCACTACTTGCATCAATTTCCCGCAGATATATGAACAACTTATCCGTGCCTGACATAATTTAATATACTAATGAGTCAGCAAGGAATTAGACTCTGTTTTTGTACAACTTGTCTCATGTTCTGTACTCACTAAAGTTATTGGAGTACCCAGCATGATTGCCTTAAGGATTCCTGGGGGTGACTTTCTCACCAATTACACGATTTGGGTTCAGGGTTTTTTTCCACTATGGCTGTCAGAATTGTCCTGTGATCCTGAAACCACTTGGTCAATTGAGCACCTGTTAGGCAACCTCTGTCTTGCCAAGGATCTTATGCTATTTGTTGTGTCCTATTTGGAGCTAAGAAGAAAGATGGGAAGTGTCCATCATATATGTAGCACCAGCAAAAAGTTGCCAATTCTTTACTTGACCCCTGATCTCCTACCAGGGATTTCTGAAGGAGAACATGGATTTTTATTTTATAGTAGTGATTAAATGTTGGCTTTACAGAAGTCTTTTTCTCTCTTGGGTTATTAATAATTTCACTCTTGTAAACAGTATATGGTACTCAGATGCTTTGTTAGGATTTCTAAAATGCTGCAACCCCAGTAACCAGAAACAAGTGGTACTTAATGTATTTGCTTTGCATATGTACTTAAAGATTTGCATACGTTCTAAAAATATCAGTGTTGTTTTGTTAAAGAGAGGCTTCCTTTGGGTGAAATGCCAGGGATTTAATTTAGAAGAGTTTAGCAGAGGCACTGCTGTAGATTAGAGTGGTGGAAAATTGTGAATTGATGACATGGGTGGCAGGAAATTCGAGAATAATGTATTAGTCTAAGAGCAAAGTTAAATAGAAATATCTTTTTTTTTAAATCAACTGAAAAGGCTCACCGGAGCAGATTATATATATATATATATGTGTGTGTGTGTGTATATATATATATTTATACATAACCTTCAGGGTGAAAGTGAGTCCTATGCTAAAAAGCTCTGGTAGCTCAGTGCATTAGGAACTTGTTTTGCTTTTGCTCTGATCCCCAATGCAGGAGAAAATCTGTGGCATATATTCCTGCCTAGTATCTATCCAATACAGTCCAGAATAAATAGCATTTGTCTGGAATGTAAAATCACCTCTTAATTAACTTTTGTACCAGCATACACATTCCTTTTGCTTCCTCAAGTGTGAATTAACATAACTCAGGCTGGGATTTTCAAAGCAGTTTTGGTGAATTAGTTGTCTAAATCCCATAAAAACTAATTCTGAACAATATTTCTTTATTGTGCAGATGTTTGAACTCACTGTTAAGTAAAATGCAGTTTTGCAATATTATTTTAGTTACAGCCCATGCTGACTATTTCAAATGGACAATGAATTTGGTAAATTAGTTGTAAAAGCCTCTAATTGTTTTCTATAGTTCCCCTTATGTATTTATCATTAAGATATCTGTCAACTATGGTTAACTGTATTTTCTTGCTATATTTCTAAAATCAAAAATAGTTATCTTATGCAGAACATTCCACACGAACAAAAAAACGTATGTTATAATTTTTCCTTGATAAAATAATCTGACTAAGAAATAAGATTAAAAATGATAACTAACACATAAGGGAAAGACTAGCTCTTCTATTAATTACTTTTAACAAACAAGCTTCCAAAATATTTGTTTGTCACTGACAGACAATGTGGAAATTAAGATACTTTGAGGGTGCATGTGATAGGTTGGAGTTCAATTGGAATATAATGAAGATGGAGATGATGGCAGTGCTTCAGTGGAGACATTGGAAGAAACACATGGTTAGAGGCTAGGTTAATGTCTGTTAGAAGGGAGCCGGGAATTTTATGAAACAATTTTATGTCAGCCATAAGAGGTCTAATCATAAAAAAAGAGGTCTTCCAGTGGCTAGAGGCTGTGGCAAGTGAGTCTTTGTGGCCTTAGAAAAGCAATATGAGGTGGTCATGATAACCAAAATCTGGATTTAAAAAAAAATCTGAAAAAAATCTGGATTGAAAAAAAAATCTGGAAAAAAAAATCGGGATTGAAAATTCGGCATTATACTTGATTTTTGTCTTTTTCAGTCTTCCCCCCCCCCTCCCCCCATTTTTCTAGTTGTGTTTAGTTTCCAGAGAGCAGCTACAGCTATTGTTTCTGAACTAGACAATAAGGGGAAGAAGACTCCCAAAGTTCTTTTTGTTGAGTTTGGTTTTGGTTGAGGGGTTTTTTTTGTTGTTGCTTTTTTTACGATGCTCTTTCTATGGCCTCTCACAATAGAAGCAGCTAAGAAAAAAATACATATTCCCAAGATTCAACAATTTTTCGTATGAAAATATGGTAGGAAATGTTTTTGTAACACTGACATCAGCCCCAACATTCTCTTAGTAAGTGGGTGAACTGAGACTGAAAACTTATGGAAATAAATCACATACTTCCAGCTACTAAATCCTTGAAGTCTGGATTTCACAGCTGGGTTTGAAACATTCTGGGGAGATGGGTTTGCTTAAAAGTAAGACTTGAGGGCTTTGTTTTGACTCAACATATGTATTCAGACAAAAATTCCAGACCTTTCAAATTTTGCCAGGCACACTTTAAAGCCAGGAAAATGGTGCTTTATTGTGTTAACAATTTAGTGTTATTGTTATTTACTATTTGCTTAAATCTGATAGTGTGTTCGATGCTGTGCAAGACATAGATTTCATGCCATCTAGCCTGAAGAGTTTATAACATAGAGACCAAAAATAAACATCTCCAGGGCTTTAAATTAAAGGAAAAAAATTAAACTAATGTTCTCCATGGCACAAGAATTCATTTGAATTCACACAAGCAAAAAGATAACATCAACATTTTAACTGTGTTTAGGTACAAATATCAGATTGGAGAATTAAAGGGATGAATAGTATTTGCCTTTTAATAATATCCTCCATTCTGCATAACCTCATTCCTTCCTTGTTTCTACACCCCTGCCCATCGCCCCTCTCCACCCCAAAAAAAAAGTCAGAAAAAACTGGGAAAGGTTACTACCTCACATCCCTTTTTATAATCATATCTTCCTACTGAGGGGAAAAAAAGGCACAGCAGGAACTTTGAACGATATTCCTAATTTATTACAAAAGTTTTAAACAGTGAACAATGAAAGTTTGAAAATGTATTTAGTACATATGTGCAACTAAACCTTACATACTATAAAGGCTTCAGATTTAAAACAATATACATCCATCTAATCAAATTAATTATATTCAGACAAATTTAGTGTTTGTCTACACCTCTAACACAGTGGAAAGGAGTAGAACAAGGATTTGCAAAAATTACATATCCCAGTATTTCTGTGCTGGATGCTTTCTTTCCCAGTGTATTGCTACCAGATAAAAAAGGAAGGGAATTTTTATTCAAAAGCTGGAACCACCTGATCATATGAAAATCACCAAAAAAAAAAAATAAAAAAAAAATCCTTCCCCATCAAGTCTAAAAAGTATGCTCTAAAACAAATACCTTTCCTTTTTTTTTTTTTTCTCCCTGGGCTTACTTGGTGTCTTCAATGTGCTCTGCTTGAAAATCAGAATGAAAAATCTGGGAAAAAAAATCACCACATACAGTGTAAAAGAGTGGTGCAAAAGGATGCTCTGAGCCCCAATATCTATGGTTGCACATGGAAAGGATTTATCCACTGTGGGAACAGCATAAAACCCCAGGCTTTATTCCAAGCATATACCTCTTATGTGGGGACCCCTGGTGGCCTAGCGGTTAAGACACTGGTCTCTCAGCGCCAAGACCGCAGGTTCGAATCCCGGGTCCCCAGGGCAGATGGAGCTCGTCAGCCCCTAAGGCCATCCATCTAAGAGAAGGTCACTCTAA
>JAWWLV010000088.1:27507481-27517756 GCA_035041135.1 Platyrinchus mystaceus
AAAATCCATTGCGCAGGCTTGAAAGGTAAAAACACCTTTCCCAGATCTTCGTTCGCGAAGACTGGCCACTTACCTTTTACCTATACCTCTTATGACAAAAAAGGCTAAGGAAGCTCAAATCTAAATGTTTGGGCAACGAGGGAGGACATTACTCTGAGTTTTACGTGTTTCATAAAGCAGTAAAGACCAAACTAGAATTGTGTAACCTTAAAAGAAGGAACTACACTTGAAATTCCCCTATCCTGAAATATTGTTGGATGCAGAACATCAAGCAGGGTATTTTGCCACCAACATAGAATATTGTCAGAGAGATTAGAAAAACTTTTTTAAAAATTTTTTTAACTAAACAAGATTTAATTTTTCTATTTTCTTGTATCAAGGATGTCAGCCTTTTGATGTTTCTTTTTGATAACAGGAAATCATCACAGTCTGTGATGATAAGCATTAAGTAGTGCACATTAAAATACCTGTTACAGTAGTTGATTTGGTCACAGTCAGTAGCTGAAGATCTCTTACCCCATTCATGATGTTTGCCTCCATCCATTTAATTTTCATTGAATTATGGGAAAGACAATGAGAGTAGGGCTGGGAATTAAGACTCCTGAGTTGTTTCCAGATCTGCAGTGTTTTTTATGAGTAGCCTTGCGGGAAGGTATTTTGCAAGTACTCAATGCTTTTAATTCTGATTTGTTGGGACCACTGGGTGCCCAACCTCTGCAAATGCTAGGCCTTAATACTTGGTGAACTTCAGTTTCCTCAGCTATGTAATTTAGGCCATAATGTGTGCATGCCTTACAGAATGAGTAGTTAATTAATGTTTCCAAAACATGTGGAGAGCCTCTGGTAAAATACACAGGAATATGCAACCAACCCATTGTTCACTTTGGTGTGCACTTCCTGGATTCCAGCTTTCTGACCAAGTAAGATCAAGTATAAGAGAAAGTTACAACAGTTTTCAAAGTGCACAGAGTCTGAGTAAAAACATTAAAAGTGACACTGGTGATATTACACCCACATGGCAGCTGACTGGAGAAAGCTTCAGTAATCAAGCACTTTGTGACTCTCATATTTTTCTGCACTGCAAGTTATTCATTGAAAGCTGCAGCCTTACTGCACATAAACAAATGGGTATCTTTCCATAGCTCAGGGATGCCAGAAGCTGAAGAGAAAAATAACAACAAGACAAAGGCACATACCATCAGAAAAGAGAGTAAAAAACAAAACACCAAAGCACCCCGAGCTCCATAGCTAATGGAAGAAGTGCTTGAGATGGCAAAGTGCTTAGCTGCAAGCCCAGAGGCATAGTAGCATAGCAGGATAGAGACTCGCCATGCTTGAGTTATAACATGTGGATCTTGGCTAATATATTGTTAACACAGTGCTGAAGGCCAAATTCACTCTCAGTAGTACAATTTGAGCTGAACAGTGCCCTGAGGACACAGAGGTGGAAGGGGCAGTAGCCCAGCACATTTTTGAAATGTTATGAAAATAAGCGAGTGTTGCTCATGTTGGGAACTGCTCTCAGGAGAAGATTACACAATAATAAAAAAATGAGATGTTGAGCTCTCCTAGAGCAAGTAATTAGAAACTGCAAATCATATCTGGCTCTTTGGGGTGTCTTTGTACTACAGATTGAAGTGCCTTTATAATGCAAGTGTTAAAAGAAATTCAGAAGCCTTTTTCTGCTTTCTGCTTGTATAAGGCCTGATCTTCAGTGAAGTGAATATATAGACTAAGACTGGATTTAGCGGCTTTTGGATTAAAATCCTAGTGCCAGGAAGAACTGCACAGAAGAAACATTAAAAGAACAGTGTGCTTCAGCAGAGAAGTAGGCTGTAGAAAAATGTGTTAAATAACATTGAATCTGTTTCTTGTAAATATCTAAGTGCTCCTCCTGCTGTCGTTCATTCTCACACTGAATTTCTTTCTCTCTTGTACATTGTGCAGATTTGTTAGTTAGGTACTACTTGTTTTAACTCTCTTTGCAGTTATATTTTAAAACAGAAAAACAATTAATTTGGACTATTCAGTAAAACTCAGGGAATCTTTACAATGACTGATATTTACACTCTACACAAAATACAGATCATTATTTCTTCCAGATGGCTTATCAACTCTTAAGACTTAGATAAATATTTTATTTGCTATTTGATGACCTGTTAAAGTGCCTGAGAAATTATCTTTTTTCCACCTACCTCCTACTCATGATGTATGAATGAAAAAATAACTTTTTTCCATCATCTGCTGTAAAAACCATTCTTATCATTTACAACAACCAAAAGAACAAGAAGGAATGAAATTCTGAAGAGAGCATATGAAAATGAGTCAACTGTGTCACATTTGTAATCACTGCACACTGAATAATAACTCACACCACGTTTTGGTTTTTTTTGTTTGTTTTTTTTTTTTAGCAGCAAAACAAAACTCTGAACTAGTCTTTGCACAGGATGGAGTTTGACCACATACATAGGATATTGCCAGTTCTTCCTCACATTCCTGCTTGGGAACACCCCTTTCCCAAACCAGAAGGTTTTTTGAAGGAACAGGAAGGGTGGTCCAGGGTCACTACCTGATGAGTCACACCTGCCTTGAGAGGCCCAGCAAAGTGAATGTTAATAATTTTTTCAAAGACGTCTTTAAATGATGACTTGAGGAGAGTTAGCACAGGATCTAGTTTATGGAAGTAGATAATTGTTGACTTTTAATCTAGCAATGTATAAATACAACAGTGCAGCACGATCTGGTTTAGATCTAGTCAATCAAATATAGGAAAGGGCTCACATTTTTAAAAGTTTAGGTAGGAAATCCTTAGGTTGTTGAAGCAGATTTTTCACTGTTGGACACTTTGCAACTCTGGGTGTTTTTCTAAAGAATACAATGAACTTCAAGCTAACCTTGATGCTGCAATGAGACTCTATGTGCTTGTCTTAGAGAAGAGCTCAGACACGAGAGTTTCTGTTCTTCAAATACATGAAACAATAACACAAACAGAACCCCACCATTCTGTATGTTTGTTTCAGTGGAGTTATACTAAAAGATATCATGGCCATCATCAGTTCAATCCAATTCAGAAAATGGTCTTTTGTGGTACATTAGTTTAAAAAACATTTATGTCTGATTTGCTGCTTTAACTTGGTAAAATGTATTTATGTCAAGTTTCTTAAAAACTTCTTCAACTGCTGTTAGTGAAATGAAGTTAAAGTCAGAAACAGTATGTCCCAGAAATGGAATTTACCCTTTCACCTGTAGTATTCCTCTGGGGTTTCTATATATAGTTTTATTTGTTCTGGATAAAAAACAGACTCTCCGGAAAAATCTTATGACAAAATTCCAAGAAATTCACCTCTTAAAATTTGACAGAAAACAAATCTTCTTGTTATATAGATTTCTGTATAAAAAGCGTTATTGCCTTTCCTATTTGCCTGTTAGTCTGGAGCAGAATGGCAGGAGATTATTGCAACATGAAGAAGACATTCTTCCAGATTTCTGTGAAGGACTTCAGTGATAAGAGAGAATTCTCACAGGAGATACCATAGAACCATAATGGGAAGGAAAAATCTTACAACCATTTCCTTTTTATTGAAATATTTTACTTTAAATTTGATTCTGAAAATCTCAGACAATTTCAGTTTCCTAGGAAACCTATTGATCGAGATGATTTATCACTATTTTGTCATCATACATGCCAGTGCAAAGTGAGTTAAAATGCTACTAGCTTTGTGGTAGCATGACCGTGATCTAAATACAAGCTTTGCACTTGTACACAGCAATGAATAATCACGCTTTTGGGAAAAAGTTGTTATGTTGATGATTATACAGACTTACTGGAGACACAAACAATAAGCCTTGAGGGTTCTGTTTTGGAGATGTGTTGAATGCTCGCAGGGCCTTAGTGTCAGAATGGCTAGAATTAACTTTTAGTCTTCCTGTCTCTTAGTTTGAATCATTAGTTGTCAATTAGTTTTCAAGCTTATATTTATGAAGTGCATGGGAAATAATAATAGCAATTTTAAAGCTAGGACAGCTGCCTATATCTTTACATGATAGAAAATTTTTAAGGAATAATAAATATTTTAACACAAAAACCCAATTTTAATTCAAAGAGAAATAGCAACAGAGCTGTTTAAAGTTCAAAATTTAGAGTCACTCAGGAAGAACAGTGATAAAGGTCTTATAAGCAGTTTCTTACCCACCCTAGGACTTTATGGAAGCTCCTCATTTCCAGTCAGCACTGTAGCTTTCTAAGTGGCACCAAACTATACTCCGTAGACTTCAGTTTCTTTGTCTCCTGTGAGGCTGTCTGCACCCAGTTCCCAAATCCTTGCTCTGACTCTCCTATCTGGCCCACTTTGTAGCCTTGAGCAGATAGGAATTGTGTAAGTGCCTGACTTCTGTTCCACAGCACTCCACCTCACCCTGTTGCTCTTTTTAGGAAGAGAGACATACTTAGTGAACTAATGTAGAGCAAACAAATAAACCCCTCAAAATAAGCAAATTCTATTATTAGTAATTGCTAAAGTTCATGGCCCTGGTTAGTCCTTGAATCTTTCTTGCAAAAAAAATTGAAAGAGTCAGTTGAATTGCAATGTCTTTTTCTCCCAAAACGTAAGAGTTATGGTTAATTCCCCTCAAATTTGGAAGCCCTGTATCCTTCCTCTTCTGCCAAACTAGGAAAACTGGTATTCAACAGAGTTTCTCATAATTCAGATAACTCTTTTATCTTTTTATTTTAAGATACCAGGGTATCTCATGATACTCTGGATTTAACATTCTTGTCAAGCTGGTCCAAACATTCATATTCAATGATGAACACAAATGTTTGATGATCAGAGTATAATATTTTTTTCTCTTTTACTGTCTTTTTTCTAAGGTGAAAACAGGGATATTTACTGTGATAGTCTCTGTTTTGTGGCAAACGGTAAGAAATTCTTGGAATCAGACTTTGAAGGTGGAAAAATCCAGTTCCAGGAGCAGGAATGCCTCAGTTGAAAAGTTGCTGCCAAATTCTACATTTCAGGAGTTGCATGACTTTGGCTGCATCAAGAAGCAGAAAAGAAATTAAGAATGTCACAAAAATTAGATAGCTTCTGTTTGAACTCTTACAAAACTTTCAGTTTTAGATTTAGACGTGAATATATGATGCATCTTCTTAGTAGCCACAGTAGAGGAGACATTTAAAGTAAGGCTGAAGGAAAAGTACCAAATTCAGGAAAAAAATTTAGGGTAAGATTGGATTCTCCCTTCAAATTTAATAGAAGGATGAACAAACTGCTGGAAACTAGAGCTGATCAATTGATTTAAACAGTGGAAAGCAAGGGCATGTGTTGCTTTGCATTATAAATCCATGTTCATCTCTTCTTAAAGGAGAAGGCAGGTCTTCTAATCTGAACAGGAGAGTTTATGCAGCTACACTGACACAATCATAACAAGTGACACGGGAGTGCAGAATGTATTTTCTGTCAGGGCAGGATGCTTTCCATTAGGTGATCTGTTACTCATCTGTTACTCATGTGCAGTGCAGAAAACCATCTGAATTAACTGTTGAGGCTTTCTCCCTGTTCTGTATTCTACTGCCGCTCATCTAATCTTGCCAAGTCAAACTTTGCCTTGCTTTTCTCAATGCTGATTGAGAGATGTTTTCAATGAGAATTACTAGTACCAACAAGTTTGGCTGTGGTCCTAATGTCATGCTTTTGCTGAAGTGACTCAGCAGGCGAATCCCTTTAACAGATATTAAATGTCAGCCTAGGAGACAAGTAGCTCCTGCTGAAATCAATATCCGCTAGTATAGCAGTCATTTAATGGTATTAATTAAAACAGCAGGCTGCTTCTCCCACAGAATTAAAGACAAATCCTTATAAGAAGGTGATCTCTCTATATTCTCTGCCTTTGAATTTTTGAAATGTTAAGGCAGGTTTATTAAGGATTGAGCTTTTTTGACAAAAAATTGCTTCTACAAGCTGGATGTTCATAACTGTCCATAATAGATGTCTTCCTGTGTACATAATGAAAGTGTCAAAATCTGACAAAAGTCTTAACATTCCCACATATTAATAAGCCGTGTTTGGATTGAAAACAAGTGGAGAACAACCATAAAATTCTACCCCACTGACAAAAATAACAACAAAAATAACATCCCAGTGATTTGAAGAAAATTTTAATTACGTATTCTTAAGGCTCTGATTACATATCCAAGCCAAACCCAGGACCTGCGTGTATCATTTTAATGGAAGAGGTGTTATTTCAGTGTACGTTCTGATTGTCAGTTTTATATGCAAGGATAAGACATTATTATTAACAATAATAAGTATAGGGTGAAAAGGTAACGGTTCCTGTTTTTGTTAGCTCATTTCACTCCGGGAAGGCGAAATTGTAAGAGATAAAAAGAAAGACAGTGATATTTATAGGTGAATTAACAGGGATACACCCCGTGTCATGTTTGCTTATACCTGTCACCAAATGATTCCAATTTTCCTAATTCAAACAGGATATTAATATTTTAAGGATATTGTTAAGTGTTTGAGTGGAAGTGACAGCTCCTTTAAAGGAACATGTAGTTCAGACTTTATCCAAAAGCCAACCAATTAAAGGCAGCAGAGACACTATTAGGGGAAAAAAAAAATAGAAGAAAAGTGTTGCAATTACAGATTTCTTAATTGCTACCATGAAATCAGAAGGATTCATTAAGTTCATGAGCTGTACTGGACAGAAAGGATTTTGTTTTCCATTCTAAAAGGAACTTGGTTTAAGTACTTCAAATGATTAAGGCCTTATAAGAGGCCTGTAGGGCACAGTAGGACTTGCTTTCTTATGTTTTGTTTCTTTGGAAATAGAATTAGTATTTCTTGAACACAAGAAAGGTGATCCAAGCTGACGTTGGGAAAAAACCCTTGTATAAAGTGTACAGCAAAGTTATTATTTGGAAAGAGACAGGTAGAAAAAAGGAAACATCAGCAAAGACACAGATAGCTCTTATTTTCTAAGGCCTGATTTTGGAAAACTCTGAATAATAGAGTGTTAGAGAC
Source organism: Platyrinchus mystaceus (assembly GCA_035041135.1). Taxonomy (NCBI): domain Eukaryota; kingdom Metazoa; phylum Chordata; class Aves; order Passeriformes; family Tyrannidae; genus Platyrinchus; species Platyrinchus mystaceus. The sequence goes on from JAWWLV010000088.1 coordinate 27,514,507, forward strand.
TAAAGTAGCCTCCCTTGCACGTGGCTTGTGGGTGAAGTTCTGCAGGAATGGTTTTCTGCAGCTATGGTTTTCTTTGATCTTCTGTCAGTGGAGTCCTTTCATTGATATAGCAGTCCCTAACAATTGTAGTATTATTTTAATGTTTGGTGGTTGAAGTGTAATAAATCCTATATCAATATTGTGTACAGGCCTTGAATAAACACGACGTATGGTGTCTTAATAAGAGCCTCATGATATCTCTGAAAATCTTTCTAATGTAAGTAGGAGTCATAGATGTTAAACAGTATCAAAATTTAAGTCAATTTTACGCAAAGGCCTGAATATGGATACGCATCATGGAATTGTAGAATAGTTTGGGTTGAAAAAGACATTAAAGATCTCTTAGTTCCACCCCCCTGCCATGGGCAGGGACACCCTTCACTAGAACAGGTTGCTCAAAGCCCCATCTTACCTGGCCTTGGATACTTCCAGAGTTGGGGCATCCACAGCTTCTCTGGACAAGCTGTTCTAGTGTTTCACCACCCATTTCTTCCTCATATCTACTCTAAATCTGTTATCTTTCGATTTAAAGCCATTAGCCATTGTCCTATCTATATATGATTTTACACTGATCTGAAAAATTTGTTTTAATGTCCAATTTCTGCCACTTACCCTTAAGATCAAAAAAAAGTTCCTCACTACTAATTATACATGCAAAAGGCTTATGAGAAGCACCCTTGTATAGGAAGACTGAAATGAAGCTAACAGGAAAATCCTATATCAGCTTACAAATTTGAGAAATAGTCAATTAAGTCATTGTGTTAATGAGAGGAAGCCCTTATTGAAGTGATAACTTTGGCTCCTTGAGTTCAATAAAGCTGTAATTAGAAACCTTTGGGTTCAGCCTTCTTTGCTGGATGAAATTTGAAACAAAACTTTTAAAAAGAAAAGTTATGGAAAAGTAATTTGACCCGTCTGTTTCCCTTCCACATAACAGGTTCATTTTAAAACAAGAGTGACTGTTGTATAACTAATAAGAATTTAGTGAAATTATTATGACTCAATGCTTTAAATGATACTTAGAAAAGCAATTAGAAGTCATTGAATGAATGCATGCTTTTCAATAGCTGACCTGGCCAGGCAATTTGCAGTAGATTAGAAAAGATCACTAAATAGTAAGACATATCTGCCTGTCAGACTGGTCTTATTAATAATGATCAATATCTCTTTTCCCTGATTGTAAGTATGAGAGAGTAAAAGAACATCCACACCACAGTCAGTGAGAGAAATGATGCATAATTGTTGGAAGCATTTAAAGAGATAGTTAAAAAGAATTCTTTCATTCCTCAGTCAATTCAGCACAAGAATTCACTAATAGTTCAATGAGAGTGATTCTGACTATTGAAATATACATAAGAATAGACTTATAAATGGCTACCAGGAAAGAATTACTAAAAAAAGAACTCACAACCCCTTAAAAACTCCAACCAAAATATGAGGAATCTGGGCCCAGATTTCACCTCCCTCTTGAAGAATTAGTTTCATTAAGAACAGGCTGTATTCTGCTGACAGACAGCATGTTTTGTGTCAAAAGCCATTACAGAGATATTAACATACGAAAATTTTTTGACCAGTGAAAATGTTCCCCATACCATTACAGTATTCTGAGAACATTATGATAGTGTGGGAACTGTCATTGTAAAGTAAGGTAAAGTAAAGTAAAAGTAATACTTTTATACAGAGAGATTTCTAGAGGAGACACTCTCATATTTGTTGTTCCCACAGGAAAAAAACCTAATAGTTTGCCCCATTATTTGTCATTTAACTTGTCATTGTTAAATCTAGCTGGATTTGCAAAAGGGTAGATCATCTAATGATGGGCTATTTTCCTCCAAAGTCAAAAGTAATCCAAGGATAGGGCATTGTGTCTTGGCAGAAAGTTTAAACGTTGTCCACTTTTGAGAGGATTGTGGTTACTGAGCACCAAACCCACCTACTAGCCATGTGAAATAGCAAAGATTCATAAAATAGCAGAAATCAAAAGGTACAAAAAGAATCTTTGTTCTTCTTTCAGCAGTACCTAGAACCAGCTCTGTGACAAGAATGAGATTACAAGAGGAAGGCAAAGCAGTAATGGCATACGAGAACTGCATTGGGAAGAATCTGACCCCAGATGCTGACATGTACACCCAAAAACTGGCGGTCGTGCACACCACTTACTCTCTGTTTTATTTCTCCATCCATATGCTGAAGTAAATTTATTGTTCACAATTATGGAAACAGAAGACATAAAACTCCCCATCTTATTGGTTAGGGAAAATGCTGGGAACGCTACATAGTTTTAGACAGTTCTATGAACAAAGCTTCAGAACCCTAAATCTGGTTATATTACAACAACTGACCCCACTATGGGCAAATGATTGACGTGCAGATCAGGCAAGGTGGAGGAAATACCTTAATACTGCTGCTTTTCTCAGTAAAACACGTGGTTTGAAAAAACAATGCCACTGCTGCTTTCCTAATGGTTCAACATCACATATTACCTCCTTGACAGATTGTGTGTGTAAGGTATTCCAGCGATTTGGGACAGTAAATTAATAATCTACCTTTTCAAATAAGTGCATTGTAATGTCCCTGTGTGTGTGCATGTGAAGCCAATATGAACATACGTGTATGTATATATGTGTACATATAGAGAATTTTTTTTAACAGTGTTTGGAATTTGCATGTGGAAGAACCAACTATATTAAAAAAAAAATGTCACTCTTTCTATTACTGGGAGGTCAATATTCAACTAGATAGATTCCCCCCTCATCGCCTCTCTGATTCACTGAGAGAGATTTTGACAGTAAGAATTAGGACCAATTTTAATCTTAACTGATTCACATCACTTCTGGATTTTGTCCCAAGTGTATAAAAATAGAAATTATAATAGGATTAGATTGCTGCACTTCTCTGTTTATTAGCCATTTTTAGTCATTGTATTGTTTGTTTCATTTGTTTGTTTTGCTTTTGCTTCCTGACAAGACCACTGAAAGACTGCCTGCAGAGAAACCACTTACTCAAATTGCTCCTTGTGGAGAAAACGCAGAATTTTAGAAATGAAGCCTGGAAAGCTAAGAGGCAAATTCTGCCTTCTTTTCTATGTGGAGAAGGTTAATTGACTTTGTTGCCAGTTCTGTCAATAGCTGGGTATGAATTCACTACCTCTGTGCAAATTTCAGGTTATGAACAAATAGAAGATGATGCCTTTAACTCAGGATTGTGTGAT
>JAWWLV010000088.1:27517856-27565629 GCA_035041135.1 Platyrinchus mystaceus
ATGAATTCACTACCTCTGTGCAAATTTCAGGTTATGAACAAATAGAAGATGATGCCTTTAACTCAGGATTGTGTGATTATTAATGTTGTTTGGCTATGAAACTGGCTTATCCTAATCTTCAATGCAAATTATATGCCTTATTCTGTTATAAATAGAAGATTTAATTGAGCAGTGAAAAATGGAGGCAGGCAGTAGAGGAAGCACCTGTGGTGGCTGAAAGAGGATCAACATGAGCTGCAGGAGAATGCTGGTAATGCCATTCCAACCTTGCTGCCAAAGTGCTTTACCAAGCACTGAGGCTAAAGGTAGACTCTTATAAGTGATAGACAAGCAATCTCACTCTTACCCTGTTGAAAGACCATTGTTTTCTCCTACTGATGCACTGCAAAAGCCTGAAACTTTAGATTCCTAAGGTGTCTTGAGTGTCTAAGTAAGTTCGGAGAGGTTTCCTCAGCTTCTCTCCTGAGTACACAAACCAATAATTGAAAGAACACCATGGCAAACTGACATGTTTTTCTAAAGCTCTGTGTGTAGTCTTTTAATTATTTGTGCTATGAAATTGAGCAACAATCAGTGGAAGTATACTTTCTGTTTCTCAGTACTATCAAATCCATCTTGAGAAACTTGACATCCCTTTCCCTTTTTTCCTGAAATAACATTGGATTATCTCTGGATCCAAATTCCTGGCCTTCAAGCATCATGAGTGAAATGATAGATGACTCCTAAAAGATAGATGACTCCTGAAAGCTGAGGCATATTTGGCCCAGAGAAATATTAAGAAAAAGAAATTCTTGTCTCCCTGTGTTAAAGGGTACCTTCTGCTAGGTTAATTTCCAATACATTACCAGAAACCACTCTTATATAACTAAGAACAGATATCATCATTTAATTTCACTACAATTTAGATATATCTAGTTTAATTATAGGATATGGATATTTTTTTTCAGTGTCTCTGCCAATCTGAACTCTACATATCAGCAGATTTTTATAAAAATCTTATTTTTGTCATCTATGTCTGGCACACATATTTACTTACATGTCTTTAACTGACTGTGGGTAAATTGTTTACAATCAAAGGATCTTCACTCCATCTTGTCTTCACTGCTCAAGGGCTGTTGTTGTACCAGGCCTGTTGTTCTCTAGGCTACGTTATCATGTTAGAGTTGTAAATACTCCATTTTCCATAGGATAACTGCTTGTTAGTGCTTTCTTTATAAAGGTTATAAAGTTGCACTATACAAATATAAACAAAAGTAAAACAATTTAGCCATAGACTCATGGTCAATACAAGAAATTGCAGTCACAGCTAAACTAAGTAAAACAAAGCTGGAGGCAGGTCAAGAAAAGTTCAGAGACAGCAAGCCCAATAATCCTCAGTCCTGAAGCCTCGTAATTCTGCATGAAGCATATGGCCTGTTAGCAATGGCAATGCAGCATTACATGGTTACCTGGTTACATAATCTTTTATTTATTTCTCTTTTTGTAGCATCTTGCCTGAGATAGCAAAGAGAAAGCTGAACATTCATATAATGATATTATAAGGAATTGGGTCATTATTCTAGGCAGAGAATTCTCAGTAATTCAGTTGCTGAGTAACCGCAAAGTCTATAGTTGGAGCTCATTACTAGCATAGTCTGTCTCTTATTGGTCTGCATGTTAGTATTATTTCTTTCAGGTATAATACTATGGCAGGACACCACTCATTGTTCTAATAGCACATAATCTTCCCCCCACTCTGTGAGTCCCAAATGTCCTCACTGGAACTACTAAGAGTAGATAAAGTAAAAATAAATGCCAGAAAGGGTTCACAATAGTGAGAAAACTCATGTTTCTTTCCCAAGAATTTCTCACTGCAACACAGATTGACACCAGCCTCTGGACTGCATTCAGACAGAATACTGCATGAGAGCACTGTGACACTCATATGATATGCTTTTTCCTCTGATGAATGTGATGTCCCCTGGGGGCAAATGGACCAATCTTTCTGTTTGCAAATATTTTAGAGATCAGCTTGGTTATAAAAGACATCAACATAATTTGATGTCAAATGGATGAAGGTAGGTGAGGAATGAAACACTTTGGTGACTATAATTGAGTCACTTTTATCAGAATCCAAATGTGGTTAATTCTAGCCAGAGAACATTATAACACTGCTCCCCAGGCAGATGTATTCATGCTTGAAGGGGGAACTATTTTTTACTGTTGTTTTACCTCACTGAACAGTGAGTGCATCTATTTCAAACTTACTGAAAGAAATTATTTCCAACTTACTGTAGGCAAGCCCTGACTCCTTTAACCTAGTTGTGTTGGGTACTGGTAAGAATATTATTACGCTTGCCCAGAGACGAGCTCTAGCTGCAAAGTGTGTCTAAGCAGTTCTCTTGCTACATTCATGCCATTGCTGGTGTCCAAACCAGCTAGGGTAATGTTAACTTGTATGGGTTATGACTGTCTATAAGAATTGTGCAGTACTGTAGAGCACAGTGGGAAGGGATTTCAATCCCATTTGTTGCATTACAAAGATTATCGGCTTTAATTTGAACTCTGTAAGAAAGAGCTGTTTCTAAATGAGTAAGGACAGGAAAGAGTAAATTTAGGACTTCTGCCTGAATGAAATAAAAAAAACATATTTGGAACAACAAAACAGATTCGGTCAAAAGGGACCCTTAAAGATCCATAGCCCAACTCCCCTGCTATTTGCAGGGACATGTTTCACTAGATCAGCTTTGTCTAGCAGAGTCTTCCAAGCCTCCAAGAACAGATGTTTCACAAGGTGTCCAGGAACCACTTCTCAGGGTTTCATCCTCCCAGTGAAAATCTTCCCTTGTGTCCAATTTGAACTCAAGTTATGGTTTGCCATCACTGTTCCTTGTTAAGTTGTCTGTCAACAACAAGAACAGTTTGCTTTCAGGTTTTTAGAAGCACTCATCTATGTCCCACCTACATTTCAGTCAGATTGCCCTCAGGCTCCTTCTCTTCCAGCTCCATAAACTCTCAAACACTGGAAGTTTTGGCAGCTTTTTGATCTCTTCAAGTTTTTCTACATCACATCTGACCTGGAGACTCAAAACTCCAGAAAATCCTCGGCTCACAGAGCCATGCGTCGTGTCAGAATATTAGATACAACACTACTGTGCAATCCAACTCCACAGCTAACACAGACTGAGATGAGACTTTGATGCCTGTGCTGTACCAAGTTCCCGCTGCCTGTCATCTCCAACCTACATGAATATTCTTCTACTCATCAAGACCTAAAATACAACTGATTATGTTTTTTCCCAGTGTGGCTTAATCTCTGGATGAACTAAATTCTATGAAAGGAAAAGTTCATATAGTTTTTTCTCCCAGTGGATAGGTCAGAACATTTCAGTTCCAGTAAATCTGTCTCTTATAATTTCTTTATGCTTTGCATTGTTTTCTGGATGACATTTTTAGCTTGGTATTTATGACCTGTAGGAGATCTGAAACCAGTATTTATTTCCTGTAGTTCTAGAGGGGAGAAAAGATATCTTTAAATGTCTTCAGAGCTGTTGCATAAACTTTTGAGTACCCATATGGAGTTCCAAATTACCTGCAATAACTCTGGAAATGCGCCAGTCTGTTTTGGAGTATAGCTGGATGAAGAGTCTGTTTAATGAGCAGCAGTTGTACAAAACCAAAACAAGATGTTCTGGTGATAAAGAATAAGACGGGGAGTAGTAAGGAATGTTATAGTGCTGTTATACCAATAAATCAACAATCTGATCTCAACAATGATACTGTAATTCTTACTCAGTCTCAGAAAAGATATTTAATGACTATGGAGATGTCAGATCAAGGTGACAAGAAGTGGTTAGAGGGAGAAGCACTTTAACCCAAAGACAGTTAAAAACATAGCTATGCTTACTTTAGAAAAGCTGCAAATAATAGCAAACTCAAGAGTCAAACAGTTTAGTAATTTGGAGTGTCTCTTTTATCCTTTATGACACAAAGCAAAAGGAACTATTGAATTGGCAGTGTTGGGTCCTTGAATCAATGGATTTTGCAGTTCAAGGAGGAACTGAACAAGAATTTTTGAATAAGTAGTACTAAGAAAAATATGTTACAAGGAATAAAAAACTTAGTAAATCAAGATTTGATCCCCCTCCAGCAACTGAAAACTAGAACAAGGCAAAATTATCCCTGTCCCCATTCCTCAGCATTGGATCTGATCTCAGGCCAGATCCAGGATTCTTTGATCCTCTGGTATGGCAGCTGAAGAAAATTTTATGCTGACCATGTGCACACACTTGAAAAGCCTCAAGATCTTCTATTTAGTTAATACCAGAATTTACAATATATATTGTGATAATTTATTCTCTCATTCCATCACTCCTTTTTCATCTGCTATATCTTTCATGATATAGAACAACACAATTGAAGACATTATGCTTGCTTTCTCAGTTTTTCATACTACAGATTTTCAAAATGACTCCCAAGTCTGAATTTTTAAACAAGAATTTTTAAGCTTAATTTTTAAGACTATGGTTGTATTATATTCTTTTTTTTGGTGATTTGCCTAGAATGTGTTCATGTCTTTTTCCTGAGTGGTTATATTTTTAAGATCCAACAATATATATGAGTAATTTAAATTATTATGCCTCTTGTCTCCTTAAATCTGGTAGCTCTGTACTACAGCTTGTTCCTTAGATGCTGCTTCTGCTACTAATTAGAAACTGCAAATCAAAGCCTAATTAAGCACTTCAGCTATGAAAACTGTGCAATACCAAAGAGTAGGTGGATTAAATTGTTTAATACTTGACACAGACTGTGAAATGAAAAATAGAACAGTGAAAGCATGTTCAAGGAATTGTGAAAATAAGGTTCAGATGAAACAAGCTGGAAGTCTTTATTATCCTATATAGGCAATGCTGTTCTGGGTTTTTATCCTACCTTCTCCTCAGCCTCCTTTTTTGGCATACAGATTTTCACAGTTGTCCATGTAATTTAAGAGCCAGATAGTACCTTTTTTTTTTTTCTCCAGCCACCAGCTCTGTTAGTGTGCATCACACTGAAGTTCTACCAGTGTTGTTTCATATTGGTTAAAAGAGATTTGAGTTAGTCTGTCCATGAGGCTGCACTCCGTGCAATCCTGATGTGTTGATTTAACCTGAGATAAAAATTACTTAAAAAAATGTCAATGAACTGTGAATTAAATAGAAGACAAACTTATCACATCTCTTTTCTTATGGAGTTGAAATCACACCTTTAATTAAACTAGAACAGGTTTGACTAGAGAGGAAACCTTTAACTTCAGATGTAGTATGTACCATCATGCAATCTGTCACAGAGAGCTAATGTGTTGAACTCAGTGTCTTCAAGCACAATTAGTCGAAATTTCACTATCAGCTTATGAAAATATGACATATAGTCATTAAGATTTTCTTTAAAGCTGCATTACTAAACTGTGTTCCAGTCAAGGGTTTATACACAGATAATTTTGCAGGTAGTAGGGAATAACCAGGAAAAAAAATGGTTCCTGAAACAGGATGCTCTTTCTGAATTTGAAGAAATCGCTGAAGTTGTTTCCATCTTTCAGTTGTCTAGCCTACTCTAAAGCTCACAATCGGCAGGATTTAGACCTGCTAACAGCAGTTGAATGTGACACAGCCTTTCCACAAATATGCAAAATTTTGAATGGTTTTACTTGTGTCATGAAATTTTTCACTAGTGGAGTCCATGGAGTAGTAACTTCAGATACTCTAAAATGTGAAAACCAAATTTAAAATTTTTATTACTTGTTCTGCATGCCAGCAATATGATGCCAAGTTTGCCAGCTTTGGAACATCAATTTAACATGTTGTCAGCAAATCCAACACAGACTGCTCCAATTATAAATATTACATTCTCCAACTAGCTCCTTAAAAAATGCCTTTCAATTGACAAATTATCCTACAAAAAAAGCCACCAAAAACCAAAACCAAATAAAATTAAAACCAAAACCAAACCAAACTAACAAAAAAAAAAAACAAAAAAAACCAAAAAAAAAAAAACAAACACTAACCCGACAAAGGAAAAGTGAATCAAAAGGAAAAGTAAAAGCTTAAAAAAAAAAATTATCCTTTATGGTGTATTCATGGAAAAATTTTGACCAGTCCTGGTATGAACTGTTAATTTCTCCTTTTCCTGTGCATCCAAAATAATGTATGAGTCGATGGTTAGGTTATGATATATTTCTAAAAGGGACTCAGACTCAAGATCTTCAAAGTGAGAAGGAAATTTTTTGAGGTCTCATTTTTAGGTTGGATTCCCTGGCTACATGGAAATCATACAAAATAATGCAATATTGCATTGTATAAACTATAATTTTTTCTTTGGCAAATTTTAAGTATTTCCATGCTGAATGTAAGGATGATCTGTGACTCTCCAGTTTTGTATTCACCTGAAAGGTGAATTGGTGTTAGATAGAGAGCCAAAGAGACCAGTTATGACTTTCAGGCCAAAAAACAGACAGCATCTCTATTGCTCAAATTTAATACTATTAGAATGAATGCAGAAAGATTTGGTTTCATTCAAGGAGGTCACAAATAGTTTCTAGTTGGTCTGTGTAAATGTCCTATGCTTTTATTTGCTTTTGAAAGAAACCATGCATAGTTTTCAAAAATAAGTCACTTGAGTTGAATGTGATTCAGCTGAAAGGTGCATATAACTAGTGTAGCAAATTACAAGCGGTCACCAAATCTAAAAAATTATTCTGTTTCCCAAAGAAACAATAGCTGTCATTATCACTCTGTCTCTGTGAACACCACTAACACTTATAATGTGAGAGAATTTTATTATAGGTCATTACCAAATTTCAGCATCTCTGGTAAGAGATAGGTACTCTGCAATTATAGCTGGGAACACCAGGTAAACCAAAACAATCCCATCATGCCATAAGAAATGTAGATGTTTCTCATGTGGTTTCTATGCATGTTAAGGGGATCTGTTTTTTTCCAGTACACCATTAAACACAAATGATGTTTTCACTTTGTACGTTGTTTTTTTCTAATAAAAAATGTGCATGTTGAAAGGATGCATAAACCCAGCAGTCAGATAGGAAGCAAACAAAAAAGATATATGTAGGCACAATACAATAGAAAGGAAGTCAGTAATGTCTGATCTTTGTTTTCTACTACAGTAACTAGCAAAATACATGACTATTCTTCAGATTCCCTATTAGTTAATTATACAGTGAAATTACAGGAAAAAATTCCATTAAGAAGTACAGATTCTCTTTTGTTCTTACTGCTGCTAAAAAACCTCTACATGACTTCACAACTGACTTGCTCAATTTGAGCAATTTTTTTTGCCTCTAGTTTGAATGTGATCCAAAGAAATGTTTATGCCTGGTGCTAATTAACTAACTTTCAATTGGTAGGGACTTTATACTTGAACTTGATGGTTTGATAGCCTTCTGCCTTCTGCTTTTATAATATCTAGTGAATATTTTCATTAGTATTTATTTTTGTTCTCAGGCCACTACTGAAAATAATAATAATAAAACTAACTTTGGTTTAGCACTGAATCTTTTACTGTCTGCTCCCCTTTCTTCTCACACTAAAACTGTGCTTGTACTTGATGTGTGGAAAGATAAAAAATGTTGCTTATGCCTCTGAACATTAAGTAAAACAGCATATCTTGACTATAGAGAGAGTATTTTTATACCTGTGTCAGCTTTTCATAAATTGCTTTTCAAATATGTAATCCTGAATTATGCTTTGAATGTCCTTTCTATTTCTGCTTCTCAGTTATCTAAGTAGTCTTGTCTTTCTTTAATAGTAACTTTGTTTGGTAGAGTTCCAAATTCATCTCTGATGAGTTCTTTTAGTCAAATTTTCAGTCTTTTACTTCTGAGCTTATTAGTTCCAGTGAGGCTATGTGTCTGGCTCTTCTATAGCTTTGTCTGTCTTCTGAATCCGTTACTCTACCTGTGTCAGTCAAAAAAAATGTCACTTGACTCCTTTGTTCAGCTGTTATCAAAAAAGCATACTGACAATACTTGAAAACGTAGTGGTACTATAGGGCCTTTCAGGCAACAAGAGAGTTTGGAGACAACCACATTTGTGGCTTACCTTTCCCTTTCTGATTCAAGGTCACCACCATCTCCATAGGCTGAGTCCTTTGCTCATGTTTGGGCTTGAAGCGCTGAACAAATGCTGCTGTCATTCACTGCTCCACCAAAGGGCATGCAATCTCACAACACAAAGCCCTCTGCATGGGCACTTGCCTATCCCCACAGTTCACCTGTCAGCTCTAAGCAGAGGTTGAACAGGCTGTTGTGGACAGAGATGAAGTGCCAGAGATATACAACGGCATTAGTAAGGCTGGTATCTTTCAGTACTGTGCACAACTGGAAATGCATTTTCTTTCTTTGAACTCGTGTATCTCCTGTTCAGGGTAAAATCCTAACATATATTTGTGTCTCCAATTTGTGAATGTCCAGACATCAGCTTAGATAAAGCTCATCAGTATTCCAAAGTCTTTTCCTCCCTTCTCTAGTTATTGTGGACATTATCAACCATCTGTCACTTGGACTTAAAACCTGGAGATCACATTTGGCTTAAACCACTACTAGTTCTTAAGTCTTACTTATCCAATTTATTTAATCTCTCTAGGATATGGTTTATTTCTTCTTGAAGTGAAATATTCCTTCCTATTATTTTTTATTATACTTTCTTCAGATGCACCTAGTATATGTTCTACTACCTGAGACCTCTGAGACACTCAGTTCATCTAATTCAAAACACACATAGCAACAAACTTCATCACCCTCCTTAGGAAGTGCACCAACCATTTGTTTCTGAACTAATATAAAATGTGTCTTTCTATACTCAAACAAAGGTCCGAAGAGCTCACACATTCTGAGTTCAATGCTCCCAGAGTCCTGAAGAGGTTCACAGCTGGATCTCTCATCTAAGGAGCACCTTATTCATAAGGATGTTGGCTAAGCTATGGAGTCATGATCCTTTATGTGGGAGTCAAAGTGAGAACTGAATACAGGAGATATATGTGAGCATCACCGAGGCATTCTGGCTTGTCATTAAGAGGCCAAAGATCAGCTGGCATTGGTAATAAGAAAGTCTTCTACAGGTACATTGACAGCAACAGTGAGATGGAAGAAAATGTGAGTTTGAACTGTGTCATTGGCCTGAAAAATATGGAAAAATCTGATGTAATCAGCACCTTCTTTGCTTCAGTCTTTGGTAGCAAGGTCTCATGTTCAGGGTGCCTCACATGTTAGAGGAGGGTCAAATTATTGACTACTTAGATAAGCTGGATTTACACAGATCTGACACCAGGTCAGCTACCTGCATGTGTGTTGAGAGAACTTACCAACATTATAAGACTGCTCTTCCTACTACCTTTAGAAGCTTGTGACAATTGTGGGATGTCCCCACTGGATGAGGAAATAAAATGCTCTGTCCATCTAAAAGGCAAGAAGAGGGATTTGGAGATCTGCATCCTGTTCAACATCACTTCTGTACCTAGGAAACTTATGAAACAAATCCTTCTACAAGTCTTTTCCATGGTGAGGGAAGGACAAGGAGGATAAACAGTTAACAAAGATTTACCAAAGGCAGATTGTACCTGACCAGCTTCTCAGTTCCTTCTGTGATCAAATGACTAACTCAGCAGATATGGAGAGTGCAGTAGATATAATTTAACTTGTTTTAACAAAGACTTTTGTCATAGTTTCCCATGGTATCCTCTTAGACAAATTGAGAGATATGAACTGGTCTGTATTTGGTGGGTGGAGATCTGGCTAGACCAACAGGAACAGTAATCAAAGTCCATGCCAAGCAATTTCAAGAGATATATCTCAGTGGTTGACAACTAGGCCAATTGTGCTGAAGATAGACTGAGGGAAATGCATTTGTTTAGCTTGGTAAAGGGAAGATCTACTTGCAGTCTTCCAGTACCTAATGAAGAGTTATAGACAAGATAAAATTAGACTCTCCTCAGAGATCCATAATGAAAGTACAAGAAACAATACAACAAAACTGGACTTAAAGAAAGAGAAGTGTGCTCACCATGGATGACCAAGCAGTATAACAGGGTGTGGAATCTCCAGCCTTGGACATTTTCAAAACTTGTCTGGACAAAGCTCTGAGCAACTGTGAAGTTAGATCAGGTTACTTTGAATAGAACTTCACTACCTCCAGAGGTTCTCCACAATTTAAAATTTTGTATGATTTTGGGCTTTTTCTGCACGTAGAATCCTGCATTCTGTTCTGCATAGTATCAAAACATCAGTGGATGGGATGTGCCTTCATTTACCCTCCTGTGAAATGGAGGAGGTGGGTTTTCTAATCTTTCATATGTGGGGCTTTCAAGAAGGAGTCTTCTGTCTATCACCTCCCATATAAAAGCTGTGTACAAAGAAAAACATGAGTCTTTCTTTAAAGGGATTTTTGAATAGATCCTTTTGTTTCAAAAGGGAATTCTAAGCTGTGGATCCTGGGCAGATAAGGGTGCTCATGTTCCTGTTCCACATTTCCTACATAGTAGTTTTTTGGCAGCTTGCTTTCTGCTTAGCCAGAATATTTTTCTAGGTTTTTATTGTGAGTTGATGCCTCTCCCTGGCAGTGGATCCAGTCTAAAGCTCACACATCAAGCTCTGCATTATGGAAGAAATAATTATTAGCTCTAGATTTGAGCCATTATACAGTGTAACACTGGTAAGAAGAAGGTCAAAAGTGCACAGCAGAACATTCCTCTGAAGTTTATTTTGCAGATAATTTGTTTCTCTGTTTTTGATCTGTTTTGCTGGCATGGTTTATGGCTAGTATCATATTTTAGAATTCATGACCCACAGTTCTACTCATACACAAAGCTTCTGCAAATGACTTTTCATACAATTGAAGTATACTGTTTGTTAGTTTTAGTTGCTTTAGATCCAAATGAAGACTGATCGTATTCTTCCTGCATCAACGAGTAAATTAACTGTTTGATCTGCTAATTAAAGGATAGTGTTTTCTGAAATCACTTTGTTAAGACTGTGTTTAATAAATTGTTTGAATTGATTCTATTCCAAATTGTCTTAGTTTGTGGCTTAGGCATTAGTATTACAAGAAAAATATGTCTGTTACCTACCTCAACCATGAATACATTATATAAATGTGAAATGAACTTTTTCCCTTTGGTTTGCTGATGTGAGAGGGTAGGATAGGAAATTCTCACAGCTGGCAGACAAAGAATTACTGTAGTTGCAAAGTGGTTGGAAACACGAATGTTGATTATTTCAATGAAAGAATTTAATTAGGCCTCCTAAGGAACAGGATATTACTGACATCACTGATTGCCAAAATGAGCAAAGTAATACGGCACTTACTATTGCAATATCTCTCTCTTAATGATGCCATTATTAGAATTTGGCTGGCATCCTGAAATGTGTACAATAGCTTGGCAATAAGATAATGATTTGGAAAATCACAGATGTAAGGCAATGATGTGAAAGCCAAAGGTTTTTTGAAAAGACGTCCAGATGAAGCATTTTTAGTTCCTCTTAATGCCATGTATCTGTAATGGACTGACTCTTTCTCATTACAGCAACATATAGGATAATTAAAAAAGGAAATAAAAATCACTGGGTTTTCTTAGTCCCACTTTCCCACAGGCAAGCTTTCATTCCTTTTTAGCTTTATCCCCTCCTTTGTTAGAAAAGTTCTTCTACCCTATACTATCCCTATAGACAAGATTTAACAGTTCCTCTGAGAAGTTTCTCCTTTAGTTCCTGCACTGATACTACATTAAGTCAAAGAAACAAGAGACTTCCCCAGGATCCTCTTATAGTTCACTTTACAGATATTCTGTTTTCAAATGTGGTGGATTCACTGACCTAGATCAATTTCTGTGCTGCTCTACATTGCAACACTCATGTGATACCTCTAGAAAAGCCAGCTCAAGGAAGACTCCTTTCTTTCTCTAATACACACTATTCTTCTCCAACACATCTGACAGACTAGTAGTGGAGAGACACAGGTGATATAGCCATAAAACCTGACACTATTTGTACCTCTGACAAAAAATTTTCAGTTACTCCCCATAGCCCTATTGCACTGCTTCTGTAGCATGTAAGCAGTCTAAAAATGCAGTAAAATCTGGAGCATATAATGTGAACTAAGTAGTTAAAACTCTGTCTGAATTTGGATAGACAAATGTAATCCTAAGCTCTTTTATTTTCAATTCATACAAAAATACTTAAGGGGAGGATACAGAGGATTGAATTAAAAAGAAAAGACATATTTAGATGAATGGTATAGAATGGAATAATGAAGAGGGGATATCTAATCTATATTTGGAACTTTTAAATTCTCTTCTCGTATTCCTTTTCTGTCTTCTCTGCAGTACAGACGTGTTTTGGTATGCTGGTATTTGAAACAACTGTCTTTAACAGAACCATTTATAGGAGAGATTGAATTTGGGATACTGTTTTAAGAAAAAAAAAAACCTTGAAATGGAATTTACATTTGATATTCATATGCAGCTAATATTACCCCTGGTAACTAGGAAAGGAGAAATATTTTTAAAAGCTTCTTATGGTATAAATATCCCAAAATGCTTTGGATTGCACTTTACATTGAATAGATTCCTATGATTCTTAAAATTTAATTTCCATCTGATATTAAATTGCAGTGAATTCTGCCCCAGTCCTCCATCGTGAACGTACAATAATAGCGGATAACAAAGCTCTTTTGGCTCTATGTACAGCTACTTTCAACTCCAAATTCCTACACACATTTTCAGTTGCTGAGATTACCCAGACTTTGATTACATTCCAACTTTACTCTGAGCCTGCAGCCTCTATTTCAGAAACAGAGCAGAGCTTCCCCTTCATTCCTTTGCCTGTATGTAGCATTTCCCTCTTTGTGACAGGTCAGCAAGGCCATGCCTTTGCTCCCCCTCTACCGCATCCTGAATCTGAAATGAGTCACCTTCCACGTAATTCAGACTAATCTCTTCCCAATATTATGGTGTACCTGTAGGAAATTCCTTGTAAAGCAGTGAAATATCCAAAGCTGGCTTTCTGACTATTTATAAACCACTTGTATAACAATTATGCATTTGTTATGTAGCACTGTATAGTCATAGCAAAATTTGTTTAATAGTAAATAATTTCCTAAACTTTATGTGAATAAACTCATTTTTGCTATTGAAAACTGGTACACAGTTCTTGCTGAGATGCATATATATATATATATACACACATATGAGACAGATTTGGACCACAGTCTGTTAACCTCTGAAATAATGACTAGAAATCTTCATGACTATTTCTTTTTCCAATGGAAGAAGTGGATAAGAATTGTACATTTTCTTAGATCTGAGAGCAGCTGAGTTTGTTATGTCCTAGGGGAAAGCAGAAGTCTGTAAGACTGTCAGCAGACAGATTTCTTGCTGCATTGCATTGACCTGGTGTTTGTATCCCCTCAGGTGGGTCTTCCTTAGATTTCTCTTTGTCTGGAAGCTGATTGAGAGGTCTTATCGATGGTGCTGCTCTCACCTGTCATGTGAGCGCAATCCTGGAAACTGATAAGAAACAGTCTCTGAAAACTTCAAAGGCTTTTTTAGCTTCTGGGTGACAGTACAGTGTTTTGCCATGAGCAAGGCTAGTCAGCTTTACAGGAAGACAAACATTAAGGGTTTTACTAAAACATAGCTGAGTTACTATTTGAATTACAGTAGCAGCATCTGAAAATGTAAAAAGGAAGTGAAAACACAACTTGAGCCTGATAATGTAAATAAAGTCTGTTTGGATTTTTTCAATTACTGCTGTTTATACCCTGAACTGTAACTATATTTTCAGTATTGTTATCTAGGAAAGCCATGTTAATATCGACATACTTCACAAACGTGAAGAGCTGTGGAGCTGTGCTAATAAGGAACAATTGTCAGTACTCTAAGCTTTAATGATCACATCAAATACCTTTATTGCCTCTTCAGGACAATTTTTTTTTAACTATTTATGGCACTACAGTATCCAGCTGGCCAAAACTTGGTGCTGCCATTTTGATCACCTCTTCCTGCCATCTCTAAATCCTGATCAGGTGTTCAGGTGATTCATTTTGAAATCTTGTTGTCTGAGTTCTGAGCTCCAAATTTACTTTTAAATGTTTTTCTACTAAAGAAAAATGTATGGTAACTCTTATGTTATGCTGTAAGGTAAAGTGACATTTTTTTTCCAAATGAACAAAGCTATTTATCTTTTATCTGTAGCAAGATGGTTTATGTGGAGGACGAGAAATTAGTGTTAAGATGACAAAGCTTAAAACAAATAAGTCTTTATGACACTTTCTTTTCTCAGAGTCACATCGCAATGACTGAATGGGGAAAAGAAAACATGACTATTATTTGATGCTTTGAAGAGCTACTGGTTTGAAGTAGAACTTCTGAAGAAATCTTGTTATATACCAAGTTTATGACTTAGATTTTTATTCAATGAGTTTTTCAAACTTGAATGAATGAGTGGTATTGCAATCACTTGAAGGAAGATATTGCAAGTACATATCACTTGTGGCTCTGTCTGCTGAGGAGATATAACATGGTGGTGTCACAGAGGCCTGGCTCTGGAGGTAGGGAATCTGCTGACACTTGATCAGAAACTATCAAGTATAAATAACAGATCAGAACCTTTTTGTTCATAAGGAAGATGATATATATAACTTTTATTATTACAGAATAAATTCTTCTAACCACTACTGTATAAAGTTATGCATTATTTAATATAGTGCAGACATGACTAAATAATTGATCAGGTATATCTCTTATTAGTTTGTTGCTAATGGTGAATTATATTCAATAATATTAGAGCTTGATTTTTCTGTTGTCTTAGTTTACACAATAAATCTAGAATTACCTTTTAAGGTATTTAAAATTCTATTTTCTTAGTAAAAGTATCTGAGAAAGTTTCCAGATGTGTAGGTTTGAACAAAGGTTACAATTTAATTTTTTAAAAAATATTTCTACCTTACTTGTCTCAATCCAATATACATTCTATAAAATATCTTAATAACTCTGAGATTAATCTGTATACTCTTTGCCATGGAAATTAATTTGTAGAACTAGGAGAAGATCGAACCTATTAATCTTTATTTACATCAGCAGTGTGCAGCTTTTTCTTCCCGAGGGCCAATTATGTCATTTCAAAAAGGTCAAGGGGCCACAAATCGATATTCAAACTGTTTTTCCAGGCTCAATTACATTGAGTAAGTTTTTGATCATTTCCTCCCCCAGGCTGCCTTAGTGCCTGTCACTCTGAAGAGCACTGTACTTGCAGAACCACTGTCCCTAAGGGAAGTTGTTGAGGTCCTGCAGACAGAAAGCAAACTTCCAGCTGTTCAAGGAATTAGTCAATAGAACTCCCTGGGAAACTGCCTTCAGGGACATAGGAACAACACAGAGCTGCCAGCTCTTTAAGAATGCTTTCCACAGAGTGCAAGAGCTCTCCATCCTCAGGAGTAAGAAATCAGGAAAGGAGGACAAGAGACTGGCATGGCTTAGTCAAGACCTGCTGGTCAAACTATAAGGCAAGAAGGAAATATCCAGGCAGTGAAATCAGGGACAGGTATCCTGGGAAGAGAACGGAGACATTGCCTGGTTATGTAGGGATGGGATCAGGAAGGCCAAGGCACAGATGGAACTGAACTTCACAAGGGAGATACAAAGAGTAATAACAAGGGCTTCTACAAGTATGTCAGCCCAGAAGCTCCCAGAAAACCAACTGTACCCTGGGCTGCATCAAAAGCAGTGTAGTCAACAGGTCAAGGGAGCTGATTCTCTCCCTCTACTCTGCTTTTGTGAGACCTCACCTGGAGTAATGTTCCAGCTCTGGGGTCCCCAACAGAGAAAATTCATGGACTTGTTGGAGTGGGCTTAGGGGAGGGCCACAATAACTATCAGTGGGTTGGAACACCTCTTCCATGAAGAAAGGCTGAGAGTTGGGGTTGTTCAGTGGGGAGAACAGAAAGCTCTGGGACGACCTTATTGCAGCCCATCCGTACTTACTGGGGGTCTATAAGAAAGACAGGAACAAACTTTTTGGCAGAGCCTGCTGAAATGGTAAGGTAATGGTTTTAAAGTACATGGTTTTAAATGGTAAGGGGTAATGGTTTTAAACTACTGAGGGCAGATTTAACCTAGATAGAAGGGAGAAATTTTTTGTGATGAAGGTGGTGGAACACTGGAATGGGTTGCCCAGAAAGGTGGTAGATGCTTCATTCCTGTTAATATTCAAGGTCAGATGGGACAGGGCTCTGAACAACCTGATGTAACTGAAGATGACCCCGCTTCCTGCTGGGGGGTTGGGTTAGATGACCTTAGTAGGTCTTCCAACTCACAGTAGTCTATAATTCTATGATTATTTTCCAGTACCTGAATAAGTAATCAGAAGTTGGTGTAGCTGGCAATGAATTAAATTAAACAAAAAATCCCCTAGTTAAGACTCTTTTGCCCATGACAGGTGTTCAGTCTAAGTGCATGTGCCAGCTGTCCTATAGTCTGGAAGATTTACCTAAATCCGATTCAATAATCAAAGGGTATTTGTGACCTCTTGCTGATGATAATTCTGTACCAGAACCAAAAATCAGCAGATGGAATATTTTTGAGGTGTGCAAATAGTGTAATTATTTACAGTAATGTTGTGCTGATTTTATGCTTTTCATAAAGGAAATATGAAGAAATTAATATAAACAATATAAAGCAACTTAATAATTAGAAACTGACACAGCTTTAATTTGTAACCTATGCAAATTGGTCAGAATTAAACAACTATCAAAAATAGGATAGGTCAATAATAAGTAAAAATGCCATTGCCGATGCAGAAATGTAAGTGGAATGGAGTAAAATCGCCTCTACACAGTGTATAAGCTTATTTTTATTGGTGAATATGTATTATCTTTTCTCCTATGAAAAACTGTATACCAGATGAAACCAATGGTGATATGCATGTGTTTACATTCATTCTTATCTGTCATCATAATCTTTATATTCCACTAAACTACTTTTTGATTCCTGAATTTTTAATCAGAAAATTGGAAGATATTAAATCATCTTGAAAAACACTGTTTTCCCTTCATGCATGATGATCTGAGTCAAAAACAGTTTTTTGGATAGGAAAAATCTTAAAAAGTATTTACCTTATTTAAGTTGTTCTATCAAAGTACAGTTAACGGGTTAATGTTATGAATATCCATCTCAACAAACAAAATTATAACCTTTTCTAATGAATACAATTTCTGTCTCTCTGGAAAATAATACTACAGAAATATTATTTTTAACTTTTCTGCCTATCTTTTGTTTTTTTCCTTAGGACTATGACAGCACTTTATGAACGTAAAAGACCCAGAGCTCATGCTTTACTGAGCAGAAACCAACCATCTCTTCTTACCTCTACCTCTGCTTCTACTTTTGATGTGTTTTCTATATTCTGGAAACTCATGCAGAATTCTTATGCCAGTTTGACAGAATTTTATAAGTCTTTTATTTCATACCCAACGTAATCCATTAAGAATTGAATCCTGGATATTATCTGTCTTTGTGTACTCACTGGATATATAGACATGGAATTCAGAGTACAAACAGTTATATCTATATGCAATATATGCAATATATATATATATATATATATAAGGCATTTATCCGTGATTCAATTCAGGGCAATAGGAGTCAAGCTTTGCTTTAATCACACACTACCTTACTTAGAGATAAATGGTAACCAGTGGTAAATGTCTCCAAGAGACCACTGAGGTTACAGTACTTAACACAACCAAGACCTCAGAAAAAAAAGGATCAGAAATACAAAAAAACCTTAGTTGTGTGGAATTGCAAATATAATTGCATATTAAAAATTAATGGCAACTGAGAATAGCAATGTTTCATAAAAAATGTTACATAAAAAAAGGAAAATACTACAAATCTGGCTCTCAGGCAGCTAATCCTAAGAATAGCCTGAATTTTTACATGCATCTGGATCTTCTAAAAGACATGAATTCAGTATGAATTTCACATATCTATAAATATCACGCAAACTTGGAAATGTTGGGCCATTCTTCAGAGAGAGTACAGGACATTTTGTCTATCTCGAATCAATGAGTGGCCTGATGAGTGGCCTTGCAAGTGGTGAAGGTCAGCCAAGATAAATTGAGACAGCTAGGCAAGAAAAAAGATACGTTTAGACAAGGTTAATTTACTTTTGATGCTCTAAATATGTAATGTTTCCAGGAGTTTTCCTCATATCACATGAGCTGACTCAACAAAGCCTGAATCTAAAAGTGCCCTTGCTATACAGGGGCTGCATATTTGATCTCGAGCCTGACCTTAGGAATGCTTGTAGAACACAGAATAGACATTCGGCCATTCTCAGATTTGAGTAAAGTAAGATGATCACACTTTTACACAGTAAACTTAAATTTTAGTGCAAAGGCCGTTTACATAACCAGGTGATCCACTCAACTGCTAGTGCCACTTTTCCTGAAAAAAAGGCCAACATGTGGTGCTCTGTGTTGAGCTCAGTTCAGCTTTCTTTACAATGTCTGTAGTTACCCCCTGTATTGACAAGCACCTTGCCTGTGCCTGCCTCCTCTTAGCCAGGGAGGCCTTGTAGTGGCCAGTGATATTCCACAACCTGACTCAGACCGGTGTTAGTGATTACCTGTGTTGCATAGTGAGATTAATATATAAATCACAAGAATGACCAGACCTCAGGCCAGTGTACAGTGAGAAAGAAAATACATTTCAGTAGGTGATGCTGGTGGGTCCATATCCACATATTCAGCCCCCTTGTTTGGCTCTATGGGCTCCACACCATCGTCATTTACATGGAAACTGCCAATGACTCATCAGTCAGCCCCGAGGAGGAGGTCAGAGCTTGTGAGCCCTGCAGCATCAAGGAGACTTGATGGCTGCCTGTCCTGACCTACAGTCTCTGATTTCTTCAACATGCCTGAGAAGGCAGGAAGGCTAAATATTTTAATACCATATTTACTTATTAGAAGACTTTTGATGTTACATGGGATTTTGATTTAAAAGAGTGATATAGCAATATGCTGAAATGACATCACAAACATGATATAGCAATTGTAATATACTGTGGAATCACAATAGAAACCTGATTCCCAAAACTGGTCTCTTTATGCTCCATTGTCAGGAAGAGGAATGTTTTATTCTTATTAGAGAGATCCCCAACAGTCTACTGAATAAAAAATAGTCTGGAAATCTTTAGTTAGTCTTCATTGTGAGGCATTCTGTTTGTATTTTTTTCCTGATAGTTTGAATTCTGCTGCTTAATTTGTAAGAATGGATGTTGGTGACTTTTTTTTTTTTCCCTATTTCTGTTACATTACGGCTCTCATCTTATCCACTGCTTTTACCTTCCAGTACTAGAAGGCTTTTTTTTTTTTACTCCCTTGAATACAAGTCCTGAAAGTTGTCAGGGGAAGATGAGAGCTTGCATAATGCTGGAGTTATTTGGAGATTTGGAGTCAGGGTCTCTGGGGTAATCGTGCATGACGCATCAGATCTGAGATCTGTCTGCATTAAGATCTCACTGCACCTGAGATCTGTCAGAATTCTTATTTCAGTGGCTCCATTGAAATTTAATTTCTAAAATCCGTCATCAATAATTATGTGTGATCCTTAATTAAAGTTAGTAGCAATGGGGGATCAGATTGTTAAAAATAATCATGAAGTGTTATCATAACTCTTCATTAATCATATAAAAAGTTTAGTAATCAAAGAAAATTCAGAATGCTTTGAGAGAAACAGGAGGTCTATATTTGAAAATAAAAAAATGATAAAGTAATTATCTTACTGATTAATTATTGGGGAATAAGTGACATTTTAGTTAAGATTGTATATAGTTTTGTCTACCTGGTTTCCTTGGCTGTTCATATGTTGGTTTTGATATGTACCACTTAAAAACCTCAGGAGAGGTGTAGGATATATGAAATTAAAAGTGAAATACACAGTGTTACTTGACTGAACCTTTTTCTTGTTAGAAATGGGGGTTGAAACACACTTTCTGTAAAAGTTTATTCAGAGGTTGCATGCAAAACTCCTCTTTGCTAGGATATCATCTAGCATCCACCACCAGGGAGGAAATTGAATTTCATAACCGAGACCTCTAAAAACGTTTAGGTCAGGTGTGTTCAGTCCCGTGGCTTCCTTGAAACTCAGTAACAAAAACTGCAGCTGTGAAGGAAAAATTGGGAAAGATCTCTTCTAAACAAAAATAATTTAATTTTATTCAGATTACTGGGTTCAAAAAAACAGTATAGGCTTGTGTACACTCTGAAATAAATCCATCTAGTTGCAAAGGGCAAATTTATTTTCCTTGAGCTTGATTTTTAAGACCCCAAGATCTTACCATGAGGGTCTTTGTTGCTCCTTTCCTGCCCCTTCTACACCCTTGAACTGCTAGACAGTGAGGGTAGACAGCAGAGACCTGTGGTGCAGACAAAAGATGCACAGCACCAATTGGTGAGAATAAATGCATCAAAATATTTCCCACAACAAATGTGTAACCAGCTTTTAACGTGGAGCGTGGTACCAAGTGGAATTTATGTACAGTCTAATTTATGTCTCATACCATTTTTAAGCATCATTTTTCTATGCCCCTCTGAATGCTCCTGGTTCCCCTCTGCTTCCCTCAGGTGCAAGTTCTCTGTTTAACATTTGCTGATATAAATATCTGTGGCTGAGAAGCATATGGAATTTGATGTGGAGTAGGAAAGGAGCATTCTGTGTATGCTTTAATATTTATGAAAAATATTTATTTTCTGGACGGACTATATTCTGAAGTTATCAGGAGCCTGATTGACTTGCTGTTACTGCATATTTCATTATCCCAGTACTGCTGTGTAGATTTTTGTACAATCAGCTCTGCAACATTTTTATGAGCACAAAGAAATAAGAATAAAGCTGTTTAGTTTGTAAACTGGAGCAGAACAGTTGATATTTTCATAATATTTCAGCTGAGTAATTTCTTTTATACTCTGCCATGACTGTCCTGTTTTGATCTGATTATTTTACTTTAGGGAGTCAACTTCAGAGAATAAGCCATTCTCTTTCCATTGTCCTTTTCCATGCACACAATACTTTAGCAAGGTCAGAGGACCTGTTAGGGAACTGGTTTTTGCTTTGGTATTAGTCTCACATTCTTCTTTCATATAGGCTTCAGCCCACATTAGGCTCTTTTTTTTCCCATTTTTTCCCTCTTTTATCTCATTTTGCTTTTTCACTTTTGTTCCTCTCTTAGCTATTGTGCTCAATGTAATTGGTTACATTGGTTAGACACCAAGATCAGGCCTCCTGGGACTACAGATCTGCTGAGAAGTTTTGAACATTTATTTTACCCACCCTTACACTATCAAGTGGTTTATTCTCTAAGTGGGCTGCTGGCTTCTTCTTTTAATACTCGTGTATTATTGATTTGTTCTGGTTAAATCAACTTAAGAATTCTTCAAACACACCTGAAGATTTGGAATTTAAACATAAGTTTCTTCTAGGAAAAAAAAAAAAAAATCAAATGTGCACTGTAGACCTACCAGAAGTCATTAATATATATTATTCTGAAAATTCTTGGTGAAATAAATGCAGACCTTCAACAATGCTTCTTTCAGCAGTGCCAGTTCCAGAGAATTGAGTTTCTTTTCAAATTCCAGGCCAGATCAGCAGACATCTACATTTCTCAGCCTTTCCAGTGTAGTGTCTGTTATACTGGACTAACATAGGAATAAATGACTAAGAAAACTAAGAAACAGGCTGTTCTGAAGAAGATAAGAACTGAGTACAGGATGTCAATCAAATATGAATGTCTTCTGTAGGTTAAGAAGATTGGTTAGAAGTGATTTCAAGTGTTAGTTTAATATTTCCTCTGTCCTTACTGTGAGGACTGTTTCTATTGCAAAAAACCAACCAGTCAAAAAGAAATCAATACTGGACTCTTAATCAAAGACACTTTTTAATTAGCTTCCATTATCTGTTCTACACAGTGAAAAAGGCTAAAAAGAATACTTCACCCTGAACTGTCATTCACTTTCATCCATTACCAGGTCAGAAAAAAGAGCTTTTAAGCTAAAGGATAAATTAATCTTACGGTATCATAACATAGACAAAGAGGCAAATGTCCTTGTCTGCGAGCAGTTTCATGTGATATGAAAGAGAACTGATACACACGCATACACACACTCTCACTAACTCACAGATGCATCCATGTGTGCCCATACTCACACATATATATTTTTTATATAAAATGAATGTTCATTTTTATTTTGGTTTTAGAGAATGAATTCTGTTTACAGTATAACATAAAGTGACCTTAGCATTTTTAGAAATTAATGACATGAACTCCTTCTATGTCATCAGCAAGCAGCCAACCAATTCAGTTTCTCATAATCATATTCACTAATTAAATGTGTAAAGTATTGTTTCCTGCTTTCAGAGTTTATTTTATAATGTCTGTCCTTTTTTTTTTAATTTTTCTAACCTATTTTAATATAGTCAATATATTATATTGAGTGTTTGCTGTCATTACAGAGTTGACAACCAGACAGATTAGAAAAGACCAAATATCACTCCATTTAAATGGACCAAGTTTATCAGCAGCATTATTTTTGCCAGGTTTCTTAAAAATTATTTTGTAAGGTACTAACCTGTCAGTGAGAGAGACAAGTAACTAGTTCAATATCCCAGCTAAAAATTGAGTGCAGTGAAATTTAAGGAACTACCTGACTCGGGGGTGTCACAGCTCAATCTTCCTTGTGGACTTAGCTATAATGAAGATCTCTTGATTTTCATTTTGGCAGAGTAATGAGACTCCACTCTTTCCTCCCTGAGAAAACCAGTGATCAGATGAGCATGTTGAACATAATCTAATATCACAAGTTATAATGAAATATGTGATAACACAGCACTCTGGACTTGAGGTTGGTAGTTTTTCAGCAAAAATATTATTTACTTTGTGCAACAAACACAAAATTCTTGGACTGAATTGTATGTGGTAATAGAGTTTGATTCATCAGATGTCATACAGGTAGTGCCTGTTGCTATTATAAAATCAGTAAATGCTGAGTTAAAACACTTACAGAAAGTGCAAAACTACTAAGGAATATCCAGGGAGTTGTTATCCTGGTTATTCACGCAAGTGTTTTCTATTTAAAGTAGAAACACAAAAAAATATTTAGTGGTATGGTTTAAAATGCAAAACAGAAGAGGGCAAGTAGTTATCAGCCTTGTATTTAAGGGAACTTGATTTGTGAACTACTGTCAGGTGCAATAAAACATGAAATTTATGGACTACAGAGAAATATGGATTTAGTCCAACATTATTGCTCTCTCACAGTTCCCAAATGCATGTTAAAAGTAGAAATAAACACCTACATAGAATTTTTTGGTATTAATATCTTTGCAAATTTAGTAGTCTTGCTGCAGTATGGCAAGATGTGTCAATTTAGAACAGTTAACAGAAAAAGAACACAAAATGTTTATATGATATATCTGTTATTTTCAGTTCATTTATTTGCAAATGTGCTATTCAAAGGCTGTATGCACTTTTCATATTGTCTCCCTAGTTTAGATTGTGTACTCTCTGTGACAGATGTTATCTTGGTACTTTCCAAGGCAACATGCACACACTAATATCAGCACTTCTAGCAATATTCCATGATCACCTACTGAGGCTTTTCTTATTTCTGTGATTCATACTGTAGAGCTGTGACGTGATTAGTAGTTGGCTTTGAATGATTCTGAACATTGGTTCTGTTAGGATATATTTACATGGGATTTAATGTCTTGAATGCCTGTGCAGTTATTTACTTTGTTGTTTTCACAGAAACATGGGGAATGGAAAACATTTCTTTGCTCAAGTTTAATATTAGAATAAGTTCCAAAGTTCCAATAAGTAGAAATACCATTTCGTGAAATGTCATATAGCTTAACAATTTTGTTTCATAAGAGAGGAAAACCCACAAAATTTCAGTGTTTCCTTATCCAAGAAACAAAAACTCATGATATCTGTCAGATATCTAAAAATATTTTTAAGGATAAAAGATCTTAAGGATAACACCGAAAATAAATAAAAGAAACATTTTAGGTGAAAATGGTGAGAAAAAGGACTCACAAAGAATATGGCAACAACAGCAACGTTGAACTTCAGTTTCTTTGATCTAATTTTGATTTTGTCACTCAAAGAGACAAAAATCAGGTATCTCTAGAAAAGTCACATTTCATAGAATTCAGAAAGAGTTTACAACCTCCAAAAGAAGAGATGATTTTTTCTCTTTAAAAATGAGAAGAAAAATTTTAAGTAGAAAGCTTATTTAAAAAATCATGTATTTTGTAAATTAGACTAGTACCGACAAATATCCTAGTCTATGTTCTTGATTCCTTGGTCATTCTTAGTCCTTCATTTACATTCTCACTTAATAATGGTAAAAAACCTGAATCATAGAATCATATGATAGAATACGCTGAGTTGGAAGGGA
The DNA here is from genome assembly GCA_035041135.1 of Platyrinchus mystaceus. NCBI lineage: Eukaryota > Metazoa > Chordata > Aves > Passeriformes > Tyrannidae > Platyrinchus > Platyrinchus mystaceus. The sequence goes on from JAWWLV010000088.1 coordinate 27,542,336, forward strand.
CCCATCAGGATCATAGAGTCCAACTCCTGGCCCTGTATAGTGCACCCCAAGAATCACATCATGTGCCTGAGACTGTTATCCAAACGCTTCTTGAATAGTCAGGTTTGGTGCTGTGAACTTCTCTGGGGAGCCTCTTCCAGTGCCCAACCACCCTCTGGGGGAAGAATGTTTTCTTGATATCTAACCTAAATCTCTCCTGACTCAGCTTCATGCTGTTTCCTTGAGTCCTGTTGCTGGTCATGAGAGCTGAGATTGATACTTGCCCTTCTACTTCCCCTCAGGAGGATGCTGAAGACCACAATGAGGTCTGCCCTCAGTCTCCTCCAGGCTGAACAAGCCAAATGACCTCAGCCGCCCCTCATATGGTTTCCCCTCCAAATCCCTTACCAACTTTGTGGCCCTCCTCTGGATGGTCTCTAATAGCTTAATGTCTTTTTAATACTCTGTTTCTCAAAACTGCACACAATGTTCAAAGTGAGGCCACACCACAGCAGAGCAGAGCTGGACAATCACTTCTCTCTACTGGCTGGCGATGCTTTGCCTGATGTCCCCCAGGACACAGCTGGCCCTCCTGGCAGCCAGGGCACTGCTGACTCATATTCATCTTGCCACTAACAGGACACGCAGGTCCCTTTCTGCAGTGCTGCTCACCAGCCTCTCATTCCCTAGTCTGTATACCCAACCAGAATTACAACATCTCAGGTGCAGAATCTGGAACTTGCCCTTGTTGAACTTCATATGGTTGGTGATTACCCACCTCTCTAACTTGTTGAGGTCTCTCTGCAGGGCCTGTCTTCCCTCAAGGGAGTTAACAGCTCCTACCAATTCAGTGTTGGTGGCAACCTACATGAAATCAGGAACAGTGAGACCGCTTTACTAGTTATCTTTGCACATTTTATTTTAAAAAAACAAATTATAATAGGAACAACCAATGTCAACATGTAAATTCATTCTTCTAAAAGTGATTTCAACCAAAAAAAGAAAATATAGTCAGAACTATGCTTGGTGAATTTGCATAATTGTACATTTGAAAGACATAAGTGACAATAATCATTGTTAAATTGCTTTGTAATATGTTTTTTTTAAAATCTCAAACTAAATTTTCTACAATTATTAATTGAAGAAAATTAACTAAGCATGAATATTAGAAATAAACAAAACCCGTTGTTAAACTGATCTTAAAAGTGAAATAATGATTTTTTTTTTTAAGCTTTGCTGTCTTTTCTCTTGTCAGCTTTTCCTTATTGTTCTGGAGTGGATTTTCACATGTAATTTTGATCTCCAGAAAAAATGCATGTACTTCAACATGAAAATCTGATGAGACCCAAAATTCAGAATCTAGGGTAGGATTCAAAATGAGGATTGCTTCATGATGATTTTACAGCATGTTTCCTACTAACAAGTTGAATAAAACTGTGAGATGATCTTGTATAAACTGATCAGGAATGATTTGCAAGATGTGATAATCCTATTTATCTGAAAGTATATTTTATTCAATATGCTTCCTTAATTTTGAAGTAAGTAGGAAACTCAGAAAAACTAAAGACAAGACTAGAGGAAGAAGCCATGCATGGTGTCACCATGCCCAAATCATCTTTCGGAGGTCTGACAGAGCAAATTGGAATACCCTTCCTTAGAGCAGATCCTATGTAATTTTCCTGAGTTTCTGTTTTACAAAGTGAGGGCAAATACTGAGACTGCTGATGGGTTAAGGTCCTAGTTATGAGAATCCATTCTTATAAATCTGTTAGTGTTCAGATAGGTCAGAAACCATAGCAATTGCATTATGTGCACAGAGGCAGTCTAGGTAGACACTGGAAAGGAAGCTGTTGCTGAAAGCAGGGAAAGGGCTCCAAAGAAACAAGAGAAACCTGTAATTAAAAATGTCAGAAAGAAGCCTTAAGGGAAAGATACAAAGCAAGACAGTGTGAGAAGTGATCTAATTTTTATCTGAATCTTGCATGGAAGAACTATCACAATTGTGTTAACCTTCTGCATTGCATTTAGGCAGAGAGAAGATACATGACTCTATATGGGATCGTCTGGGGAGCTGGAGATACTTGTACAAACCACAAAGATAAGGTTTTTCTTATTATGCATGGAGGGAGGCTCAGTGCCTGGTTTGCACTGCATACATACAGTTTGGACAGGTGAAATTAGGTGAGTCAATTGCCTTCTTATGTGAAATACTACATTCACAATTCATAGAAATGAAAACTGAACAAGAGTATAGTTCATAAGCTACTTAAACACTAGTTTTAGTAGAGTGCAAGGGGAGAGAAAAGGTAGATTTGGTGTTTGCTTTATTTGAATGTTTTGTTTTAATTATGGATTCTTTTTTTTTGCCAAGGTATTAAATTAAGAATATACTAAATCATACTTAGCCTGAGAAAAAGAAATTGAGGGAGTAGGTTTCTGCACATACAAACCCCACTCATAACTGTATCCAAGGGAAGGACCTTCCCCTTAGGGCAATCAAAAATGCAAAGATCGTTTGCCAGAAATGTATTAGCTTTCTGAAAAGTATCCTGAGAAAAATTCAAGGACAAAATAGTGCTTTGGAGAGTATTGTATGAGAAAGTGTATAGAATCTCTGACAATATCTTTTTAGTAAAATACTTCAGAGATATGAGATGCCTATGCTGTTTCAGAAAGCAAAAGATTACTTTGGGAATGGTAAGATCATGTTCCCTACCTGCCCAGGGATGAGTCAATGAAGTCAGAGCTGTTTCAGCAACAGCCAGAAGGTTAAATTATATAAAGAGGAGGAAAACTGGATTTCTCACTGCAGTTTACTGCCAGAATTTTAGCAATAAGCTCCCTTTAGCCCATCAAAACCAGCAACATTTTTTTTCTGTTCTATGGGAATTTCCTTGGCCTTGTATGTACATCGGACATATGAAATGTGGTCTTATTTTTAAATATATTGTTAAACAATAGAAGAAATGTGTTTTATGCTTTGTGTTGACTTACCAAGCTGAAAAACAGTAAGGTCCAGTTCCGCCTTAAATAAAAAAAGATTAATGGAAACTTTCAAGTACTTCTAAATCCACTATTCTTTCATTATTCAAAGGCTGATAGAATATTTTAGTGTTTAAAAACATATCTTGGGTGAAGTATATGTCTGCTAGAAATGCACTGTCAGAAAATGTTTCTTGCCTTGCCCACCACGCTTTTTTTTTCCAGCCGCATTTTCTTTGTATAGTTGCAAAGCAAGAAAGAGAGAAAGGAGGAAAAAAAATCAGTGTTGTCTTCCAAAATCAGAATAATTTCTGCCTATTTAGAGAGAGAGAGAAAAAAAATCAATCTTATATCTCAAAAAAGAGCTGAACTTATTCAGAACAAATCTTTTGGTGTCTCGTGTGTGTGCAAGTGCAATTCCTGCTGGTTTGCAAAAAATAACACATTGGGAGTGTTTTATTTCAGTCCACGTTCAAGAACTTCTCTCCATTCCTCATTCCCTAGACATGCTTTGCAATGTGGCTTGCCTGTTTTCCAAGATTCTCACTTCTGCTTAGAGTCATCACTGGAAAATAATGGCTGTTTTTTTCCCCATACATACATTTTGCTCAGCAGAATGATTCTGAACTCCTGGCAGTAGGATCAAAGAGATCTTTCACAATCCATCTCTCTCGTTTAAAACATCTAGCAATCTCACAGCAAGATCTGAAGGTTAAGTATTAGGTCTACCTAATGCAAGTACAAACATGGAGAGAGGGGGACTGACAGATTTTTTTTTTAATTGTTCTATTTTCTTAATTTCCACTGTGAGAAGGAGCTGCTTACAAAGTTAACAAAATTTATTTGACCAAAAAGAGTAGATGATTCAAAAATAAGTTTGCATTAAGGTCTTTCTTTCTTCCCTTCTTTGCCCCCTTTTATTTTGCTGGAGCAACACCAAATACAGCCCTGAAGTAATTTGAGTTCTCATATCTATTTGTCATCGATCTGATAATGTTTGCAGTATTATTCACTTTAATTTTTGATTTTTATTTTTTTTTTACCAGTCCTTTTTTTTATTCTGGTTTCATTTAAGGGCTGAAGGTGTAATTTCTACTGCCCTCTGTGAGGTTTTCTATTAAATATTTTTTTCTGATTAAATATGAAATACCTCTGCTATCAGCTATATCAAATCTTATTACTGCTCTCATTAAACTAATATAATTAGGAAGTCCTGTGTTATATGGAATCTGAGTGTTGATGTTATGGAAAAAGACTCTATTAAAAAACAAGGCTTAAGAAGATGACAGAAGTTCAAGTAGGATCCTAATATGTCATTTAGCTATTAAATTCCACGAGTTCTGACTTTTTACTGTACTGCATCTTGGAAAGCCTTTGTACCTGTATGAAGTGAATGCCAAAGGTTGTCATCAAGAGGCTGTTTTTAACAGAGAATTTCTTTGTCTTATTTTGCACTATAGTGTAGCCTTGTACAGCATAAATCCATGTAACCTTCCAGAGTTTTGATCTTCTAAGCTACCATCCTTCACGAAGGATAGAATACGAAACCACCTGTGTTTAGCAGCATTTGGTTCTGATAATAACAGTTATTTGCTGACAAGAAAATGTCCATTATCACTTCCTACTTGAAAATAACAGGACAAGTCTTAACTGCAAATAAGAGCTCATAGTAGTTAGAAATGTTCAAGGAAGCCTAAAATTCTCTTGATCCACAATTTTTGCCTAGCTCCCAAAGTGCTACCCACCAGATCTTTCATTTGAATAAACTGACTCTGTACTGTTGAATTTTTAATGAATTTTGTAAGTCGAATTCTGATTCTGGGCATGCAAGCAGCTGAAAAAAAACCTATTTCAATTTGGTTGAAAGTTCTATCATATGGAATGGCACAACTTACATGCAAAATTATGATCAGTCATTGGCTGAGCAATGAGTACTGCTTTGCTGGATTAACTGGGGACTGCAAGGTTTGCTCAAGACTCCTAACAATAATTCCAGAGCTTTTTGGAGGTGCTTAAATTATTCTGCTACTGTATTCCCTATTTATTTATTATGGTTAATAAATTTTTCTTTATGTTCGTCTCATATTATTTTAACTGTTAGTCTTGGGCAAAGGACCTAACCTAATTACTGTTTGCACATGCTGACTCAAAGACTTTGATAAAATAAATTACTGTGATGGAATTGGCCTAAAGCTCTTCTTCTTACTAATATGCCAAATGATCTTCTGGAGAAACAGAAGGTACAACTACCTAAGCTATTTTTGTGATAACCCACTTATCCTGTTACAGATCTAACTCCCCCCACACTCTTGCAATTTGAAGCAGAGTTTCAGTGAAAATCAAAGCATGACCACTGACTTCAATTAATCCACAGTACAGTATTGACAACTTTTAGACATTTAATTCAAGCAATTCTATAGTTCTGTAATATAAAATTGATGTAAAGAACTTTGTAACTTGTTCATGAACATTCATTATTTCCATCCATTCTTCTTCTAAAATTCCTAAAGAAATGAAAGGTAGCTGGTATTGTAGAAATTCTCATGGTACTGTCCAGTTATGACCTCTGGACCTCAAAGCTTTCATAAGGCAAACAAAATGGATATGTTACCTTTAAATTCAACAGGGGCAGGAATGCTTTGTTTAAAAGCATTTAATCTTGGCAAAAGAGATTAGAAAAGGGAAGCGGCTGCGACTGAAACGTCTGTATTGATTCAGCAGGCATACCCTAATGACAGAGAACAAAGTATGCAGCTCAGCATGCCAATGTTTAGAGTGTTGTATTCTTCTAATAGTGACATCTTTGTGAGGCATGTATTTTAGTCTCCCTGAGAGGGTGCACTAGATGTACCCCAAAAATGCGAGTAATACTTCAGTAGAATAGTAAGTACCTATGTTTTCCAATTATGTTCTGATATCTCCACAGCTTTTCTTTGGGCACATTTGATCTGTGTGACTGTTTTCAGCAACATCTATAGAGTCATGCTATATCATGACTTTATTCTTCATTTTTCCTATGTGGTGGGTATAGTCTGAAGTGTATTGGCACTCCTAGCAAAGAACTTCTTTCACAGATAGGAGGGCAGGGGCAAAGGGAGGAAGGGTGACTCCTTTTCAAGTTCTATCTCCCCAGGCAATATGGATGCAACTGGCTTTGCAGACTTAGACTTGAGCACGAGCATGGCTGCTAAAGGCAGTACAAATAAGCTATTGGGAGTCTTACAGAGTGACAGTAAAAAACTAGTAATATTTGACTGGAATTATAACATTTTTTCTCTTTTTGGATTTTTTTTTTTTAATAGTATATATATATATGCCTCAACTTGTGAAAATGTTTACCTATTTTTTTTTTATGATAGCAAATTGCAAGGTTAAAATTCATAGAAATCCCAGCAGAAGATGCCTCTTGATAGAGAAGTTTTGTCACCAATATAGGAACTGAAGATAAATAAACAACCAGCTTATAATAAGCAGAACTGGAGTAAAAACACAAAACCCCAGAGCCATAGAGGAAAGAACTAGCTGGAAACTTTTTTTCTGAGACTGATTCAAATATTTCTGTAGTATTAATTTGAGCCAATGCAATGAAAGCAAAAATTGTCCTTAAGTGTTAATTGTCATAGGCCAAACACCATCACTGCTTTAGCATTGGATTCAATTTAAGGATACTAGTCACATTAAAGAATAACTATAGGGATTTTTTTATTTTAGGGGGAAAAATAGGAAAGCTATTTAATTTTTATATATTTGCAGTGCATAGAGGTTTTGATCTTCCTTAAGAAAATTTGATCTCTCCAAAAGTTTCTGCTACGCCTTAAAATTGTGATGTCATTAGTTTATTTCAATTTGAATTTACTTTAAAAGCCTTTTCTTCATAAATAGACTAGGCTGAAAGAGGGTGTGAATAGAGAAAGGTTGGCAGAGTGTGAAATGAGTTCAAATACTTTGCCAGAAGATGTGCTGCTTGTCTCCTATGTGATGGATAAACAGTCCCACTGGGTGACTAATTTAGCTGTGTTGTGGATCTTTGAGTGATAAGGCTGTTTACCTTCCTCATTCATTTTGTTGTCTTTGATGCTGCATCATAGAACCTCACAGATCACAGATAAGTACCTTAAATCACTGCTGTGTAATATTCTGCTGCATTTCCTAGTTTCATAAACATTCCTTGTTTCATAAACATACTTTGGGACAAAGTAGGAGTGCTTGGATATATGATGGAGAAAAGAATGTAATAGTGAAAGGTTGTGAAATAAAGTTCTTTGTAGTATTGTTTTTGGAATAAGACTAAGATTCCTGACAGTTCAAAATCATTTGGCAGATCCACTAGCTTTCCTAAAGATGCTTTGATGGGACCATAAATAGTGACAATTTATTTTATTGAGATGCTTTTTTTTTTCCCCTAACAGTTAATGGTAGACTAGAAACAGGCACATTTAGACGTAGCACGTATGTACCATTATATTTACTTATCTATCAAAAACTAATCTAGGACTACCAAAATCAGTAGCAGGACTTGAACCCAACACTGGAAGTTCTTTCAACATTCCATGAAAGTTATTCTAATGTCTTTGTTTTACAGAGGAATTGTTCGTAATGACTTGAAGTGAATAACAAAATATTGAAGAGCTATTACTGCTGTCACACAAGGTTGAACATTGCAATGAGAAGACTTATGTAAAATTACTGTTCGGTTTCAGACTGTGTTCCTTTTGATCTCTGTGTTAGCAGGAGAGTGTTAGGTTTGTATTTTTCTATTTCCTTGAAGATGTTCAAATATTCTTTAATATCTGTTTTGTAAATGGGCCTGAGAAAATGATGTTTTATTCTTTTAAGTTACATTTCCTTTGAAGTTTTTCAGTCTTTTACATATTTGCATCTTGTTAATTGTAAAGCAAGTTAGACCAGCAGAGACACTCTGCTGAGAAAGTGAAGCATTTTGTTTGCTTTAACTTCTGCGTGAAACAGAATACTGCAGCATAGCTGTTCTCTAGCACTTTAAATAACCTCATGGTTATGCTTTGGTATTCCTTGTGGTTTTGCAGGAAAGGAAAAGCAAAATGTTATCAGTCGGTTCTTCCAGAATTCCTGAGGTTTTAAATAGTGGATCACCCACCTAGTCAGGACAATCCACAATAGTCTTTAACACAGGTATTCAGCATAGAATACAATGGATTATTTATGATACCTTACATTAACAGTTGTTAATGTTATAGTAAAGAGGAACATAAAGACTTCCAGTCATAGGCTCTTGGTGAAAAGAATTCACTATTTGCAAAAGGCTACTAAAAGCAAAACCATGATTTTTTTTTTTTCCAATCCAGGATTGTTTATGTTATGCTTCATTTCTAAGTGGTATTTGTCTCATCTCCAAGTCTAGCTTTTATTTTGCAGTGTCTCTCTATCAGAAAATATAAGCCATGATCTCCATTGGGTAAGTCTGTAAAACTAGGCACAGTGGTAAACAACAGGCATTGCATCTGTTAAGAATAGCTTGTCATGCCTGATTGTGACAGAAATTTTGTGTCCACAGTGGATGTTCCAAGTTGCTTGCATGATATTGTACATGAAGGTTAGAAGGAAGTGGAGCACCAGTGCTGGTTCAAATAGATATAGCTGAGTCAGGAACTTATTTCTGTCTATAGGGATTTTTTTGGGATGTTTCCCATCCATGTAATATACACACCTATAGCTCAAATACCTACAAACTGAACCACAAGGACTACTCCTGACAGTTCCCTAATAAAACTAGATAAAGCAAATCAGATTTTACATACGTAAATGATAGAGATTTGACCAAAGTTAGTCACATAGGCTTCCTCTGTTGTTTTTGGAGAAACCTGCAGAGAGCTATCCACTTAAAGATGGGTCTAAACTGCCATTTGGAGTCAGTGGTAGCAGTGTCTAAACAGAGATCAATGTTGCTCCGAAGTGGTCTGGGCTCCTTAATTCCTGTTTGTCTAAATAGGTGATCTGGTCAGAGCATGCTGTCTCTTCCTTTTCTTCCCCCACCTGGGCATGCTTTCCATGGAAATAGAGCAGAATACAGATACAGACCTTACCCTGATAAAGGCTTGGGCCACAAACCATCCACTCATGTACCTTATATATTGTCATTCTCCCTTGTCTATACTACTGTGATTTAGACTAGATGCCTGATTTCTGAATCTTTAAAGTTTGTAAGAAGAATATAATTCCAAATAGCAATTGCTTGGCATGTTTTCCTTTGGGCTGTGATTGAAGTTAGGGTGTATGTTTTACTCTTTCTGCCTTCTTATTTGAAGATCTGAGGTCTGCATTTAGATCTCATTATAAACAAAGTTAATTCAGAACTCATTATAGTCAATTCCACCTTCAGGATCCTGAAACTGGAAAGCTTAGTCTCTGATTCAGCTGTCTGATACATTCTGTAATTACCTCATCCACTTGCTTATGGTCCTTATTTCTTTAGATAATGCAATGTGAATGTTATGATTTTTATCTCTTGTGTACTTAGCTTTTAAATGTTTAGGTGTGTGGTGGGTTGATTAAGCATGTTCCAAAAACCCTCCCATTTCTTAATTGACCTTTTCTCTCCTTCAGAAGAAACAGCTATGAAAGTCCTCCCAAGCCATGGCTTATAAATTGGAATTGTAGAAATAATAGATCACACCTTTTCCTGACCTGATTTTTCTTTTTGTTCTGTCTGCCAACCCCTTTCTTTCATGTCCTGGATTTGAGAATAATCATCTCAGTTTTAAAATTCCATCTAGATTATACACAAAAATTCTGTATATTTCATGAAAGGATTTAATTTTATCCCCTGGATTCTGAAGAATAACCATTCTACCATTTTCTTCTCCAACAAAAGAAAATAGGTTTCTTTTTAACTTTCTCCCTCCATAGTTTACAAAATTTTTGTGTTGTCTGTTTACTACTTCCTACATTTCTTCCTAGTTTACATCATAATTGGCACCCTTTTCATGCTTCATCAAGCTAGATTTCTTTTCTGTTTCAATGTTACCCATGACAATTTCCTGAAATATTCTGCCTCCTGTTGTCCAGGCACCCTGCATTGAAGCTGTGTGAGCCTACAGATTTATTTGTTTTAGGACCCATAAGGATCATCAAGTCATAAAATTCTGTGTCCAGATGGCAAAAGCAAAACTTTGACATTGAAAGAATAAACCAGAAATTAATATGAACCCTTAAACATGGATATTAGGGTTGTCAAGAAAGCTCTATGAGTTTTGACTACCATACCTCTATGAGTTATGGTTTTTTTCTTAGCAGAAGGAAACATACTCAATAATCAGATCCTAGGAGCATAATTAGCTCATTAAAAGTAAAAATTAGGAGCAGGTACAAAATAGTAACAGGGAGGATTTAAATTTTCAAGTACAATTATTTTGAGAGTCCAGTAAATGAACAAGACAAAACATACAAGGAATTTCAGAAGAATGATGACAACCTTTGCTCTTATTATGGTCACATTATGCATTTGATTGTGTGTTATGTGATTATATATTTATGAAACATTATGCATTAAAATGTCTGTCAAGAAGACTTCTACCTCAGGGCAAGGTCTCCATTCTGGAAGTATTTGTGGAAAATACAAATGTACTAGCATGTTACACCACTGATTTTAATACTCAGGTATCATAAATAGTCTGCTATGTTAATATTTCATACATTTATATTTATAGGACCTAGAAATTGCATAAAGTTTCCATAAATTTGTCCCCCAAGCAAATCACATCTGGCTGTTTTTTTGAAAGTACCCATTTTAGTGCCATCATAATAGTACTGAGATAAACCACTTCAAATCCCTTAATATTCCTTGAAATCTTGCCCTTATTTTGCATGTTCTCTTACAAATGAAACATATATATTTTCTTTTCTACAGTCTGAGTTCTAAATTTTTTCTTTGGTTCAAACTGATCTAATCAAAAGATCGATTTGTACCTTCCCTCCACCTGTGCCATTCCAAGGGTAATGTCCCTTACATTCATGTGGGAACAGTGTGACAATTACAGCAAGTCATTCCATATAAAAACAACAGTGATAAAAATAGTGAATAACTAGAAGTGTAAAATGTATGATCTGTATGAGTAGCTGGCTCTGTTCTGATTACCATCTAATTGTTGTTCAGATCCCTAATGACATAAACTCTTTTTCACCCTGTACCAATAAGAACAATAAGATGCTTCTCCTGCTGATGTACCTAGTTAGAGTTTAATTCTGTGATGAAGAATACACAGTGGAATTAATTTTCTGCATTTTGCTGATGGTCTCGAGCTATGCTCCAGTGGTTTACAACACTCAGATCCCTACAAGGGATCAAAGCTTCGCATTAATTCCTGTTACTCTGCAGAGGAAGAAAAAGACAAATGTTTTGTGTAAACTTATCTTTCCTTTCTTCGTAAAATTCTGTATTCCTATTTATGTAAAGATGGATCTGATATTTATCTCTGAGTAGAAACATAATCCCTGAATCCTGAAACACAGCTATGCTGTGTTTATGCAAAACCACACTGAGACCCAGCAATTCTTTAGATAATTCTTTAGAGAATCCATATTTGAAGGTAAGAAAAGCTAAAGGTCTGAAATCTCCTCTCTCTTTCTTGACAATTCTTTCTTTGCATTGTTTTTAGGGGAAGAAAAAAGCTCCTTGCTCTCTATAATCACTTAGAGGCAGTCTCTTACTCCACTTAGCTAACTCTTGATGGCAATGACTTTTGTTGTTGTTTGAATTTTTTTGTCCTCCAAACCTTTTTTTTCTGTTCCTCTTTTTCTTAGAGAGGAAAATGTGATTTTGCTATGTCTTTTGCAAATATGGTATTACCATGTTCCAGAATCTTAAAAAGATATTGCTTATCTCAGTATACCGCAAAAAGTAATATTGTTTGTTGCCAAACTAGGAATAGTAAACAATGACCAACCATTGCTTCACAGTTAGACTCTTGGGATTCAACCACAGTACTGTTGCTTCCTTTGCAGTACTCTGCTGAACGGAGTCAGTTGGTTCTGCACACTGGGCACACACAAAAGTCATGGCGACTTTGAAAGGGCCAGACACTCTCTGAGCAGATTCTGCTATACACACTTGCAATGTTTCAGAGCAGTTTGAAGTTAAAAAAGGTTTCAGAAGCTTTAAAAGAGTGGATGTATAGTCTGAATCAACCAAATAATGCCTATTTTTTTTTGCTAAATATTCCACGTAAATAATGCAGTCTAGTAAATAACTATTGTTTTTCCTTAGAAGATCACACCCTGAGTTATGTGGTTAGCTAATTGAGCTTTAATGCTCAATCAAGATCTACCTATACAGTACTGAACATTTTTTATTTAGACACAAACTTCCAGAAAGACATTAGACTGTTAAAACTATGAAGTCAAAATATAAAAGCAACTCTTTTTATGTTTGAATTATCATCCCCCCGAAGTTCATTTTTCTTAATTTCATCATTCCTGCAAGCATGAAATTGATACAATTTATAGAGTGGGTGTTAGAGGCAGCACTCCTTATAATTTCTCTCAAATGATGGGTGAGATGCTTGAAATTCAGAACAGCTTGATTGTAGTGTGTGAGTTTATAAACAGCTGTCACCAGCTATCTGTCTTTGTTTTAAAGAATCAAAGCAAAAATATCTTGCAAATCACTAATTTCACTTAAGAAGATTCTACCTAATGAAAAGAAGAGTATTTTTGTGGATGTTTTCCTTAAATTCCTGTGATAGGACACTATAAAATAAACATACCTTACTAAAATGTCCTAATGAGAGTTCAGGGGTCCCAAACACCACCTCATGTTTGCAATGTTAAAATAAACTTCTGCAGGAATGTAAAAATTATGATATTGCACCGAAATTATTTGAAAAACAGCACTATAATTTGTCAAAAACAATATTGCAAAGTCTAGAAAACTGCTGTATTTTTTTCATTGCCCTGCAAAAATATGGAGGAAAAAAGTGTAACTCCTTCTTTAATTAAAAAAAAAAAATCAAACAAAAGTTTAGATTGGAATGTTAAGAATAGGAGTTTTGTCATGAATAATGTTTGTAACAAAATACACAAATTTGAAGTCTAAATTGTAGTAGTGGAGAAATCTTTGTGGAATTTTTACATCCTTAATTAGTGACTTTAATGTCAAATTAGCACCCTGGCTCCCTCACTGTGTTTTCAAATCAAAGAATATCAAATTCACCAACTTTATTCTGTTCTTCCTCATTCATCTGATTTGTTTTACCATTACTATGATTTGAAAGCAGTTAAAAACCAAAAAGTGAAGTTACCTCTTTATGGGAGCGAGCCGTTAGAATGAAACAATGCAGGAAAACCCAGCTCAGCTTCGAAAAGAAATAGTTCAAATGTTAGTGTTAATACATTAACTCATGGTACAAACAGCTGTAGGAAACAGTGCTCACTGAAGTATTCTGCTACAAAGCTAGAGCATCATTTACTCCCACAAGGGACTAGGGTCTTGCCAGGTTTCTTTCTGCTTCAGAAATATTACTTCATATTCCTTTGACTGGAAAAAAAGATACAAATTTTTATAGCCTGCTGCCATTTCTTTCAACTGACTTGCTTCTTGTGACCACAGTCATTCCTGGGGATACTTTTAACCTAAATATAATACAGTCTGATGCTTTGTTCCTCAAGTAAAAGACTGTGGTCTGCATTTATTTCTCATGCCAGTGGGAGACCCATACTTTCTCAGTGTATTATCATAAATGCACTCTAAACTGCTGTAACGCTTAATCCAAAGAATACCTGGATATTTTTCATCATTATAAACAGTGCAGATGCCCATATTTAGAGCAGTACAGTTCCCTCATGTAAAGAATTTTTGGCATTTTCTACTTCAAGAAGCTCTTTTGTTCAATTAAAGCATAGACAGACATGAGGTTTTAAATGTGCTCTGCTGCTTTTATATTTCAGAAAAAAAATTAATTTTGATTACCTGGTTTGCTAACAGGCTTTTGGTCAATTTTCCTTTTAAATACTCATTTGTTGAGAAATTATGCTACTTTGCTTTGAAGCAGGGAAGTGAATTTCAGTGTGATACTTTGTCAGAATTTTCATTATGCAGGTTACAAAATATGTTTTATTCTCTGAAACATCAAGCTACAGATATGTTACAGTGGGAATCCTGAATTATTCTAAATACCAGTGGTTTTGCAAAATTTTCTTTGAATTTTTTGAGTTTAAAACCAGAAGTGGTAGTAGTTATGCTAGAATTTTATATTATTTAGTCTGTCTGAGTGGAGACATAATGTACTGCTCTTTCAGAAAACACATGCTTTCAAAAGCTTGTGTTTCTGAATTTGGAAATAAGAAGAATCCTCTGGCATTCTGTCTTCAACTTTTATAGGAAATAAGTAGTTGATAGGCCAGATCTTCAGCTCACCTAACTCTGTTGACATCTGCATCAGTATAGTAATTAGCCCAGTTGAGGATCTAGCCCTTCTGAATGGATGGAAAGAAAGAAACACAGCTGGATCTAACCTATTTAACAAAGAACAGTATATTCAAGTGTAGTGTCATGAGACAGTAAGTGGTTTTGTTTCACTGCAGAATATTCTAAATGTTTTAATCTAATTTATATAATATCAAACAAGGTTCTTCAAGCATATACAATTGCCATTTAGCAAGGGATTATGCTATTATTATTTCTAGATTTTCCTGTAATTTTATATCTGTAATTTAAATATCTGCTCTTTTTTTATTTTAGTGTTTTGTGGGGGTTTTTTGTTTGTTTGTTTTGGGCTTTTTGGTGGCTTTTTTTTTTTTCCTGCTTAGAGCATCTTGTCCTTGACCCTTTAACAAGCATCCACATAAAGTGTATTAGTCATCCTCTCTGTGGTCTGATCTGAAGTCCACTGAACTGAACGGAAAGGTTACTGTTAATTTAATAGGGCACTGACTCAGGCAGTCAAGAGACTAAGAATGTGCAAATCACAGAATCATAGAATCGGTTGGGTTGAGAGGGACCTTAAAGATCATCTAGTTCAAATCCCTCTGCCATTACGGGGACACCTTCCACTAGACCAGATTGGCCTTGAACACTTCCAGGGACAGGTCATCCACAGCTTCTCTGGGCAATGTGTTTCAATGCCCCACCACACTCTGAGTAAATTATTTCTTATTAATGTCTAACCTAAATATGTTCTCTTTTAATTTAAAATCTTTTCCCCTCGTCCTATCACTATATGCCTGTGTATAAAGTCACTCTCCTTCCTTGTAAGCCCCATTTAAACACTGAAAAGCCACAACAAGGTCTCCCTGGAGGCTTCTCTTCTCCAGGGTGCACAACCCCAATTCTCTCAGAATTGGACTGCAGATCTGGAATCTGAGTCTAATAATCTGCCTAGTGTTCAATAGATTGCCCAGATCTTTCTGGCAGCAATGAAGTTTAGATCCAGAGTTACATTTTCTGAAAGTAAGAAGCGAAAGAATTCTGACACAAAACCCCACCTGCACTCATTAGAAGTGTGGTCTCTGAATTCCACTTGGACTCTCAGGGTTGGTGTTCTCTTATCTCTGCATTACATTAAACAGCATATTTTTTGGGGGGGGCTCCTCTTTGATTACTTTTGTTTTCATTTATAGAAACACAATCAAATGAGAGCATCTGGGAAACTGATACCACTTATGGTGTTATTTGACTCCTGCTAAGTATTCTTCTTCACTACATATCTTTCTGCCTTCACCAGAAAATCCCAAAACCAGAAACCCCCAAAGCTTTTGTTATCATATGATTAAGGTCCAATCTGCCTCTCAACATTTTCTTGCAGAATCAAATCTTATTTGTTCTTTAGACTGTTAAGTAACTGTTCTTGAACCTGTTCCAGATCTGAAGGGCTATTCTTAGGAATGTCTTCAATATTTACTTAAATAAGATCTAAACCCTGACTCTTTTCAAAAATGCTTTTTCATATCCTCATTCCAAAGAAAATAAGGCACTATCATATACACAAATGCTTGTTATATAAACTAATTTGTCCAGGTGAGCGAAATGATCTCTTGGAGAGAAAAGAGAGTCTGAAATATTTGTTTGATATTTGTTTTCTTATTGAAAAGATAGGTCACAGAAAGCAAGGGCAAGGTCAATTTCTGTTGTTTGGTATAAATTTTCAAACTTGGCTTTCAGCACAAGGTAGAAATGCAAAAAACCCTCCAAATTACTTGAATTCAGAAGAAACAACAGGTGTTCACTGCTCAGGTACTTCAGGTGGCTTTGTGACTGTTTACCCAACTGATACCTTGAGATCAGGAACCATTTAAAACTAAACATTTATCATTTGGTATTAGAAATGTAATTTTGTTGAAAGGCACAGCACTGTAGAGTCTAAAACAAATAAGCAATATTTTACTTTCATTGTTTCTTAGGATTCTGAGTGTACTAATATATCTGAGGGAAAACCAGTCGGATTTATCATGGACTTATCTGTACACTGCAGTTATCAATACAGTACCTTTTAATACTCTAGGTGTCAGGAGAATATATAAGTTTGGATATTCGAAACTGGGCCCAGAAGTTTGGAGCTGCAGCTGAGTTAAGAAGGCCACCTCAGACCAAGAAGACAGAGAAACAGGAGACAAAGACATCCATGTGAATCTGATAGGAGCCATCAGCACACCTGGATGCACTGACATCAGTGGAATAACACTAGCAGGAACTAATAAATTGGTGCAGTTATTTAAATAAAAGCTTACATGAATGAAGTATCCTGTCATCTTAGAAAGTTGTCCTTTTAACAGCTAAAAAGCAAGCAACCAAACAGCCTCTCTGCCACTTCCAATTAGATGTCTTCTCAAACATCCCTGTACTGTATCTATGAAGACATGTTTTCTGTGGAGTTTATCTAACATTTAATCACAGTTGGAGGGATGCGCTGATGTTTTCTTTTTAAGAATTTTCTAAAAAGTAGAATGGGACTGATTATGAGAAGGGAAATCTGAATTTTTTTTCTTGCTTCTCGACAGAGACTAAGACAAAATACAAGGCACAAATATATACTATATCTCTTAGGTACAATAAGTATTTCCTGACATTGTCTTTAATGGTTCCAGAATTATATGTAGCTTTTTAGGTCCTGTTCTGCTGAAATATAATCTAGATCCTAAACATCTGTTAATGTAAATGGATAAGAAAATTTTCAAAAAGCCATTTGATAGCATCCCTCATCATAAACTTGTAGACCCTTCAGGATTCAGCAACAAGCATTGCTTATCAGTCCTTAGTATATGAACCCTAACCTTCACTATAGCCTAGTGATATATGGCCAGTGCAGAGCCATCCACTTATGCCTCTGCTAATCAGTAACTCTTACTCTGTTTGCCCCTGACATCCTTCTATTAACAGCTAAGTAAGGAACTAAAGGGTAGTAAGGAAGGATTTTCTAACAACAAAACATCACATGAATAAAGTCCAAATCAAAGCAAGTTTCCCCTCTGTTTATTCACTTCTGTGTAATGGGTTAGTTACGGGTACATCCCTTGCCTTAGCCAAAAACTGAGATCCCATAGTGTAAAAAAAGTACTTAGGATTGTGTTTTCTAGGTTATTTTGTGAAACAAATTAAGTTAATGGCATTTTAAAAAATGATAAATCAAGTATATCTATTAATTTACTGTCAGAAGTATTGAAACCACATCAGAGTTAAAATGTTTTAACTAAGAAGGGAAAAGCAAGCAAGACTTTGAATAATTGCATAATATTGATTGTGAGTGTATGCAGTGTAAGCTCACCAGTGCATTAACACTCAGTAATGATTGCTATATCCTGGGTTTGTTGCAGAATTTTTTTCCAGTTTTTTATCTTGTGTCTGCTTAGTTTACCAGAGGCTAGTAAACAGGTAAGCATGATCTGGCCTTCCACAAATGGAATCTGCTAATAATCAGTACCAAGATGGGTGTGTAGAGAAGTAAGAATCATCATATTTCTGCTTACCTTTTCTCTGTACTGTCTCTGCAGTCAATTTCTATCCAATACCATTGGTAGCTCAGTAGTTATGTAGATCAATAATAATATATGAATATGGAAGTGATCATGATGGGATCATACCATTGACAGCCTGATTCTTGTAAAGATCAATATAACTGTTGTTATGTAGGTTTCACAAATGTGTGCATAAGGACTCAGAAAAGTGAACCTTCATCTGACAAATGCAAATCCTTAGGAGAGTCCTCAACTTCACAACTTATGTGTCTTTCCACTTCCTGGAATCTGTAGTGAGACCTTTAGAATATGAATGATAGTGACCATTAGGCTAAGCAGGAAAAGAGCAAGTATGAATACTTCAAGGGGAAAATCATAACATAGGTAATCAACTACAGCAACTTACAGACCAGAAAAGTCAATGAGATTTTCTTCTTGCCTGTGTTGCCTATAGGATAAAGACCTGAACAGCACACAAGTTAGTAGAGTTAAGCTACTACATAAAATAATTGCACATCTTCTGCTTTGTGGTACCTTTCAGGCATAAATTCATCTGTTTTGTCCACTAGTAAATTGCCTTGGCATGCTTTGCATGGAAGAATAGGGCAATTTAAAAATTGCATGAGTGTTTCCATCTGGACATAAACTCCTCAATTTCTCAAGCCCTTGTTCAGTATTCTCAGCGGGTAAGAGCATCTCTCCTACAAACATATGTCAAGACATTTTGGTTTCTTTCATCACCAATCCATAAAAATATCCTCACATTCCATCTGGAAAATAATTCACACTGCTTTTTCTATTTCAAGCTGAATGAGAAATTCATTAGAAGAGAATTTGGGCTGCTACTGCAAAAAACCCAAGAACCAAATCAATGATGGTGTAATTATTCATAAGTATAGTTCATTATTCAGCCAGCTGCATACACAGGACATCGCTGCCATTAAAAAGCTGTGAAAAAAATACTTGATTTTCCTCAACACTTGTAGCTCAAACTATTTTTGAAAAAGCAGTGAAATTTGCATCTGTTTTGTCTTACGCTTGTGATTTTAGAAGGAAACTGCAAGTGTATTGGCACTGTAAAGTTATACCTATGCACTGCATTAAAAATGGGTCTGTTTACTTTCTTTGGCTTTATGAAAGAAAAACAAATGTATTAATCACTATGGGAAAATGTCCTGTTTATTTAAAATTGCACCTGTTCTTGCTTAATAGGAAATACAGTTTGCGCCATGCTTTCCTGGAATTGTTGTCTGACTGGTACAGTTGTTCCCTAAATCTGATACACTTGTGTTGTCTTTCAAGAGATGTTTTATTTCTACTGCTTTATTTATTTTTTAAATGCCTGGCATGTTGCTCTTTACATTAGTATCCTAGCTATGTTTCCTGAGCTGCCTCTGAGGATGCCTTTCAGGCCTGGACAGTAGCATCCAGTGTCTTCAAATTAGCATTCCTTGATGAAGCTGACTTAACAGTCAAATGCATGTGACTGTGGGCCAAGTTGGAGGTAAAGAAAACAGTATTCTACAAATTATAGGAACTGCTTGAGAGGCTTTTTTAGTTCTTTGCCCTCCATAGAATATTTCGTTTACTTTAATCTTGAGGTTTGCAAATCAGCTTTATCATTTCTACCATTTGCAAGAATTGTACCTCTGCCCAGTTGCTGTTCCTTCCCTCACCCACATGGCTTCAGTTTTAAAAGCTTTCAGGAAATATTAGACAGAGTTCATAATTTATGTTGAATCAATCAAATAAAAGGAATTGAAAATCACCTTTAGCTTCTTCTTTCTAAGTTCAGAACCTTAAATGCACTTACCTCTGAATGAGGAAATTGCTCATGTCCAGGCAGATCCCAATAAATTCCATTAATAAGAACAGAGATTTAAATAGAGTGATTTCTCCTGCCTAAGTGGTAGGAAAGCAAACACTCATCTTCCTTAACAAATCAAGTAAAGTTTTAATGGCTCTAAAATGCATCCAATGAGAAAAATGGCTGGAAAACTGTTAACATTTGGACTTTTTTCTTTTTCAGTTCAAATGCAAGCAAAAGTTCATATTTGTAAAATTTCTTGTTGAAAGCGAAGTTTGATCTGTAATCGCTGTTTTTTTCAGCTTGAAAATCTGGACCAATAGAAAAATAATTTAGCTGGAGAAATAGTTAGTTTTAGCTGTAATTAAAAAAAAAAAAAATAAAAAAGAAACTCCTTTTTCCTCATGGATTTCTTCTTTATGGAACTTTTTCTTTTCCCTTTCAGATTCTGTAGAAGACTATAAGTTCATGGTGGTAAGAAAGAAATGATGAACAAGCATAACCAAACCAAGAAAAAATGTGAGAAAGAGAAGTAGTGAGTATGATGAATATTAAAAAGGAAAAATATTATTTTTCAAATGGTACTGTTTGAAAGATCAAGGCTGAAATTTAGAAACCAGATGTAACAACATTTTAGAGGCCTGAGACTCAGGCCTCATTAAGGTAATTAATTTACTGACTGCTACTGAATGGAACATTTTTGTAATATCTGGCAATGTTAAGGGAAGGATGGTTATGAGGAAACAGCTTTGATTGCTGTTCCAAAGTACATCACTTTCAAGCCCAAGGTCTAAGAATTTTTAAGAACAGATGAAAGCCTTAGGAAGTGAGAGAGAAACTCAGGAAAAAACCAAAAAGAGTGGCTGTTTAAGTTACCAATGCTGCAGGTATTTTAAAATGGTCTGCAAGGGAGAAATGACCTGTTAACACAGCTCTACAAAGAAGAGGTATTGATCAGATAAGAGTTGGGCAAACATTTTTGAAAGCTTAGAGCACAAGCAGTGCTCTAAGTGTACAGTGCCATGGGCATACCCTTGAATATTACAGGGCCTTTGATAGTGTAAGGTCCTAGCTCAAATGTTCATCATAGTGCTTGGGGAGGTCACAGAAATAGTTTTTACATTTACATAGTTTTTGTATTTACAAAGGGCTTCATTCTGTGATAGTTTATGGGAAGTTTTGATGTCCTTCACTTGCACAACTAGCATCATACCTACCATTTCTTTAAAATACACATAAAGGCAAATTTTAATAAAGAAGACATAGAAGTATTGGTGAACACATAGATCCGTGCCCTGTTACAAAGCCAGCTTAAGGCAGCTTTGATAAGGTCATGTAAATGTGTCTGGCATACTAACTTCAGTGGCTTAAGCACATTTTCCACCTGGGAGAAGTGCTCTCCCTGTCATATGGAACTCTCTTCTGCGTGCTTCTAAATGGTTTTCACATTTTTTGAAGAGAACTGATTGCTTTTCCATACCTGCAATATAGTCTAGAGCTTATGCCTTGTCACTGCAAAGCTGAGGAGATCAGAAACCAGTCATTTCACTATGTGGAATACTATTAGTGCAGTATGACCACAGATGAAAATGAATTATTTTTAAGAAAAAGCTTTCATTTTTAAAAATCAGATATGATGAAACCATTTTTGTTATCTCTGAACATCAATCAGTGCATTTATGTATACTGCATGTCTTTCCTAGATCCTCGAGAAAAGTAAGTTTGGTTTGGGAATTTAAAATTAATGTTACCTTCTTTTCAGATCTGGAAGATTTAAGGCAGAAAAATATGTTTAAGTTGACACTTCCTATCACTAACATCTTCAGACAGGTAAATCTACAGCAGATTAGGAAGGTTTTTGTGTAAGTAAATGACTTCATGTGATATAGCGTATCTTCTTGACAGTCCAGATTGATTACAAGGTTTTTTCTTAAATGGAATGAAAAATAGAAATTATTCTAAGAGCTTTAGGAATAAAACTTACATATACTAATTACTTCCCAAATAGTTTCCTTGGGAAATCGTATGATTAATAGGTGGGGGTGTTAAGTTATTTTTAAAAGTATGTTCAGATTAGGTTGAAGCTAAATTTGTACATATACCAGTTTAAAGTCCTGCTGTAAATGTGGCTGTAATTAAATCATTCTGGGGGAAACTTTGCTCTGAGTGGGGTTGAAAAAAAGCAATAATTTATTTGCTAACACTAAACTAAAACAGCATTGCTAATGATTGTGTTATTGGATTGCATACCAAGAGAGTTGAACTCTATTCTTGGCTTGCATACTGGCCTACTTGGTGAGTTAAGGTAAGCTTCTTGACATCAGTCAATATGGCCATTAGTGATCCTTATCTCCTTTGAAACACAGTTTGGGTTCTACTGATGAAAAAGCTTATTGTTAATAGTCCTTATTTAATACTATATTAATATTATTCAATACAGGTGTTTTCTTCTGAGTGAAAGCTCTTTGCCTTAGGAAGATTCAGTTGTATTATTCTTCATGAGCTTTTCTGCAAAATCTCATTTTAAAATAATCTAATACTTAGCTTGCTGCGCATTTATAGGTTTAGGGAAAACCAGTAAATATTAAATAATTAATTTGAGCTCCATTAACTGTCTAAAAATGTGCATGGGCTAGGTAATGTTAAACACTGCAGCACCTAATTTAGCATTTAAAGACTGCATCTGCTGTTAAACTGAACAAAGTTCTTGCCTAATGGACTTGAAAACAGTACCACATTTTTTACCTGTGGTTCCATGGGAAGCATAATCCCTTGTGTGTGGTTTTTGTCTGTGCCTACTGATGCTCTCTCAGCCAGCATCCAAATCTGGAGGGAAATGACATGGCAAGCACGATTCTCAATCATCAGCTTAGATGTTGCTACCAAGACAGACTTTTGCAATTTGGATGTGGGAAGGTGGTAATGCTTCCTGTTGGGACCAGGGATTGGTTTTCTTCAGTATTATAGTAGTAGTCAAATATAGAAGACAGAATATGACCTTTTGCGACTAATTATACATCACAGTTTGCTATTCCTGTTGTAGTTTTATCATAAATCATACTGCTGAGGGGAAAACACTGAAATAATTATGATTGTAGTAATAGTAGCAGGGGTATGGGATATGCATGTTTTGTACAAACTGTTACAAGTTTTCCAAGTGTAATATCTAGTATCATTTTAGTCAGAGCCCATTATATTATCATACATATATATATATACATATCTATCTATCTATGTTACTTAGATGAAGCCAGCTTTTCATGTTCTGAGGGCCACACATTGACATGTTCCAAAAGCAAGACCCAGATACTCTAATAGTAATGCACAAGGCAGTGATAGCCATGGCTGCTCAAGGACAGTGCCACTGTTGTCAGGAGATCCCAGATGCATCACAAATGGGCAGTGTGTGCAACACCTTGTGACAATGACCCACATGGGTTGTCTCAGAAGGCCTGGCTAATGTACTTCTCTCTGCTGCTAGTGTTTGGACTGCTCAACTGAACTAATCAACACCTAACACTTGCTTATGTGACATAAATGTGTCATGGAATTGCACAGAAATGCTCATGCCACAATTCAGAAAGTGAGTATCCAAGATTGTTAG
>JAWWLV010000088.1:27565729-27576468 GCA_035041135.1 Platyrinchus mystaceus
TGTGACATAAATGTGTCATGGAATTGCACAGAAATGCTCATGCCACAATTCAGAAAGTGAGTATCCAAGATTGTTAGACTTATACAATCTGTCTAATCTGTATCTGACTCAGAACAAAAATATCATGCTTATGATCCTGAGAGATTCACATGGAATTGTTTGCTTCTTGGGAAGAGTGAAGAATACTAAATTGCTGTTATAGACAAAGATAAGAATTATCTTCCTTCTAGGGGTAATGTTCTTAACAGTACAGTAATGAAATGTTAAATGAAAAAAAGTAGGTAAAATTGTAGAATCACAGAATGGTTTGGGTTAGAAGGAACCTGAAAGATCTTGGCAGTGAGCTAAACTGTATATTACCTAAATCATGAGTATTTAAACTCTGACTTAGCTTTGCTTTCCTTTGTTGTACCATTGGGGCTGTATGTTCAACAGGGCAGATGCCTTCTGAAAAGATGTGAATGGACAACTATCTCCTGCTGGTCTGTTAAGCAGTGGGTCAGCCATAGCATATAGGAAAGGTTAGAACTTCAATGTGCCCGGTAAATTCAATGTGCCCAGAACACATTAAATTGTAGACTGGCCTCTCTGTTCTTCAGGCCCTGTTCATGTCTTCCACTTTGCAGGGGGAAATGACAATTTATTAAAAAGACACTTGTCCTGGGATTTGACAGTGGTAGCCAAAATTCAGTAATCCCTGTCATCTCAAAACTTCTACTGATGCATGGAGAGGGTGTCTCTTTTTTGGATGGTTTTGATTCTTATACTTAACATCCTTAATAAAAGCATCTTTTACCCCTTCTCTGGGTAAGCTACCTATTTTAAACTTTGATATAATACGGAATGATTCATGGTAATACCATACTGTTCACCACTGCAAGTCAGCTGCTTTGCTTTGAGGTCTGCTCCAGGGCTAAGTGCATAAGCGGTGAAGCTAATTTTTGCATTGTAATTATGTATGTAAAAAATGTCTGAACATCTGATCTCCCTTTTGGAGCTATGAAGATGTGTTGAAATTGCTACTAAATGATCCAAATCCTCAAAATATACCTGGACAAAATTTTGGCTAGGCTAGGGAGAGGTTAAACAGTCAGAGAAATAGAAATCCAAACAAATTTTGGCTCCATTCCTGTTCTAGACTGAATCTGATGTCTCTCATCACAACATAGGAACAATGTAAATCTAGTAAAAATGTAAGTCTACTTTGGATGTAACCAGAGGGAAGATGATTATTAGAATGATTGCTCAGCTCAGGAGAAATCTTCATGAATTTGTTTCTTTCTAATACAAGCACAAGTTGTTCCTCAGAAATGTTAGTTTGACTTTAGGAAAACAACAAAGAATTTTCCATTTCCTCAGGCAGGGAATTTCATTTTGGATTACATAATATTTTGGAGTGCCCAAATGAATAATGCCCCAAATAACTATTGCAGCAGTTTCTGCATCTTTGAAACATCATGACAGCTCCATGTTGGATGCAGACTGTTAAACTGGTGAGAAATTGCTGATGGTAGAAATACATCTAATATCTTAACTAATTTGATTTCTACAAATTGCATCTTATTTTTCTGATTAAGACACACAAAAAACCCCCACAAGAACTTTTACACCAGTATTTCCCGTAACAGTCTTCCTTACAAATGAGAGCACTTTATTGCAGTCAGTAGATTTTATTTCCTTGTGGTTTTATTGACTTTTGATCACACTATTCCTTTCTCCTTTCCTAACCAGTCTTTAACGTGATACTGTAGATAGCAATGCAGAGAGTTCTGGTTTAACCCATTATATGTGTTGAAAATCCCAATTTTCTCATTAGAAATGTGCCTTTGAAGATGTCAAGTAGTTCTAGGGTTGAGAAGAAATAATATCCAAAGAGAAATTCAAACAAGAATACATCACTTTTACATTTCCTCAATTTATGTTATATATTTTATATTCCCAAATGGATGGGGCCAGATCTCTGGATACCACCCCTATTCTACCAGTGCTGTTAGCTTCTCATTGGGAACACGGAGAACAGAAGGGTTTTAACAGCACACAGGAAAAAAACACCTGAGTTCTTGTGATACTACCATTAAACAATATATCACAACATACCTCCAGTTCTTGTGGAATCTGAAATTCTGTGATTTCTCTGTCAGTTTAATTTTTGATCTATGGATTTTAAAATCTCACTTGCAATTTGGAACAGAATGAGGAATTTTTTGGTTGATCAGTTTTTTCATGCTGATCTTATTCTCATAATCAATAAGAAGAACCAAAGAAAGACAGCAGTGTAGGTATAAAACATAGTGATGTTCCATTTTAATAGCAAAGGCATCAGGTGTGCTGCAAAACAAGAGTGGTATCATAAGGCAGTATCTGTTGCAGAATCTGAAGTTTCAGCAACACATCAAATAAAAAGAGTGCCTAAATTAGCATTAAAGGCAACATACGAATTCTTTGCTATTTATTCATTATCAAACATTTTTCAATATCTTATAATTATTTCTAACATCCTAGGAAAGAATAGTTTTAGAGGAGTTTGAGACTTCATTAATTTGGATTGTATGGGATGTGTTTTTCTTTGTTTGGGTTTCTTGCACGTACAGATTGCATGCAAGACTCAAGACAATTCTGGAGGAAGCAAACAAATAAGTAGTTGAAACTGTCATCACTGACAGACAAAATGAAAACACTGGAGTTTTAGAATCATATTCCTGGTATAGTTGAGGAGGAATAACATCAAGACAAATAAGGAAGGAGAGCCAACGAAGAAATAATTTGCATTAAGCTAATTAGAAGATTTTGGAGATAAATTTTAAAGGACTCTATGACAAAACCTGAAAGATCTAAGATAGAAGAGAAATATGATATCATACTGTAATACTATTATAATACCTGCATAAGAATTTAAAGAGAATTTAGAAACAAAATTGCGTTCATCTTCACAATTCAATAGATTTTATAAAGAAGAAAATTCCAAAGTAAATTATTAACCTCCTCTTTAGTCCTTAGTTAGCCCAGAATGAGATTCTTGGAGAAAATTCATTCTTTCTTACCAGGCAGGCTCTAATAAATATTTTTTCTTCTCTGTATGTCTCAATAGCTTTTTCACTGCAATGTGGTTTCCTTCCGCAAAGCAAAGAAGGAAAAAGGTGCTGTTCTTCTGTAGGGGTCTCTGTGAAGTAAATAGCTCTCCTTAGACATTTATGATTGTCAAAGCTTTTATGGCAAACACATTCACAGATTTTTCTGTACATTATTTGAATAAGATCTCAATCACTTGAATTCAAGCATACTGTCTGGCTTTTCTATATTCGGAGTATGGGGCACTGCAAAAATCACCAGGAATTTCCAAGATCCTTTTAACTTTGGCTGTGACAACACCTAATATGTACAAACAATTCAGAACTCTCATGAACTATGGAAACTACCCGCATTGAATTGTTGAATAAAATTATTTGAGAGCATTAGTATTTAGGACTTGGCCAGACATCCATCTTCTTATGCAGTTCCATCACTCCCATGACTCAAAAATATAGATAAGATAAATGTGCTGAGGAAGGAGGCAGAGGGACATCATATTGCACAAAAGCCAGACGGAAGAGGAAGATTTGTCATGAGATGCAAAAGCAGCCAGGTTCCTGTCTTCTTGGCATAAGCAAAGAGTAGGAGAAGCCTGATAATACGATGTAGTGTAACAAAGCTGCCAGTCAGAGCTGTGGATAGATGAAGAACTGGAGGGGGAAGCGAGGCAAGGGGAACCATCTGGGGTAGGAGGAGGATAGTATGAGTGTTGCAGTGAGCCTTAGCTACCAGACACTGGCTGGGGAATCTGATGTCAAACATGCAAGTTATGCCTGAGAGAGGGATCCAGGGAAAAGTGCACTTCTGATAATGCCTGAATTGTGTCCTCTTCCATGTCCTAACCTAACTCGTACATGCCTGTAAGAGAAGACAGGGTGAGAACTTTTCAGATTGTCACATTTTATAGGTGATTACAGCTTATTTCAAAAGGTTAAAAAGAACACAGTAACTGAACATGTCGGTGCTGTCTTTGCACTATTGACTAGAGCAGATGGCAGAAGTGCTGTGCTACAGAAAGAGCAGAAAAAAGAAAGAACTGGTAGCTTCTGTGAAACAGCAGACATGTTATGTTCCTTGCATCTGGTCCTATGCCCATCACATTGCATTGGGAATATTTTTGCCAAAAATCAGTTCCGTTTTGGATTTTCATTTAACTGTGATGCTTTCAGCAATTGCCAGAAAAGTTGTCTCACATTGAAAATACAGTTTCTGGTCAAATGCAAAGAAAAATTTGCCTGAGAACAGCACAGCAGCAAGGAGGAAAAGAGTTGATGTTAGGAGCTGGTATTGAACTCCTGGCCTGAATAAAACTGTGTGGAAGAAGAAGCTTTACTTATCTTTTTTTGAAGTTAATGTAGTCACTTACTTTAGACTGGGATTTTAGTAGTTTCTGTCTGAAAACTTCAGCAGTCTCAGATTTGTCTAGAACAGCATGGAAGGAGTTCTTGAATAATATCCTTCTTTTCTCTAATTTTTATAATTAAGTTACGTTTCTCGTGAAAATGAATTACCTTGCAGAGATATGTATTCAAATATTATTTAATTAATAAATTCACGACCTCATAAATAAAAAAGTAATGTTTATAAATAAATCTGTAAAACTTTTGTTTTAATACAAGCATATTTTAGCATTCTGTCATGACAGCTAGAAATGACTAACTGAAAACAAATAAGGCATAGCATGCAACATTTTTTCTTGTAGGAGGAAAATAATAAGAATTTATTTTTCTTCCAGAGTCTGAAAGAAGACCAGATCTCAGAAATGGCTTTCCATGATGCTGTGAATCACAGGCAAAGCAAATTACTCAAGTATAAGTATGGAAAGTTGGGGATTTGGTTTTCACTCTTATGGGCAAATTCAAAAGAAAGGTGCCCTATACACAGGCTTATAGAATTAATTCAAGTCTTAATGTGTTTTAGTGTGTAACTAAATAAATATTATTCTATATTTTATACCTCAATTATTTCAAAAGTTTATTTGACAGATTTAAAATGTAGGGATAAATTCATGGAGTTCTTTATCCTAATCTTCAACCAATTAGGGAGAAAGTATTTGCTTCCTTTTTCAGAGACCCCATTATTAAGAAATGAAAATTAATTCAGAACACACTTTAAGAGCTACAAAGAAATGGAGAATTGAAAGATCAGATTTTTAGAATTTAGGTGATATTTTCTATAATTAGGGTGTGACATATTTATAGTCCATTTAGCCTGTGTGTTGATCCAAGAAACTGATTATTCAAACAATTTGGTTACGTGGCAGTTATACTAGTTCAAAGAGGTGTTAGGTGGCATTACAAGAAAAAAATTTGTGGGGAGTTGCTACTTAAGAAAAGGCTGCATGTGGCTTCAGGAGACTGAGCTTCAAATTTTGGAGATGGGATAATATTCAGGGAAGTGTAAAATATTTGCAAGGCTCTTACACTCTTCCTTACATTTCCACTTCTGAAAGTGTCAGAGATTGGGCTATATGGCAAAGATGGGGAAAAAAGTCCTCACATTTAAACTCCTCTTTTCAATCAAATCTTAACTTTAATACTGTTTTTTCTCTTCCAAATTTTATATGTGTAGCAGGATTATGATACAGAACTCTTGCTTTGCACTAGCTGCAGTCTGAAACGTACCTTTCTAATTATGATGATCTTTCCTGAATTTAGGTTGATTTTGTTTCTGCACAAGGGAAAAAAAAACCCCCCAAACATGTATTATAATATCAAAAAGTTTTACCTATCCAGAAAAGGCAAAGTCTAAGCACACTCGTATTCAGAAATCTTGTCCAGCAGCATCATCCTTGCAAAAGATGGTTGCCCCTTGGCTCAACTGGGTATGGCAGTTTTAAATACATTTCACAGCAGACATCTAGTGAAAAACTCTTCATTTAGAGGATTTTCAAAAAGCAGCCTGGGCAAACTTACAATTTATATTAAACTCAGAACTTCATCAATGTATGAGGTAATTCTGTAATGTTTTCCATCACTCTGCACATCTCCATTGCTTTGGAGTTGTTTCTGATATTAAAAAGCTAAAGATATTTTAAAGAATTTTGCTTTAATTAAAAGGATCTGCTGACTTATTATGTTATGTAATATCTATTTTAAGTACTGAGGTTACTATATTATGACAGCATTTCTGATGCTTCTAAGTGTCTCTTGTAACTTTATTCCATGTCAATCACCAATGAATAGGAAAAGTTGTCCTTAGCTGTGTGCTTAGATTTATAGCCTGAGTATGAATTTATTAGAAGCCTCTGACACCTTTGTCAAATGTGCTATAACAAAAATTCTTTCAAGGACAGTGATTAGCAGTTTTTCAGTTCAGTTAATTTCTTTTCTTTGAAATCACAGAGTTAAGGAATTTCTTACTCTCAATTTCAGAGGATGATCTATATACAGTGTCAATGTCCCTTTAATGGTTGGCCCTGTTTACAACCTGTGAGGCAGCAACAGAGACCTGGTAATTTTCAAGTGCAGAGGAGAATTGATGTGGGGAGAGAGGTGAGTTGTCCTACTTAATCAGTGCTAGGCTTGAACTATATTAGATATTAATATCTCACTTTCCTCCAAATCCCAGAGTAGAACCAAAAAGCAAATTTACTCAAATTGTTCAGCATGCTAGAATAATCAGTGCTCTGAGACATTAAAAGCCCAAGCCTTCACTTTTGCCTTATGTATTTTTAGTGTGAATATATATATATATATATGTACACACACGCATATTGGTAAAGGTTCCCTACTGACTTTGTCTTTTGATTTTATGTGCCACAGGAACATTATAGAGATTCAGTAAAAAAATCATGCTGTCTCATTTCCTGAAGGGATGAAGTCACTAATCTCCTCGTCTTAGAGTGTGATGTTAGTCCTTTTCATTAATTATTGATTTAAGATTTGAAGTGGGAATTGATTCTCTGCCGTCATAATAACAAAAAACAAGTGTAAAAACTTGAGGAGTGTGTGCATTTCATAAAAATTGAAGATTCTTCAAAAGAAGGAAAATAATAAAAAGAATCTCTGTCTTGATGCACTGTGGAAGGAGTATAGGGAGAGAGGCAAAGGCTGGAAATGCAATTGAAGGACCTGATTTCTCTCTGAAATGGTTTTGAAACCTTGTACAAATCAAAAAAGTGTAGCAGCCTCACATCAGGAATTGTAACTAAGTGTTTCAGGATTATATTTCTATCTAAAAGACTTTTCTTGACTTTGAGATCCATATCGTTCTTGCAAATAAGTGCCTACTTTATCTACCTGCACAGCCAGAATTTACTTTGGAGCTTAGTTGCCAAGCCACTAGATGATATTAGAAAAGTCATGGCAGTCAAGTCCCAGTGCCTGCACACTGGGAAATATTGCACCCATTGTTAAAAATGGTAGAAAGGAGTACCCCGGAAATACCAGCCTGTCAGCCTCATATCTGTTTTTTGGAGACAGATCCTCCTAGAAGCTCTGTTAAGGCATATGGAGGACAGGGAGGTGATTTGAGGTAGCCAGCACAGCTTTACCAGGGGTGGTCCTGCCTGACAAACCTCGTGGCTTTCCATGCTGGAGTGACTACATTAGTGAACAAGGGAAGGGCTACATATATAATTTATTTGCACTTCTGTAAACCCTTTGATATGGTCCCCCACAGCATCCTTCACTCTAGATTGGGGAGACATGGTTTTGCCAAGTAGACTGGGTAGTGGATGAGTAATTGTCATCCAGAGGGTAGTGCTCAATTGCTGGATGTTCATATGGAAATTGGTGACAAGTGGTTTCCCTCAGGGAAGCACTTCATGAAGAGGTTTGATCATTCCTTCTCTAATGATCAGTAACAATTAATTTGCAGCCATATCCTGTCTTCTGAATCAGAAGGCTACATCCAGTGTGCAAATCACAGTATATAAAAATAAATATGTACAATAACACATGTAGGTGGAACTGAGCAAGAATTTCCATTGAAACAATATTTCTGGATGTCTGTTGCAAAGTACAGCATCAAGCACCTTTCACCTGTCCTAGCCATTTCCCACCTCATATCCAGGCACTGAGGAGAAAGATTCAGTTGACCTTAGTCCTACTGTTTCTTTCTTTCCAAGTGCTTGAACATTCCTAAAGTTTTTTTCTTTTTTTTTTGGGTGCTGCTGTGAGTTGTACATAATTCTCTCTACAGCCAGTAGCAATTCATAAGATGCCCTGAAGGCAAGATAACTTCTAATGTTGAGCAAATATGCACATAATATGCCATGATATTTTTGCTTGTAGTTGTAAGAAAATTTACTACAATTTTTCAAGTTGTAAGAAAGTTGACGACATACAAACATACAAAATTACATACATAAAATCAGATCATATGTGCACACACAAACACAGAGATACACAAACAGCTGTAAATTATTTTGATGCACTGAAGAAGTATAAATAATATGCTGACAAAAAACCCCCACATACTCAAACCCAGTTAACTCAGACACAAACATTATTGAAATACTTTTTCCTCCAAGTTTGTAAGAAAAGCAACAATAACCTTTTAAAAGGCCATACTTAAAGGTGCTTTCTCCTTCAGGCAAGGATTTTATTATTTTTCTCTTTTTCATTTTATTAATTAAACCTGGCAATGTTTCTGGACAAAAATATAGATAGGAAAACTATTAAAAATGCAATTTCCTTGGAGAGGTCAATATAAAACAATACCAGGGTTATCCATCTTAAGTGAGATTTTATACAAATGAGGAGTGTCAGTGATAAGAAATCAATTTTTTTTTTTTAGTTAATGAAGTATATCTTACCATAAGCCCCAAAGAAGATGAGTACGTGGACAACTGTGAACAGTCTTGCTTTGCTTTACCTACACTTGAAACTAGGCTGGATAAAGTCAAGCTTTGATCTGCTGGCAGTGTTACTCTGGGTCTGCTCCTGAGCTAATACTGTCCAAAAGAAAGGCAATATATGTTAGTTGGTATTCAGTGATAGGTTAATATGGTTGTATGTAAGGAGATGACATTTGACAGAATGGACACTTCTGCCCTGAACTCAGCCATGGTGTCATGGAGATGAGGTCCAGCTCAGACTATAGGCACCATTATTTCTGCTACGAGGTGTTTAAATGTTGCAAATTATGATATTTAATATGTGTAGTACTTAAAAATGTGTTATATATTTGTTACAGTTTTTGCCATTTGTTAAATGCTGGATAATTTTGGTGAGAAAAAACTAAATCAGTGTTATTTATTACAGCTTAGGCCTCTAGTTTGCTTGTCTCACAGAGGAATTTAAAATCTCTGGAGGATTTGAGGTGTCCTACAGGACATGAAGGGAAAAGGTTAATAATATAGGTATTCTCCAAAAGACTTTTTTCCCTGTTCTTTGAGTCCATATGAAGATTTGAGCAGTGATCACTCATGGATTCTTCATAACGTTCTTTGGTCATTTGCAACAAGTTCAGATTTTATGAGAATCTATCAGCCCATATAGAAATTTGATGATTTGGAAGTGTCTTTTGGGAAATAAGCAGATACAATACTCATATTAATGTTTTATCAAAGAATCTTGTTGCCTTCCCTCTGAATCCAGGGAATGAGATTATGCTGTTCCTTCACACCGGGTAATGCAGTAATACATAAAGGTAATTTGGGAGCTCTACAGGTACATTCAGCATGTGGGAGGCTGTCAGAATATATTTCTGTTTTTACTGCAGACAATGGATACAAAACAAGACAGTCTTTAAATATCATGTGAAGGATTATGTCTTCAATGTTTTTTGTTTTCTTTAATTTTATTTACACTTTACATGAGACTGTAGAATTGATGCAGCACCAGAGAAGCAGTAGTAGTTTTTATGATTGATTTATTGAACGGGGTCAGTTTTCCATTGTCCCATTTCTGTCTTTCAAATACCATTGAGTGACTAAACTTTAAATCTAAACCACTATTTTTAGTAGCACATTGACTCCACTATTCAGTTATTCACATGTCTCTTATGGACATACGGCAACAAGTTCACAGTGTAATCAGACTTTGAAAGCTTGTTCCAATTTTACCTTGATACTTTGACCTTGTCACATTCTAAATTGTGCTTTTTAAAATGGATTGTGCATTTCATTGTGATATAGTTTTGATGCAACTTTTCCTTTTTTCTTAACGCAACAGCTTTCTGTCTATGGTATGTAGATACCTCCAGACAAGAGGTCTATAAAAACTTGCTAAGGGATAATATTTTATCAGTAAGTTTATATTTGCTAAATAGGAGTTCAGAGCTCTAATGAGAATTTTTCTTGGACTCTTGAACAGAAAAATCTTAAAATCTTACTAATAATTTGTATATCAAAAAAAGACTACATTTGCTATCTTGTTTCTATTTTCTGTGTATGTGTGTAATTGAGCTCTATTTGTCAGTTAGAGGGGGAAATTCATTTCATAGAACAGAGGTAAAATATCTGAACTTTTTGTTTAGTCAGCAGAAAGAAATAGGCATGACAGGGTACAATTTTGATCATAAAGGTTATGTGTAAGAGAGGATAAATGAACTGAAGAAAACAGGTCAAGGAAACATTTTCTTTTACTTAGACTGGAAAATGAATTTTTCTTTTAGTTTTTAGTAGATTTGATTATTTTCCTAAAATTGGTTTAAATGTAAGTTGAAATATGTTTCAGGACAAACATTTTAAAAAGATTTATTTGGGAACTGTTTAGCTAACA
>JAWWLV010000088.1:27600149-27620019 GCA_035041135.1 Platyrinchus mystaceus
TGTGGCCTTTGGAGGAAAGAGAACCTACGCTGGAGTAAATGCGGCTCGGGTAGGACTCTGTGATCTCACTGAGAGATGCCCATGTTGGTGCAGCTAAATTTGTGACCCTAAGGGACAGCAGAGAATGGAAGAACTGTTGCCCAATGAAGGGAACCCACAGGAAAACAGGGGTGGACTCAAAAGCCATTATCCCCTGTAACACTGTGGGAAAAAGTGTCTCCCTTGCAGTCCATGGAAGACCCCACAGGATCTGGGTAACCCCTCAGCCTCTGGTCTTAACCCAGGAGAGGGTAGGCCCAGCCTTGAGGACGACACCGAAGAGAGAGAGAGAAAAAGAAAGTGTTTCGGCTGCCATAAATCGAAGCTGTCATCCTAGAACTCTGCAAGTAAAAAGAAGAAACCTTTTTTTCTCCTCCTGGACTGATAAGAAGGGGGGAGAGATACTTCTGCAAATATATAGTTTTTTGCTTAGTTAGAATTGTTGTATATTAGTAATTCTTTAGTTTTTATTTGTTAAATAATAAATCTTAATATTATTTTCCCCCCACATCTCTTTTGTCTGCATAAACTTTCTCTCGACTCGTAGCAATTGTGTGTGGGGGGGGGGAGTGGAAAAATTAGCTCATGGCCAAACCCATGACAATGGAATTAATTTCCTTTACTGTAGCTAGTGTGGGGCTATGCTTTGGATTCCTAGAGATGCCAAACATTTACC
Source organism: Platyrinchus mystaceus (assembly GCA_035041135.1). NCBI lineage: Eukaryota > Metazoa > Chordata > Aves > Passeriformes > Tyrannidae > Platyrinchus > Platyrinchus mystaceus. The sequence continues at coordinate 27,600,865 of JAWWLV010000088.1, forward strand.
TCTCCATGGAAAGTGGTGAATAAATTCCTTTTTTTTTTTCCTCTGCTTGTGCACGTGGTTTTTGCTTTATGTGTTAAACTGTCTTTATCTCATCCCATGAGTTTTCTCATTTTTACCCTTCCAGTTCTCTCCCTCATCCCACTGGGGAGGAGCAGCTTGTGCGAAGCTCAGTTGTTGACTGGGGTTAAACCACAACAACTGCTTTCTAGTGTGTTTTCAGGACATTAAAAAGGGCCAACTACTGAGTAGCATTGCAGTAAAAACTCCTGTCTCAGAAATCACTGAATGTAGAAATGGTCAGCAGTACTTCAGTGGGTTGTCTTGGTTGCACTAAGCCATAACACTCGTGGTGTGAAATCTTGACAAGAAAATTATTGTCAAATACGTGTATTCTTCAAACTAAGCTGGGAATTTTCAGCACTAAAACTGGTTTATTTCCACTGCACCAGTTCACTTCTGCTATGAGAATCAGCTGTGCGACAAGGTCTGTCTTCAAACTTGCTGGCTTGAGCTGCAGAGGCCTCAGCAGATTAGCTAATGCAAGCTGCAGAACATGCTTAAGAAGCAGAGTAGGTACTTGGTAGACAGGAGAAGCACAAAAGTATATCAACTGTGCTGCAAAAACAAGCAAAGCATACAAAAAAAGAAGAAATCCAGGTAGTTTGGTGCCCATCACAGCAGTGGCCAAAAAGTGTTTCCTAGGAATAAATATAAGAGGACATAGACAAAGAGGTAAGGGGGTTTTTTTGTTTGTTTTCCAAGGAGAAGAGCTCTAATATACTTGGATATTTCTCGTTCTGATGCCATTTTGTACCTTTGATTATGGTCATTGCCTTCTGCAAATATTTTTGAGATGGAGACCAGAACTGCATTTTCCAAGATGCTTTAATAGCACAGATTTTGTACTGTGGCACAATGGTTTTTTTTATTATCTGTTCCTTTTCTAATAACTTGTTTTGTTTGGTGTGCTTTCATGTCCATTGTTAATCATTTGGCTGCCTAAGCTGAGGTTGAAGCAGCTGTATTACTGTGGAGGCTTGGATACAATGCTACTAGCCTCCTGTATTGCTAATTTCTTTATGCAGAATAGTTGTAGTTTAACATTTCAATTTCTGTTTAGACCAAAAAGTTTTAATTTTCACTAGTAGATCATATCCAATAAGATTGGTTCACTGACATTGCCTAGAGGTTTTAAAGGATAAGCCTTGCACACCGCTGATTGCTTTTCAGAAAACAGGCTGTGTTCTGATCCGGTTTGAAGACAAGGATGAATGTCTATGTCTTTGGGTTCTGATTTAAAGAAGGGAGATCTCAAGAGACTGTATTTAACACTCTGCTCCTGTCTTATTTTTAATATTTTTATTAATAGAGCCATCTGATAAATGAAACAGGTGGGTTAAGTGCATTTCCTGATGGCTTTCTTATTGTTTGGATAGCCTAATCTATTTGTTTCATGCTTTTTACTGTGGTTTAAGTTTAATTAATTGTATGACAGTATTGGACACCAGAAACATATAGGAGTCTTTAAAAGCTTCATTGCTTGTACTTGGTCTTTCATAGCAGTTGGGGGAGCGGTGAAGGCTGGCTCTTCTATCTGTCTTTAAAGATGCAGAGAAGTAAAGTAATACAAAGACATATTTTTATGAAAAGAAAAATCTGTGCAAGGATTTCAGTTGTGAAATTACAGATATCTCTTAACATCCAACAAAATACTTTTCTAGCTCTACAAATCACGAATGAACTGTAATATCATTCTCTATTTCCTAAATGTAAAGTGTCATACCAGCTTATTGAAGAAAGCCCTCAATATTGCCAGTCTTCAATTAGTCTTTAAATAGAACAAAGTGATTCAGACTCAAACAATTATGTTTGGAACAAAGAGATTTGATTACTTGACCAGAGGCCTCTAGTTTTTACCTCAATACCATAGTTTTGAATCTGCACTTGGTGTAATTAAAGGAAATGAGTAGAACTACACAAATGTACATTTGGCTCAAGATTACAAAGCAGTCTAAATAAAAATATTAAGTGTGCAGCTGTTTTTAATTATCTAACAAGAATAAAACTTTGTGTGGACATTTCTAGAAACTAGTAAGGACTTATGACTCCATTAAAAGCCCAGAAAGCATCAACTGAAATAGGGTAAATATTCCAGTTGGCAAAACTCTTTTGCCACCAGTTTCCTTTATATCCTGGCATGCTCACAGCTTTCAGTCTTGCAACAGTGAAGTCTTAGAAATCTGGAACAAGTTCAGACTTCCATGCTAGATGACTGCTTCTGCAGGAGATAGAATGACATTATCGTAATATCATACATTAGCTAAGAACTGGGCTAGAAAATTGGAAGAATAAGGAAACTCTTGACGTCTACAATTCTGGAATTCATAAATGAGATGTTTATCCATTTATTTTGCTAGGAGAAGGAGAGAAGGTGTAATTTGGTGGTATGTTGATAGTATACCTACTGGAGTACACACATACAGTGCTTATTTTTACTAAGTGCTTATTTTATAATTTTTTAGTAATAAGAACATATTAGTTGCCTACTAGAAAACCCACAGGTTTGTTTCTTTACATATCATAAGGTAAATTCTCCTGATTTTCTCTAATCACTCCCTACTAGGCTGAATGGGTGTGCCAGATGACTGCATAAAAAGACTTGAGGATTCAGTCAGTCAGGAAGCTGTCAGACCATCTGCAGTACTTGCTGCTGACTCCCTTAGCAGGATGACTAGTTTGCATCCTGTTCTGAGGTGTCTTTTACTTCAGACTGTTCAGGATATCAGCTGAAAGATAAATGATGTGCTTCCAGGAGCAAAAAAAACCCATAGGTGCACTTAACCATAGCTCCTAAGTTCCTCTGTGAAGCTGTGCCAAAATGCAAATGCCACTTTATGAACTAGGGACCAAGGATGTGGAAAGTAGGATATAATGAGCAAGGTAACTAGCAGACTGAGTAGATTACAGGAGCTATCCATGACTGGTCAAGAATAAGGAACAACTGAGTTTTATTAGATTTTTTAGGACTTCTAAACTCTAGGAGAATATTTGATGTCAGTTATGTTCATACTCTGTGCATGCTTTTAACTTGAAAACTTGCTTTTCCTGCAGGTAATGTAATTATATCTATTGAGGAGTAAAAATTGAAAGCACACATTGTATGTAGAAGATTAATTGAGTGAAAGATTAACAAAGGCCATTATAAATGAGAAAGATAACTTAGCAGGAATTTACTGGATGAAATAGCTAAATTTTTGCACTGCAACTCTTAATTGTAAAATATTCAGTGTTTCTGGAAATATAGTATACAAGATACTGTAACTTTTCTTCAGAGAATTCTTGAAATATTTTGATCATGCTTTACCATCTGACCTTATATCCATACATTAATGGACCACCAATTAAAATGGATCTAAGTCTTAGCATAAGTATATCTGATTAATTCAATTCTCTGATTGGCTAAAACTCAAAAATAAATTGTAATTTAAAGGAAGTACAAGTGTCTATATACTTATGCTTTAATTATCATAGATTCTGAAGTTTTGATCCACATGGGAAATCAATATGAGGTGGGATGGCAAGTGTAAAACTTTGGAGGATAGATTGTTAGATGAAGTAAGAAGGAAGAAAATAAAGAAAAAAGTAGATTCACAGTAACATATACATGTAAACTTTGTAGTAAAGTTATGACAAATACAGTTATTGTTCTGATCTTGACTGTTCATTTATAAACTTAACTTGGTTAGGGTTTCTATAGGAAATTTCAATTTGCTGCTACTTTTCTTAATGTCTCCAGTTCTTAAAACACATAAAAATTATATTAAAAAATGTAGTAGAAAGACAGTGTAACTGTTTAAAAGTTGTATTTACCTGCATGAATAGATGCCCGGATATTGAAGTTCAAATTTCATTTACTGATCTTATCATTTGAAGCACCAGTAGATTATAAAGATACAAGTTTTCCAGTAGATGTCTGTATCTATGTCCTTATACACTTCTAATTTTTATGTTGCTTGTTACATTGCTTAAAACCTGCCACACTCACTTGATGAGAATGAGAACCTTTTTTTTTCCAAAGTACCAGAGAAAAATCTTCTAATAACTATGAAAGATAAGGAAATACTGCTACTCACTTTTACATTTGCAGAATTTACATGTCACTATTTATTCTTGTAATGTCACCTGTCTCAAAAAAAAAAAAAAAAAAAAAAAAAAAAAAAAGAAAAAAAGAGAGAGGTCTGGAACCAGTCTCAGCTGCCATGTATCTCCCAAGAATATTGCAAAAGCTTCCAGGCACCTACAGTTCTGGACATGAGAGTACACAGGTGTTCCTCTGACACAGCTGAGCCTCTCTCATCAGATGCCAAAGGCTTATCCTCAAGAGGTCTGAAAGGCTGTGTACATTTACAGAGCAGCCTCTCTCATTCTGGTTTAAACACTAGTTCCTTTAAGGAGGCAGATAAAGAACCTTTACATCACTCTACATAGAGTTTTAGCCTCAGAAAGAAGCCCCTTGAGATTGTATAAACTATGATTGGAAGCCTTTGAAGGACTTCTGAGACTTCTAGAAGATTTCAGCACTGTTTTCCCTACTTCCTGGATTCAATGAGTCTTAAGCAAAAGATTGCTATCGACCTGTTTAGACATTGGCAGTTTGTGAGGCATGTGTAGGAACAGTTGCAGCTACCTAGGGAATTTCAATCCAAGCAAAGAAGCACACAGGTATTTTAATTGCTTGGACTCATGAGTTGGAACAATTTACATTGCAACACTTGGTCAAGTTATCATTTTCTGCCTTGTCATCAGCTGCACAGCTCACTGAGTTTCTTCTGAACTCCAGTAATTCACAGTCTGATATACTAAGTTGAAGTGTAATTCATGTTGTATATAGCCCATAAACACAAGCTTTATTTCAAGCACTTGACTAATCCTATCATTGTGCAGCAAAAAATACAAGTGCATGTTCATCTCCTTGGAGTAAGTGAGAACTGAGAACCAAATTATGATAAAATGTATACCTGAAGGCTTTACCAAAGCAGGACTCAAAAGAGCTCCCTTTGCATTGTCTTTTCTATGAGGCATACAGTCTACTGTATCGCATTTCAATAATTCTGTTTTGTTGACAAGCCTGTGCAATTATTCTCAGCTGTAAATTTTCATAGCTCCAAATTGTATTGGTTTAAAAAGCAAAAAGTAGTAGTTAGCGCTGGATTCATAATAAGTAGGCAGATAGAAAGGGCAAAAATATATCAATTATAATTGCTTCAATAAAGGGGAAGAAATCCTTGCATTTATATTGTTAGATCTAGTTAAGGTCTGTCAGCTTAGGACTTACATATTGTCAGTAAAGACTATATGGTAGAAGATTTAAGCCAAAACAAAAAGGGCATTTCTTAAAGAGGCAAGTTGACAAAAGGATGCTCATTTAGGACTTGATACAGAGCTCCTTCAAGACCCATAAGATGAATAAACTTAGATATGTTATTTGGCTGACATTTCAGATGAAGTCCATGAATCCTTCCAGTTCAAGCTCAAATTAGAGGAATTGAAATGAACCTTTGTATATAGTTCTTATAATTGAAGTGCAATTACACATTTTTGCTGTTGAGTGTTTGGCTGAAAATGGTTTAATGGCAATCATGACTTCAGTGGAGATCCATCTTTGGCAGCTAAAACATTAGACATCCAACATTTTGGACTTGATGATCTCAGGGGTCCTTTCCAACCCATCTGATTCTATGATTTTTGAACATTACTTCCATGGATGTATTCCAAAAAGATGACATTCAAATGTATTAAAGTTTGGACTTGAGGCCAAAACTGGTTATAAACAGTTTATAAAATGATTCCTTCAGAATGAAAGGGAGTGTTGTGAAGATATGGCGACCATATTTTAGTTGCCTTGTGGTTCTCAAAAGCATTTATCTTCTGTAAGCTAAATGAAGACTGTTTTCATCTTGGCAATTGATGAACTACAGAGAAAGCAATATCTTATTATTATCAGTGATAAAAGAATAGAATCCAGCCATTAATTTCTGGCTAGATTTACTCTGAAGTAACAGCAAGAGAAAATAAAGACACTGTAAAGTAAGGATACTAAAAGTTTAATTCAAATAGAGATTATCATAAATTAATGCAGTTTCTTATGAAATGTTGATCTTTGTAGGTTCAGTTTTCATCTAAAGATTTGCATCCTCTTGTGAATTTCAGATAAGAGAGTTGCTGCACTTCTAATTATGGGATTCAAATTGCATAAAAAAATTTAGCTGTGCCAGAGCTTCACACTCATCACAGTCATTGACATTGTAGAGGAGTATCTGAAGATGGGGTTTTGAGCATTCTGTATTCTGTTTATGCAGTGTAAATTTCAGACCACCACAGTACTGGTTCTGGGTTTCCAGGCCGCTGAAAGGAAATCTGAAGATTTGAAATGAAGATATGAGTAAACAATGACCATCTGAACTGAGCAGGTTCACTGTTATTGCAGCAGTTAGAGTGTGGTATCTACCAAGTTAGTCATCTAATAATTTTTCAAAGACACAGTAAATATTTTGTTGCCAACTCCTTGTCACAGTATCAGTCTGTACTCTTAAAATCTCCACAACAGATGCTGTCATGCTGAGACAAACAGAAAATTAATTTTCTCTGTTAAAGCTTAATGAACAACTTCCTCACTTTGAATTGTGATGCCTTCTCTGATGCAAGCTGGAGATAGCAATTAGCAAACAAACACCTGACTGAGAATTCGGAGAAACCATGTGCATAGTAGCCATGTATTGCCAAGAAATTACATATCTATCAACGCTTGTTTACTGCCAAGTCTATCTCCACATGCTGACCTGACTTGTTTTCACATTCTTGACTTTTTCATCTTTGTTTAAATCTCCATTTATATATTTGTATATTGAAAATTTGTTCTCATTCTATCACTTAGAAATTGGAAAAGGATTAGCAAGAGAGGAAACTGATTGTGGGAAGCCCATAGCACAGTTTTAGGTCTTTCCCATCTCATAGCATAAAAAGAAAAAAACTTATAGCGATTTTCTAATGTTTTGCCTCGGTACCAAAAGAATTGGGAGGGTCATTCAGCAAAAAAGAGTCAATGCTGGCGTAGCAAAGGAAATGTCAACATTGCCTTTGTTATTAAAACTCAAGTTGACATTTAGGAGTTGGAAGAAATTACAGCTAAACAATTTAGCACTCTGCTGTCATTATGTAAAGGATAGTAATGCCAAGAATTTATGGAAGGTTTTGTGTACAGTGCTTGTGAGGAAGACTGTTGCAAGAAACACATCCATAGGAAACAAGTACAATGTGACTGGGTAAGAAAGAAAGATGAGGAACGAAATTACAAAATGCAGAAGTCATAACTTTTTTTTCCTCACAGTTGATAGATGTGTAATTCTTCTCAACAAGATACATTTTTCAACAGATATATATCAGTAGAGGTTCTAGTCTTCCCATTACTTTTCTTCATCTGCCAGCACCTTCAAATACTCTGTATGGTAAGAGAAATGACAGTCTTGTAAAACAAGTAATGTAGGGTAAATAACCTTCTGAATTTTATGATTTTTTTTTTCATTAGTTAAAGGAAAGCTGTATTGTAATCATTACAGAGCATATGAAAAATAATCTCTGCTCTTGGTTCTTGCTATATCTTATGTCAACTTGTTTGGTTACTAAGTAAATATGAGAAGCCTTTTTATGCTGCATTTGTTACACAGTAGAAAGTGTTACAGTAGCAGTGTTAGTCTGTTTCCCAGGTGACAATTCTTCGTTTGTGTTAGTGAAGGTGGTAATTTTTCTGTCACAAAAATTATCAAGGGTGAAAGTATTTCAGTAAACATAACTTTAGAAGTTGCCATTAAAATTATCTATGATTAGTGTCCTTGGAAAATGCCATCTTCAACATAGAAAGTGAGTTATCTGAAATCATATAAATTAAATATTCTGTTCTGTAGCAATCAGGACAAAAATGAAATGTAAATTTTTCAAAATCAAACATGCATCAAAAATCTGAAAGCACTCTAGTACTAAAAAAGAGGGAAAGTTTAGGGGCATACAGTTGATGTTACTAAGGGTTTAAGCTTGTAAAATTATTGTTTTAAAAGCAATAGGCCAAAGACATGACAAACATGAAAATTATGATTGCCATGGTCAGAAATTCTTAGGGGTTTGATTAGTTATTATTAGATGTGCTGCCTATGCATCACTAACTGATACTGAATAAGGTAAGAGCATGAAAAACCACAACTGTTCTCTGATCGTGGAAACATCATATGCCAATATTAAAAGAGAAAAAGAATAAAAATCCTTGTAGTTAGAACACTAAATTCTTCAATACTTCTAGAGGTTTTAAGAGGACAATAGCCAAGTAGATTGATAAATAAACAGATACATCTTTTTGTTTAAGATCTTTATTTTAGCTACAGGCTAAGAAGTGGAAAAGTTGAGTCATGCGTGGTTCTGGATAATGAAATTTAACAATTTAATAAAAGTAACCAGAGCTTATAGATGGCTCTGTGCTAAGAGCTGTATTGTACATATTGCAAAACTCAAAATATCCTTGTGGTCTTCTGCAGTCTATTCCAAGTCTAATTTAAGACCACTTTTATGCTAAAATGTTTATTCTAAGCATTGTAGTTGATTTTTTTGTTTGTTTTTTGTTTTGTTTTGTTTTGTTTTTTTAGTTTTTAAGTAGGTACCTCATATATTTGGTTAGAAAACCAATTATAGTAAATTATTTCCATGAAACAACTGGCCAAGATGATTTTATGAAATTATAAGTAAATATATTGTCCAGTTACACATTTGAATAAGACATTAAAGGTTTATATTACTATAAATGTTCCAAAGAATTTATTAATTCAGAATGCAACAGAGGTATTTATATGGATTGTTTAGAAATATCTGAAGATCCTAAGTGCTTGTAACTATAGTGCCTACAGTACTTCAAAGATAGACAATATATTTTTTTTAAAAGTTGAAATACTGAAAGCAGAAAACTGTAATGGAAAATGTGTTATGTTAATTAATTAATCAATATTACTGAGTCAATATAGATATTTCACCAGAATTATTTTTCCTAATATTTTTCTTTTTTGGGCCCGGGGGGAGGCAGAGGGGAAGGGACAGGGAGGGTGTCTTTCACTCTTTTCTCCTTCACAATACCTTTGTCATGTCTCTGTGTTGCAGCCTACTTAAGTATTTTAATGACAAAGATTTTAATTCAAAGATCAGCTAGATCTTACCTTGACATACAATAAGCAGTAAGAAACAGATCCTTACTGGTGTCTGAGAACTTACACAATGCCACTTCACATAGATACTAACTGTAGTACCAAAGTCAGTATAATGATGTCATCACTGTAGCATGTGCTTTGTTAATAGAACTATTAAATTCTGTCTCTCATCATGGGAAACTATTTAAGTGTAGGGCAGTCCTAGTTAGTCTATACAGATCCTCATTCTGGGACTAACTCAATGTTTTATTTTCTCCTGTAATATGGGGAGATGCCCAGAACTTGAGACAGCAAATAATATGTTTAAAGGTGGTGAAACTAGCAGAGGAAATAGGAAGAGAAAGAAGGCAGAGAGATGTAGGGAGTGACCCCATGAGCTCTTACAGGTGGTGGAAAGAGGAACACCAAAGAAGCTTCAGGGAGAAGGAAACAGAAGAAGAGAGCATCTACGTGGAAATGGAGCTTAAGAAGTGATCTACAATTGTCATTGGGGAAGAATTTTTAATGTCATTGTTAATGCATGTTTTTACATCCCTTGTACCCCTGTTATCCCACTGTTCCTATGTATTTCTATTACCCCCATTATTCCCTATGCAACCCTACATGCCCAGACATGTCCCTGCTAGTTCCCGCCAAACCTTCCCCCATTGGTTGGAGTCTGCCGCAGTATGGCAGGCTACCTCATTGGTCCCCTGGGTTGCTACCCTATTCCCATTTGTACCTTAAATGATTATCTCACCCCTAAAAATGTTCATAGGCCGTCTCCCTGCTTGCTCCTCCCAGTCTCCTCCCAAGTTCTAGTACCTTCAGCCCAGAACCCTATAAAAGCCGGTGCTTCCCTTCAATAAACGGCCATTTTGTGGACACCCACCTGAGTGTGTGTGCTCTTTTGTACAGAGTGGTCCTTCTTTTTACTGAGTCTCGTGAAGGAGGGCATAGCCCCCTCCAACAGAGAGAGAATGCCTGGGACAGAAAAGCATGCTAAGACCATCCCTTTGCTTATGGAATTGTCACCATCCTTATGATCATGTGGCAGCAGCCAGCTTTATAATTCTTAGATACATTTTTTGTGCCCTTTTTAGTTGCACTTGTCCAACTATAAGATGAAATTAATGACATGTATATGAAACACTTGGTTTAACTCACTAATATTTCACAAGTTTATTCCTTTTGCAAGATGGTGTGTGTTAGAGTAATCACAAATATATGATATTGCTTGAAACTTTCCCTAGATTTAAGTAACTTCAAAGAACAAAAAAGAATGCCAAATGCTTTGCATATTTGGTTGGTTTTTGTTTGGTTTGGGGTTTTTTTTCATTTTTTTCTAGCAGAAAATAAAAGTGGCACTGTCATTATTAAATACCAGGTGACAGTGTTCAAGGAATGTAATTCTGATAGCAGATAAAAACAAGTCAGAGTCTGGTCTCCAAAATATAACTTATTGCATTTAGTAAAAAATAGTGTCCTAAAAGCATTCATGCTCCCTGTGCAAGCCTAGGATGAATTCAAAAAGAGTACAACAACAACAACAACAACAAAAAAGGAAAGTAGGAGACAGTAAGAGGTGATATCTTAAAGAATAATGTCATACTAACTGCTTAGCCATCAAATGTTTGGTATCTGTCACATGTAGTTTTGAGGTGACTAAGTAGGATGTCAAGGTCATTCTTTAGCAGATGTTTTGGAACACTTTGTCCATGAAGGAAGGAAGAAGTCCTTTGATATGATAATTTAAAACAAAAGCTAGCAGAATGGAACAAGAGATTGGAAAATCTACCATAGTTTGTTTTGCTCAGGCAAGAGGGGATGAAATATCTAGTTTTGTTATTTATTCAGTTGACTCCCTGGTCATCTCCTTTTCCTCTGAAACTTCTTAAAAATGTTTCACTACATTGTCTTCTTTCTCTTTACAGCTCCTAGCAACTAAAAATTAGGTGTTTTTAAAGCAAAGTGGATAAAATGGGAACAGCCACACGAGCCAATGAATATCACATCATATGCTTTTTCTGTTGAAGTTTTTGGGGGTTGAGGTTTGGGTGGGATTTTTTTATTTGTTTGGGTTTTTTTGTTTTGTGGTTTTTGTTTTGTTTTTATTAATGTCTCTGTTAAATATTAATGGTGGAAATTGTTTTGCTTTCTTATCTGATATTTCTTGATTGTGAATGTTTGCATGGCTAAAGAGTTTGATACAATCCATCTGTATCTGAATGGTATTGACTGGTTAATCCAAATGTGTATCCATAGATGTTTTGTACTTCTGATTTACCTGAAAAAGGATTGAACAGAACTCATAAATTTCAGAGAACTACAGCACTGCAAGTTTAGTATTCTTTGAGATCTTTTTGTTCTGCTCCAAATCAGATATCAGGGAAATAGCTTCAGCGTATTCTTCGTATTCACTCTACCAAGTATATAGACAATATTGTTTCAACTGCTTGGATTCTATACAACATGTGAACAAAAAGAATTATGAACACCAAAATGGATATGTAATGAGTTCATGTGGTTGAACCAATAAACAAGGCTATTGCAGCATGCAATCAAGTTTATCACATACATATACAATAAACCTGTGAAATGAAGTGCTGAGTAAGTAAAGTATTAGGAACCATTTAGCATTGCTTTGGGGTGTTTGGGGTTGTTTGTTTGTTTTTATTTTTTGTTTGTGTGTGTATGTGTGAAACATATTTTCTAAAAGTATTTAAATCCCTTCTAGAGTGACCTGCTGTGCTGTCCAACTGGATAAGTGATTTCTGTTACTATATCAAACAGTGATGACATTTAGAGAGGCAGAAGAAACTGTGTGGCAGTGCTACTTTACTCCCTCCTGGAGCCTCACAAAATGTCATTTGTGTCATGCTGAGTGGTGTTTATTTTAGAATAAGAGATAGTTACAGGTTTGACTACTAACGGGCTCTGAGGCAGCCTAATAAAAAGGCACAAACAAAAAATAAATAGAAGAATTGAATTATTTTAATGCAGTATCACCAATTTCCAGCAGCTGCAGAGCCAACCTATTTGTCTTTCATAAGACTAAGAAGGCTGTCTCAGACTTCCAAATGTTTTTCTATGGCTTAGCATGAGGTTTCACAGTAAGGTAAAGCATCTTAGCTGCATGCTGTGGCTGCTCTCCCTGCATTGGTTCAAGCGATTGTGTGTAGCAGGGTTGAGCAGTAACTCTTCAGCAATAAAACCAAATTTAGTCTTCAGTGGCATCAATGGGCATATTCAACCTCCTAGGTGGCTGTAGAATCATAAAATGGGTTGGGTTGGAAGGGAGTTCAAAGATCTGCTAGTTCCAGTCTAGTGGATGTTTAGTCTAGACTAAACTTCACCATAATACCACTTTCTACATGTGGTCACCAAAGTCTTTGAAATAGTTACAATATTTGATTTACTAGACTTCAGTCATACAATGCATAACTGTGGGCACAAACCAAGCATGCATTTTTCTGCATGGATTATGACACATCCCCTCACCCTCAAAATATAGACATCTCTGTGGCTTCTTAGACACAAAATCAAACCCCTCTGAAGACAGGTGGGCAATCTGAATGCCAGGATAACAAAGTGATGTGGTTTGGGAGATTCTTTAATGGTTATTGGCAGTTTTGGAAAGTGAATTCCAACTGCAGTGGCCTTGATCCATCATCACATCAAAAAAATCAGAAAAAAATAATATTAATGAGCATAAAATGCCTCTGAAAACTGTATTACATTCAGTGAGCATGAAAATCTGTCCTTATAAAATCCATCACAGGATTACTGACAAACCTGAACATTAGACCATCCTCATAACAAGTGACAAAATGTAAACTACTCCATCAATAAATATCATGTAAGTAAATTAGGATTTTATTCTCAGTCGTACTCTGTACTAACCTGCCTTTTCTATTAACCTTGTGATATCTTAATGTTTACACCTCTCTCTTGGCATTCAGAGTGTTCAGAGATGCACCTTTGAAATTCTGCCTGTTTATCTCTACTATTTGGGAAATTGATTTTCATCTCCTTCATAATTCTCAATTTCAGAAATAGCAATTCAGACGACTATGTTGACATCCTCTTCATTGCTTATACGATAAGAGTCACTGCACACAAATAAATGTGAATGGGGATTCGACATGTAAGTTACATATTTCACATAATATATGCCATGCAAATATATATCTTTTTAATATCCCATCATTGTATTAGCATTTTGCCTAATTTAGAAGGGTGTTGAAGTCTCCTGCACAATCCACTGAGATATTGTTCCCTATTTAATATACTTGTTGGGAGGAGACCATTGAGAAAACAAATATACTAGGTCTGTCACAGACTTTTTGCATCTGAATTTTTCATGATTTATATTAGCTGTTCCGAGACTTTTATTTTTTTCTTGGCAAAACTATATCGGGGCAGCTGAAACCACATTCATTGCTTGTGAATGTTTTTAAGATCAGCAAACAAAGTATTGCTGAAGCAAATCCTCATCTTTTATTTCTACTGACTGAAAGCGAATATGGGTCCAAATGTATTGCTGACATTTTGAGAATCAAAAGATATCCCATAAGATATCTGCAGTGCTTAAATGAAAGGAAGAATGTTGTGCCCGTGATGATTTTCATTGGCTAGTAGTTGCCTAAGAAGATAATTATTTTTTTCTGTGACAGTTCTTAAGTAAATTTTAGATTCAGCCTCTAATAGACTGGTATTGATTTTTGCAGTGGTTAGTTTTTGAATCGCAAAGCACGAGTCAGAAAGTAAGATGGATGTGTACATTTTGCTGAAATGCAAGGATTCAACAGTCAGCAGAGACAGGAGGGTTTGCAATATGAGAGCCAGTTGCCTGCATCTTTGGGTAATCTGGCCTCCATCCCATACTTAAGTATTGGTATTGATTGGTGAGCAGTAATCAGTGATACTGCCTGGCTATGCAATTACCCTAATGGAATAGTTGTGCTTGTACTGAAAATAGCCACGTTGTTCTACTAAAAAGAACAAATACACAGGCTCAATGATGAAAATATATTAGGGACTCATATACCATGTAGTGGGTTTCTGTGGCTGGGTTTCGGTAGTGGAGGGGGGCTACAGGGGTGGCTTCTCTTCAAAGCTGCTAGAAGCTTCTCATGTCTGGTGGACCCAACGCCAGGTGGCTCCAGGACGGGCTCCCTATCTCTGGACAAGGCCAAGCCACTTAGGAGTGATAGTAATGCCTCTGTGATAACATATTTAAGAACAGAAGGTTGTGGTGCAGAAAGAATTTCAGCCAGGGAAGAGCAGAGTGGGAACATGGAAACAACAAGGTAGATACAAAGGTCAGTGCGGAAGGAGAGGGAGGAGGATCTGCAGGTACCGGAGCTGAGGCCCTGCAGCCCGTGGTGCAGACCATGGTGGAGCAGCTGTGCCCCTGCAGCCCACGGAGGACCATCGGGGTGCAGAGATCCACCTGCAGTCCGTGGAGGAGCCCATGCTGGAGTGAGTGGGTATCTGAAGGAGGCTGTGACCCCATGGGAGTACCAAGACGGAGCAGGGTCCTGCTGGGGACCTGCAGCCCATGGAGAGGGAAGCCCATGCTGGAGCAGGTTTTTCCTGGGTAGGACTTGTGGCCCCTGTGGGGGACCCACGTTGTACAGCTCATTTGTGAAGGACTGCACCCCATGGAGAAGTGACCAGCAGTTTGTTGCCCGGGGGACGGACTCACACCAGAAAGGTCTGTGAAGGACTGTCTGTTGTGGGAGGGACCTCATGAAAGCAGGGAAAGGACTCCCTGAGCAGCAGCAGAAACAAAAACGGACCATAACCCCGTTCCCCGTCTCCCTGCACCACTGGGTGGGAGGAGGTAGAGTTTGGAATGAAAGAGATGGGGGGAAAGGTATTTTTAAGATTATTTTGTTTATCACTCTTTTGCTCTGATCCTGTTTGCAATAAATTCAGTAAATATCCCCACTTCGAGTCGGTTTTGCCCCTGAGGGTGATCGGTAACTGACCTCTCCCAGCTGTCATCTCAACTCATGAATATTTTGCTGGTCTTTTTTCTTTTCTCCTCTGTCAAGTTTCAGAGGGGAGTGAGAAAGTGGCTTTAGTGGGTACCTGGCATCCACTACATACCTCTAACCAATCTTCTGATGCCCCAAAATATTTTGTGTATTAAGCATTTGCTAACTCTTAGTACATAACCTGATCCTCTCTGTGGCAAGGTTAATAAGGCAACTAGAGTGAAATAGTGCAAGTAATCACAGTTGTCTCAACCAGTAAGGCCCTGAATGTGTTGAAGCAGAAGAAATATAATTAACTAAATGAAAATTATGATTTTGGATGGTCTAATATGGGAGTATTATGTCTCATATGAATAGAAGAACTTTTAGATCCGTCTTCCAAAGAGATATCAGGAGATGCTGCACAGAAGAAATTTACTAAATTGAGAAAAAATTTCTCTTTCCTCTTCTAATTCTGAAATTACAGGAGAGATTGTGTCTACATGCTTTTAACTGGGACATCACCTGGAAAACAGAATGTTAAAAAATAGCTTGCATTTTTTTATGTATCTTTGAAAATGTGATATAGTCTTCTACTATTTAACTACATGAAAAAGAGTTCAATCCAATTGGAAATCATGACTGTGCTTTCAATATTATTCAGTCATAGCCATAAATAGGAATTTTTTTAAATGGTGGCATAAAAATTTCTTTGAAAATCTACTTTTTCCTTTATTGTTATTAAATCTGGCCAAACTGAATAAAAAAAACTCCATGATTGTTCACACATATATTACTTTCATCAATTTTTCTATTTGTAAACTATCAGGTCACTTTTTTCCCCCTTAATACTCTGAGCATCCTCAAATTCCTAAAACTGCAATAACTTTTTTCAATGTTTGTGATCTCTCTTTTCTAAAAAATTGTTATTATCTTACATCCTCTAATACAAACTGTTCCATTATCTGTGATTGCAATGTACTTCCATTATAAATGATACAAAGAAATAAGTATAATTGCGTATTTTTAGTATTCTGATTTCATTGAACAAGAAATGTGGTGACAGCACTTAGTAGCATCTTTCTTTACTCCTAAACTTAACTTACAGAAATATTAATGCATGTTAGGTGAACTCTTGTTTGTATAACTTAAACTTTTCCATCATGACAGGAACACACACTAAAAGCAAAAAAAGTGAAATGAACACAGGGCCACTCAAATTCTTTAAACACATGTTATTTAAAGTTTTGTGTTTATCATCTCTTTTATGAGATGAAGTCACAAAAAAGTGACTTCTTGGTCATCTTTTTATTTATTTAAAGGCATTTATTTAAAGGTATTTATTTATTTAAAGGTACAGGAGAAATACATGTTCAGCAAAATTTTCATAGTATTTGTTCCTTTGCCAGAGATACAATAGAATGGGTCTTAAAGGACTGAAGAGATGCATATTCTCTGTATATTAAAAGACAGAGTAAAAAAATCAGTGTCTAGAATTAGAATTCTACAGTTCTTCAACATGGAAGTCTTTGAGAGTTCTTACAATCTAATTGCAACATTTCTTGTTTTGCAAACACTTCCTATTTGCTGCATTATACATTTTGTCACACAAGTATATATATATATATATATATACAGATTATATAAATTTGGTATTTTTATATATAAAGTACATACACAGAGATTTATATTTTTTTTTTGTTCTTAAATTCTTCCTATTAGTTGCTTAAGTGTTATTTTTGACAGGTTCCATCTCTTAAAAATATATGTTAACAATGATATGCAACCATTTAGTTATCCTGCAGCACTGAGTAATACATCAGCATTTCATTGAGCTTTCATTCCTCCCTGTACCTGTCAGAAAACTGGTTAACTAGTTAAGTCTCTAATGTTGACTGAGTTTTTGTGCTGTTTTTGTCCTTGGTAAAGTACCCTCATTTTACTCCTTCAGCCATCATGAACCCTACACTGCTGAAGAATTACACGTAGGTTATGCCTTCTCATGAAGGTATCAGAGGAGAAAAGGCTTTTCAGATCATAATCTAAAATAAATGCAACCATGGAATGTATGTCAAAGTAAGTTTGTGTTGGAGGTATAAGAATTTCTGTCAGAAGATTTAAGCAAAAAACTTTGAGGTCTCTAAAACTTCATGAAACTGGGAATGTAGTAAGCTATTTGTCTTCTTCCTCAATATCCCATATTCCATCCAACAGGATGAATATGAACTCAATCTTCATCAAAATTAGTAAAAGTAAAATTGATGTGTATCCATCCATCTAGACCTATACAGAAAGTTTGTATGCATAGTAGACAGTCCTAACTGGCATATTTTCAAAATTATGTCATCACTAAATGTAATAACAGAATCAACAGAATAGTTTGGGTTGGAAGGGACCTTTAAGGTCATCTAGTCAAACCTCACTGCAGTTAGCAAGGACATCTTCAACTATATCAGGCTGCTCAGAGTCCTGTCCAACCTGACCTTGAATGTCTCCAGGGATGGGGCATCCACCACCTCTCTGGGAAACCTGTTCAAGTCTCACCACCACCATAAAACATTTCTTCCTATCTTAGAGTAGGGATTAAAAAATATCATGTCAGTTGGGAATTACTGTATTCCTGAACTCCTGCTTTGGTTTAAAGTTAAAGTAATGTAAATAATGAAGCCTAAACCAGTGTTATGATTGGGGAATTTTGGGTATTTGATCAGATAAACAACTGTAATTTACTCCAAAACAAATTTTACTTCTTATTCGAGTGGCTTTCTGAATTTTACTCTGTCAGTGCCCATCTCTCCATAATGGTAAGCTTCAGGTAGAAGTAACCTTTGTATCTTGGAACTTCATATCAGTTGTTCCAGGAAACGTGGCTTAATTGCCATGCCAAAATACCACAAGAGATTAAACAGTGATCATTAAAAAAATGGAATGTTTAATCCTTTTTTGAAACACGAAAATAGTCACAAACCTGAATTGAGCCCAAAGCTCAAGTGAAATCCTCTTTTATGGTATGATAGTTCAGACTTGAGGTTTGCAGTGAAAGTTTCTAATGTAGTTGATGGCACTTTAATTAATAAAGATAAGATCCATCTCCGGTATTTATGAACTTTCTTACAAGTATATTTTTTTTGGTGCAAACAGAAAAAGGGCCAGTATGCATTTTACACAGAGGGCTTTATTTGTTGCAGGTTTTTAGTGGCAACAGATTCTTTCAGGAAGAAAAAGTACAATTAAGACAATAAATAGAGAAAGCACTGAACTGGGCCTTGGAGGATACAACTTCACCTTCTGGTGCACTGCAACAACTTAATGCAAGTGAGTTTAAATTTTACTTTTCTTTAATGAAGATAATATGACCTTTTCTTGTTGCCTCTAAAATATATGTCATGTAAAGTTTTATGCTGTCAGTCCTCTGGGGCAATATGATGTTTTTTTGGGTCCAAGTAGTTTACATGTCTGGGCCTGACATCAAAGATTTTCATTGAAGTTTGCTGTTCATTTAGCTGAACAAATGCCAAGTCACTGCTTTAAAAGTATTAGAAGATACTGATAGTGTAACTGTCTTAGGTGTGAAGCATATGAGAAGAAAACATGGATAAGTGGAACTGCTGTAGGAAAAATGAGACGTGCAGAAGTTGGGTTAATAAAGACATATATACAATACAGACTGAAAATACATTGTGCTGGGGAAAAAAATCATAAAAATAAAAAAGGTTATGGACCTTAATATATATAAGCCATATCAACGAGTTTTCAATATTTTATTGCATGAAATTGAAAGCTATTTGGCATTTCTTGTGTCCATTTATAAAATATTATGCAGTTCACCTATAGCATAGCTATAAAAAAAAGAAATTTCTTGAAAATGTTACACTAGTCTGATTTAGTTTGAAAAAATTAATTTTTACTATGAAATATATGATGAAACCTGAATAAATTACTGAAATATT
>JAWWLV010000088.1:27620119-27634818 GCA_035041135.1 Platyrinchus mystaceus
CTAGTCTGATTTAGTTTGAAAAAATTAATTTTTACTATGAAATATATGATGAAACCTGAATAAATTACTGAAATATTTTAGTATTATGGAGCTAAGTTTCTCTTTAAAACAGTGTTGATTCATTTTGCCTAGTCCTTCCTTCTGACTTCACTTGATAAACCCAGGATATGCTCCTAATGCTACTACAAAAAACAGTGGGTTTTTTTATTGCCAAAACATACCTTCAGGGAGAAAAAAACATTATCAAGAGCATGTGTAGAGAAAACGAAGAAATGAGACTCAGAGGATACAGGTTTGACTCCCCCTGCCTTGCAACACCTTCCTGCAAAGTGAGTTTAAATATTGCTTTTCCTCAATGAAGAGACTATGTCTCTATCTTACTTCCTTTAAAATGCAATATATCATCACAAATTGTAGCTTTATAACAAATAATTTTCTCTTCTACACCTCTGGTCTTAAGTTAGAGACTTCAATAACATAGAAAAGAGTGTGGAAATAATTTTCTGTTTAGTTAGGTCAAGAGATTTTGTTTAAATTAATTAATATTGAGCTAACAAGCTTGAGGAGTTTAATCACTCTTGATTTACTATAGTCAACTTACAGGTGAAATCAACAGACTTAAAATCTATTAAAGGTGTCACCCACAATTGCTTAAAAAGACAAACATGGGACTTTAATCAAGTATGCTTTTTCATTTTCCAGCTGAAATTCATGAGTTTATTCGCTGTTTTCATTGAAATAGTACTTTATTTCAGGTTGCATTAGTATGATTTCTCTGCCTGTACTATTAGCTATACAGTCACATCACTTTGCATTGTGTTAACTAGAGGTTTTATCCAAAGAATTTGTAACATCTATTCTGTGATTATGGAATTGCAGAATGGAAATAAGTGTCAAAAAGATCAAAGTGTTAAGCTGGAGAAGTTTATCTGATATGGAACAAATGTACCTCCAAATGTTCTAAATCACATACAGGAGTGGGTAAAATGGAATCTTCATCTAATTAACAGGTCCTTCGAACCCAAGTAAATAA
The DNA here is from genome assembly GCA_035041135.1 of Platyrinchus mystaceus. NCBI lineage: Eukaryota > Metazoa > Chordata > Aves > Passeriformes > Tyrannidae > Platyrinchus > Platyrinchus mystaceus. The sequence continues at coordinate 27,621,153 of JAWWLV010000088.1, forward strand.
ATAAATGTCCCATCTTATCCAACTCTACTGCTCCCTTACGAGCTTTCGTATCAGACACTGTCCTTGGCAGAAGAGTGCATGTGGATGGTGGTTATTAATATAAGGCTTATTTGGTGTCATAATTTGAGGTGTTGCATTCTTTTGGATTTGGAATATATGGATGAAATATTAAAGATGTCAGGAAGTGACCCTTCATTGCCTGGAGGGTCTGTATTTTTTTATTTCTGTTTAGAATTAGAGCAAAGCACACAAAGATGATGTATTTAAGAAACAGTCTGTGAGATAAGGAGGCTTGGAAGATATAGGAATAGAATAAAATAAAAAATAATAAATTAAAATGTTTTTCTGGGAGAAGGAAAAAGTAATGACAGAGGAACCTTACATGCATCTGATCAATTTCTTTTGATAGAAATTTAAGAGATTTGTGGCAGAGACAATATCTCATTACTGGGAGAGGGTTTAGGTTGGAGAAAATGTGTTCTATTGAAACTGCAAATTTAGTGAAAATGGGAGCAGTCAAGTTCTTTAGCTGAGAGGGTAGCATAAGGACAAAGAGCAAATTTTGTCAGAGAAATCATTCTGGTGTCACAATTTCTGTAAAAAAACTTTGAAAATGCAGACAGGAAGGAAGCAGGAATTGTAGTTTCGAGGTTGGTCATTGACAGGGTAGGTAACAGGAGGAAGGCAAAGGTAGAAGGAAGCATCAAGAGTGTCCGTCATCATGGCAATGGAGAGATCAGAAATCTGATCGCCAATCATGTGCCCTACAAAACTGGATGGAAGGACTGAGTACAAGGCAAGGGATGCTCAGCAACACTCGAGAGGAGCAGGGAGGAGAACAAGTCCTGTTTGGTGAAGATCATGTAAATTAGGATCCTTGTTATTAACAGCAAATTGCTCACATAAGTATGTTCAGACCCATGTTTTTTCAGGCTTATGCTGAGGTAAAAAGCTGCCCCACGTTCTTGTTTCTGAGACCTATAACCTAACAATGTCTTTTGTTTTCTAAGCCAGTGCCTACTGTTGGCACTGATAAAATAACAACTTTGTTCCCTGGGAGGCAAGTGTCAGCTATGTCTGGTTTTGAGGCAAACTACTATGAAGGCTTAGATAATTCAAGTATTAAACCAGAGAAAAAATAAACTTTGTAGTATGGATTTAAATGGAGAATATGGTAGGAACGTAGGTAAATACAACATTACCTGTAGTGTGTCTGCTATAGTCTTAACAAGGTGAAGACAGGATTGTTGCATTGTTCTAACAAGATGCTTAGTTGTTTTGCTGTCCTTTTGAGCCTTCTAGTTACTTATATTAAAATGGTAACCAGGCAAAAGACCTCATTAGTAAAATATGGATCTTTTCCACTCACAGGCCACATCTTTGTTATTTGTGTATTGTGCCAGATTGAGCTCTTTTGGAGGAATTTTACATTCTGCTTCCTTTACTGAAAGCAGTATTTCCAGGAGTTCCTTTATAATAAATGAAACTTGAAGGTGTAAGTACTGATTTTTTTGTAAGACTAGAGTTTTTATAGCAGCAGATAAACTTATGTCCACATTTCTACTACAAACCTAATTTTGGAAGGACTTGCAAATCTGCTACAATAATATCCTTATTTGAGGAAAAAAAAAACAAACCTGGGATACCAGATGGTGCTTGTATTCATTAGACTTTTGTATTTGAGCTAACTGAAAGGGCTTTTTTCTCTAAAGGTGCCTGCTTAATTAAATAATTACACAGTAAACTTTAATGGTTACTCTAATTTCAACAGAGGATTAATGTGTTAGGAGTTGAAGCTATTCTTTGAATTCTAGAGACAATTTCTGCAATCCAGAGTAGTGACAAATGGACAAGTCATTAGGAAGACATTTGCAGTCCTGCTGCATGTACTCTTCCTCTTAAGTGAATATATGTGTTCCTTTTTTGTTGAAAAGGTGTTTGTTATGATGGGCTGTCAGTGTGATACCTTTTGTACCAGACTGACCTTTTTTGGACACTGTACACAGCTGCATTTTTTTGATGGCAGTAAAAAACAAAGAAATCTTCTTTCAGGAGAGGGGTAAGGAGATAGGTAATACCTCATCATACTCTCTCTGTGAAAGCAGCAATTCATGTTGTACTGTCCTAAGGTGTGTGCTCTCCCTGTGCTCTAGAGAGTACTGAGCTCATGAAGTTGTATGCAAGGCTGACCTCCTTTCCCTACTGCTCTAAGACAACATTGTTTGACTAGACTGGTGAATTATATAGTAGTCGCTGATGTACTAAGCATGAATAATTCAAGATAGATTGAATTTTAAACTACTGAGAGCACTCTTGGAAGACAGATGAGCAGAGGTGGGGTGCAAGTCAAAGCCTTTGCACCAAGGTACTAAACCTGAGGCAAAAGGAATACCAAGGATTTAACTGCTTTTGCCATGCTGAGTGTTGTGTATGCCTTTAACTTTAGCATATGGGCAAGAGCAATCAAGAGAAAGCAGATACAGGCAGTATGGAGAAAGGCACATATGGTGTGCAGAGCAATCCATGCCTCAGCTCAGGGAGGCAAAATAGCTACTGTCTCATGACAGATGTCTAGTGCATCCCCTCAGTGTCATTTCTTGCAACAGATTTCAGAAACTGTCCAGTGTTTCAGGGCCAAAGGGGGAGAAAAGTGATCTCTTCTTGGCATTGTTCATTTGTCCTTGCCAGATGAAACATTTTAAGTGTTTTCCTCCAAGTGGAGGCCAGAAAAACCTTTTTTTTTTTTTTTTCCCAAAAATTGAAGTTTTGACAGTAGTTACTTCGAACTCTAACTAAAAGGGATACTATACAATTTTTTTTTATTAGAGATATTGTTACATTCTCATATTCCTGTTTATTTAAGTAGTATCAGTTTAATCCAGTCTACTTAAAAAGCACAATGAAGTGTGTCAATATATCAAAACTAGAAAGCATCACTAATAGTGTGTGATAGTGTACGGTATGCAAGAGACAAATGAAATATGCTCCTTCACTAACAACTACAGAATAAAAAAAAGAATAAAATCCAGATGTCCCCTAAATAACACAACAGATTCAAAAGCTAAATCCATGCATATGCTTTCAAAAACTTGAAAGCTCTGAGACTTGCAAGCACTGTTGCTACTTAATAGCTTTCATTTTAGTGCAGTTATTGACTTTGGATTTTTCTTGCCCCATCTTTTCTCCCAAAAAATGCAATGCAAGCAAACCCTCCAACACTAACACAGGAGGCCACAGAGAATTTTTTTTTTAATAACCTGTTAGAATTCTAAAAAATTTCAATAAATTAAAACAACTAAGTCAGCCTGGACATTTTTCCTTCTACTTATCTTGAACTTTAGAGTTCTCTGCATTAGAAGCAATAATTCTATTTGCTGTAATATGTTTTATGGCCAGATTTCTAAAGGATATAATAGCCACATTTATAAGAAGACAAATACATTAATGTCAAATCAATAGCTGCAGCTTTCTGTGTAGCTCCTTAAAATAAGATATGGTGCTGAAACCAGCACAGGTATTCATCTCCTGGTTGTGAAAAGGAGGTGCATGTTTTTACAAAATACATAATATGTCTTGATTTGAATAATGACCTTAAATCAGTTCACATATTCCCACACATATGCATTTTTAGCACACAATTATAAAATTCCCTTTACTATTAGATATTATTTAGGTTATTTTTATGTATTTCAATACTTTGGAATACTGACCTTTCAACTCTTTAGATTTTAAAGAGGCAGTAGACATAAGGGCTGTATTATTTAAGCGCTGTACCCTTTGAGGCATCCATAGTACAACAGTGTTATATTCTTTGAGATCAAAAGGCCAGCAGTTCTGGAGTAAGCATATCCCTTGTGGATTAATTATAATGAAATTACTCATTTGGAACGCTATGCCAGAGCTTTGACACTATCTAAGATGCAGTAAAAATTTCATGTGAGCCTTCTTTACACTGGAAGAAATGCTGCAGTGGCAAAAGATGTTTTATTTATAGCAACCCTGTCTATAGAGAGGGAAGAGTTACTACTCATATTTTGAGAGCCAATATTTTTACTGTAGCATGTACTTTTCCTTCAGCTACATTACAGCTTTGATGCTTAAAATAGATGAACATCATAGGAAGAATAAAAATGCACTTGGCTATTATCTTCCTACCCCTAAACTTTGAGAGATCTCCTGAAATCTGGAAATGCCCCTTTTAAAAATTATTATAGACATTTTTAGTTTGGACACAATACCTGAAACTGAAAATGGCTGGGCTTTCCCAGCATAATCCAGAGAACAATGGCACATGGAGACTCCTCATCTTTATGGCTAGAGTCTGTGCTCTTAATATCCAGTGCAGTAGAAGTCCAGCTTAGCCTGTTTATGCAACTCAGCAAAAATTCAAGACAAAATAGCAGAGGTTGTGCAAACAAAACCCCTATTACTATAGTCCATGAATTGAGTTGAATGTTTCAAGCAGTTCAGGGAAGAAAAGAACTTGAACTGAATAGACCAGAATTACCATGCTGAAAATAAGATTTAAAGTACCAAAGAAACTACTCCATTTTTGTTTCTTTTGAGTTCTCTTCTCCAACCTTGACTTTTTTGTTCGAAAAGGTTAATTTCTCTGCAGTCTCTTAGATCATGGTTTTATTCTGGCCTTTTGTTCTACTCAACGGAGGACAACTTCCACCAAACTGGAATTAGGAATCAGGTGACAAACCTCTCCAGAGAAAGAATTTGCAGAATAGACAATATATGAGAGCTATGACATGCTTGGCATGATATTGTCTTTATTCTTACACTTTTTTTTTTTTTTTAATGTGGAGAGGATGTGTTGTTTCTTTAACCAAAGGGTCTAGGTTAACTAATCAAGACAGCATCTTGTGACTGAGAGTGGTGCCCTGACATTAGTGAAGATTTATTGTTTATGGAGCATGGCTGTGCTGTGCTGTCCCTCCAGCAGTGAGTTCCCATCAGAAGTCAGAGGCCACATCAGGCCACATCACTGACACCAGAAAGAGTACCTTCATAATCTCTGAGTCTTTTCTTCTATTGAGCATATTTTTATATGTATTTGTCTTATTTTCCTCAGAGGACATAAAATGGCTTTACAACAGGCATGCCAGTTTATCCCAAACTCTCTAGAAAGGATAGTTTTAACTGTTTAAAGTGGCGCATGGAACTCTACACAGCTAAAGGAAAAGATTAGCGAAAATGCAAAAAAAAAAAAAAGCTAAATAGGAAGTCAATTTTTAAAATCTCTCTGTAGACATCCTCTAGGTCTTGTTTAATATTAATATAAAGATATTTTCTCTCTGGATTCTTTGAATCCATTTATTCTATGCAGGCTAACACACATGAGATAGATCAGATTTCAGGGCTAGGGATTCGGTAGGGACAGCAAACCCTTTTGTAAACACAAATCATTACATTAAAGTGGATGAAATACTTTTGATTTCCGAATATCTTCTATAGTTTTCATCCCTATCAATGAACTCTGTGTAAGATAAAGTGCCTTTTATGAGAGCTAGGAGCAAGAGACGATTGGAGTGAGACTGTGCTAAAGACTGTATCTGAGGCTAAGACTGGTATTTCTACTGATGAACTTAAAGGGCTCCATAAAGCACAATTTTACAGTTGGAAAGATTGAGGTGACAAACATGAGGTGACAACACAATATACTAAAGGCACTCCTGCTGCTTAGTAAAAGAGATGGGAATTAAAAGAAGATCCATGGACTTCACAAGACAAACAGTTTCTGTGCTGTATTAACTTGTGCTCATAACTGGAGCTGAAGCCTCAGCACTGTATTGTAACATCTCTTTCTCTCTAATAACAATCTGGTTGGTTGTGCCAGAATCTCTGACAAACTCTATAATTTCATTAATAAAAATTTAGGAGCTGATAGAGAGGTTGTACCAGCAAGGTCCAGGTTTCTTAGACTGCTCATTTAAAAAATGAGCATGAACCATGATTATGGAAATTTTGAGATTCCAGCTGAATGGTGGGTAGGTCATTAGATTGGATGATTTTTTAGGCTGGAAATGAAAAATGGATTCACTTTGAGCACGTTTAAATCTCTGTTTATTTTGAATGACAATGGACTACTTTAAGAAAACTAAATAAGCAGTCCTAGAATTATGGATGAGCTTCGAGAACTACAAGCAAAGGTATGCAGTGAATATAAGACAAAAAATATAATTCATATTACAAAGAATTTCAGAAGACCTGAGTTCCAATTATTTCAATTTAAAAACATGAGATTTCTGTATTCTTTCCAACCTCAATTATGTCTATCCCACTGTTCTTAGCTATACTTTTACCAAATTCAATCACTTTAAATCTCTTCTCTCCTATCAGCCATTTGTCAGTTAACCATAGGAAATGCAGTGTTTTCCTTAAGTTACCTTACTTGTGAGCATGAACTTTACTGTATAAGGGATGTTGTATGTAACATCAACTTCATCAGTTTTGACAGAAATCCCAGAAGATTAACTACGAGTTATGTAGGAATAAAAATTCCATATAATCATGGAGGATTACTTAAGATGAGCAAACAGATTTGACTTGTTTTGAAATCCAAATGAACATACTCGACTGTGACTGTACCTTCATGACACTTTCATCATCTTCCTCTTGGAAGTACCAATTATTCTGCAGGTTTATTCAAGATTTCTGTGTGGCTTCTGAGACAATATTTCTTCGGTGAACCATCTACTATTGTTTGACTTCAAAGGAAGGCAATAAAATAATTCCAGACTCTGGATCTTCTGAAAGTCTAGGAACCCCCTGCTGGAAAAATGTCCTGTCAAACCATTATTAAAACCCCTTTGAAAAATGGATCTATTGGAAACGTATTCTGTTAAGGAAGTTCAGCTTAGTATATTATAATGCCCATGGGAAAACCATCAGTGGGTTATACCAGCAAAAGTCCTGGCTGGATTGTTAAATGCCAAAATGACATCTGTTTTCTATGTAATAAAATAAAAAATAATAAAAAAAAGTATTCTCCATAAAATGCTTAGGAATCAAATTAAAACCCTCTACAGGAACAGTATCATCGTTAAAAATGTTGAGGTACAACTAAGTTTAGGACAAGAGTTATTTGTACACAGTATTCCTGTAAACAAATACATTATCAGTTCTTTACAGCCTGACCCATTATATGGAATTTCAGACAAGACACTTGTAAGAACATTTCTTATCATAAAATTAATATCTGTCAATGAAACATAAGCACAAGATGTTCACATTTGACTGTCCCAGAACTAGTTAAACATATCTCAGTATTGTTGGTAAAATTTAATATTGTGATACTTTGGGGGAAAAGGGTAAAGGAGAAAACAGGCATGGGAAAGTTCGTTGGAGCTCTGGATTTAGGGTGGGTTCAGGGCTTCAAGGAGTAAAATGGAAGACAATCCCTTTACTCTCTTCTTCAAATATTAGAATAATTTCTGTTCAGGATTCAGTATTTCCCTCTACTTCCCTTGTATCTACCTCCTTTCACATAACTGTCTTCCTTCTCACCCTTTTTAATTAATGTGCAAGAACACCCCTCCAATTGTCTTTCATATGCTTCCTAATCTGCTGTAAAGAGACAAGAAGTAAATTCTGTCTATCATTTTACTAGAGAGAGGGGCCAAGATAAAAAACAGGAGAGGGAACACTCCTGCATATCCCCTTGTTAACAGGATAAATAGCAATCTGGTCAGGTGGTAAATTATAGGACAATTAAAGTCAGGTTTCCTACAGATAAACAAAATCTGCCATGTCCTTGCCTTCTGCTCCATGCTGCTGGATTGATGTTTGGGCATAAATAGTCACAATTTACAAAGTGACTGATGAGTGAGACTCATAATTTGATGGATGTTGCTCTTTGAGTGAAAGAGAAGCAGTACCTCAGGACAGCTTGATTCAGCTGCTGCTGCTTTTGACTAACCAGGTTTGGGGTTAAGGTGCATGAAGAGTAGCTCATGGCTTGGGGTGGCTGCAAACATTTGTTTTACCACTATTGTAATTTTTGCACAGTAAGTCAGTAAACACAGTGATTAATATAATAATTTTTTTTTCTAGAATGATTACATGCTAATTACTAGCTATATTGTACAGACAACACTATCAAGGTAACACCTTCAAAAGCAGAACTGTGGCAATAGTACAAAGAGTGTAGGTAGAACAAGCATTTTTGCAAGCGTGTAAGGAAATAATCTACTTGATGCTGCTGAGTAGCTCCTCTAGAATACTGACGTCCCAGTCTCTAACCTGTGCATTTAGCTGTCATATTCAAACATGGAGTTTTTTTATCTCCATTCAGGGCTTTGCAAACGGAGTCGAACTGCAGTAGAGCCATGCTGACACCAGGAGGTGATCAGTGTTACTGGTGGAGGATCGTGGAAGTGTTAACATGCCTAAGAAAAGCTTTTTAAAATTTCAGTTGGTAAATAAGAAAGGGATGAAAAAAGACCTGAAATGTCCACTTTCACTGCAGATTTTTTTTAATCTGATGTTCTGTTTTTAGGATAGGTATCCCTCTCTTCTTCTTGGGGATTTCAGGCTAAGCCCTCATACCACGTAACTGTGAGAACGAGAACTAAACTATAGTCACAATAAAGTGCAAAGTATTAATAGAAAAATCTCCGCAGGAATAAATTCGAGGATCCATTCAAACAAAGGAAAGGTGTATGTCTGACATTCTAAGTAATAAAATATTATTGAGAGTTGATTCTTCTCACTTCAAATGCTTTTTTCCCTGCCCTGTTAATTAAGGTGCGTCCAACTTCTAGCACATCTGTCAAGCCATTGTTTTGGTAGCTTCCTGTTGCAAAAAGGGGAGAGATCAGTAGAAACAATTATGAAATTTGAGTTCTGCACCACTATAAACCCTGGTTTAGAAATTAAGATGGCAGAGCAGATGCCTTTGTGGAGCACATTACCTAAAAGTCTGCTACATAGAAAATACAAGGCATTTGCAGAGACAACTAGACAACTCTTCAGACCTCTCAAGGACCAAATCAGAAACTGTAAATCAAAAAACTCCACCAAAATTAGAAAATGAAATGTAGGTATTTATGAGATGGACAGAAATCCTTTGGCATTTAGTTTATTTAAGTTTGAACACAACCAAAATGTCAGGAAATCATTCTGGTTTTCTTAGTTTAGAATCATTAGTGTAAGGCTATGATATCTTCTTTAATATCAAGTCCATCTAACCCTATGTCATGTCATGATAATCTGGGCAGTGATTCTTAGTTCCTAAGCAGAAGAGAAGATGTAAATACAAATCTGTTTCAGGTCATGATGCTGTATCTCAATTAGCTAGACTTAGCAAGGTAAATCAAAGAATACATATTAGTATTACACCTGTTCTTTGTGGGTAGAGGCTCCTGGAGTTAGTGATAAGGCTGAATATTGTTGTTATGCAGTAAATCTGACTTTAGGTTGATAAATGTGTGATACAGGGCCCAAAGTATTTTCTCAATGATGACTTGGTTGTGTCTTTGAATACTGGTTTGTGAAAAGATGACATACCTTTGATGTTGCACTGCAAAGCACTGCTAGTCAGTATGATCCCATTCTTTAGACGGGTAGGTTGAAGTGACTCTGTCACCTGGAGTTAAATTAGGAAAGACACCTGAATGTCAAGTAGCTTTGTTGGTTTTTGTAGGGAAAAAATGTGAACTACTAGTACCTGTCAAAGACATAAGGCATACAAAAGGGGCAGAGAGTATATGAACTCTGTTTTCATTTAAATGATAGGGGGCTTTTTGGAGGAGATGCCTGCAGATGCCTGAAGTTGAGACTCTGTGCAATTATGTGGCCCTAATTCCAGCACAGTGTTATTTCGGAGCATTTGTGCTTCATTACAATTTCCTCCTAGGATTTGATTGCAAGCTCTAGCCCGAACCCTTCCACTGCACTGCCACTAGATGGGGAGGTTGGCTAACAGTTTGGAAACATCCGTGCGTTTCCCTGCATGCGGAGAGACAGGACCGGCGTCCCGAGGCCCGGATGAGCCCCGCGGGCTCCGCGGGGAAGGGATCCCGCAAGCGTGGGGCTGGTTCTCCTCGGAAGTGTAAGCCCAGCCTGCGTGGGAAACCAGCGTGAGCCTGCTGCTGGAGGGGACTAAAGCTGCACAAAGTGAGACTTCAGCTTCTAGTTTCTTCTGACCTTCTCTTCTGATCAGTTGAGAGACTTTAAACTCCTTGCATGAAATAAATCATAATGCAGATTCTAGTAGAAAAGTGAGAAGGAGATTTGAAGTAAGATCACTTTTCTCTTTCATTGAAACTTCTCTTACATTTAACAACTCTATAGCATGATTCCTATGCATATTTTCTGTCATTTAAGAAATATACAAATAAACAAGTAGAAGAGCTGGGTCATTCCACACACAAATTGAAATGCAAGGTGATTTATCTGAACTGTCTGATCTTTTTATTTTTTTAGACAACCAAACATTCAATTATTCCCCCCATCCCCACTCCCTCTATCCCTGCTCCTTTATTTATCAAAAAGTGGTGACAAAAAATATGGAGAAAAGAGAAAAACCTTGAGGTTTATGTATCTGGAGGAAGTAGAACTCAGGAAAGGAGAATTTAGGTAGAGAGGGTTAAAAGTCGTTGTATGTCCTTCAGTAGTGTTAGGTTAACTGCTGAACTGAATGATCTTATTTCCAATTTAAATGATTCTAGGATTCTATGCAAATCCTACTACTCCTTAGACACCACATTTCCATTTCAAGTTTCCCAAGTATTTAGTGAAAAAGCTATTTATTTTCATTTTTAATAAAAACTATAATGAGTATCCATAGCAATGTTTAACACGAAAAAAAGTGAAAAATCAGCTTCTGGTTTGGTTTTCAGGGGAGCAAGAGTGTCATAAATGTTGGCTAATTACAGAAATATTTGCATGACCGTGTGAACGGTGGCACAAAAAAGAAAAAGAAGATTTTTTTCTAAGATTTATCTTATAAAGCATGGTAACCTTACAAGGAAAGCAACAATATAGGAATGCATCAGTATTTTGAGAATATGTTGTATTTAAATATTTCCTTCCAGGTTATAGTTCATTGAACTTACTTGTTAAACTGATAGGACAAAATTCTAATTGTAAACTTTAATTTCCCCTCTTCTTTTACTTGATTCACACAATTATGTATTTATTTTGTGCCTTTGCCGATCACAAATGAAAAAGGTAAAACTTGTTTTCAAAACTAAACTGCAGACTCTGCTAGAGAACAGTAGTGTGGCATCTAATGTGCAAAGTCCTGTGAGAAATGGAGGAAGAGGGTGTGTGTGGGTGTATGTGTGTGCTGTCTTTTTTTTTCTTTACTTGATCAGTTTGTGCTTTAAAAATCTTTAAATTGAAATAAGAAGAAAAAAGGACATTGTTGTACTTTTAAATTTTTAATTGGCAAAAAAAATCATGAATAAACAGGGATTTACATGTAAAATACAGTAATTTTCAAATTCATAAAATAATATATTCCTTGAATCGATATAAAAATGACTGAAAAGAACCCACAAATAACAGAGAAAGTGGCAAGGCCAAATTCAAAATACGTAAACTATTGAGAGAGAGAAGGAAAGCATGAGCTTGGAAAAGCAGAGGTGATGTTGACAGGGTGGGGATTGGTCAAAGGTTGGACTTGATGATCTTTGAGGTGTTTTTCCAACTTTAATGATTTTTTGATTCTGTGATCTCTAGTAAGAAATAAATGAACTATGACAAATCTCATATTACATACATATATGCTGCTGAATTTTTTTTTAATTTATCCTTTTAATTTTTGAAGTTTTCTTCTGTCAAAAACACAGAGAAAGAAATACTGCTGCTGCTAGTAGCTTGATGAAGAAATGCAGCAAAGCTTTTCTGGTTCTGCTGCTGTGGGAGACAGGTTGGCTGTCAAACTTTGTTATATGGAAAAGTGCCTAGCCCTGGCTGAAATTCAGCCAAAGCAATTTTTAATTTGAGATAAGCTGTGGATAAAAATCAAGCAAAATACCACAGCATTTCCATGTGTCAGGCACCTCTTGTGAAAAACAACCTTCCCTACTACTACTGCTTCCCAAATTTACCCGGGCATAGCTAAGCGACGCAATTTTAGACCTGTGTGACACTCATGTTTTATGGTGAAAAGACATTCACATATATGATATGACCAGTTATTTGGAGTTTATGCATTTTGTAATTATAAAGAAATTCTTCTGAAGTGCTAAATCCCATTGTATATAACTCTCAGGAAAGCTTCAAATTGTTGATGGCAGATTGGAAGTGGAATGGTTGACTGGCAGTTCTGTGCTGAAAGCAAATGAGCAAACAAAAAATTCCCCACTGTTCTGAGAACATATTGATAAATTATTTTTAAAAGCTGAAAATTTAGAGAATGCTACTCTGGGTTTTTAGCTTTTGGCAGGGAGGGGTGCAATGGTTACATCTATTGTATTTCTTCAGTCTATTTTTTTGTCTTAAATGTCTTAAACATTTTGTTTTACAGATTTCTTAGGTCTAAAGGAAGGAAACATCCTTTTGCCTGTCTTCCTTCGAGTCAACTGGGCTATATATGCATGATTTACATCTCCAGCACTTCTATAGGATCATAGCAGAGATTGTATCCTTGCTCCCATGAACACTTGCAGCCACTGGGTGGAGAACTTGTCTAACAAAATATCTCATTATGACAGAGTGAAAATCAATCCAACTGTACTTTGCTGGCTGGGCAAATTTGTCTAATACAGGTCATATATTAGGCTCTTCTTTTTCAGTGGTCAACGTGGTTCAATTTCCAGCTAGGACATAATTTGCACAATAACCTGAAGTTGAAATTAATACTAAGAAACAAGCTGTACTGGGCTTAAGAAAAAAATCTATTAAGCTGTCTGCATTAGAGGAAGAAGCTGACCAATGGAGTTGAAGCACATTTGTTATACTGTAGGAAGAAAGTTTCAGACAAATATCACAGGAACCAAGATGACACTTCAATAAGGCAACTTTAGGTTTAATCTTAACTGCAAATCAGAATATTATTATGATGATTTATTTGTAGTACTATCTTGTCTAAAGGAATCAAATGAGATCAGAGCCCCACTGTGCTAAACACTCATCCTCAGCAGAAGACTGTACCTTCCCAGTGACGTTTGATTTTTAAGGACATAAAAGGAAGAATTGTTTGAAAGACCAAAGAACAAAGAAGAGTGGTCCAAAATCACAGAGCTGGCAATTAGCAAAGCTAAGAACAGGATCCAGGTTTCTAAGTTTTGTTCTTGTCTTCTTCATAGAACCATAGAATTGTTTGGGTTGGCAGCAACTCTAAATATCATCTAGTTCTGATCCCCATGTTGTGGTCAGGGTCAAATTTCATTAGACCAGGCTTCTTAAAGCCCCATCCAACCAGTCCTTGAACACTTCCAGGGATGGGGCATCTGCACAACTTCCCTGGGCAACCTATTCCAGTGTCTCACCACCATCATAGTGAAGAATTTCTTCCTAATATCAAGTCTAAAACTATTCTTTCAGTTTAAAGCCATTCTCCCTTGTCCTATAACTACGTGGTCTTGTATTCTTGTTGCATCACAGCTTCCATGACACTATGACTTAAGTGTGTCATTTTGTTAAACACTATTTCAAAACAGAGCAGACACAACAGAATTTGGGTTCATACTTAGTAAAAATTTGGAAT
>JAWWLV010000088.1:27640357-27674486 GCA_035041135.1 Platyrinchus mystaceus
TTTCATGCAAGAAAAAGAGGCTGTCCTTGAATACCGAGGTGGTAACTTTTGACACCTGGAGTGTTCTTATCACTGCCAGCAAAACAGTATCTAGGTGAAATGCACCCAAAATGTTAAGATGCATAACAGCTGAAAGTGTCCATGACAGACCAACATGGCAAGGCATGATGCTTACATAACTGATAGCTACATTATACAAACCGAAGAACAGGCTAAATAATGTCCTCCTGTGCAATCATACTGTAGCCAGACTTACTTTCCCAGCCTATCACATCCCAAGCAAACATGAGATGCCAAGCCTTTAGACAGAGGAGCCAGCAAGTAACTTGTGGGTATTTATATGTAGTGTTTGACTAAGGCTGATCTAAAAATCATTGGAAAGATTAAACTATGAGGTGTGCTTGATCTGTCTATAATATGAAAAAAGAAATAATTGGCTCACTGTGACAGCCCATCTGTGTGTTTGTATGTGTGTGTGAATTTGCATGGCACAACTGAACAAAGAAACTGATTTGTCACACTAGAGTATCCCCTCTGCCTTAGGAAGATCTTTCTTGTAGTGTACATGATGGGTCTGTCCATGGAGTTTTTCAAGACTTGCTTGATTGAAAACCTCAAATGACCCTTTCTGAGCTCATAGCTGAGCCTGCTTTGAGCAGGAGTCTGAATAAGAGACCTCCTGAGTGCTCCCCCTTCCAACAACCTCTGTGATCCTACAGCTATAGCTGGATACCTACAGAGTGTCACAAGAAATTACTGTGCTGTACTGGAAAATGTATGTATTTTATTATAGTGTTGATTTCTTTTCTTTCACTTTGGGAAGGGGGGTGGGGAAGGAGGAGGTATTTATTTGGGAATTTTTGTTTGTTTAAATTTTTCTTATTTCTTTTTTTTTTTCCCTGAAACTCACAAGAAAGTACATTTCTACCAAAATTTTACATGATAACTCTTTGTTTCACCTGACTTTTCATCATAATAAAATATTTATTTAATAAGGATCCATTAATGTCTGGTCTTTTTTCTTCATACTTTAACCCTGACCTTTTTTCTTCTTTTTCTCTCCATTTTACTGGTTAAATAAAAATAATAGCCTGCACAGGGGGAGTGAAATTGAAATTAAAGATGCTGTCTATTTAAAAAGCTTTTAAAATTCTCCAAAATCATAAGAAAAGCATAATTTAATGAAAATATACAAGTTATTGTGGGTTTTTGTTCCCAGACAGCTTTTTTCTTCAGAAATGGGCATGAATCATGGTAAGTTTTTTAATAGTAGTAATCAGAAGGCTTTGCAACTGAAACCAGTCAAATTACGGCTTCTAAATGTAGACTTTTTTTTGTTAAATGTTTAGTATAGCCATTCAGGGAAACATAATGTTGTTTGCTCCTAACTAGCACAGATTGAAAGTATTTTTCAGTCTCGATGTTGAGTTGTCTAAGAACCTTTGTTTATATTGCATCCTATTTATGCAAGAAAATGAACTTCATTTTGAAGCTAGTATCTTTGAAATAGAGGATAATTTGCACTGCATTAATTCTGTCTGCAATATCGGCTAAGTTTGCAGAGAAAACTAGTGGTAAAAGAGTAATGTTCAAAGAATCATATCTTTATTCTATACTGATAGAACCCTATGGACTAGGGGTATGATAATTTACCAAAACATATACCAGTGTAAATCTTAATAGCATCTAGTGGAATTATATCTGTTAAATCTCTAAATCAAATGACCATCATATTTTTTTTTTTTTTTTGGAAATGCCATTTAGGACTGCTTGCTGACTTATCATTTCTGCTAAAAATTATGACACAAGAATCACATTCAAGAAGTTGGTCCTAAAAGTCTGTTAAAAAAAACTTCTCTGGTCCAGTTCAAGAGAGATTTAGTTTCTCTCAGTTTTAGTGAATGAGATTTGCTTTGTGATTCCTGAAACAGACCCTAGTTTGAAGACAAGCTTATAAAGGCATTGGCTGATCTAGTGTGAAATTGTGTGTTTGAACAGTACTTTTCTCAAGGAACACAAAAATCTACCAACCTGGGAATGACTGTGATATATAGTTGCAGACTTCTGTTCTCTGAAGTACAATGCATGTGTATTAATATTAGGTTCACATCTGCCCATCAATATAGACAATGTCATATAACTTTGCTCAATTACTTAAAGGTAGAATTTCTAATTGGAAGAGTGGAAAATTGTCAAGAATGGTTTGGAAGATAGTTGGACTGGAGACTGTATCTAGTAAATAGTTTGTACAATAGCTGTGGAAGAGAAAAGAGTGTAGTTATATTATTAAACTATTCATCAGTAGGTTCTGTGCCTTAAGTAATTTGTTGAGTTTATGAATGAATTATAAACTGAAGTCTTCTAAGCCTTTCAAACATGATCTAGCCATGGACCATCCTTTCTTTTGCTTGGGATGGCTCCATACAGGAGGTTTTTCTGTTTTTACAGTTCTAAAGCTACAGTAATTTATTTCTGAAGTTAATCAACTCTCTGAATAATCAACTTTTAGTCAGTGCACCTGTAAGGTTCTGCCTGAACAGCATTTAACAGGATTCAATTAATAGACTGTGAAGTCCTTGGGACAGAGTTTTTTTCTTAATTTTATGCTTTCACTTTATGGTGTTGATTTTCTAACAATTTCAGCTAGTTCCTGAGAATACAGGTGCTCTCTAAGCCTGAAAATACATTCCTCACTATTCACTCTTGCTCTTGAGTATTTCCGATGCAACCAGATTGAAACGTGCTTCTCACATTCTGAGTGTCCTGGCTTCCTAACGTTTTTAAAAGGGTCATTCACTTTAGTGAGAGTTTGCAACTGAATGAAAAATTCACTGGATTTGATTTTTGCATTCTCACATGCTAAAAGGAGAGTGAAGTACAAAATTACCTTCTTAGAACTTAAAAATTACCATGTCAAGATTGAATTACAGATATTATGAAGAGATGCATCTTATCCATATGAAACATATACGTGATAGTTGATATTAGTATGCCAATAAGAAGCCAAAAAGATTTCCAGAATCTTCAGCATCTAGATCTGGATGAGTTTCAAGACATGGTTATCTCTAGTCTAGTGTTATAATGAAGTACCAGATTTTCAAACATTTTTAAGTGTTGGTATCTCTCCCCCTTAATGGGAGCAGGTGGATGAACACATTTGGAAATCTAGTTCACTGGTGTGCTGGAAGGAGAATGGGAGATCAGATGTTTTCAAGTGCAGATGTATCTGTTAGTACCTTGGAATAGCACAAACCTGTCTCTTTATCTCTGTATATTTCAAATACAGAATCACAGAATATGCTGAGTTGGAAGGGACCCACAAGGAGCATCAAGTCCAACACTTAGCCCTGCACAGGACCATCCCCAAGAGTCTCACCATGTGCCTCAGAGTATCATCCAAATGCTTCTTGAACTCTGTCAGTCTTGGTGCTGTCACCATTACAGCTGTGTTGCAGAAAGATTGTAGTGCTCCTAAAAGGCCAGGTGTTGCTTCCAAAACTAGAGGTGAAAAACTGATTCTGTTAGCTATCATCAATGGTCTCATTTGTCAACAATTATTATTTAACTTCATAAGTCTTTAAGGATTTTACAAGTAAAACTCATGCAGCTTTAAAACTGTTGCTTTTTTTTTTTTAAAGTCTGATTATTCACAGCTTGCTAATTTGTAATTGGACTTTTACAACTCAAAAACCTCCAGATTTCAGAAAAACTAATTTATTTTTTCTTGGTTTAATTGTGGCATTCACACTCAAAACTGTGGAGTGAGATTGCTTCTAGTGGGTTTTGTGCAGTGTTCTGGAACTAATAAAATATATTATTGATTGCTTAATGAAAAGCACCATGTTCATACAAATTTACTGTGGCTGAGGATGGATACAACAGCTACTTATTCTGTTTTGAGGATCACCTGCCATTTTACTTGGGTGTATTTCTGCATATCAAGTGTGCTTTTAAATTAAGTTATGGTTGCCTACAGGGCACTATATTTGGTGGCTCCATTAAGGTGCCCTTATACTTTTCCTTCCATGCAGTGCTACCCGTTGCTTTTAATTTAGCTTAAGATCATCAAAATTAATTATGATAGAGTGTATTAAAAGTTGAAATAGCAAATCAAGGAGTTTTATTAAGTGCCCTTTAGATTTCCTTATGTGTTTAGTGGTTTTAGCTTTTTATTTGCTCATCATGATTACTATGAGAAGGATCTATAAAGTAGAACAAAAATGTCTGAATATGGGGGTAATAACTACAGCTCTCAGTTCCTACCTGGGCTTGATATCTGGAGTGACTCAGGGTGGTGGGCTGCATCTGCAAATGGAGAATAAGATCTGGCATTCATTAGTGACATTGGATTACAAAGCTCCACACATAAGAGATTGTAAAATCCATGTTGTATTCCAAACCTAATTAAAAATATGATCTCAGGAAAAAAGGCCATCTACAAAACTCAACCTGGAAAAGATGCTGCATGTGGTTCAGCAAACTACCATGTATTAATTTTTCTCATTCTGTAAAGTAATAGATTTCTAAGTGAAAAGACATAATAACCACCTATAACCACCTTCAACCTTAACCTGTCTATCCCCACTACATTACCTCAGGTAATACATTCAGTATATGTACTATACCCATTGATGTGTAGGTGGACATACTCTTCTTAACCATAGTCTACTTGCAGAGGATTAATAGTTTAATGAACAACAGAATAATCGCAATACCTGTACTAGAACCATTCCACTGAAATAAAATACATAAAAATCCCTGCTAAACACAGTAATACTTAAACATGTACCCTGCATGCACTGCACTGTGATGAGTCTTGTAGTGGGGAATGGTCTCTTTCCTCAGGTGAAATCAGCTTCTCATTTCTATAGCCTATGTACCCTGTTATCTATCAGTTGTACTTCTCAGGTGAAATCAGAAACCCACCACATATAAGACCCACTATGCACTAGCTTTAAGACCATTCATTCTCCCTAAACTCATGGCACAATTTGCTCCTTCATACCTTTGGCTAATATCAGAGCAAACATAATACAAGTCAAAGAATGTAATCCATTAATTTTTTTAATAAACAAAAATTCTTTTGGGGTAAAGGAGGATGACAAAAATAGTTTTGCATGAATTGTACAATTCTGTGTAATTGTAATATCCTTTTGTTCCAAAGTTAGGTCTCCTCAATGTTTCAAATCCTCCCTTTGCTTCTAGTCAAATTTTGTTTAGATTCACTTTTTTTTTTTTCCCTATACCATTTCTTCTCAGATTAAACTCCTGCTGATTATCAGAAATGTTATTTGCCCTGTAATCAATGTGCAGGTTATCTCTAGGTCTTTTTCAAATCAACCAAACAGGCTGTGCTTTTTCAGTCTTTCACACAGTGAGGCACATTTTGAAGACAGCATCATTGCATCTTTCCAGAATAATTTCCAGTTCCTTGATATCCTTTTAGTATTACAGAAATTAATTCTGGACAAAGAATTTCAATAATAGTGCCACTAATGCTGCCTTACCATTTTTATCATGTCTCCTTGCTTGCAAATCAATTAAGGATCATGTTAGCTCACTGAAGGAAATCCGGTTCAACTGGTCATCTACCATTATAGTCATTTGTTATCAATCTTGAGACAGAATCATTGCTCTTAACAATAGCTTTTCTCATCTTACAAATAATCCTTGTTTCTAGATAGAAGTCCTTACACCTGGCTGCATTAAAACCTGTGTTTGGATCTGATCTGACCTCTGCAAGTGATCCAAGTCACTCTACAACTGACCTGTTCTCCGTATTATTTACCATTCTACCAATAGGTCGCAACCAGTTCACTGATTAATTGAAAGTAAAAGGAAATAGATTTTTTTTCTGTATAAATTATTTTAATGCATGAGGCCATGACCCAAAGCCCATTAGACTCACTGAAAGAATTTCTATTGAATTTGGGGAACTTCAGATAGGGTTCTGAGTCAATTGCAGTTTTTCTGTTTTAAGAATTGTTCTCATTCCAGGATAGAGCAGAATATATGATAGCCTTTCCTGACAGCTATAGAATTAATTTTTTGTTAGTTTGGTCGAGTTTTTTTTTAATTTTTTTATTTTATTTTATTTTTTTTTTAATTTTGCCAGCAAAGAACATTCAGGCAGGATGTGGTCAAAAGCTGGCTTCAGAGCTCACACTGGAATTGAAAATAATTTTCAATAGCTTAACAAGCTATTAGTCTATGCATCCAGTTTCTGGAATTATCTATATGCATGGTCTTAATATGTCCTCTATTTTCTAAAAGAGTAAATCTGTTGATTCAATTATTTTTCCTTAGTGACGCTAATGAAAAGCTTTATTTGATAACTCTGAATCCAAATTCAGGCCAGTTGTCAATTTTGTGGTAAACTACAAAATTTCAGATTTTCATTCAAAGATGGAATGTACTTTTTAAAACATTGAATAATTTTCCTACATATTTTATAATCTTAAAACACTGAATAATGTGAATTTTCTATATTTCAAGTAGCTCTAGGAATATAATCAGTAATCCTTAATAGATGGAAATTTTTTATAAAGAAAAGAATAGAGGTTTTCATTCAATTCCAGTTTCCTGAACCTCAGTTTCTGATAGAAAGTGGAATGTATTTTATTTGAACTTGTCTTGACTATATGAGTTACAAACTAATTTTTTTTCAATGATTATTACTTGGTGTTTTTATGGGCAGCATCTAATGCAGTAAGTCTCTGATCTCAGTTTAGATTAAAGAACTAGTGTAATAACTAATACGTAATAACTAATAAGTTTTCAATAAAAATAAACTGTTACAGAAATAAGGAGGGGTTACTTTCAGGTGAACATTCTTCAGCATTGGCTTAAAGCCATCTTCAGCAGTCAGCCACAGATAGATTTATTGGTCAGATGACTTTCAGTGTAAAACACAAATTAAAATCCTAGTCTTGGAAATTTGTGTAACAATAAAATCGTGGTCCATCTAGACTGTTGTAAAGGAAAGCATGAATCTATGGACTTAAAACCTATAGCAATCTGCCTCAGGCCAGAAGATATCTCTCATTTTTTTTTCCCCAAAATCATAAGTAGGGGGTTAAAAAAGACTTTCTCAATGTTCTCTTATTGATATTAAAGACAGCACCTACAATTTTCTCCCTCACAGTGTCTAGAAACAGAAATTTTCCTGCTAGTGGTTGCCTATGTGTTTTGGCACACAAGGCTGTATCTTTCAATATCAAAGTAGTTGAGTAAGCTAATTATACTGATACTAAAAGATTCAATGCCTGTAGGCTTTCTTCAGTGCATTGTATATTTATATCAGAAACGAAGCTGGTCTTGTCTGCTTGCTGTGCTGTGCATGGGTTCTTAACCTCCTGCTAAGATCCTAGCTATTGATTTGGGTTGGCTCTCTCTGTAGGTGCCTGGCATGTTGCCTTATTCTCACAAAACAATAAATACCTAGTTCTGAAAATTTGGACTGTTGTTGGTACTTTCAGATGGCGACCAGAAGCACATCTTTTCTGGTTGACTGAGAGTACTGCCTTAATATAGGGACCTAAAATCTGTAAATTGCAAGTGGCATGCAGTAACCTGAGCAAAGGCAGTAGATGTTCTGCCCTTTGCTGAAAAGTGGGTGGATAGCATCCTGATCTCCAGTTGATAGCTTGTTGCCAGTGGGTTTTATGGAAATTTTCTATGTTCTTTGCCTCAAATGGTTTTAAACCTTTTTTCAGAAGGATTTACATATCAAGGGATAACTAAGTTTTGCATGGGGTCTTATGTAATAAATTCAATATATCACTGTGTGAGTTGTTTCCCTAATGCACTGATAATTTGCAGTTAGCAGTTTTTTGGTTTTGTTGTTTGTTTGTTTGTTGGGTTTTTTTACATTCCCCAAGTCTGCTATGAAGATACAAGTAGGGACAGAGAGAGAATGAGACTTGTTTTTTTTTTTTTTTCCCGTGTGTTTTGATACAGTTCATATGTAAGAAAGGGGAAATCACAACTGTAGTGGTAATGTGGGATGATGGTCAAAAGTTTCCTTGGGCAGTTTCAACAGGTGAAACATCATGTCAGAAATAGTCAGCTAGGCAGTAAAACTGAGGAAGGAAAACCAGGAAGATTGTCAGAAATATGTTCCTATCTGAGTGACAGAGACCCACTGCAACAAGCATGCAAACGTGCATAACTAGTTGTGTGAGCAGTGTTGCTGAAATTAAGGGAAGGAAAGATGTAAAAAGGAAGGATATTACTACAAGTATTATTTTTCAGGCTTTCAACCTTCAATCTATGGAATAGTTTGGCTTTTACTGCTCAGCTTTACAAAACACTTTAAAAAGTATTGATGTAACAGAGGAAGGAATATGAGTAATTGAGCAGTATAGGCTCTTAGATCTCACATTTCTATGACTCATAAGATTCAGGCTATGAAAAGTAGGACAAGCTTTAATGCAAGGAATAACACAAACATTAGTGTCGGTTTATTTATTTCCATCAATAAATTTGAATCACAAAAGGTTTCCCCATTTTTTCTTTTCTTTAAGGAGGAAAAGAATTCACAGCTCCATCTTCACTGCTCTGCTTAGCGAAGAGCAAGGACAAACGGCAGGAAAACCTGGAGTGTTTTGCTGCAGATAGGGAGCAGCCACTAGGAGGGGCTGACTGCCTTGAAGAGAAGGTAGGGGATTGATTTACTACCAATTCCAATAAAAAGTGTTAATAAAATTTCAGTTCTAAAAGTAGTGCTAAGCTAAGACAAAGTTGGAGTATTTATATATTATTTACAATGGTTACATAATAACTTGTGGGATAAATGCTGGGTTTAATACTAATGTACTTCCAGGCAGCGAAGATATTTGAGGGCCTGATTTCAAAAAAACCCTCAGAACACTGTTCTCTACTAAAAGATAAGATCTGATTCATGTCAGTTCCTTAGAAAGAAACGTCCTGTATTTTATGCACCATTGTGGGACACAGATAAAATAGCTGATTGAATAATACATACACTCTGTTCTGTGTATGTTTGAAAATCAGTGTGTGTTAGGCCAGGTGGCCTTATTCATAAGCATGGCTCTTGGACAAAACAGCGTCTGTTTTCCCATAACAGCCTTTTTTGCTGCATTATAATCTCTTTATATATTTAATACCATAAATAAAACACTGTCATAGAAGAAAACTATAAATAAAACACTGGCATAGAGGGGATATGCCAAAAGTGATCTCTCAAAATTTTGTCTTTAATATCAGTGCCATAGTTAAAAGTCTATTCAGTGCCATACTGGAAGGAATGTGGAAGCAACAGTTGCATACCTATTTAGATTGGCAAACACAAATAGTCACACTAGGAAAGTTAAAAAAGGGATTGTTCTTAGTGATTCCTATCAACTGAGGCTTCCTTTTTCTCCTCCTTCACATCGCTTATGAAAAATGCCAGAGTGATGATTCTGATCTCTTATTCAGAGATATTTTGGAAAAGCCTGTATATTTCAACCAGAGATCAAGCACCATGAAAAAAAAGTAGGAGGGATTGCTCTTCTATCTGAATTTACAAGACAATGAGTGAAAACCAGTGTTTGGTCTATGATTATAACTACTTATATTTGATCTGGTGAAGGACACTTCAGGACAAATGCATCCTTTGCATAACTTCTTTTCTTGTTTAAAAAAGGAAGGAGAGAAATGGATTTAGAAAGGTAAGTATGAAATATAAACTTTTTTCTTTAATTTAATGAGAGTCTTGAAATCAAAAATATTGCAGCTGCCAAAGTGTAGCCCAATAAATTTGGTGAAATAAGGTTTATTTTAGAGATCTGGAAAACTAAGAAAGGGACAAAGAGAATCCTCAGTTCTCTAAAAGCAAATTTCAGTGGATCATGGATATGATTATTGTAAAAAATGGGCTAAGGATATTCTTCTTCGGGTAGAGGATGTAATGATCAAGGTGAAAATGGACAACATGAACTGACCATCTGTATTCAATAAGACATTTTATTTTTTCCATGTTCAAAAGTACACTGCTGCAAGGAGCAATCTTCTTCACACTGATGTAATTAGTATCAGCACAAGAAACCTGTCTCCTGTTTGTTTATAAGCAAGGGAAAAAACCCAGCAGTAATGACAGTTAGATCATGGTTTCAAAGCAGCTGTTTGCTCTGTGAAGGAGACAAGTAGAATATTGTTTTTAAGCAGACAAGATCTCTGCTCCCACTGAGTTCATATGGAAGATGGTCCCTGTGACTTCAGTGCTTCATGGTAGGCTGAGGAAGGCTGGAGATTGCTGCCTTTCAGAAGCAAGTTCTTGATTTGCAGGGAAGAAACAACTTCTGCTATCTGCAAATTCAATGTGCTAGTGTAACAAGGGTGTAGGCTTTGCAGGAAGGCCAGTATCTGCATTCAGAACTTGATGTGAGCTTCTTGAGGCAGCGTGTTACCTTTAAGAAGAGAAATAACATCCAAAACCCAGATGGGAACTGAGAGCTCCTGCTTCATTGCCAGCTGGGCTTTGGTGCTGCCTCTCACAGAAGTGTCCGTATAGTGTGGCTCCCATTTCTTTTGCTGGGAGGGATTCCCACTCCAGGTGAGCTGGAATAGCAACAAGAGGTGGCAGCTATGCAGAACTGCCTGTGGGTTTGCAGAACTGCAAAGGCTTTTAAACCACTTTGTCAGACTGACTCCTAATGAGTTTACTCAGATATTCTAAATTCCTTTACCAGTGGCAATATTGAGAAGCTCAAATGGTGATACAACATACTGTCTCATATCAACTATTTCACCTACAAACTCTGTCTGAAAGAGTTCTTTATACAGACAATCGACTAGAAAATCAAAGACAGAAGTCAAATATCCAGACTAAACATTTTTGAGCGGAGAAAAAGAACAAAAGCTGTCCACTCCTACATAGTGGGGCCATATACTCATGCTAAGTTGATTAAACTAACAAGTGCATTATAAGCAAAAGTGATATCTGTCTTAGTACCAAAATTATTCTTTCATTGTGAGGTCTGAGAAGATGTATAATTGATATAGTGCATGAGAATTTATCTACCACCAAGAACACTATATTCCCACCTACTCTGTCATCTGACCTGGTGCAGGGATACGGATTTAAGATACTTAAAAGTAGGTTTACAGTGCCATTTTATCTGTCTCTTTCCAGTAAGACATTGTGTTGAATCTGCCATTATTATGGGCAAGTATATAAAGTCCTAGGCTGTCTAAAATGTTATTTAGCCTCTGTCAAGTTTCCCCTATTAGAAATCCAGTAAAATGCTCTCTTGGACCAACTGATTAGATGTCAGTAAGTAAATATCATTTACTTTAGCTGTGATAGCTGAAATACTTGCCATCTCTGGCTGCCTCCATGACCAGTCTGGTAGATCAGAAGACAGGTGGGACACCACAATTACTCAAGGCCAAAGTGACTCAATCATTAGCAGCTTGAGTTAAGCAGCAAGGCTTTGCAAGAAGCTGCTGGGGGATGAGTGTGCACTGCACTTCACTGGTATGCATCCTTAGCTGTCTTCAGGATTTCTGTCTGTACCTGGATTGAGTCTGATTAGGACTGTTTCTCTATTTCATAGGAAAATTTCCCTTGCATAGAGAGCACCTGGTCAAAATTTTCCTGAATGAACTGTAATTTGAACATGACAAAATTAGAGAACAGAAAGGCTCCATTAAAGAGGGAAAGTTGTTCTTTTAGGCTAAATTTGCTGGGCTTCTTATTATGGATCCACATCCTGATGACAGCAAAGATCCTTCACACTAACACAAAAGCCTGAATAAGATCAGAGATTAGTAACTGTAACAGAAACATGACAACTCTTCATTCCTCTTTGAGTGAGGTTTAGTGTTTAAAATGCAGTTGACCTAATTTTGCTTGGAAAATCTCTTACTCTTTTTATCCACATTTTCATGCAGAATTTTTTCAAAGTAAATCTTTTCCATCCAGAGGAATCTTTCTTTCCTCTTACTTTTACTTTATGGGAGCATGCCATGTAACTTTATAGCATCATTCTGCTAAACTCTTTCACTGAAGAAAATATGGTAGCTGGGATAAAACCAGGGAATACAATGTGCTAAAGTAAGTCCAGTGTCAAGTATATCTTATGTGACTTCAGTCAAACGCACAGTTTTCACTGTGATAAAGCTTGATTTTGCATCTTTTCATACTTTTACAGGCAAAAAATATTACTTGTAGGTATCCACAATTGAAAACATTTTTGATGTATGAACTTTTCCTTGAAATAAAATTTCTAAAGTAAATGTAACCTTTCTTGCATATTACAGTTAATGAATCCTAAGTTCTGTGGGGCCTTAGTTAGAGATCTGCTGACCTCAGGGGAGGATGAATTACTGGCTACTAATTATTAGTAATAGCAATCCTAAACACTGTTCAGTCCCTTAAGTTTAGGATCTTAAAATCTCCCTGAATAAATTCACCAGAACACATATAGCTGAAGGTTTGATGGACTGGGAAGTGCCAACCTTTTCTGCAGATGATCCCTGGTGTTGCAGCCACTATTATATATGAGAAGAGACTTTCAAGAAGCTGGGTAAACTCGATGCATCCAAAATCATTAAACACCTGTTCCATTAATGACATGGAATTTGTCTTGTGTACAATTGCAGCAGATTCCATCTGACAGTTCATCTGAAAGAATTGGGCCTAATAAGGAGGGCAGAGGTCCTCAGCTAATGAGCAAGTGGAGGTTCTGATCTATTAGGTTAGATAGAAACTACTGTGTCTTTGAGACTTAAAATATGACCGGGGCTTTGGCCTTGTTTTGAAACATTTATTAATCAGCGCCTTAATCCTGCAGGACTATTCACCTGAAATCAGTGGAACTATTCACAAGAGTAAAAGATGTACAATTGGGCCATAGCAATATATTCCCTGTGACATCATTAAGTCATCCTCCACCTCTCAGCCCCTCTTTGTCTAGCATGCTGGCTCATCATCCAGTGAGGATGAGTTAGTCTTGTTTAGCCCTTACTTATTCTGCAAGAAATGTGCTACTTGAAGATTGTTTCTTTATAACCTGAATTTTTGACTAGTAGAAAAGCCACTTTTTTTTCTCTAACAAAAAGTTCTGTTCTAAGTAAAGTCATAGCTCAACATGCTTAACATGCTTAGGTGAACTTCTTACCAGAAATCTCAATATTATTGAGTTTATAATTCTCTTTACAGAAAATATTAATGAAAATATCTGTGAAGATTATTATTTTCATGGGAAAGCAAATAATTTCAGAGAAAAAACCCTCCAGAAATTAAGTATATTTTGCAGATATCAGTAACCATGAAAAAAAAACAAAACAGTGAATTAAAACTTTAGAAAATTTTGACTGTGTAATAGCTACTAACGGAGTTTGGGCACTGTGCTGCAGTGATGTCATCCTATTTGTTTCTCCATGTTGTGACTCATTTTATAATGTGTATTGGCCCTGAGAAAACTGTGCTAAAATCTCACAGGCATTTATCTCCGCTCAACCTCTCTGAAATGCAGCCACCAAAACAGTAACTATTTATGTGAGTGTCAGAGATTTGTGCTAGCTGTTTTTTGAATGAGATTTGGTGATTTATCCTTATCATTGGGTACTCTGTTAGAGATGTGGTTGAGGCATGGTATACTTGGGATGTCGTTTTAGACTTTGAAGTCATTAGTATTTTAGCTGGAGGAATGTAAAGAGGCAAATGTGCTGAAACTGTATGTGGTATCACTGACAGAGTGGTGGTAGGCCCACTGTAATGAAAGACTCCAAAAGTACAAGCTGAAGACACAGACAATGTGGTTAGAAGGCCATTACAGACATCTCTTTCAAGAGTCAGGCCCAGGAGGACTGATGTGAAGTACAGTGTTTGGTAGGTCACATGCAGCTGCTTGCCCATCGTGGAATATGGCTGGACCTCCAGTGGTTGCATCTTCAGTTAGGGAAGCACATGAGATACTGCAGATTTGCCACAGGTAGCAGATGTTCCCATATGAAATGATGGTATTATGTTCTGTAATTATTTTAAAAACTGGATGTAAAAAAATAAAGCAATTTTTTTCCTGGTAGATCCTCATGCATTTTTGTCTTGTATACCTAAACCTGTGCAAAAAGTAACCATTCAGCTGCATTATCTTCCATTGCTAACATTGTTCTTCAAGGCACACTTCAATGCACACCTTTGGGTGAACATTCTTTGCCCTTAATCTAAGACTTAATCACTGCTAGAAAGGTCTGGCTGGAAGAATAATGCAGACATTATTCCTAATATGAGTACAATTTCCATCTCCAGAAAGCATTTTATTTCTATAGTTCATGATGATAAAATACGTAAACCACAAACAGTATGCCATGTTTTGTCAGTTACCCATCTAGTTAAAGTGTTTGCTAATTTAAAAAAGTTGTTATATAATCAAACTAAAGGTTTTGAGTGATGTCTTAGCTCCTAGCTTAAGACAATTATTCGCTGCTGGCCTGACTTTTTATCATTAATATATACTGTGTTGAGTTAGTCTGTTAAAGATAAGTAGCATCATACTAGCTCCTGTATTTCTTGGATGGCACATGATGAAGACTAGCCCATCTTACACATACGTACTCAGGGAAAATAAAAATAGGTAATATACTGAAAAAAGATTGATTTTATTTTCTATTGCACAGCTTGAATTCTTCCCCGTTTGATGTGTGACAAAACAAATCCTAGTTTGTGACTGCTAAGTCCAAAAAAATGCAAATTCAGTTTTCACTTAATTTATTAAGCAACTCTGGTTTTACAGGGTAAGAGAGTATTATTTCAGATCGTGCTAATACAGCTGACTTTGTCGCTACTCCAAAAAACTACCACATATTTTTCATCTTCTTATCTTTACCAAACTGTAAGATTTTTTTTCAATCCTAGATCATATAGAGTCTCCTTTCAGAACCTTCTGATTGACAACATCAGCTTTGTTAAGGCAAAGTAAATGTCATAAAATGTTTTGTTCTACTGCAGACACTGGCAAATAATTGGCATCTGTTTTCTGTTGTCTAGCTGCCATTCTGTTTTCTAAAACAGAAGCTTCCATTTCTCATTTAATTCCTTGATGAATTCAGTCTCTTATGGGATAGAAAAAATTGTTAGGAAAAAAATATAAAACATTCTCTTAAAGGAAACCTAAATAGTTTCATAGTGATTTCCATGTAATTCATTATTCAGACTGGTTGGAATTTCTTAAAATAAACCAAATAAAAATTCAAGAATGTTTATCTTGACAACTGTAAAATTCTTTAGCTGAATAATATAATTACTTCTGTGTTTGTCTGGATATTCTTCATAGATTCTATTGGAATTCAGTCACTTTTGTCATCAGCTTTACTGTTTTACAAAATACAGCGTAATTTCTGTGTATACATTAGGAAATTTTTCAATTGTGTCCAACTATTGGCTAACAGGATATAAAATAATTATCAAAATATATATTCAACTTCTTAATGCTTTATGCAGATAAAATAGCACTCTGGCTTTAGGAATTCTTTTGGCTAAGCGTATGACATTAATACTCATTAACATGCTCTCAAATATATTGCCAGAGTGGTAATAAAATCAACATCTTCTAATTTTTATACTGAAACTAAGCCAAAGTGCATTTGATCTTATAACTACTTAGCAGTGTGCATGATACTAAAAATATCAACACAAATGCTGAATAAAAATATAATCTCTTTATTAAGTGAAGACAATATTACATCTTTTATTGTGAACCAATGTTGTTCAACTACATAAGCAAAATGCATGATAAAGGACTAAGAATCAGGCAGCTGGATAAGAGAAGAGATCAGCTTTCGCTTTCACACTTAAATGTTTCTGTAGTTTATCAAAAGATACCAAATAACACACAGAAAGTTAATTCCAGTTTTTATACTTACTCTTTGCCACTAAAGTCTCAATAGTCATTGACGTTTATGGAAAATATTTGCCTAGAGTAATGTAAAAATTAGATACATTTTCTGCACTGTTTCAGGTCAAACTAGCATACAGTATATTAACAGTGGAATCTGCTCACAAAACACTCCGGTAGAATTCAAATTCTACAGTCTTACAAAATATGTTGCAAATTTCTTCACTGCTGTGAAATGAAGAAGATATGGTTTTAGATAATGTGAATCTGTGATTATTTATAAGCAGTATAAATTAAATATAAAAGTATTTTGAAGATAAAAATACATATATAAACGCAAATATTTGCTTCCAGAGCCCTGAATCTGCAAGATTATTTATGCAGGATAAACTAAAATTTATTGTGAAATCATTGTCTTTTCATATATAATATGTGTGAGATATTTCTCTCTCAATCATATCCCATATCCTGTGTGAATTCCTACTTTTTTTACTGTCTAGTTGCTAGCAGATTTAGAAGCCAAATCACTGCAGATCTTTATAAGATACTTTGCCACAATATTGCGCTTGTGGTCTAGGACTGATAGGGTAGTGACATGAAGGAGAAAAGAACAGTTACTCCCTCAACAAGAGAGCTTTGATGTTAGCAGGAAAATGTGGGAAGTTTTGTTTTGTAGAGCCTTTATTAACTGCACCATTTATGAGACAAAATGGCAATAATTTAGTTTAAAACATTGTGATTCTATATCACTGAAATAATGAAGTCTCACTGAAATAATTCTCACTCTCTCCCAAACCTTGCTATTATGATTTTGGTCAAAAATAATTGGCTGAGGCCTCATTTCAACATTACAGTTAGTTACCCAGCATTCTCAGATTTGACCTTTTTCATCAACCTCAGTTGCTGTTCGTAGTTTGGCTGTACGCTTACCTCTCTCATCCTATTTTACTTCCTTCTCTGTTAAAAAAATGCATTAGAAAATCATTATGCTCTGTGCCAAATAAATTCTTCATGAAAAACTGTCTATAATATTTTCAACTCTTCTATCAGAACATAGCCTGTAGTGTTTCAAGATGATTTGATATTTTGAGAAATTTTCATATGTTTTGCTATTCTGATTGAACATTAAGAAGAACAGAGAATGAAAACAAAACAACTTAGTTTTGAAGAAAGAACAAATACTTCTTCCATTTTTTATAGAAATTTTTGAATATATCATGCCTTACTGCTTCTGTATGACACCTGAAGAAGAGTTGCCTATAATTTTTTTTTTTAACTTTCCAAACTGATCTACTAAAAAAAGTGTTTTGTGACCTTTTAACATTTATGGCTGGAACACCATTGCTACTGTGATAGTGATTCTCTACTGTGATTTATAGCACAGTTTTTGAACTCTTATCAAAGCATAAGCATATTGTTGCCATTCTCTCTATCATGGAAACAGCTACAACCAAGTATTGCCCAGAGACTCCCACACAAGAAGGATGAGGATCTGTTGAAGTGAGTTCAGAGGAGAGAAGGGTTTGTGAAGACCTTATAGAACTTTCCAACACCTAAAGAGGGCCTAAAAGAAAGCTGGAGAGGGACTTGTTACAAGAGCATGTAGTGATAGGACAAGGGGTAATGGTTTCTAACTGAGAGAGGGCAGCTTTAGATTAGATATTAGGAAAAAATTCTTTACTATGAGAGTGGTGAATCACTGGCACAGGTTCCCCAGAGAAACAGTGGCTGCCCCATCCATTGAAGTGTTCATGGCCGGGCTGGATGGGGCTTTCAGAAACCTGTCTTAGTGGAAGGTGTCCCTTCATATGGCAAGGATGTTGGAACTAATGATCTTTAAGGTCCCTTCCAACCTGAACCATTCTATGATTCTGTGATTCTATAAGCATTACAAATTGTTCTGTGTGAATGCTCTGGCCAGTTGAAGTTTGCACAGTCACATATTTCTATGAAGTGCAAATAATGCAAGGAAACTGTTGCTCCTGTGACACAATAACCGTTAAGCTGCAGTGTACACTTAGAGATGTATAGCGTACAGCATAATTCAGTGAAAAGGCAAAAGGTTTCCATATTTCTTTAGTTTATTGTAGTAGAACTGGCTGTAATAAATTTTGGGTGTTGTCGCCTAAGTTTTACTTTGTAAACAATTTTAGGAAAACTATTTTCATAATACAGAACCTAAGAATTCCTGAACTTATGTTGGAATGCTATTCAGATGTATACTGAAGTTCTTCTAGTACTCACTTTTTTTCCACTGAAAATATTATAGCTCTACATTATCTTAGAAATTATATTAATATCCCTAATATTTCCTTTTTTTTTTTGTCATGAACTCAATGGAACTATTATTTAGCATAGTGTATATACCATATTATATAGCATGGTCTTAGAAAATGCTGTTTAGTCATCTACCTTTCCTTCTTTAAGGATGCAGTCCTATGACATCTAAATCTCTCATAAGGCGTATGGCCATATTTCTTCCTGAGCAGTAGGGTTATCCGTGCTTCATGTGAAACAGTAGGTTCAACAGGATCAAGAACTAGAATCTCCATGGGAAGCATGCAACTACAAGGAATGTACCTTTAACATTTTAAGATAAAATTCTTTTGGTGATTTTGAGAAATCTGAAAACAAACAAACAAAAAAATTCTCTACTTTCACTCTTCCAAATTGAACTGTTTTATTTTTGAGGTTTCTCTACTTCATTTTAGATTATTATTATTAATAATATTATTATATTATTAATAATAGTAATAATAATAATATATGACATATTATTATTTCCTTCTACCAACTAAAATGACTGATTTCTGCCTCCAGGTAAATTGCTTCCTTTTCTGATGTCTTTTTCTTGTAGATCAGAGTTCCAAAATGGCCATGCTCTTGAAAGGGAAGCACCAAATGCACAGCTCATTTATCAAGGCAAAAGTGTTTAACTATGACCTTAAGCACATGCTGCTGCTTGTTAGTTTAACTGAAGCTACACAAACATGATAAAAGGTAACTGACCTTTATTCTGTTCTCTAGATATCTGTTTGATGATGGTCTCACTTTGTCCAGAGGTTTAACAAGTGTTTACTTTTTAACTAACTCTCTGATTACATGATCCTCTTTTCCCTGACTCTCTTCCTTCATCATATGATACAGCTTTTTCTTAAGTCTCTGACATTTCAAGTGAGGGTCACTGTATTTATGCAGTGCCAAGAACTAGGAACAATCTTATGTGCTGAGTATGCTCTTCCCCATTGTTCTGCAAATTAGTCAACATGAAACCAAATAGTGATAATGTGTTGTTATGATTAAGGTTAATAAGCTACTGATTATCTCCATAGACTACTGTTTGAGACACCTTATTTAAATGGATTGCTTTTTTGAACTAGTTGATAAAAGATCCAAATTTCCCCCTGTTGTGATAAAAGGTGTTGTAAGCCTTTAGAGAGATAGGGAAACATTACACAACAGGAACAGTTTACTCTGTCTAATACATTTCAAATTTATCTTATGGTAACAGTAGCACACTACAGCTCCAGAAAGCTTTGTCTGGTAACAAAAGGATGTTCTTCTGTGTCTCTGAGACTAAGCCACTTGAAAAAAATACTTCTGTCAAGAAACCTATTGTTACCTTTCTGGTGCGTGCAACAAATTTAACAAATTATGGTGTTCAGTTAACAGTGTTCTCTAAGCTTAATCTACATGCAAGGCCACTAGTTTTATGTAATCTGGACTTTACTAGCATGAATTCAGTAGCTCAGGTCAACCATCTTTCAATAAAAACACTGATGATAAAATAGTTAAAAAACTTTCAAAAAACCCAACCCCAAACACAGCCAACAAACCTCACCATAATTTTAGCTTAGTCTTTGTCAAAACTGACAAGCTGAAAAAAACACTTCCTAACCTTCAAAATTTGAAAATGTTTTTAAAAGAATAAGCTTAAATAACACCAGCAACCTATATATTCCTAGGATACATCAATTTCAGACCAGACATCGATTTTTCTTTTTAAATGATATTTTTTTTTGGCCTGGTAGTAGTTTTACAAATAATTTTAGATCATTTTCATTTTTGAAAACACCAGAACAATTTTGTCTTCTCTACACCTTTTTCTTCTCTAGCTCTTGAAGAGGACACTTTCCTTTGAAATATTCAGTAAAATCTAGATTTCTCCTAATGACAATGTTCTATGCTATATTTTTCATTAGCCCCCGGAAAAAAACAATGCAAGTCTTCAAAAGCTTTTTCTGACTTTTTAGCTGAGTGTTCTGAGGGCTACCGACTGGGTCATTACTGACAAGCTTGTATTTTTACGCTTTATCACGCTGGTTGGCACTCACATACCCCAAAGAAGAGTAGCTGAACATTGAGCTAAGAAAGGGCACTTGTTCTGCCAAAGAAAGCAAGGTGCATGGTGCAAAAGTGCTTTGACAATCAATTATTAAGAATCCAGAGATGACAACCCATATACATGCATGTAAATCAATAACCTTTGAGCATTTAATCCCCAGGGATCACAGCAGACAGTGGCAGAAAGGATCAAGGTCAGGGATAATGAAGTCAAAGTGATGGTGAAGACCAAATACAAAGTCTACCCCTAAGAAAAGAAAGCTTGCAGTGGCTTCATTAAACTGTAGTGTACCATGGGATACTACATGAAAAAAGATAAGTTAAATTTTTAAGTTCATTTCTTGCATTTATTTAGAGAAGTCCGTCTTGTTCAGTTCATGTTTTTGTTACAAAGTATGCATGGGAATTACTAAGCTCTAAAGTTCCAACCATTTATTTTTCGGATATCTCTTACTTACCTTATTTTTCCATAACCAGCTCCACAAGACATAAACATGAAGTAATTCAAAAAAATAGGAAAACATGGAAGTCTGATATTTGGCTAACAAACTGTTTTTTAGGCACACAGGAAAATCCGGGTTGCATCCCTGTATCAAAGGGTGTTCGTGTGAGAGAGAATTAGTAAGATAATAAGTTGTCTTGTGCATTTTTAAGGTGGGGTGAAATTTTTCTTTATGCTGAGTGAAATTGGAAATAAAATATTTTACTGTTAGTGCCTGAATGCAAAATTAAAATTCAAGAGCTGATGTTGCAAATACTAAACTGTGCATGTGTAAGATAGGCATTTCAATAAATAATAGGACACAATATGTGTCTCAGCATGTCTCTCCTACTTAGGCAATTTATTAAATATATATACCTGCCTATATAGAATAATTAGCCTGAAAACCTACTGTGATCATTGAAATGATCATTATTACAGTTAAGATAAATAAATATCCTTTCTAAGACCTCAGTCCAAAATTCATAGGAGAAAATTAGGGCTGCAAAATTCACATGCTGACAAGAATTCTGGGAATTATATCCCAGGTGTACACAAGCTGCCTTTTTCACTCACAGTACATAAAAAAAAAGTAGTCCATTAGAATGTCACTGTCTAGATTAGGAGTAAAATCAGGCCTTAAAATATATCAGACAGATATAAGTAAGCAATCTATCTTTTTCAATAAGATAATTCTCCCTTTCGTTTCCTCAGGAAAGAATAGGATTTCATATAACAAATCTCAAAACTTGTTTAAAAACTCAAATGAAAATGACTCTTTTGTAACTTAGAAAATACAAATAAAACAACATTGTTTAAAAAGATCCAAGAAGTGTGATATCACTGCGAGAATATTAAAGACACTCAGTGTTGCGTGAGTTAACTACAGAATCCCAGAATCAGAGAATATGCTGAGCTGAAAGGGACCCACAAGGATCATCGAGTCCAATTCATAGCCCTGCACAGGACCATCCCCAAGAGTCACACCATATGCCTCAGAATATTGTCCAAATGTTTCTTGGACTCTGTCAGGCTTGGTGCTGTGACCACTTCCCTGGGGAGCCTGTTCCAGTGTCCAAACACCCTGTGGGGGAAGAACCTTTTCCTAATATCCAACCTAAACCTTCCCCGACACAACTTCAGGCCATTCCCTTGGGTCCTGTCACTGGTCACCACAGAGAAGAGATCAGTGCCTGCCCCTCCTCTTCCCCTCATAAGGAAGTTGTAACTGCAATGAGGTCTCCCCTCAGTCTCCTGTTCTACAGGCTTAACAGACTAAGGGACCTCAGTCACTCCTCATGCGGTTTCCCCTCAAGGCCCTTCACCATCTTTGTCGCCCTCCTCTGGACACTCTCTAAAAGCTTAATACCTTTCCTATATTGTGGTGGCCAAAACTGCACACAATATTCAAGGTGAGGCCTCACCAGTGCAGAGCAGAGCAGGACAATCGCCTCCCTGAACTGGCTGGCGATGCTGTGCCTGATGCCCCCCCGGACACGGTTGGCCCTCCTGGCTGCCAGGGCACTGCTGACTCATATTCAACTTGCCATAGACCAAGACCTCAAGCTGCAGTGTTGAAGTGTTCTACCATGTCAGACAAGTCATGTCCATTCTTTGTATGTGCAATACATCACGAGACATTAAGTATAAAGGTATGAACTCTAAATGAGGATTTTCTATAAACTGCTATGGGCTGGGAGAATAACTTGGAGCAGTATTGTTACCTGTTCATTATGCTTTTACACTTTTTCAAACAGACAGACACTATTCGTTGCTGGTAAAGTTGAGAGATTGGACTACAACGAGTTCCTGATTGACTACAGCCTTTCAGGACTTCTCTTACCACAGGCTGTAGACAGTACAAGTGGGACTTGGAAGCACTGAAGCACCACTTTTGTTTGCATGGGCAGATTTTGAGTGTCCTTGTGGTGGGAATTGTAGGGCCTCCTCCCTTGACAGCTCTCTTTCTGTAAGGAGCAGAAAGAGAATGGAAAAAGACAAACCTACTGCTTGGGCACACTGGGGATATAAACTCCTCCTGAAGTATTTCAGAGCTGCTCCCTGGAACAAAAGGGGACTAGGGAAAGAATGTCTCTCAGGAGTCATAATTCATGTTCCAGTCTGCTTATTGAATGGGGCAGCTCCTTGAAAGATTCATAGATTTTAAGGTCATTTATGATTGTCTTGCCAGGCTTGTGTGACATAAGCCATAGAATTTCATGCTTCTAGTGTTGCTTTCCAACCCATTAGGATTATATATTACTCCAAGTATATATATATACTTAATGATTCTCCAGTAATAAAAGAAATAAAAATTTAATGGCCATAAACAGAGCAACTTTTCTGGGGCTACTGAAGACCAGATAGTTTGTTTGTCAAGTTTTACGTCATTTGAGAGAAAAACATATACTTAAAAATACTTCAAGTGCTCCTGGTAGGCTTTCTTTGTGTAAATTGAAGGCAGTGAAGGGAAACAAAGCAGCCTGTCCTATTATCTTTCTGTTTGGGGGAAGAGTATCCATTTCCCCATCTGTGCTGGAAGTGCCCTTTGCTGAGTTACTGCCACAGATGTAAGCAAAGGGGCACAGAGAAGGAGTAGAAGTGGCAGTATTATCATTGTAGAAGATGAATGTAGTGGCACTTCTAATTTATTTAGTATTCAGGATTTCGACTTTAATTAGGATTCTTTTGTCACATCATTCATCAAATGCACTTGAAAGAGATGGAAATTAACACCAAAGTTTCTGTTGCCTCAGGCATGCTTTTAGTACCTCACTCGTTTTGGTTTATTATTGTTTAGTTCAGTGAAATAGTTTACTTATTATAGTTCAATTAGCTGTAACTGAGTTTCAAAAGGGGTAGAATGAATACATGCTCTTAAAAGGTGCAGGTTTTTGAAGCCCCTTTAGTTCTTAATGCCTCTTTTATAAAAAAAAAAAAAAAAA
This sequence comes from Platyrinchus mystaceus, assembly GCA_035041135.1. Taxonomy (NCBI): domain Eukaryota; kingdom Metazoa; phylum Chordata; class Aves; order Passeriformes; family Tyrannidae; genus Platyrinchus; species Platyrinchus mystaceus. The sequence continues at coordinate 27,663,973 of JAWWLV010000088.1, forward strand.
AAAAAAAAAAAAAAAAACCAAAAAACCAACCAAACAAAAAAAACAATTATTTTTCTCCATCTTTTTCTTTTTTTTTTTATGATTGACATCTGAGTTGTATAATGTTTGACTTCTGAGCTGTGTAGTGTAACACTGTATACCCATTTTCACCCTAAGAAGTCATTATTTGCACTTTTGTTACTGCTAGAATGCTATAAGTCACAGACTATTACTTATAAATTGCACTTGTGTTTAGACGAAATGATATTTGCTGAAATAATTTTGTTTAGGATGAAGCTCAACAATAATACTGTCTGCATGGGGAAAAATTTTTATTAATTATTACTTCAGCTCCATGCCTGCCATTGTACAATTTACATTGTTGTGGCATAACAGGAGCTGCACTGATATATGGTGCTCCTTATATGCAGAACTTCCAGCTCACATAGCAAGAGTCCTTTCAGACATTTGAACGAAAAGAATGTGAACCTATATGAAAGTCTGAGGCTACACAACATATCAGCAAGGTTACTGCGGTCAGCACAGAAATCGTTAGCCTGTGTCCAAAACTCATGCTTAGTTTAAAATCAAAAGGTTTATTAAGCAAGTATTCCCAGGAGCTCTGTGATTACTGAAGCCTGGTTTGTGGTGCCTGTGGAGATGAACTGCATAGTCTAAGCAAGTGTAAATTCTAACTGCAGGTTTTCCTGCAGTTTTGGATTTTGAAAAGTCTTCCTTCTGGATTTGCCAGTGTCCAGTGAGATATGTAATTTTATGTAGCTTTTCCACAAGTAACATCTCTCTGTCTCTCTCTGTCTCTGTCTCTGTCTCTCTCTCTCTCCTTTTTAAGTTTTCTGGTTGCTGAATTAAAAAAAAAAAAAAAAAAAAAAGTTCAAAGAAACTTTGCCTTTTTTCTCTGACCTTTTCAATATGTACCTGGAAATGGACAAAGAAGTAGAAACTTTTCCACATAGCCACTCCCTCATAATTTTTAATAGGAAATGTTGCTAATATCCAATTGGTAATATTTTTCTGGTATTCTAAACTGTCAGACTAATTACCAAAGCTTTTAAATAGGTCTGGAATATATTTCCAGCTTTTCAGCTACATTACAGGAGCTAGAAATTGCATTACAAAAAGGCAGACATTCTATTAAAAACATTTGATGATGCATTATGGGAGTGTACTGAAAAGTTATAACAGTCACACACCTAAATCACAGTCAGTGCTTTGAAATTAAAGATAGATTTCTACTCTACAAAATGTTTAGCACACTTTTTAGAGGAGCCATATATTGATAAATAAAATTTGAGAAAAATAGATTTCATAAATAGATGTAAGAAAATCTGCTCATCTACCACTTGATTGAACCAACTAAATGTTTCAACTAACGTAAGTGGGAAGAAGACCAAACCCCTTAGAGGTTTCTGAACTCTACCAAAGAAACCACACACTTCGTATACCATCATTCAAATATGAGAAAATAACAAGTTTCAGGACCCTTTCTTTGCCCTGACTTCTGCAGTATATAAACCCTGATGTATAATACTAGTATTAATAATAGTATATTATTAATAATATAATTACTATATATTAACATAATTATACCAACATATAATATATAGTATATTAATATTATTATATTATCAATAATATAATTATTAGTAATAATTAATAACAGTAGTTCTAAGAACTCAAAATATACATTTTAATTATAATGCAACTAAAACTAATAGTCTACATCTTTGAGAAAATTAAACTAGTTAGGGATTGTTTCAAATAACTGGTACACTGAAACACAAGTATTTTGGTGAAAGGATTATGGAATTTAGTCTTGAGGAAAAACCTTGGCAACAGAAATTAAATTGGTGGCTAAAAGATCCCTTTCATAATAGGACATTACAAAAGCAGATTTTTTGGGTGCCTAAAGCCAGTTGTGAGTATAAATAAACTGTAGCTCTGAGAATATTATCTATGCCTTGTACTTCAGAGCTGTCAGTCAGTATTTTTGATCATTAGCCATCTGTGATTATCTTAATTTTTGCCAGCAGGAGAAGGAACTCTTTTCCACCAGGGAGCTCTGTTATTACAATATAATTTATATGTAAAGAGCTCATTTCATTAGAGGGAAAAAAATTTTACATAGGTTTGGTGTTTTTTTTTTTTTAGTTTAAAAGAAACTTTTGACATTATTTATTTTGCTTTTTTTAAAAAATTATATTGTTGACACAGTCCATGTAAAAGCAATTTACGTCATATTGATGGGTTAACAACAATTTTGTGTCTTTGTTCCAGTTTTTGTTTAGGAATATTTAGAAACTGACCCAATCATGGACTTGAAGTATTTAACTAGAGAAAATAGTATTTTTCAGTTTCACTCAAAATTATTTTATTTTAGACCCTAACTATGTCATTACCATGTGCCAGTTAAAATCCTTAAAGGGTTGTTTTGGATTTTCCTTCCATCAGTCTCTTGAAAGAATGATTTGACAATGACCTTGTTTTTGGAATAAATAATTGCTGAAATGAAAATACTGCACCTCCCTGATTTGCTAAAATGAAACTGCTCATTGTTCTAGTACAAAGACCTCTTTTTATTGGTATTGTAAATGCTGACATTATATACTGAGTAAGTTGGTTCCCAAGAACACTAAGATGAAATAATTTAATTTATAAAATTTACTTGGCTAATTCTGATTTTTTTTTTCAAACTGTCCAAGTTTGTCAATGGTGCCAAGTTACCCGTTGGCACTATTTTTAGCCTCAGGTCTTTGAAATCTTAAAATTGGAAAGTACTCAGGTGACCTTTAAAATAAAATCTGAATCAGAATGACTGTCAACATATGATGCCTGTATTTAATATCCTCAAAAGGCTATGGAGTTCTTTGTATACCAAGAATAGTTCCTGTGGTTTTATATGTTTTTTATGTTTTATATGTTTTTATACATCTTCTGCTACGAACACCATAACTGTGGTACAAATAATGTCTGTAATTTTATTTCTTCTCCCACAGATCTGCAAGAAGCCAGTTCTAAAAGCAATGAAAATTTACTACTGCAGATGAATTGCCTTTTATTTGGTATAACTAAGCTTTGAGGCTGTGACTACATAAAGTTCTCAAACTTACATTATGTATTTAACTTCTGAATTTGAATCAATTCCGTGATCTAACATATAAGGTCAGAGAAACAGTCACTGTTAATTATACACGTGTTTCAGTTTTACAGAGCATTTATGGTTTACCCTGTCTGATCATATGCATGTATGACATACAGATATGCTACAGATAATGGCTCTTCCAACATCTTTAATCAGTAGGATGAGGTGCATTTTAGTAAGCAGTGTGGGAATTAGCTGTAAAAGCTCTCTAATTAAAAGAAAAATACATTGTGAGGACATACAATTTCTCTTTATTTTTACATTAGGAGGCAAACAGCAAAATGATATATTTAAACAGAAAGAAAATTTTAATGTAACATTTAGTTCCTTATGCTATCAATTACAATTGAACTCAGTGTTCAGATCTTTCAATCCCAGCTATCTTGCATTTGCACATATGTATCACATTACTACTGTACCAACTGATTCTTCATAAGGAGATTCCTAAGCAATAACAGTGATGGCAAAGATTTATTATTCCCACTCCTTGTTCTCTTTTTTGAGGTCTAGTAAGGGAATTAGTTTATAGCATTTTCAGTGCTGTGTAATACAAGATTCTCTGTACATGTAGCAACCTACACAATAAGTGAAATTCAACAGGAGTAAATATGTGAGGCAAATGACCTGTCTTGAGTACCTGATGATGGCACTACAAATAATGAAGTGGGATGTAGGGAGATCAGTTACCTCAGGCTAGCTCTTGTCTAGTCCCAGGAAGTGAGAGCTCTCCTGGACCTTCATCTTTAAGTCAGGCCAAATCCATTGCAGAATTCACAGCAAAGAGGAACAGCTGAGACATTCACTTCAAATATGCAAAGGTGATCTAATATAAAACACTAATGTAGATGCACACCTTCATTGAAATTGGCCAGTGAGTATGTTGGTATAAGGATAGGAAAAAATCATGTACACTTACATCACAAGTATATGATATCATAAAAAGTGAGAGGTGAAAGGTTTATGAAAACAACATTCCATAAGCATCTTTGAACATATCATAAGTTTTGGATAAAATAATTTCTGAAAAATTGTAACAGCTTGTGATTTGTATAGCTAATAAAGTAACAGAAGATTTGGACAGTAGAAGGTTTTCTACATTTTTTGACAAAACTGCCTTCATAAACTATCCTGGCTCTGTTAAACAATATGGGACAAGTTAAAAGTAATTAATTCTTACCTCTTTATTGCCAAACTTGATTTGATTTGACTGAATTTGTATCTATTCTCATGTGGCTCCTGAAGCACTTCTGAACTTTTATAATTCCAATCTATCAGGACAAATCTGCAAGTAAAAAAACCCTCACTTTTATCAGCAGGTATTCAACAAATGGCAGGTAGCAAATGAACCACTTAATGTATTGTTTCAATTGTATTTCTCTCCCACCTCCTAGAACTTGAGAAAGTTATAGAAAGCTGGAGAGGAGCAGGATGGGTTTTTTTGGTGCTTTCATTTAGTTCCAACACTGCTTGCTTTCAGAAAAGACTAGATGATAGAATTTCAGTGCCTTTCATGTATGGAAGATATTTAAACTGGTACAACAAAGGGTATATTGTAGTGCAGTAGAGATGTACATTACAGCAAATACGAAAGCAAGGAGGTAAATTTGCTGCACCAGCTCAAGAATATGAAGAAGCTTTTACCCAAGTCAGTTTACAAGGAATGAGAATAAACTTCTTTTCTACTAAGAATTAAATAGAAATTTAGGTTAACAGGTTTATCTGTGGCTATGTTTTCTGCCATTTGTTAATTTCACTGAATTACATTAATATAGTGCTGCGAGAAAATAATTAACTGGAAAGTTCAACATTCAGCTCAAAAACTTTTTTCTTCATACCATTGTTCTTAGATTTTTCTTGTTTCATGTGACAAAGGGAGCGTATAAGAGAGCACATATCCTGTATTAATGACTGTTTGAGGTTGGGCTGGAGATTCTAAATCATTCTTCAGTGAATGAAGTTGTTGAAGTTTCCTACATATAATCTTTGTCTATGGCTGCAGCAATTTTGAAAACCCAATTAATTTCTAATTTATTTTCAAGGATTTTGACTGAGATCTCTAGATTCGGCAAATTTATCCTGTGAAATATCAATATGTGAAGGAATGTTTTGGTGTATAGTCATAGCAAGAAGCTTTGCTGTGTAATAATCTCATGCTGCTGAAGTATCTCCACGGAGCCATAAAGAGATAGTGCAATCTGGAGATATGAGTGAACTGAGAATCAAGAGATAGTAATTACGCACTATCCTTGTTTAATCTTTGCAAAGTAAGGTGAGTGATACCTGCCTGTTCCTAAGAAAACCATGCGAAGTCTTAGGCAGTAAGATTAATTGTGAAATTAATTGGAAAATTAAAGGAAAATATATGGATAAATGGATCAATTAAAAAAAGGTGAAACTAGAACTGCATTTCTCTTCATTGTTCAGAATTAACATGGAGACAGTGAGATTGAGGCCCATGTAATTTTTTTAGTTTTAGTTGTCCAATATTGCACAACATGCATTTCTGCAACATGCAGTTGGCATTAGAGAGCATTTGAGAGAGCTTTAAAAGGGAAATCAAGCACACTTTAGAAGTTGTGTCATTGAGTACAAAAGCCAACACTTCAAGGCAAATTGGAGATTTTCCATGAAGATAACAAAGGTGTTGGTTCTTCCTTCCATATTTTTTTCTTCCCCCATTTCCCTACCCTAGCTTTACAGCTCTTCTACATGTCTCTTACTCTATTGAATGTATAGCCATACTATGCTTTCTCCATACTATGGAGATGTAGTCTATTTGACTTTTTCTGAAGTGATGTTAATATTTTATGCATTTGTTTAAGATCTAACCATTACATTTTCTAGTCTTTAGACTTTAAATTAAAATCCTTAGAAAAATGGTTTTGCTGCAACTTGACTTATCCATCCAGTGTTCATTTGCTTCATATGTCTCAGTTAACTGTTAGGTACGAAGAAATGATTCCATATCTCACAAAAAGGTCACGAGAGAGAATTTCCAAAATGTTTCCAAAAACAGTTTCCAAAACTGTTGCCTAAAAAGACTACAGAGAAAAAGGACTCCAGGCAATTTAGTGTATAAGATAAGATAAGGAGAACAGGCCCTTTAATGAGTTTGTGGGTCTAGAGGAATACGTACCATGCATGCCTGCACAGACAGTGGTTCTATGATTTTATAATAAGGTCCATGCAACCCCAGATCTGTCCACCCCCTGTTCTGCCCTGTTCTGCCCATCAACACGCCCCTTCAGGAATTGGGCCTGGGGGTGTTTGGGACCCCTTCTTCCTCATCATCTTCTTCTTAAAAGCACATACCGTCCTTGGAGTTCCTATAGGGTTCTGAGCTTGAAGGTCACTGGGTCTGTGTGATATCTTCTGGTCCAGGCCTTAGGGTGTTTTTCTACACTTTTACCTTGAAAAGAAGACTAAACACACTAATGGAATTCAGAGGGATTTATAAAGGGTAAGGGACATAATACAGCTACATTATCTATTGTGTAATAAATCTACATTTATTACACAACTACTTCTAAAATCTATTTCTTGAGAAATCTTGACAGGTCTTCTTTCTTAGGTTTTGAGTAGTGGATGGTGTGTGAAGAGATGAGGACTAACATGCTTTCCTTTCTATTTTTATTTACAGGTATAATCCCCTGAAGATGGAGGCAGGCTTCTCCTGGGGTTCAAATGCTAACCTAGGACTCAGAAGAAAAGGGTTCCATATCCTGCTGTGTTACAGTTGTCTTGAGCAAGCAATCTGATATTTATTATCCTCATCTCTGACAAAGTCATCTGTTCACTATATTCCTGGGATTTTGTTCAGATAAATGTACATAAATATTAACGTCCTTAAGAAGATTATATTTAAGATATACAAGACTTTATCAAGATGCCTCTATATTTAATACTTTTAGCTAAAGACTGTAGCCTATATTCGAGACTGAGTTTACCATGTTTACTATATTAGTAATTTTGCTTGACTCTCTGTGAAAAAAAACGAGTTATTACTCTGGAACTTAACAAGATACATTTATTCCTATGTTATAATAAATTAGGAAGTTTAGTTCCAAGGCCAGTAGCAACCAAATGTATTATTTAAAAAGGAAAGGAAATACAGCCTGCTGGGCATTCATTTGCTTAAAGGAGTTATTTGTATTTATAGTTCTAGAAAAAATATTTCCTTGTAAAACATTCAGTAAATACTTTAAAGCATACAACAGTCATGCTTTCTGAAGGAAGGCAACAGAGTGATAACTCAAAGGAGAACGGAAGAAAGAAATATGAAGATATAATGGGAAAAATTCCTGCCATTGTAGTTCAAGAGGAAAGAGTCACCTTCAAAGGATTATTAAGAAATTTGGGGGACTGAAATCACCACCAAGAGACACTCTGGGACATTTGGTTTCTGAATTTGTGTATCTCAATTTGGTATCTAAAGTTAGGCCATTATGACTTTGCTCATTTCCCCCATCCCTCTACTATTGCTTGAAAAATGTATCCAGCATGATATAACTCCATTAGCTGCGATTCTCTTTTATCTCCAAAATCCTCGTGGTTTCCTCCTCCAAGTTTGTTGGTAACAATTCCACTAACGAGTCGCTGTGAAATCATTTCACAGACATGTATTCTGAAATGCTGAGAATACTCAAGAACAGGAGAATTATATGCTGATTATGGCACTGTAGGAAGTTTTTAAAGGAGAGAGAAAAAGTAAGAAAAAAACCAAACAAACCTACCACACCCTTTTCCATATTCCCTCTTTCAGTGTATCCTCAACAAGATTACAATTCTCCAGAGTTGATTTTCCTAATAGAGTCCTCCCTGACTATGTTGGACAAATGTTATGTCCCCTGGCTCTCTCCATCTTGTAATGAAAATGGACCTATTGCCAGCTACATCTTGCTGATTGCTGCATACCTGCTGCTAAGAATAATTTGTGAAGTGTAAATGAAGACTTCAGTAGTTGCTGCACAAAAAAAAACTACAGAAAGGGACTGCTATTCAGCACTCACATAAAACAGCCAATAAAGACAATGTTCTGATTAGCTACAGACGTGTAAAGTGTATAAAAGATCTTTAAGTCTTCATAATCTTAATTATACCAGATATCATACTTAAGTGTTTCAACCTGAAAAATGAACCACATATGTTTTCAACTTTTGATTTGTCTAATCCCATATCAAGAAATTGTGTGTATTTGTTTTCTTTGTTTTTCTGTCAAATATTTATTATTGAATTGCTTTCTATTGTGTGAAAATAAGCAATAAAGTAATTTGCCAGTGTTACTCTGCAGAATATTGTGTCCATTAAGAAGGCTGATGTTCATATTTGTCATTTGCCCCCAACGTACTTTTAGGTAACCTCTTACCTCTGAAAAAGTGAAAGAGACAGCAACATTACACGTGAGTAATGTGTGAGACAATGATGAGTTGGAGTAAGAGACTGAAATATTGGCAGTTCCGGAAAGCAAAGCTGTCTGCTGAGTATGACCTCAGATCCACCTGGTTTGTCCCACCTCAGCCGTGCAGCATGTCCTGCTGCCTTCTGTTTGTCCCATTCTATGAGAACAATATGACACTTATGTGGGTGCAAAAGCATTTATCATATATTTTTCGCCATTCACTGTTTGCAGATAAAGGCAAGCATATTATTTCTCCCTGCTGAGTGATTCCTGTTTTCTTTAGCTCCATTATCTTGGTACAGCCCAGGATTTAATTGGAAGGTACAGGGAGTAGAGGGAGGAACAGTCATTAAGAAGCTATCTCTAAGAAAATACGTTGTCCTACTGAAAATCAGCTGAAAAAATCCTAGATTAGACCTTCAGTGCATTTTCTAGACTAGCAATTCAGGTGTGTTTGGATAACTACATAACCTTTTACCTGCAGATGACACATACAGCTTTCATTTCTGTCTTCTGCAAAGAAAGAAAAGAACTGCACCAATAGTCAGTGTATTTTATGTTCCTTATCACTCTACCCCTTTCTTAGTCTGATGAGTTGGGGTTCTCTCCACACACATTTTCCTTATGTCTGTTCGGAGTAATATTTGTGGCATCTGCTAATGCTGCCTGACAGCTAGTATTTCATCTTGATTCTCTGTAATTATCCTTCCAAATTTGTCTCTTTTCACATTTCTTACCAGCCTTCTCAACAAATTGTTTAAACATTGTAAAATTCTGGTCCTTCTTCCAAGTGATGCTGCACTTTAACATGCCTAGACTCTCTCTCCTTCAATCGCTTTATCTCTTTTCACCTTCAAAGATATAATGTAATTCATAATGTCTTTTCGGAGGTTTAAAAAAAAAAATGTCCCACTTACATATACCACTGACCAAATTGTAAACCTTTTACTCACAGCAGCAACTCACCAAAATGAAAACAGATCCACAAAGCAATCTGAAATGACCAAAGCCTTCAGACTGCAGTCTGCAGGAAGAGAAGTGAAGCAAATCCTTCAGGTTATATTCCTGAAGGTTTTACTAAGCTCCCAGAGGACCTGAAAGGTCCTGGAAGATCTGAAAGGCCCTAGTCTTTGGGAATTGATCGACTTCCTTGCTTTTCAGTCTGCAGCCCACTCAGCGAACAGTGCTGAAAGATTTGTGAGACAATAAGACCCTCAGCTCCATCTTTCATTCATACTGCAGTGGGCCAACCTGTGCTTGTGGGTTTTTCCAGTTAACTCTTGACTTTTCAACACATCAGAATTCATCAAAAGTTACTGAAGGATTTTGTTTTATCAAAATAAGGGAACATTTTACGTTTATTGTGCAGTGTTTGCTGAGTTCTGGAAAGGGAACAAAGAACAGTTTGATTTGTTTCATGTCTCTTCCAGTGAGTAGTGCCCAGGAAGGACATCACTTCCAAAGCAGAACTGTCAGCAGCATAACAGTTGCATTGAATAATGGAGTGGTTTGTGATTGTTTTTCAGGTTTTTCTGAAGTTTCCATAGTCCGGAAGGCTTGAGTGTCATTTCAGTGCACTGGATATAATTTCTGTGCAGCTATAATCACAGTTCTGGGAAGCTCTGGACCCCAGAGCAGGATTGTTCTTCTATTCACAGCCATAGCTGTTAATAAGAAGGTTTTTTTGTTTCTCTGCTGGTAGTGGTATGAAACCAGTCCCAAAGATTCAAAGTAATCTTCTGGATTTACAACAGTTTTATATATCTCTTGAAGATTAAGTTAGGGAGACCTTTTTGAAATGTATTAATAACAAAAATAAAAATAAACCAAAAAATAATAATGAAACTAAGCCAGTGAGTTTTGCATGCATTGAGAGAAAATGGACAGCAGCTGTCACTGGTGTTAAGAATAATTTATATATTGTCTGACTTATCCTTCTGGGGTTATAAGTGTTGACAAGTTAACATCAGGGCAAAG
>JAWWLV010000088.1:27674586-27721257 GCA_035041135.1 Platyrinchus mystaceus
TGTTAAGAATAATTTATATATTGTCTGACTTATCCTTCTGGGGTTATAAGTGTTGACAAGTTAACATCAGGGCAAAGGTACATTGCGCTGTCAAGTTCTTATTTTCTGCTTCTTGCTCTTCCACAAAGATTGATTGATTTGATTTTAAAGAGTTCAGTTACATCACAGTGACAGAGTCTTCAGTATGAATTAAAAGACTAAAATAGTTTAAATTGTTTTTATGTTGACAGGATCTTTGCACTCCAGGCAATCACTTTGTTTTCCTTACAGCTTTGCTCCTTAGCCACTCAAATGTGGAATGTCACTCAAACTTGTCATACGTTTTTCTTGATGGTCCTTATTAGTCCCTACCACTCTTTTCAGGAATCTAACAAATATGGATACTCTTTTGTCAGTCAGTTGCTCTGGTTGTTTGCCATTTTAAGCTTTCTCTCCTGATGCTGTGTTAAAGCAGTTTCTCAGCGGACATCAACTTTACTTTGTAGGATACCAGTTAAGCCTTTGAGTTATCACTAGTGTGATCATTTAATTAAATTACTGTAGTCATCCCAAATGAAAATTACACTTTTGAACTGTCACCCACAGTTTAATTTCAACTCAGCTCTCAATTTTGTTAAGAGAATTAGGAAGTGATAATCCCATTAGGGGTCTTGCTGAGCTTGAGCTCTTTCTGAAAATGAGATTTAAATGTTTTCAGAATAAAATTTAGGTAATATCCAAAATTCTGAGCCTCTTTTACACACTGAACTGTCCCATTGAACCTTTCCAATCTCATATCTTGCACATGCTATTTTAATCTCTGTCTTACTCCATCTTCTATACTCATTTTAGTATGGCGTTCAAATTCATATGTGCATCAGCTGTTATTTTAATATATACAGAGAACTGAGGTGAAATGATCAAAAGGAATGCACAAATAAAAGGATATAATCCAGAACTGAAGACATCATAAAACAAAGGTTTTCAGGCAAATTATGTAGGGTACAGGTAGACTCAGACATGATGTGATGACTTAGATTAGATTTCTGAATAAGGTCAGGACAAGTTGTTTGGAAGAAAAAATTAAGAAGTTTTAAGTAACTAACACTGTTTTGGTTTGTTCTGGTTTTCCCCTTGAACTTAATGGCTCCTCATGGAAAAGTTTGTAAATGGATTGTGTTAATTCTCAGTAACGTGAGTGAGTTTTATCAAGTATTTAAGCATCAAAGTAGTATTGACTGGTTAGTAGCAGAAATGCAAAGTTTATTGTGTTTTCTCAAAAATGGGACCTTAAAAGGCTAGGCTTTTTCAAAACTACATAGCCGGAAAGACATTTTCATCCTAGCAAAGTTTTACTCTTTGCAGCTGCATTTTTGCTGATTCTCTGAAGTCAGAGTTAATTGATAGACAATTTGGCCTGTGGACTTTAAATAACATACTGAAAATCTCTGTTTTGGGGAGAGGCGGGTTTAAAGTTAATTATTCTCCAAAATGACTTTTTCAAACGGAGTACTAGAGCTGGCAAAAAAATATTGACATTGAATAAGAGTTTATTTCTGTGTTTTCTTTTTGGTGGTTTTTTTCTATCTAGTGTCTAAGACTCTGAAAGTTCCTGATGGGATACCATTCTTGGCCATAGTGAAATACAAGCCACTGATTAGTTCATCCTTTTCATTTTGGCTACCTGAGCTTCTCCAGTTCACTTTTCAAAGACAGATTAGAAATCTGGGTTAAGTAGGCACAATTCTTAAATAAGAATTGCTAATTATGGGATTTTGTTTTTCATCCCAGACTTTTTAGGCTTTTCAGCATTTCTGATCTGTAGTTTTATATTTGAGTGCAAACAGCTTTTTCATCCTTCATGTCTGTGACTCTCTTTTTTCTACTTTAAAACAGACTCTCTCTGAGCTGGAAGGCAGGTTTCAATGAACACCTGAGACTCTGCATTCTGACCTTCTAGTTAAGTAACTGATCCAATATTTTTTCCCCATAGTGTCAGCATTTATCTCTGATAGCTTGCAATTTTGCCCATTTCTTCTGTTTTTCTGACTTTTAAAATAATAATGCAATAATATTATGAACCAGATTAGAATCTATTTTCTTCGTTCCTTTGCCTCTTATGGTAAATTATTTCCATATTTCTCAGTAACAGCTGCTTCTTGCTTCAAGGCAAGATTTGATTTCTATGGCAAATACCACAGCTTCCTGGAATGTTTTTGCCTTTTTTTTTTCTTTCTTTCCTCTAAGCTTAAACCAAAAATCCACATCAGTTGTTAGATATGCCCTCAAAATAAACCTCTGTAGATTTTCTTCTAGTTCATCTCAGGTTCCCTCTTTTCCCCCTCAACTCAATGATCAGAAGGATATAAATTCTGCAATACGTATAGATAGAGACTTTCTCTAGGTTGCTAAAACCCTAGATTCTTTTGATTTTTGCCATTTATTTGCCCTCTGAAATTGCATTGGTGTTTCATTTGCTTTAAAATTAAGTGGAAATTTACAAATAGATTTTCATGTGGCTGTCTTTAATGAAGGATGGTGGTTAAGACTATACATTTAAAGATGCTTTAATAGAAGTTAAATATTAATTATCTAGTCTCTAATTTAGGCTGGTGATGACATAGCCCTAAATTGAAAAGATGCACCTATTGAAATATGTATGGACCTACTTCAATATGCTTAGTGTTGTAGCATAAAGTGGGAACAATTAATTAAATAATTCACATGTCAGAAGTTTAGAGTTATCTATCATTCTTATCTATTGTAATTTTGTTCAAGTTATGAACAAGGCATAACTCTTGCAGGAATTATATACTTTTGTTCTCTAAATGTTGTTGTTTTGTCTTTATATATATATATAATAGATATAAATTTATGTCTATATTTATACTTTATCTGTACTTTAAAATACATGTATGTTCATGTTTGACTGTTGACTGATTGCATTAAATTACAACTTTTAATAGTGAGGATTTGTCATAAAATGACTAGCTGCTTGTCCTTACAACTATTTACAGGGTGAAAAAAACACTCAGTGACATTATTGGTAGTTTCCAAAGAAGTCAATGCTATTGTTTTCAGATTCATTAAGCTCCATTTTCCATTTCTGAAAATAGATAGAAAGTCTGATATTTGTCTGCAGCACTTTTGGTTTCAGTATATATTAAAAAGTAGCAATTCTAAATTGAGAATATGTTCTGAGTTTTATGTTTCATATTTGGACATCCTCAAATTTGTATCACTTTGAGTCAATACAGATAAAATAAGGCCTGACCTGTGACTTTTAATTTACCAATGAGCCTGAGTTTTCCAAATCAGGTCAGTGCTTACTAGAAAAATAAACATTTTTTTTCTCTTGTTTGCTTTTATTTACATTGCATCATATCGGCAATTTGTAATTAATTTTGTAATCTATTTTTTCCTGATGTACTTGTCAGATTATTATTATTATTATTATTATTATTATTATTATTATTATTATTATTTAATATAGCCTGTGGAACACTGAACACTGATTAAGTGTTGCATGCTTTCTGTTATCTCTGAAGCATAACAGATGAAGTATTATGAATTTGGCACTGTGTAATATAGCATTTTGCTTGCTGTGCAGCACTAACAAACAACACATCAGTAGTCATGCCTGTCTCTCATTTAAATGCAACCTCAGAGTCACACTCCATGTTACAAATATCTGGGAGCTGTGTGATTAGTTAACATCTTTTGCATAATCCTTAAAATTATAGCAAGTTCTCAGGAGATAATTAGCTTTCTGGATACCTCTAGTGAAACGAACTATGTCTTAGAAATGGTAGGTACTGTGTGTTCTACAACTCCAAGGAACGGTGGTATGAAAATACCTTTTAAATTAGCTTAAATGTTCTCTACATTAAAAAAAAAAAAATTAAAGGGGGAGATAAATAAATCCTTATTTATTTATTTCTTGTTATCAGAGTTGCCTTTGCTCCCTGTCTTTTATGCTCTTTCCTCTTTTGCAGCTCTTCTGGAGTAAATAAAGGATGTCCAGCAGACATCAGCCTCCCTTACGGAAATCTGCTCTCCTCTGCCCCAGAGTCCATGTCTCATATGCTAGGTGTGAGTAAACAGACAAAATGCATCACAACTGAATAACCAGGAGTGTGTGAGATGGTATTTTTCCTTAGCAAATGCTTGAGGCTTCAGTTCTTTGTATAGATTTATGAAAAACAATGTTTTCCAAACATTTTCCAAATGTTTTTTGTCTCTTGAAATAATTTCCCAGCCATATTCCAGTATTTTAAAGCTTTTGATCCTGATTTGAAAAAGCTATTTTAAGCCTTCAGTGTTTACAATATTCTCTTTTAGCACTGGAAGTATCTGTATAATAACTTCAAAATTAAAATGTTTTGGAAGTTTCTAAATATAAGTTATAACTGCAGCTGTCAGGAAACAGCATTTTGACAAAATTGAACTTTTTAAAGGAAAGTATCAATTTTGATTAAACGTGCTTGAAAGGTGTTTTCTAATTTGAAACAAAGCATTTCAATAGGTTCATAACTTTCTCTACATTTGGCGAAGTCTAATGTTGCTATTTGTTCCAAAATTATTTTTCATTTTGAGGTTCATTGGTACCTATGATATAATTCATACCTAAAAGCAGAAGTCTCTTTGACATATTTTCAACTAATTTCTATTGAACTTTAAATTCTTCTCCCCCCCCAAAAAAAAGAGTTTTGCAAGAAACATCAAATTTTGATGTTTGATGTTTTATTTTGATTCTTTGTGATCAAAGTTTTTTTCTGAAAGGCTAAATTTTCTATGAAATTCTAGATTTAATAAATTCTCTTAATACTTTTTCTGAGACATAAACAGTTGGTCTAGTTGCAATGACTGTGCAAAGATGTAAACATGTCTTTTACCATATCGACCAAATTGAATAGTTCCCTCCAGTTTGGTGGATTTTTATCCAGTTATCTTTTCCACTTGTATTAACCATCTGATTTGGTATTTAGACTTTAGCTTTATTAGTCACAATTCCTCCAAAGGAAGAAGGCTTGATTCAGTTTCTGAAGGGTCTAGTTATGAAAAATTAAGACATGTAGGTCCAAAAAGCACTAAACCCTCAAGATATAGCATCAAAGAGGCCTGAGGACACTGCCTGTAAGTGATGAAGGGAACGGAGAAACGGCACATAATCAATCAATTTCTTACCTGGAGAGGCAAAGTAATAAACATTACTCCAGTGAATAGCCTACTTTTCTGAAACAAGCAAACAGAAAGAATTTGTTTATTTAAAATCCAGATGTTTGACTGAGGATCCTACAGACATTCCAAGGATCACTCTATTGTAGTAGTTGTTTTTCCCAAGGAATGTGGCTTTTCAAAGTTTCCCCCTCTCTACAAATAACTACAAAACAGATTATTGAAATAACTTGAGAAGACTGAGTATTTGGGCCACTTCTCCTTTTCAACCCTGGTAACTCTGGCAAATTTGCCTCTCAGATTTGCCTGGTTCTAGGCTGCCAGGTTCCTTCCAAAGGGGAAGTTAGACACCTCAAAGAGTGAAATAAAGTGTAAAATGTGTGAGGCTATCTGCAGCTGCAGAATTAATGAATGGACGGGACAGGCATCCCATGTTTACAGAGCTTCATGAGAGCACGTGCTGCCTTTTTCTGAGGCTCAAAATTCCCTCCTATAGATAAGGTAAGGCCTGTTTTGAGGTTCCTGATATGTGCTCATTTATACTTGTTAAAATGCATCAAGAGGGTGAAGAGAAGCATTGCCCTGTGTGTATTTAGTTCTCAAGTGAATAGGTAATAAAATTGTGAACAGAAGACCTGCCTGAGGACTTCCCAAGTTCACTTTACCCAGGTCCTAGGTTGGTACTCTTAACTGTCTTCTTCAGAGCCGTTCCAACCCAGAATATTCTGTGTTTCTGTGAACTGCATAACTTTCAAATACTACCCATAAAGCTCAAATGCTCTGCAGAAGACAACTGAAGATTTGCTGAGCATGAAAGACAGGGAAAAAGCAGGGGCTCAGCTGTTAACTCCCATTAAAGTGGGAGATCTGGTGTCAAGCCTTTTCCCTCAAGACTGTTTCTGAGTTTTGTAGGAGTGAGATAATCCTGTTAATGAGAACTGAAATCCAGAAACTGTCACTGCCATTCCCTTCTGTAGCCTACATAAATTATATATTCACCTGATTGCTAAGAAAAAACAAACAAACACTACACAAATCCCATTTTTGATCTTTAAATACCTACTGAGTCTGACCCCAAGAGTCAAATATCTGAAGTTTTCTGATTCATGTCAAAATCACTGCATTTAGACTGACCACCTCTATTTTTTAGGATTGCAAACATTTGCCTTTTTGTCCTATATCTGTATTTGTAAAATAGTAATAAAGGAAATCCTTTTCCTATTTTGAGAACTGGAGTTTGTTAACTGCGGTAATTGAAGGTACCCAGAATCATTTTACTCATATACTTCATAGACGTCAGTAAGCAAGTGCTGAGCGTAAAAATAATTCTTTACTTCCCAAGCTGGAGCTGACTTGCTAAGCTGAAGGACACACTCTCTAGTCCATTACGCTGTCCTCCATATTTTACATTTTTGTCAATAAAAAATTATGTACAGTCAGAGTGTGACATTTTCTTCAGTATGAAGGGCCAACAAAAGGCCCATGCCTCACCAGACTTCCAGAAGAGAGTGGCACCTCAACAGGCCGGTCAGTGTTAATGGTTAAAAAATGAGACATTCAGAGCCTAGGTGTCAAATAGGCAGGGCCACATTCTTGACCCTCGCTGTCAGTCTTGCCTGGCTGAAGAAGGCACGCAGGGCAGAAAGCTGCCTTTGGCAGAGCAGACGAAGACAAATTCACCTTGGAGAGATGGTAGAATTGATAAAGAGGTTATTTACTCAGTCTAAAGGATCTTCCACCAAGACATCAAGGAACTGTGATTTTCTTTCTTTTTTTAACCCTCAAGATGTTGTCCTTTGTGCAGCATAGTTTCAAATTCTGTCTAATAGAAGTTAAAAGTATTCATTGCCTTGACTGTAAAACAGGTTCCATGTTTTACACATGGAACATCACACACAAGCCTGGTTTGGGTTCCCATGAAGTTCTCCCCAATATATGGTTAGTCAGAAATTATTTTTTCAAACAACTACCTAATTTGTAAGTAAAATGATCACAAAATAATGTGTTTTTTTCAGTTCTCCTCTTCATTCATTAAGGTCAAATTTGTGACCCTTTTTGGTGAGAGGGAAGCAGAAAAAGTCTTCTGCTGAAAGTATACCACCTGTGTAGGACAGTTCTGTCTGAAACTGGATAAGTAAACCTCAGTCATACAATTTCTTCTGTCCTAATTCTTAAGGCGAAAGCAAAGCAAAGGAATCAGTAAAAGTAGCATGATACAGGTGTTTCACCTTAATACTCAGAGTGACCTAAAAATTACTCAGGCAGCTGGCACATTTTATAGTTTAGTTTCCTTTTTATTTAGACTGGATTTTTGAATGAAAATGAAGTTAACTGGTGGTTAAGATCATGGGCTTGCCTGTGTGAGATACCAAGCAAATAGACTTTCTCTGAAATTTTAAAATACTTGGCCCTTCTTTTTCTTAAGTTTAATTAAATTCTGTAGTAGGTGTTAGGCAGTATTCAGATACAAGTCAGTTCTCTAAGTTATGTTAAGAGGAAAAAAAAACAATTAGTAGACTCCAAGATTAGAAATACCACCGTGCTTTAACCTGGATCTTGAGGGAGATTCTTTGGAATCTATGACTGCAACAGGGTGTCCTGTCTTGCAGCAAAAATAGTGGTGTCCCATGTAGGCTAACCTGGTCACCAACTGCTCTTCCTGAAGATCACTTCTGCTGTTGCAATGGAGATGTTGTTTTGGCCACTTGTGGAGAAGATGATTCACTGCAAAATGCCATTTGTAGCTAATGATCACCTGCAGAGTTACAGGGTTTTCACAAAAGTAAAAGAGAAAAGAGCCATGGCCCAATTAAGATCGCCCCAATTTTTGATCTTAAATAGGTAGTTCTATTTTTTGGGTTTTGCTAAATTATCTGACAATTTGAAAAAGTCATAATTAGTTCAACTTGCTGAAAGAGATTTTTAGTAGAATGCCATGAGTTTTTTAACTGATCTTCCCCTTGCAAATCTAAGCTGTTTGAGAATTGGCCCCTACATTGTCTTTTCACAGTGATCTTTTTTTTGTAAAATAATGATCTAAGTGATTTATTATTCAGTTCTTCCACTGCTGCTTTATTTCTGTTGATCGTTGTTTTTCTGCTTAATTTCTATAAATTACTGTACAGTTTCCCATAAGGTATAATTAAACAGAATTGCTAAAGTTTTAATTATTGTGTATTATAGATGTTGAAAGCAACATTAGCACTTAGCTTTTAAAAATGTGATAGTATATTTATAAGAGAGCATTTATAAACACATTTACATATAGTTAAGATGAAAAAGGTATTTGAATTGTAGTCATTAGCATTTCTTCAAACATATGGCATACCAGCAGAAGCCATGGGCCATGCCTTCATTAACTGAACACTGTTTCATCAGTATCTCAGCTTCCTGCTGTGCCACCCTGTAGCGTACCCTTCTGTCCCTGAGGTTTCAGTGACAAGGGACAATATGTCCCCAAGGTGAAAATCTGGGAAATATCTCAGATTAGCCCTTAAAGGAGTTCTTATAATTATTTAATCATACTTAGGAAATATGGGAAAGAAGTACCCTGTACCACAAAAGAAAAACATTAAAAATCCTACCAGCCCACTATTTTCCATGTTGCAGTGTATGATGGTCTCTTCAGTGCAACATCAAGATAACAACTGTGGAACATGACAGCTTTATGCTGCCTATTATAAGGCCGGCCTGTTTCAAATTTGTTCGTGTAATGGGCAAAGCCTACACTGGTACTAAGAGGCATCATGGGTCAATTATCATTCATTGGCCATAATATTCAGGTGATGGATCAAGATTTAACTTCTCTTAACCATGGTACATGCAGCCATTTAATTTTATTTCCTAATAAAAAATGGAAAAGGAATAAAAATACTCATATAAATGTCACAGTCATATTTTATTTGTGTATTTCTGAGGTATATAAAGATAGGTTAATATGGCAAGCAAAGTGATATGTCTTAAGTGATTAAGTTTTCTTATACTCTATCTTTTATATGATATTCTTTGCTAAATATATATATATATATATATATAGGGAAGCTCTTAGTAGAAATTTTAAAAGAACTTACATATTTTGTTTGAAAAGATGACACTTTTGAAAGTAAGGTTAGTTTTTGGGGTTGCAGTGGGTTGTTTTTTTAAGATGCCTTTTCATTATCTTGCAGTCTCTCTTTTCCTTCTCACAGTGACATAGAGGAGGAAAAAAGTATTGAAGTAGGAAATAATTGTCAAAAATATTTGCTCAGTTTCTTATGGGCATTGGTCTGCTTTCTTGCTTTTGTGTCTATTTTCTTCAAGAAGAGTTGGAGCTTTATGGATGTTAGTGAATGCCCTCAGCCTTTGGAATCCAGTCAGTAAAGCCTGTTCTTGGATCAAGAGGGAAGAGATATCAACTGCTCATCACATTTAAACTATAGTTATTAAATCAGCTATTGCAAAAATCCTTTTTCTGATGTTTAAACATATATTATGCTGCAATCTGACCTATTTTTCTACCTTTAGAAAAAGTACTCTTCAACATTCATTTAGGGAGAGGAATATAAAATCTATTGCAGTTTAGCCTAGTGCAGATGGAGAAAGTGTGGATTTATGAAACAAGCTTTGATTTATATAATTACAAGCATCTGATACAATTTATATGTTTTTATATAATTTCTCACAGTTTTTGTCAGGCCTAGATGCAGTTATGACAGGTTTAGAAACATTTTGGTAGGTAGTCAAAGTAAAAATGTTTAAATTGGCAGTTTCGGTTTTACCTTTACTGTTTTTATATGGGAGGAATCTGAAAATCTCTCACTACAGTATCCACCATTAATCAGTGGCGCAACGGAAAGCTCTCATTAACTTCAACCCTCCAACCCTGACATTATTCTACTCATCACAGCAATCATTAGCAAAATGAAAAACAATCAACCAGCATATCTACATTCTAATAATATTAATGCTTTCACTCTATTACACACGAATGTCAAATGTGACAAAAATCACTGAACTTAAAATATATACATAACAGATTCTGATATATATAAAGCACCAGTTTTTGTTATTCTCACTCATCAGCAAAATCAAAGTTACAGTGCCAAGGGGGCCCATACCATTTGCAATCTGTAGCACTTCCAATGTATTTTCAACAATATTGTAAATATTTATGGAGTTTTATAAAGACTCTATGCTTCCTTCTGTTTGTGATGCATCAACAAGACACAGTAGGATATCATAGGCAGATATTTACTTCTGGGAATTCCCTTTTGGCCTCTTTTTGGTTGAAAACCACTTCATGACATACCATACCACAAATCCCCAGAAATGTACCGTGCTATTATTGCCAGCTGAGTTCTTCCAAGTAAAGATGACATCAGCCATCTGTCATGCTATACTAATCCTAGGAAAGAAAGCCAACTGAAGAGAAAATAAATACCTTTCATATCTATTAGCCAAATATTTATATTAAAAATGAAATTATTAAAATCTCACTAGCAAAGCTAATAATTGTAAGTGAATAGTGTTTTCTGTACCTAAAATGTCTTTTTCTTTTTACCTGTCAAAAGTAAATTATGCCATGAGCATATGTTTGAAGTGCTGGTCTTTTGCTACATATTGGTAGATAAGAAAATATGATTCCAAGTCGTGATTTTCCTCCAGACCTGCTAAATGAACTCTGCCAGGTACCATATAGTTGCATCAATGTTCTGTACTGCTCTGCTGAGGTAAATGGAAGTTTCCCAGGATCTAACGATGCAGGAATTACACTCTCCATCACAAGCAATGCTGCCAATCAATAAGGAGAGTGTCTAAATTAAGAGTAACATCATAATAAAATGTTTAAAAAGCCCAAACTGCGTCAGGTACCTGCTTCCCCACAGCTCAGGGAACATGTCAGTGAGGAAGGCTTTTGGATAAGCTGAAAGACTATTTTACATTGAGACTAATCCTGTGCATTTATGTCTTATTTCTTTGTTGTGAGAGTTTACTCAACAGCATTTACTGAAAGTTTAAACTGATGTGATGCTCACAAGGTCTCATCAGAATATAATTAAGGCTAGAACAATAAATCTCAAGAAATTTTAAAAAGTAGCAGCTGTCTCACCTATTCTCTGGTAAGAGTGTAGTATGGTGCTGTCACAGAAAGTGACCATTAAGCACATAGATGATTAGTTTAGTGGTATTGTCATTAATGCTTTTCAGACTGTAAATGTAATCTTGTTCTTTTAGAGTTGTAGGAGAAGCAACACAGAACTAAGCATTCACATATAGCACTATAAATACAAATAAAATATCTCCCCACACAATCACACTTGGTTTTCCCCCTAATTTTGCCATCTAAAGTTGTGAGACTTTCCTTTTAAACCAAAACATTTTGGGATATGAATTCATACAAAATGGAAAATGAAAACAATAGAGGTTTCAGAATTACAAGCATGTTTCTTGGGCTGTAAACCATTTGACTTCTTTATAATTTAGAATATTACAATAGATGGAATTAAATTTTTATTACATAATTTTTAATACAGAACTAGGATTTTCTTACAAGTTCTGCTTCATGAGTATGTACTACTTAGTATAACATCTTACAACATTTTATCTGCTCTGGAGTCTGATAGTGTATTCAAATAACTGTCATTGCTTTTGACACACTCTTGAAAACGTACATAGTAAACTGTTTATGCTAAGCTAGATAGATTTAAACATTTCAAACTGTGCAAATCCATCAACAGCAACTCAGAGTTGAACCTGGCTGGGACACTTCCGGTGTACAATCTTTCTTCAACTACTATTTATTTGTTCAAATCAATACTTTTAATTTCATGTAGTAATACCACTAAGAGACTTGGAGTAGGCTGGTCAGTGCAGAGATAACATTTTTAATGAATAGTGGGAGAAGAATAAAAACCTATGTCACAATCATATAGTAGTTTGGCAGCTGATGTCAGATCTCAGAAATCTGTGTTCAAATCTCTGCTTTCTCATATTGCCAAGATGACAATAAACATTTTGTGTGGACCATGTAGAATATTCTATTTGATTTGCTTTGAAGAAGTAAAGTAATATTTCAAAGAAGAGTACTTTGTCTGGGTCTCCTACTACAGGTGAATGACAGCAACCTAAGTTGTCAATTAGCTTTATTGTCTTTCTCTAACATTAATGAAGTCTTTTCATGTATGTAACATATTGCTTGTCTCAAATAAAGCAGGTGAAATTAACTGCACTTAGGATCAAAAGTAAAAGTTTTAGCTGTGCTTAATCGTGTGATGTTATGACTAGAAGGAAACTACCACCTTCAGTGATTATTACTTCATGTTGTCTAAAGATGTGTCTGAGTATTTTTTCAAGGAACAGTAGTTTTAAGATAACGTTAAATATCTGAGAAGTTTACTGGTGTTAGAGTTAGTAGTTGTTTCAGAGTATGATGGTTTGGGTCTTTTTAACTATTGAAGATTAAAAGTTTTCCCTGAGACAATTGTAAATTTCTTTTTCCAGGGCTTTGGGTGTGTAACTTTGGCAGCAAAGCTTGGGATCCAAGTCAGAACTGCAAGACAGGAAAATACTTGGAGTCAGAATCTGCTGCTACCAAATCCCAATTTTTTCAGTAATCTTAATTATTTTTTTTTATGATTTAAACTTCAAAAAGCCTTAGGTTTACTTTCCAAAAAAATGGGAGGTTTTGAATTTGTGGCTGTTTACATAAAACTACAAAATCTCCAATCAGAAAGAAGTACAGCTAGACTGAATATGGAAATTATAGAGACATAGAATCATAAAATGTTTTGGGTTGGAAGGGACCTCAAAGATCACCTGGTTCTAACACCCCCTTCCATGGGCAGGAACACCTTTCACTAGAGCAGCTTCTTCAAAGTTCCATCCACCCTAACCTTTAACACTTCCAGGGATGGGTAGCCCATTCCAATGCCTCATAATCCATGCCCAGCATACATATATTGACAGCAGGAGGAGCATATAAACACACACCTGCTGAGAGCCCGTTTTGATGTTTTCCCCCGGGATCAGGAAGCGGGTAAAGAAGAGAAACTTGTTGCACTCACACCTCTTCCCCTTTCCTTTTCTGTTCCCAAAGTACACAGGGAGAGAAATAGATTAACATGGAGGTATATGCAGAGATTCTGATTATTTTAAGGCAGTGAATTTCTTGTCTCTTTGCAGGTTAAGAAATTACTTAATAAACAGTAACAACATGTTTTGATTTTTTTTTCCTAAAATATTTAACTGGAAAAGAAGAGAAAGAAAGGAGTTACTTTGTTATGAATATTTCTTCAACATCTTAAAACCATAAAAGGAACATCTGATCCTGGGAAGTAAGATAATTAGAAAAAAAAAAAATCAGAAATTGAATACCCAGATTACACATATCCCCTGACACTCAAAAAGGCAAAACAGTCTTTCATGTCCTGTGCAGAAAACAAGGGCAAGTTACAATTCTGCATGACAATTATAGCAAAAGAAAATACAAAACTTTTAGACTTATTACTTCAACTAACAAATCTTTTGGAGGATAAACGCCACCCTGGATTACCACCATTCTATCTCCAAGGACAACCCCATTGAAAAACAAGGTGTCATTGTTAAAATAACATTTTTATGACTTCAGCTTATTTACAGAATCAAGAAATCTAGAACTAGAATTTTTTAGTCGTCACTTGTCTCAATAGGAATATATCTGTCTGCTTTACAGCCCAGTAAGAGCTGGAAAAAAAAAAGTATATTATTATCTTGCCCTATAACCTTCAATAGCCATTCCTGAACCCAGAAGACTTTTAATACTGTTTCCTGCAATGTAATATTTCTTTATTCAGTACAGAAACTGGGAACACAAGCTGAACATTTATTAAAAATAGATCACAATAAATAAGATCAGTGATTCTTTGATTTCCAAGTGAAATTTATGCCATATTTTAAGTAAAAAGTTTCAGATGAAAAGAAATTTTATTTTCTTTACTTTTTTATTTTAGGTATCTCCATTTACTAATGAGGAAAAGGTAAAAACCAGAGATTTCATCATTCCCTTTCTCCCAGGAGATTAAGTAAGAAAGAAAGATCAGTAGCTTGGAATTTAAGCAGGGATAGGAGAAAGATTTTTTTTTTTCTGAAACAAAATAATAATAAAATAAAGAAAATACTTACTTGATTGTTATTTTGTCAATCAAATTTATAGATCTTTGCATTGTTGTTTTAAACCTTGCCATAAAAGAGACAAGTCAGTAGTTTTAGAGTGATTCCTTTCCATTTTTGGCTAGTGTGATCTTTAGATTCTGATTCCCATTTGGACTGTTGAATTTTCAGCTATTTCAGTAGTAAAATGCAGAAGTCTAGTTTGTGCAAAGAGCAACAACTAGTCTAAGAAGTCTATTGATATCATAAATTTAAACCATCATTAATATGACTGTTTTTAAAATGGAAGAAAAAGGTTATTTCTGGTTTATTTTTTGCAGTTCCCCAGAAAGTAACTAAAATTAAGAATAAGGGGGTAAAAAGCATGTACAAATGAGTTTATTTAGAAAAAGAGTGGAGAAAAAGAGGCCAAAAGGGAATTCCCAGAATTGTTAGGTAGATACAGAAAGAAGGAAAAGAAGAAAAGGTTAAATAAACTGAAAGTAGAAGGAAAGATATGCCACCACTCTACTGTGATTTTGGTTATTTACTCGTTAGGAGGCACTCGTATACTAAAAAGTCTCACTAGACAGGTAAATAACAATGGGCTATTAAATTTATGCTGCCGCATAAATTTAAGAGGAAAAAAGACATTAGTGAAACCTGAATTTCTTTATTGAATAATTTACCTTGTCATCATAAATGTAATGCTTTATTGCCCTGCAGTGTAACTACTGGAGAGATGTGTTGGTAAAGTCTAGTCCCAAGAGGGATGGCTAAAGAATTATTGAATTATTTTTTTTTCCTTTTGCTTAGGTTGTTTTTATCATTTGATTTTGGTTCTTAGAATTTCTTATTAATTTTACAAATACTGTTATAGACTGCTTCTGGACTAGCTTCATGGTCATTTAGTTTAATGGATGAATAAAACTTTTCCACAGAAATTACAATAGTAGGAAAAGTTTGTAAGACCATAAGCGGCAGACTTTGAAGACATCCATTCCTGTTATGGGTCTTTGATAAATTCTGACAGCTGTGGGTCTTCTAATGCAGAGGTCATCTGACGCTCTTATGTGGTATTGAAAATATTTCTTATACATAGTTCTTGACTACTGAGCCTCTGTTTTATAATGTCAAACTCCTGTGCACTTATGAAGTACTGCACAGAAAATTCACTGGAGAAAAGGCACCTGGGGAAAAAAATAGGAGTTCTTCTTTTAGTTTGGTGAGCTTCCAGAATTCAGTTCTGCACATGGCCAACTTTTCTTGCTTGCTGCATTGTTAATATGTTCATAAAATATAGGAAATTTTTGTTACTAATTTTCCTAAGTGGTAAGCCTTTACTGCTGACTGTACTCTACTTGGAACTTTAAGGAAAAAGAACAAGACCATTCTCAGTTCCAACACTCCAGAGAAAAAGTCTAGGAATGCAAGACTCCTTCTTAGAATTAATCTGATTTCAATAAAATGGGATGACTTCTGGCAATATGGTGATGGCATTTACATCATGATGCAAAGATTTGATCTCAAAGGATAAAGCTAAAATGCTGTAGTATAAAGTTTTCCTACAATTAACCTAGTAAAAATTGGTCATGGTTGAGTTCAGAGTAAAGCACATATTATGAAACAGTTTTGGAATATTTTTTGTCAGATTGGCAGAAATGAAGATGGCTGGCTCACAGAAGAACTGGGATTTATGCCTAAATGTATTTCCTCATCCTAATCTGCATTCCAGTCCTGTTGCTAACACGGATAATTGACTAACTCCACATAATCTCTTGTACACCAATGTGAATAAGTTATTTTGTAGTCAAATACTGATATATACATATAAAAAAACAAAAGCCTTATCTCTGAGTTTCAGAAAGCACAACAGGTTTTACTTTAGATAAAAATGACTATCCACTACAACTCACCACTATCCAAGTGCAAAGCATCCCACGGGACATTGATTGTACTGATGATCTCTGAGAAACTGTAAAAGCTTTTAACATTTTTTGTGTGAGTGGAGAATTGCATCAAGATTATTTTTCCTGTTACACCAATTATTGTTTCTTTGTTTGTTTGTTTGTGTTGTATTGATTTCCAGACACCTAATATTTTTTCATGTATGAAGCTGATCCACCACCTCAAGTTTATGGGCTGTTAAGATGAAAACTGTGAGCAGGGTTATCTTAATTGAAGAGACAGAGGAGATTTGATTTAATTCTCAGTTAAACAGGGTACTTTCCTTCATTGTTAAACAAAGTGCTGTACTAAATATGAGAGGACCCATTTTTCAAAATCCTTTGCCTAAACTTGTATTCATTGGTTTCCCTCAGCTAAAATCATATTAGATAAAATAATATTACACAGTTAACTGTAAAATATATGTTTTAATTTTCTCAAATGAAAGAAAACTTGATGAGAGTTGTTTTTGATAAATGCAACATATTTGCATATTGTAAAATACAATAGGCTTCTTTGTATGGAATCATATAACAGCATATATTAAATATTTTATTTCTTGAGAACAGAAGAAAAAACCCTGAACTTATCTGCATGTTTTGCTATAGAGATAGGGGTGTTCCTATTTTCTTTCAGCATCTGAGGGAGCTACCTTCATGAAGGTCATACTCCTGTAAGGACTAAAAAAAAATAAAACTATCTTTTTAACTCTTGAATATGTGAACGGAAGGATTTAAATATACCTGTCAGCTTTAAGGTAGGGAATTGTGTAAGAAGTGTCTTTGTAATTGAGAACAGTAGGACAGTGCAATAACCATTATAGATAATATTTCAAAAGTGCTTTCATTCTAACCTTGAGTTTTTACTCTTAAGATTCTGAAGTCTTTAACTTTGAGGGGATGCTTTCAGATGCAATCTTCCTACATCCATGACATTTAATTTCTGTTTAGTACTTTGTTTTAATTTTGCTATTATATATGTTTAAATTTGGTAGATTTTATTTGGGACAGTTAGAGGGGAAAATAACTGTCTTTAGAGATATAAAGTAATCATGTAGCATTGTTTTTCTGAGCATGGAAAACTGATAGTGACAGAAATTGAAATGCACTATGTTATTGCAAAGAGAAGTACCTTGGAGTGGTCTGATGAGAACTGATGTTGATTTCACAGAGTTCTCAGCTATTCAAAGCTGCTTTCCCGATCTGAACGGTGTGTTTTTTTACAAGTGTTCAGCTTTGTTCATATTTTCTTTGCAATGGAAATTTGATTGCTGCTATTTCAGTTGGGATAACACTGGGTTAGCACTAAGCATTTTGGAAAGAACTTCATTATGAGAGTAGATTATACAGATGCATGCTATGGGTGTCAGAGAGTATTAGTAGGTAATGTCTCTTGCTGTTAATAATGTGTCTTCCCTATATGACCATGCCAGGATTTGGTGATTCAGTGGAACACGCATTTGGAGAAGTGGATTTCTTCCCCAAGAACTAGGTGAACCCTTTCAGGGCTGACTTATCATAAGTAATCTTGCTTAAGAGCAAGAGAGCAAACAGTGTGTTTATATTTGATATGTATTCCCAGTGAGTTCCACAGAGTAAAAATAAGCAGGCTAGGGACATTGAAATATAGTTTGTCATTAAGACCTGCCCTCCTGTATTAGCATAAAACTCTGTGGGAAAATTTACCAAAGAGAGAAGTAACTTCAGAAGAATTTAACTATAGTAACCAAAACATAAGCATTTTAGGAAGAGGACAAGTCTGGTGTTGGTTTATATTGCTCTGGTTTAACGATGACAGACACTAATTGACTAGTTGGTCAGCTTCTCCTTTTTATGTTGCTGGAACTATCATACCCTGCTAACCATTGGAGTGCATCTGCAGTTAAACCTTACAAAACAAATAGGCACACTTTGAGGATTTCTTGTCCTTTCCCAGCTAGTTTGAAATTAAAACCCATGTTCCTTTAATTTGCTGCACGAAAATTTGGCAGACATTTTGCTTAGAACATTTATTATATCCTGTTTCTGAAGAAAATCACGTTTGTACATATCTGTTGTGAATGTTAAAAGATTATCAACAGAAAAACATTAGTTCAAAGCAACAAATGACATCAACTGTTTTCAAAATCAAAAAATTAGGGCTTTATTTTTATATACCCTTCTTTTTAAAGTAGTGTCATGCACCATGTGAAATTGTGTTGCAGTTTTAAGTACAAACTACAATGGTATATCAAATATGCTCTTTGTTTCTCTGTTCCATTTTCACTCTATCTGACCAGATGCTTCAAGTAATTATATGTCTGATAGAGACAAGTAGTCTTGATAAATGGGTGATCCTATCTCTCTTTGACTCTAAAGAATTGTCAAGATGTTAGTTGATAGAACAAAGCTGAATTTAAAGAAAAAAAAATTAAATATCCAGTCCTGTGTAATTTATAAACCAGGACATTTGGTATTAATCTGCCTTCTGCAAAATTAACCAATACCGACTTTTGGGAAGATGTCCACATTAAACAGAGAGACACTCTATGGAAGGCACAATATACAGCTACAGCCAACTTGGGTTCAAGTCCAAATGTTAAAATGTTCTTTCTCCAATTAAAAGGGGGCTTTTTAATAAATTCTGGAACATTTTCCTCCAATAATCTCCACATGTACTTTTTATAAATGTAAACACTAGCTGTTGCTATGCCCTGATTTTATTTTAACCTGAGCTGTATTTGCTATACCTAAGGATAATTCACATATAGCAAAGAGCCCTAATATTTGTATTTTAGAATAAATATTATGAATATCTCTCTCAGGGGAAGAAAATGTTTAGATAACCTGCCTTTCACACGGAAAAGCTGGCTGTTGAACCTTCAAGCCAGCAGTTCTTCCCTGTCTTTCTAACAGAGAGACAGTACTACATATGAAAATTCAGTGCCTCCTGGCCATACTTAAGAAACCCTATTTCTTTGTAAAAGAGGGAGAACGTATGGAAGCTGTAAATAAATAATGATTGCCAAAGATCAGAGGAATTTTTACACAAGACCAAAGCAATTTAAGCTCATTCTTTGATACAAACCATTAATAATTCAATACGGTAATTTTGGTATTGCTAGAATTCTTAACAATTGAACTGATCTCCAGGTTGTTAGCAGATGAGTAAGAATTATGTTATTAGTAGCTGACCTCTGCAGAAGTCATATGATTCAATGTATAATTTAAGCATTAGGTGTGACTTTCTAAGAGGCCCTGGAAATCTCTGTGAAAACACCACACTTCTTATTTGATGACAACATACTGTTCAGTTCTTTAACAAGTATTTCATGTCCACTTGTCAAAGGCAATCACTGAACTACTCCTCTTCAAGTAATTCAGAAGTTTGATTCCAAATATGATACCTTAATGAAATAGCATGCTGGGTATCAGAGAGAAAAATCAGCACATCTTCTGCCTACTATCTTTTCCAACAGAAATATCTAGAATAATTACATACTCACTAAGAAAGACCTAATACTTTTATAAACATCTAAAATTCAGTCCTATGGTGGGGACTCAGAATTCTACTTCAAATGAAGAAAGACTATGGACATCATTGATTTCTTCTTTGCAGGAAGATTATTTTGCTTTAACACTGTCCTGCCAACTCTCAGGCACTGTGAGCTAGACCTATCAGAGAGGATCCCACCTCACATGTTTTCAGGGCAGCATCCCAGGCCCCAGTCCCTAGCAGTGCCCACACCAGCACAGAGAGCAGAACTCGCCCCTTGCCCATCAAGTAGAAGGGAGCATGTGTTGTTTCACAAAACCGGGAGTGTTTCTTCCTAATGGGATGCGTAGACCAGGGAACATCCTTCATCTTACCCTCTCTCTCTCTTGCAGTCCTTTAAATCCATGGCCCTTCCTCTGTGATGGGACTTGCCTTACCCATCAGATAAGGTAAATCTCAACACCCTTCTTAGGCAGTCATCTTGCCATATGTTTCACCTCGTCTTCAGGCCAGAGAAGGGGTGCCTCACACATCAGAGGACAGGAACACTGACAGATACATGTGTGTGAGATGAGTAAATAAAATTAATTGATCAAGCCTTCATACAGGAACAAAACAGTAATACTCAATTCAGAGTACTGTCAGGCAAAATAGTGATCCAGGAAAGTCTGCTAATCTATGATCGGTTTCTGTTAGCAATCCAGTCTTGTTTATTGCCAATAATGTTCTTTTACTGGGCTTTTTTCTTCAGGTAACTTTATAGCAGCCAGTGGATTTCTGTCTAAAGTTCAGGCCCCACAGAAGAGTATGCTTCCCTTACCAAATGATTTCCTTTCTTTTTTTTTTCTTTTATTCACTTAATGCTAATAATAATCTGCAATTTTTTTTAAATAGCTAGTGTGTAGGCAAATGCACTTTTAATAACAAGTAAAGGATCCAATTTCAACTGCTTTGGAAAAGAAAATAAGAGAAAAGAAAAGAAAGAAAAGGGAAAAAAAAAAGAAAAGGGAAAAAAAGAAAGGGGAGGGAAAGGGAAAAAGAGAAAGGGGAGGGGAAGGGAAGAATAAAGACAGCATAAACAGTAGTGAGCTGGCAAAGCAGTGAACTTCTAGATGTGCCTTAGTTTATCTTCAGGCAGGGTCAGTTAGCATATTTCGGTTCTGGCATGTGCATTCATCTTCTGAACAAGGTGGAAATTCAACATAATGAGCATCTGATCATCCATTACAAATAAGCCAGATATGCCCTGTTATTTAATTTGCTCTTTCATAATTTCGTCCAGTATATATTGCTTTACACTATACCAGTCAGTCTAATGGAGAAAGCTTGTCTTCATCCTTTTCACTTTCCCTACTGGTAAATGGATTTAGAAAAAGGAACGTAGTCTATTATTCAAAGATGGTTTCTAAGATGGTTCACAACAGGTTAATGAATGATATCTAACACTCATATTAGACCAATCACATTAATAACAGAGAAGACCACCTGAGGGTCATAGTGCTAATTGCATAGGAGGTCCAGCCAGACGGCATCTTTATCTTAGAATTCAAGAGGCACCCAGTTTGACTAATCACCCACAGTGTGTTTGCAATTAAAATAACACTATATTAACCCTGCCAATGTGAAGTATCAATATTTTATGTGGGGCTTGACAGTTCTGAGCTGAACATTTGTAGTGCTTGATAGTACTCGCGTAGGAAGCACACAGCTTTTGTTCTGCTTTAGGCTGCAGCCAAGGAAGTTTCACAGGGGAAAATTCAGAGGGGGTATTTTTTTCAGAAATTTAATTTTCTTCTATTATTTGTAAGAATGGTTTTAATATCATCAAAAATAGGTGTTTTGTACCTTAAGTTGCTTTATACACCACAACACAAAATCTGTGGTGTTTCAGAAACTGAAGAAGATCTTCTAGAAATCAATGGAAAGACTCCTCTGACTCATTTAGCTCCACCCTGAACTGAAGGAAATGAATAGGAAATTGAATAGGAAATAAAAGGAAATGTTTCCTTTTAGTATAACCCAGTCTGATTGTTGCACAAAGTGGACACAAGGCATGTTGCATTAACAACAGCTCCATGTATGAGGCAGATCTTCTCTGGTTTAATTTGTCATGTATATTCTCTCAGTCATGTGAGCCTCTGATTTACATATGTAAAACCTATTAATCATTTTAACTTGCAGACTGAGGTCCATTTTCCAAATCTGATTGTCAAAGAAGACACTGGTTCTTCCTCCTTAACCCACATCTCCAGTTCCCACCGATACTCTGCCCAACTCTCATGTAGATCTGATTTTCGTTTACATTACCACTGTTACAGTTGTGAAAGCTCATCCGTAGCAAATAGCCACTGTTATCTGAAACACACTGAACCTGCATCATTTACAACTTAAAAAGAATCATTTCATAACTTTTTAGATGTTCTCTAAAAGGAGCATTTATCTGAGAGCCAGATGGTTTTTTGAATTTCACTAAACATGTAAAAAAAAAAACCAAAACAAAACAAAAAACTGCAAGACACTTGAAAATGTCTGTTCACAATGAACAAGCACTAGCTTGTTTGCTGTATTTGAGACATGATGTGTTTTTGTGAGAATGGATTTTTTTATATATATTATTTGTGTCAGTAGTCTGAACACTTTCAAATGTTTGTCACTTGATGGTCTCTACATAATAGGTACAATTCTTATCTGGGTCAGACCTTCCAGTTCAGGTACAATAGCTTAGCTCTCTGAGGCTGAGATTTTTTTCATGTGATAGATTTGTAAAGAACTGAAATCATGCCAAGTAAATGCTTTTCCTCAACTTTTGCAAACAGTTGTGCTTCTGCTTAAATCTCTGCAGACAAAATTATATAAAGCTATTTCCTGTTTTAAAGAACATATTGAGAGAGGCCTGTGAGACATAAAACTAGTAATAGATTTTCTTTTTAGGCCCTTATATTCTTATATCCATTTGCTTCAGAAATGCCTTCCTGAAGATTCCTGTATTTATAAATGTGATCAAGGTTTTTAAATGAGAGACAACATAGCATAATGTAAACTTTGCAGTGAAAAAAACAAAGCCAACAAACAAAATTCATATAGATCAGTAGTTTACTAGGTCATGCTGAACAGTAAAGAAAGGTCCTAATTAAAATCTGACAGAAATGAATTATTTCATTTTGCGTAGATAAATTGGAAACCACTTGGGTTTTTAGTGCCCCAAATCCAAACCCTTTCAAAATAAAAACTAGACTATGAATCTTCAGTTTTTGAAGGACTATGGATATGTTGTTTTGTTTTATATTTCAGACATCTAGAGGTGATCAGAGGGGCTGGGGGATTTTTTTGCTCTTTTGCAGGACAGGGATATTATTTTATAAGATTTGGCCTAGTTTTTTTCGCCTTTTTTTTTTTTTTTTTAATAAGAGCTTTGTTGAACTGCAAAAGGCAAATGTAAGTCCAAATTTTCTTACTGCACTTCAGAGATTCATTGGAGAATCTACAAGACATACAACTGGTATAATTTTTATTTCTATTTCTAGGCATATATTGTATTTCCTCCCAATCAGATTAGTTTCCTAATACAGATTGGCAATATAGATTGCCTGTTTGTTCTTTAATATCTTTTTTTTTTTTTTTTTTTTTTTCCAATGAACAGTTGCTAGAGGTTGCTAGTCCTGACAGGAAAAATACCGAGTCACCAAATAAAGTGTTTAAACTTCCAAAATTCAACATGAAGATTCAAGGGCTACTCTAGTAACATGTGAGGTCTAGAGTGAAGGAGAACTGAGGGAAAATTTGTTCTCTTTCTGTGTGTATGTGTATCTGTGCATTTGGCAGCACCCTCCATCTGTTGCTGATGGTGAGTCTCTTTATGAAGAATCCCAGAGAGTCAGAGCATAGCAGAGAGCAAACTGGTAGGTACTGGGTAGCAAGAAGAATACGATAGAGCGAAGGGATTGGACCTATGCATATGAATCTCACTGGTGGTATACTTAAAACTTTTCAGAAAAGTAAGAAAGGGTTCAGGAAATGTCTCATTGTCTTAAATGCATTGAAATATATATATATCAGGAGATAATATTTTTTTTCTAAAAAAATACTTGTCAGGACATGGAATTATTTCAAATTTCCTCCTTTTTGTTTCCATTTGTTTGTTTATTTTCACTTTTTTACTTTAATATTGTTAATATTAAAAAAGAATCCAGTAGGCAGTGGATCAGTAATTAGAGGTGTTTATAACATTTCATCTATCAACATAAACTTATCAGCTTAGTCTCTTTAACCACAGTAGTGCATAGGAAAGAGAGCATACAGCAGCCTCGTGCTAAAAAATTCACCTCGTGGCTGTTGATGAGTTGATCACCCTCTAAAGTGCCTGATGAATTAGGAATAAGACCTGCATGATAAGAAGGGTTCATTAACATGAGCTTGCTCTCACACCATCATGGATCATGCATCCCTAGACTTCAGGATGACTAAGGGGAGAGGGTGGGAGGCCAGCCAAGCTCTTGCCAAGTGGTTGGTGGAGGCAGGGAGCAGAGCTGTGCTCCCGCTGAGACCTTTGCAGGGTGATAGACTGTGGCATGCTGCAGACTGTTCAAGCCCTTTGTTGTTAACTCTGCATGGAACTGAGTACCATAAATATAGAGAGTCTCACAGAAGTTATTTGTCATTATAAGTTCACTTGTTTTCCTTCAAAGTATGTTTTCAAATGTTATTTAAACTTCTGTGGTCTGGAAAAAATCCATATGTGAGTGTGGGTATTTCCTGATTTCTTCTGGATAAGAAATACCACAGTACAAGAGAAGGAATTTGGGCTTGATTCTCCTCTACAAATATTGGTATAGGTACAGTGGACCCTGAGGAATCTCACCTTGTGTAATCTCCACCGATAGTCCCTTCTGGAAGCGAATCATGAAAACTGAATTCTGAGAGATCCTGATGATACTCCTTTTCTGAGGAGCATCAGACTGAACTGATACTGCTTTCTGTTGTTGTATTCCAATGTCCACTCTCCTGGAAAGACTATGAAAATCACAAAGGATCTTGTATGCTATGATAAACCAGAATCAAGCCCTGGGTTTCCTTCTTCCCACTTCTGTCTGAAAACGTAAGTTGCCTATAGGAACTACTTTGCAATCTTGTTGGCATTGTAGACATTCCATTTATATGCTGTAATTTTTTTTACATTTAAATTTAATTTCTAATCAGTATTAATTAAAAAATTTCTCAGAATTTCTGGTAAATTTTAAGAAAGTAACCTCTATTTGGACTTCATTTAAGGTTTACAGAACAGAATTTTAGATTTAAAAGTAGGCAGAACAGAGGTGCTGAAACAGCAGTCATTTCAAACATACACACTTTCTTCAGGGAAGGAAGATGTGACGTTTTATTTTATTAGCAAATCCTTAAAATTTAGAATAAAATTCTTCATAAAATTTAAGAATCATAGAACCACAGAATATTAAGGGTTGGAAGGGACCTTAAAGATCACCTAGTCCCAACCCCCCTGACATGAGCAGGTACATCTCTCACTATACCCTGTTGCTCAAGGCCTTGTACAACCTGGCCTTGAACACTACCAGAGTTGGGGCAACCTGTTCCAGTATCTCACTACCCTCACAGAAGAGAATTTCTTCCTAGTATCTAGCCTAAATTCCTCTGCTTTCAGTTCGTACCCATTGCTTCTTGTCCTGTCACTGCAGTTCCTGATGAAGTGTCCCTCACTGGCTTCCTTGTCAGCTCCCTTTAGATACTGGAAGGTTGCTATGAGGTCTCCACACAACCTTCTCTTCTCCAGGCTGAGCAGCCCCAACTTTCTCAGCCTGTCACTGCACTGTCTGGAACTGTGTTTCATTGTCAAGAGATTGAAATACTGTATTCTATTCAAATGATCTTAAGCTGAATTTTTTTGGAAAAACAGGTTGCCCTGGTAAGGTTGTAGTTCTGAATTAGAAGTGAGGGGGAGCAAAAACATGGTTTGGAGTTAAACAAAACGTTATGTTTTGAGATTTCTTTGTTGTTTATGTTTTCCTTTTAAAAAATGACTTTAAAATTATCATGGAATGAAACTAAAATTTAGGTTTATTTGAACTGAAAATTAATATGCTTATTTTGAAAATAGTGAGGAGAAACTTTTCAAATTCATTTGCATTATGAGTAGAGAGACATCTTGTAAGGTAGTAATCTGAGTATTGTTATGCCTTGCAGAATAGAGTAAAAATCAAAAGGAAAATTTTTAACAGTTTAGGGGTTTTTTTGTTTTCTTTGTTTGGTTGGGGTATTTTTCCCCAAAGTTATAAAGGTCAGTTTTAAAAGGTATGACACACAAAAATGTAAATGAGCACTTTGGAGAAATTATCAGTGAACCTGAGAACTGAGGATAGACACAGAAGCAACATGAAATTTCTCAGTAGGCACCTATGAGTATTTCAGATTTTTCTATCTGATCTCTCCTCTTTCTAAGTGATTTAGAAAACACATCTGCTTTGAATTTCAGCACATGCCATATCTGCATTGAGAACTTCAATTTCTAAGGATTAAATTCAAAATACTTATATAGCTGTGTCCACATTGTCTTGAAATAGCTAGAAAGCTTCAAGTATATCTAATAGATACTATATATGTTTAGTGTCTAATTAGTATCTCTAACATAACCCCTCTAATGAACTAACTAGAGAGAAGAGGCATAGAAATTTTGATCTCTAAGTGTAAGCAGTCACTACAGTTTATAGCTTCTGCTTTGTTCTCTTTAACCTTATAAGTAATTTAAGGTCACAGCACTCCTGTCTTCCACCACATGCTCCTTCCTCTTTATGACTTAGACAAACTGAAAAATAATTCCACCAAAAAAAAACCTTTCTGCTTTTCCTCTTTCCAGCACAAGAAAGATATGATTAAATATATGGCCATAAACTGCACTTATCTATCTGCCTATATCTTTTTAGAGGTTTCGGAAATATTCCCAAGATTTCAGTATAATATACTGTCTCAGGTGTTGACTTTGCCTAGATTTAGACAACTAACTATCTGTTGTGCCTCTGGAAATAGTTCTTTTTTATTTTACCACAAACTTTAAATAAACTCAGTAGAAAACTCCAGGATACAGGGATGCTTTTTGTCACGATGACACAGTTTATATGTACAGTATGAGACTCATGTTTCCAAGAGCGATTAAGATGTTCTGAGTTATATCACTCTGTGTTTACATTTGGATATTTTCATTCATGGATTTATTTTAGAAATGTACACTGCATTTCAAAACATAATTGGCCTTTCTCCACCTTATTTAAATTCACTTGATGAATATATAAACTTAGCAACCAAGGTTTCTTAAAGTTAACTTTTGGATTTTGACCCCGTGGGGAATATTCATGTAATCTAATGTAGTTGTTCTGAATAATATCCTAATTAGAAGCCTAAGGTAGGCTGAAGTTAGGAGTCTACATGAATCAGAGGGACATAGGCATTTCCCGAATATTATTCACACAAATCAAGTTAGATGGATGAAAACATTTCAGATAAAGATTTTCTCACCATTTAACATTACTGTTTGCCTTGAGTGCTTGCATTTCTAGGTAAATTTTGAAGAAAACAAGGCAAAAAGCTTGTTTTCTTTATTATGTTTAGAAGGGTAGCAGTGTAAGTCTACCTTACATTTCTCTGCCTGTGCTTTTATCTAGGGAAGATACTGTAGCTGGATTTCGCATGTATATTGCTGTGCCTCTAGAATTCAGTCCCTTGGGTAAAATTATTATGGAGCTGAAATGCCTTGTTCATATAATGCTCTGGCACTGCCTATAGCCAAATGCAGGAGTAGTTTTAGGATCAGAATATTGGGTAAATGACTGCTTGGGAAGATCATGTGATTGTTGACAGCACTGGAACTGAAAGATGAAAGGTTCTTCACAGAGGATTGCTTTCTCTCCTGCTCTTGGGCCACAACAGTGCATGTGATGAACACACTGGGCAGTTCCATGGATAGTAAATTATATCCTGCTCTCTCCCTCAGATATATGCAAAGTATGTCAGAAACTATTCGGGGAAGCCACAAAATTTAGTCTGTTTTGCTATTTAATTGTATTACCACCTTAGGATCACATGGGAATTTTGTGGAAGGAGCTGAATGGACTCAATACTGAATTTTTAACTGAGGGCAAACTTATTCAGATCCATCTTTTTTCAAAGAGTCTGTAAGTCATTGTGCCAAGCTGTGATTTTTATAGAAGTTTAAGGTACTTGCCTTCCAAGAAACATTAAGAGGTACTTGAATGGTTATTGCTGTTTCAATGAAATGCTATAATCCTGTAAGTCTATATTAATACTTTTACTGATAGGATTTATCAATTGCCTAGATAAGATTTTTGCATTCCTCTCCAACAGACATACTTGTAGCATGGTAAAGGTGACTTTATAGAGCAGAACAACATCTTAAGCTCTCTTTTAAGGTAATAATGTCACATTATTCCTAGTAGTAGGAAGTAGGTTGGGTTTTGTTATGGTAAAAGTTTTTAGTCCAATAGTCCAAATATTTGCCATTCAGCTAAGATGAAAGAAGGAGGATTTCTTCCTTCTCTCTATTTACACGAACACAGGGACTGTGAACTAAGTTCTTGGGGTAGAATATTTCAAGATAGATCTCTCTTAATCTCTTCTATTTAAATAGTTTTACAAAGTATTCAAATATTCCTGGATTCAGGACCTGGAATTCAGATTTATACTTGTAGAGGACAGCTCAGAGTGCCAACATAGAGTCACTGTACTTTTTTTTTATTTTGTTTGAACTGAAACAAATTATCTAGTTCACTAAAAATTATATTGTTTTTAGGTCCAGTCATCAAAAAGAAGTTCAGTTATTCATGCAGTCCCATTTATCCTGGAAAAAGTTTTGTGACACCATAATGATATTAAAACAATAGGATTCATGTGCTGTCTCATTATATGTGTATAAGATATAGGATTCCAAAACTCTTCCAGAAATAAATAGAAGTGTCACCACAAATTCTTTTTTATGTATGAAGATTTTCCATTAGTTTGTAGATGAAAAATCAGAAAGAGAATAAGAGAGTGTGATTACAGAAGAGAACTCAAATAGCATATTAAATCTTGGAAAGAATGTTTCATTTTTATTGTGTCTAATACTAGTCTGAGAGAAAGAGTGGGATACCTTTATTAAACTAAAATAAAGCAGCATTCATCCATAATTCAGAGCTTAATGCAATGATTTCAAAGTGCCACAAAGACTATCTTGAGTATTATTTTAAGCTCTCTTCTAAAGCACGGTGTTAGTAGTAACGTTTCTGTCTAACTCCATCGTCTTAACAAGGGCTGCTGCTTGCTACAATATCTGATAACTACCTGTACTGTCAAAACACCCTCAGCAGGCACTTCTTCCCAACAAAACTCACAACATGTTATTATCACAGCATTTTTTCCTAGTATTTTCTTATTCTGCCCTTATTAAAAAATAAAGTAGAGCAACATTCTACTTCAACTGTTCAGTACTAAAAAAATCTCTTCTATCTATCACTACCATGGTGATGCAGTAACCTCGTGAACAGCTGTCATCGAAGAGATACAGTTGGGAATTTTCTTGAGAATGTTTTTATCAGGATAGACTTGTTTCTTGAAACTGAAACTGTTTTTTTTTTCAAGATGGTATGTACCTGTTTTAATAAGATGAGAATTTCTGATCAGTGAGAAAGAGACAGATGCACTGACACACTTCATCTGGCCCATTTAGGGTATTTAATCCATGAGATGAGCCTGGGGACAGATCAACATTTGATGTGCCCTTATTTCACAAAGCATTGTAGAACCGTTTCAACTTGCATTTACAGTTGAGAGTTTAATGAATGACACAGGGAGGTTCTCTGAATGTCTACATACAGAGTTTACCATAGCACTGCCAGCCTACAAAGTAGCATGGACTAATTAAAAACTCAAAGCAGTATGATTGTGTCAGGCTGTTGCTGACACATGGTTTAACATGGTTTACCTGTGCTGAGGACTGGAGTATGATATATTATCGGCACTGCTGCTCTCTTCCATGCCTACACTACTTTGGGGTAGTGTCAATATGCCATGCACCACATCAGGTCAGCTATAGCTGAGCATCTCTCAGCCTCTTCAGACAGAATCCTGCTGTGGACTCTACCCTCCTGTTGATTTTCTTTTCCTACTCCTCACTATTTTTTTTTTCTCTTTTTTTATTTTCTGTTTTGTTTTGTTTGTGTTTGTTGTTGTTCTCCTGGTTTAGAGCAAGAAAACTTAAAGAATCTTGTAAAACTTTCCTTGGATGAGAAAATAGTCTCCCTGCTGCTTCTGAATATTACAGTATCTGGAAGAGTAGAGAGAAAGTAGGAAATTGCTAAGGAGTCTGCAGTGTATATTTATAACATGGGTCTGTTAACCATAGCCAGAAGTTTGTCTCAAAGCATGGTTTAAGCATGAGAACTGCTGAGTGAAATCCTTAAAGCAGCATATCTCTGTCTTCTCTGTGTTGTAAACATGTGGTCCCTGTAAACATTACCGATATTACATCTGCAGTACACAGTGGTGAGTAAAGGCAGAAAATAACTAGTGATGATAGATAATAAGTGGTGCATTCATCCATGGTCCACAGAACTAAAAAACTAATAAAAAGTCTTAAGATCTAAGCTGATGCTTAGATGTCCTTTGCTTTTGAGACTAATTCTCCTTTTACTAGAGTACTGTACAGCAACATCTTCTTTTGAAGATATACATGATGCTTAAACTCAGCCCCAAGTTTAAAAGGTATAAAACACAATGAAAATATTAATACATAAAATGTACTGCCAGCACCACAAGAAATAAAGAAACTTTACGAAGTCCAGTTTTTTCAACTTTTCTGACAGCCTCTGTTTCTAGCCCTTTAAGTTTTAAAGAGGAGTCAAAATAGACATTTGCTAATTTTGATCAACTTTGACTTGACTGCTGGTTTTAAAGAATTATTAGTTTAAATCTCTGTTAGACAAAGCACATACAAGTTAAGTGACTCTCTTAAGGACATACAATATATTCATGACAGGAATCCGAATGACCTGATTTTCACAACTAATCTGTAAGCAATAAATACGTTCTTAATATCTAAATTTTAAGCCAAGGCTTCATCTTCTTGTCAGAAGTTACACTATGTATTGTTAGTTTTTCTTATTTTTCTGCTGATTGTCCTTCTTAAGGAGGCCCTTAGCAGTACTATTTCCAGCTAGCAACTGGTTTAAAACATAAAGAAGATTTGGCAGGATTATTTTTTTTCCACTTCTCATGTCCTTTCACCTAATAGCAGAATAACGTTCTACTTACAGGGGTGGTAGCTTTTAGCTCAATGTTATGCTATCATCAGTATTTGTCTACCTCTTCTTACCTTGCTAGAGATTTAAGTTCCAAGAACACCTCTGACTTGCTGGTTAACTGTTTTTTTCTTTTGCAAAACCCAGCCTTCTTAGGCCGAGTGAAACCTTTACGTAGGCATTCATAGGCTTTATTTTCACCCTCCTTCTCAAAACTTGCTCTTTTCTGAATCTTTTAGTATGTTTTTCAAATATTCAAGCTCTATAAAATGAAACTGAGTGGGTGTGGGGAGGGGGTAGGCAGATTGGTACCCACCACCACCAAAACAACTGACTTGTTTTCGCTGGCTTCTAGCGAAAGTTGAGACCTTAGCTTTGTTTTTCCCTCATCCTATGCTTTGGCATGAAGCATCCAAAATCTAGATTGCTGGACTTATTCATGGCATTTCAAAGAGAGCATCATTTGGGCCATACATTAACAAGCAGGCAAATAATAATAACACACGTGGAAGCAAATGAATGTTTTGCTTGTTGAAAGAGAATGAGAAAGTCAGACAAAGACCTGGGCTCTATGTCCTTGCCCTTCACAGCAGCAAAAGAAATAATGTTATGAATAGCATTTAACTTGAATTTGTAGCAAACTGCTGCTTTTATCATAAACAATTGCCAGATGGTATACATTATCTTCCTTTTTTCTCCTTTCACAAAAGCAGCATTAATTGCAGAGCAGCCCAGGGCTCCACTCAGCTCATCAGTGTGATAACACTTCATGACCCTGATTAGCCGTCAGTCTACTCAATTAAAAAGATCATTTAGACATTCACCCAATCATTTGCCTATCGAGCCACCTGGGCCTCAACCAGGGGCTCCATTTTTAACATTCTCCTGCCCTCTCTCATCTCGCCTAGCTTTTTTACATATCTCCAAAAGACGTAATTGAATTAAATAAAGCGTCTCAGGGGCAGCTGCAACATCTGCTGTTTGTGGTATGTCAAGCCTTCAGCATTAAAAACAGTTACATATGCTCCAAATTAGCAGGTCGCAGAGATGAAACAGTCGATGATAGTGTTTTTGTGCCAGCGTGAGAAGCAGCTCACAGCTGTGTGCAATTTACAATTAAAGGCTTTATCAGAGCTCAATTGTACTAGTGAATCAAGTGGTGAGAGGTCAGTTAGTGAATTAGACCAATTAGAGCTTGTACAGTTAAATTATCTGTCTTATTACCTACTGATAAACAGCCTTGTCATATCTTTACTCAGATGATGAAGCTTGAAAGTGTTTTATGAGGTGATACTGTACTTTTGTGTCTGTGTGTAATGGAACTCAGTAGCTCAGCAAAGTTAATCTGATGCAACAAGCATACAGCAGACAACTTCTTAAACTGAAGAGGGAAAAAACCCCAAATGCCTGCAGTTAGAACCTTTAATTGAAATTAGGTTAGGACAAGAATTAAGATTATACATGTTGGC
This sequence comes from Platyrinchus mystaceus, assembly GCA_035041135.1. NCBI lineage: Eukaryota > Metazoa > Chordata > Aves > Passeriformes > Tyrannidae > Platyrinchus > Platyrinchus mystaceus. The sequence goes on from JAWWLV010000088.1 coordinate 27,707,036, forward strand.
TGTGTTTCAATATTTTTCCACTTGCTAAAGTCTAAATTCATAAAGTTAGCAGTGGGAAGTGTTATACTTCCGATTTCTAGGTTGGAAGGGTTTTTTTTTAATTACTGTGTTGCTCTCTCTCACTCCCACTCTGAAGGAGAGATGGGATGCAAAGGAGAGAATCTAATAAAGTCAGGCTCTGATTTCATACTATAAAATAATGCAGTAATAATGGACAAAGACAGAAACTGCTGCTTCTTAATCTCAGGATTTACATGGTTTTGGAAAGCATTACTTGTAAGCCTGGACAGAGATGACTGAAGATGGGGAACTGAACAAAGGTGAGCCACTGAAACATTTTCAGAAGTATTAGGCATACAAGCGTATGTAGTATTAAGCATCTATTATTGCTATGTTATCCTTCTACGTGAACGAGACATGAGCTGCACCAGGGTATGGCGATGCCAAATTTATAGGCACCTGGCCCTAAGAATGAGAAACCTGCTGTCTGGTGCTCTATATAATTTGGAAGTGGGGGAAGGGAATAGGGAGTAGTGGGGATTAAGATTAAAGTTGTATGATAGTTTGACAGTGCTGCATGTCAAATTCTGCCTTTTTAAGGCAACAGTAACTGAGAACCAGAAATCTCAGAAACCTTTTCTTGTAAGGGACTATCTGTGTTTTGTTCTTGAAAATGAAGTAAGTATCACACATTTCTTTGTTAATCAAACACTGGTAAAGTTATGATGCCATTCTCTTACAGAGAAAATCCTAGAGGTTAGATCATATGCTCAATTCTCTTCTCTGCAGAAGGTAACCAAAGATGTGTTAGGCCATTAGAATGGACTAAAAATATACCTGATTGTCTAACCTAGTAGTCAGGGAATTAGGCTTAAAGAAGCATTGAGCCCATTCCCTAAATTGTATTTCAGTCTTTCCCATCAACTTGTCATTGGATAAAAGGCAAAAAAGTTATCCATTCCCTGTAAGTCCGTGTCCTGTATCACTCTTCATTCTTCACAGTAGCACAGAACTGGGAGGAAGGAAGAATGGTGAGCAGCTAGAAGGTGAACAAGCTGGCCTGTAGGACATCACACAGCAGGATAGCTGGCACACTAAGGGTTAAATCTGTGTAAACAAAGGAGAATGTCTTACTTCAAGGTTTGTAATTGGAAACCTTTCTAAGTAACTTTTCTACGTTGTGTGGAGCTACACTATTTGAGTATGTTCAGATGCAAGTCTAAACAGAAATTAAATACTAGCCACTTATTAAAGGCAGATTTGTTCAGGGTGGGGACATACTTTCATTCCACCCTAATATTTTCTTGGTGTAAGCATACATTTTTGGAGTGGTCTTTTGATCATGCTTAATGCAGAGCTTCTATATATTCAGGCAAACAGGTTTTGCAAAATGAAGAGGGTAAGTTTCAAACAGATGTCTTGAGATGTCTTGTTAAAGATTGTCTTTGAAATAAATTGAGAAGGTTGTGATGCTGGCAATGAGGGGGCCACAACTCCTTTCTGCCTGTGAATAATGTTGAGTCATTTTCTGCAAGTTTGTGACTTGCATTTAAAGAAACTCTAATCAACCTTGAAATAGCCCTCTTTGAAAGAGCAGATTTAATGTTTCAGTGTTTTCCTTAAGTGCATTGACCTCATTGCCAAGATCAAATGTTTAAAAAAAGCAGTTGAAAGAAAGAGAAGGTTTTGAACTTGCGGATGAATAAAAGAAAGAAAAAGAATATTTTTTGAGAATGAATGAATATATTTTTCAACACTCTTACCCTTCTAAGTAGTAGAGGGTATTCATTCCTTAAGGGGAAGAGAGAAACATAGTCTAAGTAGTCTCAAAACTGCTTAGACTTGAATGTACAGCGTACACTCGGTTAGAACCCTGATCTCCCTATAGTGCACATGCTGCTGGCAGTTATCGAAATTCTTCATCCTCTCCTCCTGTTGCAGTCTTCCAACTTCTGAATGACATTTGCCCTTCATAAGGTTAAAGTGAAAGTCAAAGCCCAGACATCATAACTTCTTATTTTAAATGCTAAATTGCACCTGTTCAGTAAACGCTTAAACAATGAATTAAAGCTGATTTTATTTTTTTTTGTTATTACCTTCATTGTGTTAAAATTGACAAATTACTTTACTCCCATTTTTAAAAGAAATGGGAGTTTCTGCAGTTTTTCATAAAGTGATTTTGAATTTTAAGTATCTTTTACTTTCCAACAGAGGTTAAATCCCTGTGTATGTAGCTCACTGTTAGGCATAAGTGAGATATTACTTACATAATTCAGTCTTAATCTAAAATAGAGATAAAGTAGGAAAGTTGGTTAGAAGCTTGAATATTACAATAATAAGACCATGGTTTTTGACAGATTGATTTATTGAAAATTCTATTCTAAGTACAATATCAGTTTATGGAGAATACAAGACCTAACAAGAGAGACACTCAGAGTTATCAGCAAATAATAATTACTAGTTATCATCTGTTCACTGAGAAAACAGGAGCAGTAAGGGCATTGCATCACTTACTGCACTTATTAAACTCAGCTTGACAAGCCAAATTCTTCACAGCACAAGCTAGAGAAGCTGATCGTGGGCATGAAAACACTATTAGATGGGACACTTTCAGGATAAAAATCTTTTGACATTTAGCTTTTCTCTTTATTTATAGATTCAGATCAAATATTTAAAAACAAAATAGTTTTGACCACCATAATTTGTTTCCCTCCATTTAATTTGTGCTTACTATTTTTGTTATCTACATAATAGAATAACATGGCTCAGTTCAGCTAGTTTTTTTAAAAGATTTTTAGGCCGTATGAAACTGCAGCTAACTCCACAAATAATGGTATTAATGTAATCACATCTCAGCATTGTGCTTTGCATCTGCTCGCTGAAGCTTATGCATCTTCTCTCTATAACTGGCCACTCTTAAATTATCCCAGTGCTCCCTTACCTGTTCCCACAGTACAGAGGAATGCTTCCCCATGTCATTGCATATAAAAACCCCCACCTAATTAATAGCAGGTGCTGGCAGACTTCCTTATTGTAGAAAGTTCTGTTTTTGCGAGGCCGGCAAGCCTGTATCTGTGTACCTGAAAGAAGCAATAGAAGTGCTGTCTTCTTCCTGGCTGACTAAATTTAACCAGCATCTGCTATTGTAGCATGACCTCCTTGCCTATCCTGCAACAGAGCCACAGGATTTAAATTAGTTATAAGGAAGAAGCTCTTTACAATGGGGGTGGTAAAATACTGGAGCAGGTTTCACAGGTGGTAGATGCCCCATCCCTGGTAACAAGGCTCTGGGCAACCTGATGCAGCTGAAGATATCTCTGCTAGTCTGAAACTATTTGTGGTGGTTTTGGCTGGGCCTTCCTTGGTAATCAGTTTGTAACCAAGGAAGTGGCCATACTACCCAGTATTCCATACGATTTTTACGTAAACCAGAGTATAAATAAGAGGGGAGGAGAGGCCTTCGCTCTCTTCCCTTCCGGCGAGGTCTGGAGGCGGCAGATCCCTGCGGCCGGTCCCGCTTCTGTGGAGGAGCGAGGCCTTGTAGGCCTTGGGAGGCGGAGGGTGCCGGTGACGGAGTTTGGAGCGATTTGTGCTATCTCAAGGGAAGTATTAAGGTTTTTCTTTGGCTAGTCCTTTATCAAGTGTGTATACCTGTTTTTCAGTTGTTTTTTTTTTTGTTTTATCCCGTTTCCCTTTCCCCCTTCTCTGTTTTTGGGTGTTGGGTTTTGTATGTTGGGTTTTTTTTTTTAATGTGTATATAGATTTTGTAAATTGTATATCAATGTAATATAATTGTAAATATATTTTTATATATATATATTTCTTTAGCTCTCTCTTTTTTTTCGGTTCTCTTGTTTTTTTTTCTTTTTCCCTTTGGTTTTGGTTTGGGGGAGGGGGGGAGAGCTCTGCAGTGGGGGGGTTGGAGATTTGGCAGGGAGCCAGCTCTAAACCACTACACTATTCTATGATTAAAACTGGTCTGAATTGCTCATGAGTTGCAGCTGACTTGACTTGCTGGCTGGGCATCTTCCACCTGTGCAACTCAGCCACAGCCCTTCTCAAGAGCGCATTGAAGAAACTTGTTTGGGACAACTGAATATTTAAGAACTAGTACACAGTGATGAATATAAATGTTTAAACCATGAATATAAATGTTTGAAGAAATGGAGCACACATGCCTTGTGGCATTTGTCTCATAAGAACAAATCACCCCCCCAAAGAGTAGTGCTTAGATGCTTAAGTAGTCATCTTAGCTTTTACAGATATTGTGAGTTTCTTTAAAAAATCTCTGCATACCCTCTTGCCAAACAGCACTACCACAGGGATCATTTGAATATTAAGTAACAAAAATTTCAATAAAATACAATAAGACACTGAAGTAAGGTGGTTCTGATGGATGCATTTCTTTAGAATGGTAAACTGTGACTCTCAACAATTTGGTTTTCAAGTCAATTTTTACCCATTACACTTTGCCAAAAGTATATCTTTATTAAAACTCCTCAATAGTACTTCTTTTTTTTTTTCCTCACACAAACTCTAGACATTCTTACTTTTCCCTGGCAAAAACTTCTTTCAGTTTGTGTAGTAAATCTGAGTTGTCCAAGGCGTTGTGAGAGCAAAGTCTTTGTCTCCACTAGCTACAAGCATTGATTCATGACTATGAATAACTTTCTTTTTCAGACATTCATAGTAGTTCCTTCCTTTGATTGTCCACTCTACACTATTTTCAGAGTTTCCTGCCTTGTCTTAGCCATTAATATAGAAGCCGGTAAATCACAACAATTTACAATTCAGTTCAATTAACACTTTCATTGTTTGATTTAAGACGTAGGCCTCAGTTTCTGTTGTTTTGCTGGCCATTACAAGAGGCCTTCAGATGTCCTTGCACAAGAGCCAGGGTGATAGAACACGTGCAAGAATCCCAGTTTTCCCAAAATAATTATTCCCCAGTGATGGATCGGAGACCTTAATTCCAGTCTCTAGGACTGCTTCCTGATGTTTTTTCTTAAACATCTCAAGGCATGGGCAAATCTCTGTTATTGTTTTCCTGTCTTTGAAGTACTACTTACACATATGTTGTTTGTATATTTTTATTAACATTCAGTCTGTGTCAAGTGTGATTAAATACAGAAATTAATGAGAATGAAGCTGCATAGAAATCCCAAGTAGAATTTCTTAGTAAGCATTTGGAAATAGTTGGCTAGTGGTCGGTGCCAGAGGTTTGGTAAAAATGGTGATTTTTTTTTTTTTTAATGATATGCACAAAAAGCAGTGTTTCTAAACTGCATCATTGGTATGACAAACCAAGTAGATACCAAGTGCCTCCTCTGAATTAGGAGAAATGTTATCTCTGTTCCTCTACTTGTTCCACGAAAAAATACAGAACAAATCAGCTGCCCACAGTAAATCAGTCCCACCAAAGCAATCTGTGCTAGTTAAAACAGTTTTGCGAAGACGTGAAAGTAGGGGAGTTGCTTAAAAGTCTCACAGCTTTATTGTCTTTTTGATTTGCAAACCCATAATTTTCAACATTTACACTGCTTTCTTTTTACTGGTCATTACATAGTACTAGAGGTACATCAGAGAGGCTTTATTAGAGTTTATTAGTTTATTAGAACAAGTTGTAGACCTCCAGGCAAGTAAATCAATCGATAGATACTAACTCTAAAAACTACTGGATAGATAACTCGGGGAATAACTTACCTATATATTTGTGAAGTTCATTGGTATATACAAAATATAGCAGGTTTTTTCCTCCAACTTTAGATCCTGTTCAGCTATTGAAAATAATAGAAAAATGCAAAAGGGAGAATGAATGAAAAAAATATCTTTGAACTTACCTCATACTTTTTAGAATTATTAAGTCTTTTAGAATGCTTCAATTAATTTAATCCTGCAAAAATCATAACTATTCAGTACTATTTACTGCATTTTTACAGTAAATAGCTTCAAATTGTATAATTGTATAATCTTTTTACCTAGTTATTTGCTTGAAAAGGAAATCTCTAACTCTTTGTTAATTTAGATAAATATAGGGTTTGGATTTGGTTTTTGTTGGTTTTTTTTTTTTTTTATAGGCACAATACCAGACCTTCATATTGCTCATGAAAGTTTAATTCTTGATCCATTATTATTTTTACTCTGTGTTAATAATGTATTAGATGTGCTTATTGCATATCTGTGGATGTATAGATGGGTACACTTTGGTTAGAACAGTCAGAAGTGTTGCTGAGATCACCCTCACTCCGAACGGATTCTAATGCTTATTGGTTTCATGTTTTAAGAAAAATGAGTCAGTACATGAAGGAATTTTATTCAAGATGTACTTATTAGATGTGTTGCCTCAGTGAAGGTTATACTTTTGGTATTGATCATACCACTCTCCCCTGGTGTACAGATGATTAATTCCCTATTAACTCATAAGATAAAACTAACCCAAGGAGTACATTTTAACAAGTGGTAGTGCTTCAAATGCACACATAACCCCTATATTAAAAGTAACTCCCCCAATGCCTTTTGTGTGCATGTTACCTGCTTACCTTGATGTATTTTTTTCTCTTGACATAACATTTTTCCTTGATTTTGCCAAATAACTCTGCTTTATTCTTGCTGTGATACCAGATATATGCTCTTTGCATTTTTTATATCACTTTTCATAGTGGTATGTTTAGAGCTGCTTTTAAAAGTTAGATGAAGTTTTCAAAAATTGGGATTCTGCAAAATTTTGCTGATGTTAGAAGTTTCTGTTTTTCTGAGAGCTGTTAATTAGTAGCCAGTGGGAACAATATGTATATAAATATCACAAGTTCTTGCTCTGACCAAATCTAACTTGTGAACCTGTGTGATTCTTGAAGCAAGGTATCTTGACTGAAGGCTATTTTGAGTGACACTCAGTTGCACCTGTTGGAGAGCTTTACCATGTATATGAGGCCTAGAGGAAAAGCTCTTCTTTAGCCAAGTGATTTAATGTTTTATGTAACCTTTGAAAGACCACTAGTGGCCAGCGCCAGAAAACTTTATCATGCAGATCTCTATCAGGAGACTGAGAGGGTCTTAATTCTAAGTGGTCTCAGTGATCTTGTCTTGCTGAGGAAATGACAGAGTAGAAAAGCTCAGACCTTGGCCTTTTTGCATGTGTTTTATGTATGTAAGGGAAAGTTCAGAATGGTGGTGACTTCCTCCTGAAGTATAGGAAAAAATAAACCCCAAAGTACCATCAATACTTCCAGCTGCAGGCACATTTCCCAATTACTCATCAGTTTGCCACACATCAGCTGCTGTCTGTAAAGCCATTTCTGCAAGATGTGTGTTTAGAAGAAAACTTGGTCACGTGATGAAGCTCTAGCACACTATACAACTTGATTAGTGCTATGATGAAAGTACTTTGTGTGCCAGTCTCTGTAAGATTTAATTTTTAATTACTTCTCCAAAAGGTATTAAAACTTGATATCATTTCTGTATTATCGGCCATGATCCAGTTGTCAAAAATTATCGTTATTAGTGAACCTTATAAGCATGTGGTTTTGTCTTTTCTTACAGAACATGAAGCTGTGAATTAGTATAAACCCATTAGTCCTCACTGTGACATCTCATGAGATGCCAACACATCAAACATGAGGCTGATTACTAAGTCAAGGCTTTTTCTGTGTCCATTTCTGTGTAAGGGTTCTATCCAGGCTCACAAAGTAGGATTACTTGGCAGTATGAAAGGATTGGTGCATCCTGCAGCAAGAATCAAATAAGCACAAGTTAAGATAGATTTATAGTGACATTACAGAGAAGTAGGTAGGTGTCTTTCTCATTACATCTTTTTATTTTAAATTTTTCAGTAAACCCATTTTTTCTGACAAGCTACTTACTATAAGTTATTGTTTTAAAATGTTGGGGCTGCATAGTATGAGAAATTTTAGGTAAAACATTTCTTGAGTTAGTAAAGACCCTATTTTTTGGGTGAAATATATTTGGCAGCAAAATAAAATTAAGTAGGTCCTACCTTAAATGAGTAATATTTTGGACAGCGTCAGTTTCCTTTATTCAAAACTCTTCTAACAGAAGTTTAGAACTAGTTTCATACTACATGAAAAATAAATTGGGACATAAAATGACAATGTTTACTGGTTTTGAACAGTGTCTGTCTCCTGAATATTGTTCTCTGCTTTTAGCCAAGCATTTTGTATAAATAACAAGAATGTGGATTGTTTAAAAACATTTCAAATTAGCTTAAAACATTCGGATTATTTTGGCTTGACAACACTACTGATTTTTAGTGCTCTGAATGTAACCTTTAAAAGCAGGGTCCTAGAGAAAAATTTGAAATTATGGATTTCCTGAAACATTCCATAATGCTTGTTTAAAATGTTTTAGGTTGACAATAATATTTAACTTATTGTTAAGATGGAAGAATAATATTAAAGGACAAAATAAGGTGAAAAAGAGGTTACCTGAAATTGTTTGCAATATATTTTTATATATGTTTCTGTATTTGTTAATTTATTTCTAATTTTAATGGTAGAAAATAACCCAAAACATCTTTGAAGTCTGCTTATGCATCACTTAAACTCATCTTTACTGAATTTCCTGAAGTGTATATATGATTTTTTGAAAAGAATACACAAATATATATATATGTATATATATGTATATATATATATATTTTCCATAATTAGGGAGGCTATTCATGTTCCCCACCTTATCTGTAAAATAGCTCAAAGAATCCTGTTCCTTGAACAGAATTCATCTGTAAGTCCATCTTGCTCACTGTCCAGCAGTGGCAATAGGAGAAGACCTCTAGCCTGATCACTAGCTGTGGTATGCTGCCCTAAAAAATTATCAGGTAAGGGGCAATAGAGGATGTATCCCCACCTATCCCCTTTGGTATCTGCTTTTGAATATGGTTGTCCATTATTTTGTTTAATATCTCCTCTTGAACATGTTTTTTGCTCCACCTCTGTCTTTGGCAGGAAGTTGCAGTTACAAAGTTACCCTTTGTATAAAGAAGAATTTCCTTGTTTTAAACTACGTTATGAGTTTCATCAGGTAATCCTAGTTCTAAGTAGTTAGGCTGTCTGTCAAGACAGCTGCATTATGCCATTAATAATTTTATTTGTTCTTCTCTTGCTTTTTCTGACTCTACTATATCCTTCAGATAGGGAGAGTACTGTATGCAGTTATATAGTGACAATATTACATTTTATGTCCATTCTAAGTTATATTTTTGATGACGCCTAGCATTTTTTTGTTGATTTTTCTTTTTGGCATCTGTTGCACTTTGAGTCAATGGTTTTAGAGAACCGTTCATGATGGCTCTGACATTTCTCTATTCTGAGTGGTATCACAGAATCACAGACTATGCTGAGTTGGAAGGGACCCACGAGGATCACAGAGTCCGACCCTTAGCCCTGCACAGGACCATCCCCAAGAGTCACACCATGTGCCTGTGAGTAGCATCCAAATGCTTCTTGAACTTTGTCAGGCTTGGTGCTGTGACCACTTCCCTGGGTAGCCTGTTCCAGTGCCCAAACACCCTCTGGGGGAAGAACCTTTTTCTAATATCCAACCTAAACCTCCCCTCACACAACTTCAGGCCGTTCCCTCAGATCCTGTTTCTGGTCCCCACAGAGAAAAGGTCAAGGTCTGCCCCTTCTCTTCCCTTCACAAGGAAGTTGTACCTGCAATGACGTCTCCTCTCAGTCTTCTCCTCTCCAAGCTGAACTGATCAAGTGACCTCAGCCGCTCCTCATACGGCTTCTCCTCAAGGCCCTTCACCATCTTTGTTGCCCTCTTTGGACACCTTCCAATAGCTTAATATCTTTCTTATATTGTGGTGGCCAAAACTGCACACAATATTCAAGGTGAGGCCACACCAGCATGAGGTTTTCTTTTACCCAATGCAGAGCAGAGAGCTTAAAAAAGTTAAAATATGGAACTCTTTCATAAGGAAAGTCTACTGACTGCAAGACAGATTTCAGCAGTTTATTTGGAAAGGCATTTATAAAGGAAGTAAAGCTGCAGCTTCTGTAAGTAACACTTCCTTCTATCAAAGGGTACTATTTAAATAGCCAATATATCAGAGCATCTGTATATATAAGGCTCTTTCCTGAGTAACCTGCAAAAAAATTATTTGACATCTTATCAAATTTTCAAGATATTAATACAGAAGCCTTTCATTTGCTTTTTGTGCAGGATGAATGGCACTTGCTGTAGCCACATTACATCATAATACAGCATTTGGTCAGTGATCTGTGTTTTGAAACTGCAGAATCAGTTCAATGCAAATATCACAGAATAATTGCTTAACCTCTCTTCCCCTTGTTCAGAGCACTTCAGTGTTAAGTGTAAAATGAGCCAGAGTTATGATTTCTGTTAAATCAATAAAACCAAAGGATTTGTGACCAAAGCCTTAATTGTCTTAAGAAGAGCATGTATGCCTCTTAAACTAATGAATCAAATATTATTGGCTTCTTTTCCCCTTAAAACTTTTGAATACTTCATATTTTTAAATAGAACAGTAAATGTTATGTGTGTTAACATTTTTACAAATTATCTGTGATTTTATGCTTTGGACTATGACACTCATTACTGGACTTGTGTCCTACCATTTCCGTTTGTCCATGATAAATGTGTATAGATGAACCAATTCTGCATTTTTGTTGGGCTGTTTGTTTTTTTTCATTTCTTCAGAGTGTATGATAAAAGACATTAAATCAGCATTACTAATCACATCCACCATGTAGATAAGCAGATCTTTCCTAATACTGATTTCAGACACTTGACCAGTGATGAATTTATTCAGATGAAGCATAAAAATTATGACCTGGGGTACATGTTTCTGTGTCTGGAACTCCTGTAAGACCACCTATATTGTGAAGGAAGCTGATTCTGCAAAAAGACTCAAGGCCTTCATGGTCAGAAAACTATACTCATACACACACAGTCTGGTAACAGGATTGGCAGCGATCCTTCTGCTTACTGGTGAGCTGTAGAAGAGGACAAAGGAGGAAAAGGAGGTAATATACAGAAGATATACAGAAGATGATAATTTACAACAAGCAAAGAATGCAAATATTCTTTCAAAAATTGACAATGGAGGTTTCTTCTACAAGGCATTTTCATTTGTAGCTTTCATTTTCCTGGCCCAATTAAAAAACGCAAGCATACCTTTTTTCCATTTAAACAAGTGCTTACTGTCATTTAGTAGAACTTTCCATATTTATCAAAACTCAGATCATGGGCTTGATTTAACTGCCAATAAGTTAACTGCCAGACTAGGGCCTCAGTGTATACTCTTGCCTTAAAGAAACCTTCTCTTCTGAAACTTACTTAAAAATCATGGGTTTAACTGATTTCCAGTTAAGGTAGTTCTCACATTATATCAAGAGTTTATCAAAATATTTAAAGCTATGAGCAGCACCTCTAGAGGACATAATATCATAAAAAATTTTATATGTAGAGAATGAACTGTTGAAAATGGAAGCAGTGCACAGCATAATGCATAGCAGCTCATTTCATTTACCTAGAAGACAGTTTGTTTTCAAAATCTCTGAAGGTAATCCAGAGCATTTACAAGTATGGCATAAAGTATACTGGGACAACAAACTCTGCATATGAAAAACTCCTAGGTAAAGATCTTAACACTAGTGTTAGCTGAATACCCTCAAGGGCGGCAAACTTTAAGAAAGTTTAAATGACTTTAAGAAAGATATGATCCACCAGATTTATAAAAATTATGTGGAAGGAAATCTGTATTTCTAGTACAACAATATAGATTTAAAGTTTTCTTCCTAATCCACGTCTCTGTGAAAATGCACGTGCTAGAAGGTACTCATAGTTATTTGTTTGTGTAAACAAATAACTTTCAGCTTGTAGATGTCTCCAAGTTTTTTATTGATGCAAGACTTACGTATTTTTTCTCTGATGTTAGTAGAACAACTGTTCTGACTAATAAACTAGAAAGTAAACTCATCTTATTATCTTTACTGACATAAATCATACCATTAATTTCACTGAGGGTTTTTCACAAAGAAGTATCATCCCTGAATTTATAGACTAAGTTTAAACAGTAGCAAAAATCCTAGTTGAAACTCCAAGTGCAATTAAGACTATACATAGTCCAAAATGCTAATCATGTCTAGCTCATATTTTGTCAACTCTTGAAATGCAAAGCTTATAAAGGTCTCATCCTGCCATAAACTATTCATGCTTAATTCTTTTCAGTGTCTACCAGACACACTCGCTCCCAGGCAGATGATACTTAATTGAGCAAATTCCTTATCGGATCATTAAGACCTCACAGTAAGATGTCATCTAAGAACTCATAGCACAGTGGCATGATCCAGAGATGGCAAAGATCATTCATTATTCATCTGATTCTGCAGGACAGCAGAAAATGTGAGTGACAATCTAAGCCAGCACTGGAAATATATATAGAAAAGTTTCTCTAAATGTCCTGACCAGCTTCCTATTATTTATTGAAGAATATTGCAGAGAGTGAGCCCGCAAAATTACAAGGTATTTGCAAAGCTAAAAAATTTTGTAAAGAGTTTTGCTAAAATACTATTGCTAAAGTAAGGAAAGACATAACCTCCTAATCATAAATAAACCATGAAGGTCATGGTCAACACACAGATGACAGAATGCAACTGAAGGGCCACTTCAGTCAACTCAGCCTCAGGCACTGGAGAAAAATTGTACTTAAGTGTACTGATATGTCAGAAGGCAATAAAGAACCAGAAATACCATCAACTTCAGGATGACATTTGAAGAAATCTGAACTCTAAGAACATTGATCTTACATGTAAAGGCAGGCAGAAAGTGATTGCAGTTGACAGAAACTGTAGATTTGAAAGACAAATCTTAATCCTAAATCAAAAATAATGAAGCTAATAGTGTTTGTGAGCAATGTCCTGTACATACATATAGAATTATTGAACTCATAACACCAGTATGAGAGTTTAAAAATAAACTGAAAATAATCTGACAGCAGAGGTTAGTAAAAGATTTTATATGAATTATATACTTTCAAAGAGAAAAGTAAAATATTTAGAAGAGAATAGCTTGGACTGTTGAAAGGCATCCAGATTGTTGTACATTTGGAAGTGCAATTGCTAGTCTCACTAAAACAATCTTCTTAGAGGGCTTAAAAGGTGTCTTTCATTTTTCACCCATAATCAGATAATCTATAGATATAAACGAAGTTTTTAATATATAAGCCTCTGGGAAGATCTTCACCACATTTTCTTCTGGTAAAAACTGACACTTACATGTTCCAATCCAATTCATTTACAGTTACATACACTGGCTAAGCATCAGGTCTTTTTCATTTTACCGTTGCCATCTTCAAGCTATTTCCACTGAAAATTTCAGGTACAGGAAAACAGAAATAAGTATGTCTTGACGTCTCGAAAGTAAAGACCTTTGCAGTTCCTGCGTACTATAACCAGAGTATGTATTTTCCAGACAATTTTTCTTATATTTCTTGCAGTGAGGCAAGAACATGCAACCTTTGATTTGACTATTCAAATAAAATAAGCATTTAGGAAAATTTAGAAGCCAGTAAACACAGTTTAGAATTTTTTTTAATGATTGCATCTAACATCATACTTTTCAGAGTCTGATGATTAATTGAACTTCAAGGTCTACCTCTTTTCCTCTCTACATGTTAATGAATCTAACTAAATAAAAAGATAAAAATAACATTTAAATTCTATGCAGTTCATGTAGTCACAATTTCGCCATTAGAACTGTACATCTCAAAAGAAGTAGAGTTTCTATACAACTAGAGTAAAGTAAGCCTATTTTGTAGTTACTGTGGGGGGTTGATCTTGGCTGGATGCCCTGTGCCCACCCAGCTGCTCTATCACTCCCCAGCCAGACAGGAGAGAGAGTAAGATGGAAAAAATGTTGTGGGTACAGATAAGGCAGTTTATTAAAGAAGAAGCCAGGTGAAAGGTTGTGTGTACAGAAGCAAAGAGAAAGGTAACATGGTTTATTCTTTACTTCCCATCAGCAGCGATAGGCAGCTACTTCCAAGCAGCAGGGCTTCAGCACATATAGCAGTTCCTTGGCAGGCAGCTGTTGGAGACAAGGAATTCCTGCTCCTTGCATTAGCTTTTATATCTGAGCTGATGTCATATGGCATAGAATATTTCTTTGGTCAGTTTGGGTCAGCTGGCCTACTTGTGTCCCCTCCCAGGATCTTGCCCTCAACTGAGGAAGGAATGCTG
>JAWWLV010000088.1:27721357-27755133 GCA_035041135.1 Platyrinchus mystaceus
TCTTTGGTCAGTTTGGGTCAGCTGGCCTACTTGTGTCCCCTCCCAGGATCTTGCCCTCAACTGAGGAAGGAATGCTGTTCATGCTGTGCTCAGCAGTTGCCAAAACACCGGTGTGTTATCAACACCCTTCTAGCTACCAGTGGTAAGCACAGCACTGTGAGGGTTGCTATGGGGAAATGAACTCCAGCTCAGCCAGACCCAATACAGTTACATATGAAAAATATGATTTTTTTGATGTTTTTTTCTTGTGCTCTCTGCAATATTTTAAAACTTAGTTTGCTTTGGTAGCTAAATTCTGATTTCCTATCTATTGATTATTATATATAATATATGTATATATAATATTATATTATGTATTAAGTACATATAGTAGCAAAAATATACAAACTGAGCTGGCAAAGAGCTGTCTTTCACTACAAGAGATTTGATAGAATGTAATGCTAAATGTACTGTTTCAAAATTACTTTAACAAAATAGGGGTAATTGTGGTTTTGTTTGGGGTTTTTTATTGCTGTAAATAATTGAGTTAAAAAAGAATATTCCCTAAATATTGAATGAAACATGATAGTGGAAGAAAAATGCAAAAGATCTGTGGAAAATTTATGCACAGCATCAAAAGTGGTGCCTGCTACAAGACCAGCAGATTGAAAGCTGTGACTCCAACAGTACACTTCATCAGGTGTTTCTCATAACAAAGAAAAATACTGCTTGGTATGAGCTGTGCAGAATGATTACAGAGCCATTGTCAAGCCTGGTACTGAAAGCTAATCAACACAGTTCAGTCAGCAATCACTGAATGGAAGAAAAGCTGGAAGTCCTGCAATTATCCAACTGTCTTAAATATTGAAAGAACTATTGTCCTACACAGAAACAGAAAATTGATAATGCATTTGCACTGGACAAAGAGAGCTGGTTCCTTATTTTACAAATGTGGTGCCTTTTCATATTTCCATTTTTCCTGGTGTAGGTCTTTTATTACTTTCACAGTGTTTTGGTATGCAAGTCTAATTTCATGGGGGAAAAAAATCTTGGAAATATTAATGTATTGCTGCTGAAAAGAGAGGGAAAAGACAGTAAAAAATAATTTTGGGTCAAGTCGGTAATGCTAAACAAAAAGTCACTGACTATGAAGCTTCACTCAAGTTGACTTAGCTATCAATGCTGAAAAATAAGTGAGCATTTGAAAATTTATTCCTGTGCTTATGTTAGGCTTAACAAAATCTGGTCCATGCCTGGAATTAAAAGAAACACTCGAATTCTGAAAATCTAAAAGTTCTGCAAACTGAGAGACACATTGTAGATTCTATGACAGCTAGAAATACAACTTAATGTAAAAAAATTGTTCATTTCCCACTGCCATTTTTTTCCAGAATAGACTCTCTAAACTGAGTTTTGTTTAACTTTGCTGTTTAAACATGGTCTGTTTGCTGAAAGTCACTAGAGGACTAATAATTGCCTTGTATGCTTTAGTTGACCAGTTGACTAGACTGTAAAACCAGAAGACTCCCCATTGCCCATACCAAAATAAATGTTTTGAAACTGTATCAGTATCCAGCAAAGAGGGTAGAAGAAATCCATATGCCAGTAGGTCTCTCCTGACTTGCAACTCTTATTAAACTTTTCAGGATCCTAATTGAAATTAATTTGTTCTCTGAAGTTCTGCCTTATCCATAATTCTTTTGCAAATCAAGAGTCCATTCAAAGTCAGTGCTGGTAGCCTCACTGCCTCTCAGCTTTGGCTCAGACTCATCATGAGGGATCTTTAAAAGTCACCATGCTTAACCCTAACCAGAAAATGAACCAACAAAACTAAATCACTCGAGTCAATATTTAATGAAAAAAATTGAATAACCCCTCCCCACACTCACCATCCAAATCTCACCTTCCCCATCCTAATTAATCTCTTTTGTCATCCTAAATATTTGAGAACTCATTCTGAAATTAAATTATTTTTGGTCTGTTGATTTGGAAGGAATTGGGTTTGGTCTGCTTCAGTTTGAGTGAAAATAGAAACTCTGATTTTTTTCATCTCCACAGCTAGAGCATGAAGATCTGAGGTAATCCCAACTGACATGAACATATTTTGACTTTTTTCAACTAATTCATGTTAGAACATCTGAACAAACAAAATTGAATAGAATCGTATCTTTCAAAACAAAAAATTGTTTGAAGATTTTTGGAAGGAAATTAGATGAATCTGAGTCTGAACTGCAAAGAGAATAATTGCTCAAGTAATTTGACTATATGAGAAAAGAAATAATGTATCAGAAAGTGAAATGCAAAATGTATATTATGGTGATTTATTGCAAACACTAACTAAATCACTCAAAGTTTTCTCCATAAAATGAACATAGAAAATACTTTCCAGCTTCGGGGTTATCACTGTTCCCATTACCAAAACTGAAATTGATCTCCTTTCAAAGGTTTTGTTGTTCCTTGCCTTAGTTCTTTCTCAATAGGACAGGACTTGGGTTTACCAACAGAGGGCAATAGTCAAGCTAGGAAAGACTGCATCCATCATTTTTGCAACTTCTAATGAGTCAGAAGGACACATAGAATCCTCATCTGATTTTATGGATATTGCTGTGTAATTGCAGTGTAATTATGGCGCACAACAGCTTCAGAAAATTATCTTTGAAGAAAACAGCTGGTTCTCTTTAACAAACAGAGATGAAATCTTGTCAATTAAAAAAAAAAATCCAAAGGAAAAAATACTAAAAATATATGCCAATAATAAACAGCCAACAACAACAACAACAACAAAAAAAGTAGTAACATAAAAAATTGAAATGGATAAATCAGAGAAACTGCTATGAAAAATATGACTAAAGTATAAAACATTAGAAAATTACAATGATGTGAACGCTCTTTCATTATATGGTTTTATATTACAAAGCAAACAGACTCATCGAAAAGATTTCCATTTTCCTTCTTCAACTCAGTAGTAGTATGTAAGACCCCAATCCTGACAGCCCTTCTGCATGCTTTCCTCTCAGCAGAAGAAATCTCCTTGGTTTCAGTGGAATTCCACAGGATGATAAGGCCAGCCCCAGCTCCAGCTCTGCACTGTAGCTCCAGAGCCACAGAGCTCGCCAAGCCTTGCTCTGCCAAACAAATACCACCAGCTTCTGCCAGAGGGGCGAGGATGGGTGGCCAGGCATGGGTGGGTGGCTGAGAAGCTGAAACAAAAGCTGGGAATTGCCACTGCAGCTCACAGAAAGGACACAGCAGCCTGGGGAAGGAGTGTGTTGTGGGGAGAGGAGTTTGCAGGAAGCAGGTTTCAGCAGCCAGTTGGGGAATGAGTCCAAACCGCCTCCACCGCAGGCCTGGATGTGCACCAGCTGACGATAGCAAGGGAAAATGGAGATGGATTTGGTGCATATCTGTAATGCAGAAACAATAAAACAGGGAAAGGAAATGTTGTAAAACACTTTTTAGTAATTACAGAAAGTTTCTCCAAGACTTTTGAAATCTTTATTGATATGTAAATACAATTATTATTGTGCAATTAAACTTTACTAAAAATTAGTCCAAAATAACAGTTAAACAATACATGGAGAAACATATGTCATATGACAATGCTCTGTAAGCCTCAGAGCTACAGGAGCTTTCAGTGTTGATGGTCTTTATTTCCTTATGTTAAAGTGAGTGAACCAAGGGAATGGGTTTATCTCTCATAGATTAATTTATGCCTGTGCTGTATGGCTCTTCTGTAGCTAGTAGGTAGACAAATAAGAGGAAAAAATGTACATGTACTAGTAGTAGTATTTGTGTGCCGTGGTTACATGATAAATTTCACAATTAGTGAAGTAGGTTGGACTACCAGAGTCAAAATAGTTATTGAGTGGGGAAAATTAACTGTATTAAACTTGAAAGTATGTGGCCAAGGTTATACAGAAGAACTTTATTTGGCATATAGTATGATCTTTGAAAGTTCAAAGGGAATTATATTTTTTTATTAAAATTGTATTTTAGCAGTTCTTAATTTGCATGTTTATAAATTTTATGAACACTTGAAATACACATTAAGTCTGTAAGCTGTGTCAGTATTACATTATGGAAGCATCATATGTAGGCTCCCAGTTAAGGATGTACTTTGTGCTTACAATAGCGTTATTAAGGTATAATGATACATTTCCAGTCAATTTAACAGCATAACTAATAATAAATTCAAACAGCATATGCTATATGAAAAAAATCAGCAATTCAGAAAGAACTATTTAATTTTCTCGATGATGCATGACTTTTTGTCTTCTTGCATCCCATTTCCTTGTTTATTTAAATTTGGTAGAAGCAATGATCAGGCTGAAAATCTCCAATCAGAGACAAGAGTTCACTATTGTGTATGTGTATTGTTCTATGTGCCTGATGCAGTGTAAGACTTGGCCAAATATTTGTAAAGGCTAGTCTCTAACAGTTGATCCACTTTGTAGGCACCATTATTGCTCCATGGAATGGAAGTTTTCATTTAGTTCAAGAGCTTTGAACAATAGAATGTTCAAATTGGAATGGAGTGTCGGAACTATGAACAGTTGGAAATAGATATAGTGCACCGAGCAGAGG
The DNA here is from genome assembly GCA_035041135.1 of Platyrinchus mystaceus. Lineage (NCBI taxonomy): Eukaryota > Metazoa > Chordata > Aves > Passeriformes > Tyrannidae > Platyrinchus > Platyrinchus mystaceus. The sequence continues at coordinate 27,725,921 of JAWWLV010000088.1, forward strand.
CTCATGTGTTTGTAGCAGGAGGGCTAAATTCTTCTTGCCATTTTCTAATGTGAATTCTGCAATGGCAAAGTGACAATATGCCTGGAGAAAAGGAACGTGGGTAACACATTATAAAAATGTGGGCAACTTTGGAAAAAACCCCAATCTTTCCAGTAGTCTAACAAGTAAGCTGCCAGGTAGATTCTGCAGTATCTGTAACACAGACTAGGGAATGAAATACCTCAGAGAAGCATGTGGTTGATGTTGCTTTTTATCCTGCCTGATAAGGAAAGTTTAAAGAAACAGTCATCATTATGGGTATTTCTTGCAAGCAGACAAAAAAGATAAATGAGAATGATGGCTTCATGAAAAGGAAGTTGCAATGTGTTACTGTAATTGGAGGAAATATTGGCAAATAGTATAAGTGAACAAAATATTGAACAGGCTTGAACCTGTTTTTTAAAATGCTCAAACCACAGGTTCATTTTATGGAACTAAATAAACTATGAGTAACACCAGGGACAAAGCATATGTAGACAATAAAACAAGTTTTTCCAGGAATTGTGCTGAGTAGTGAATTTTTAAATATTAAAATTAAATATGGACATTTACTTCTAGAGAAGACAGATTGTTTTTGAATCAAAGTGTTCAATTAATAATAGCAGAGTTTTACCATACATATATTTACATTTTTCTTGAATGTGATTATGAAAAATACATTTTTTATATGCAAACACTCAACAACTGGCAGATAGTATTTTCAAAGAGGGATACATTGCTGTGGGAGTTAATATTTAAGGATGGACATGAAGTCAGACACTGGGAGGAAGAATAAGGAATTTGTGGGTACACCAACGACAGAGAGTTGTTTTATCCACAGGGATTACACAGGCTGTGGTTAAGTGAGTTATATCACCATAACATTGTAGTGTTGACACAGGAATAATTGGTTCACATAAACTTCAGTGCTGTTTGTTCCTTGTTCGGCTTTCCAGAAAAAGCTCAAAGTTGGAAACATTGAGGGAGAAAGTGGCTGGGCATGCCAGATTTTATTCTATATGCAGCACCTCCAAATACTGACACTTCAAAGTAAGGAAGAATGACTTTCCAGACGATAACTTTTTGCTTTGAAGGTTTGTTTGTGATAGTTCTTTACAGATGAGGGTGACTAGAAAGATGTATTTGCCTGGGTAATAATGATTAGTCATATTGATGACATAGCAGTATCTATATTCACAGCCAGCCATAGTAATAGGAAATTTCTTTAGGAAGTATCTTTAAAAGTGATGAGTAAATTGATAGATGCTTAAAATTTCTGAATGGAAATATACTAAAAATGAAATCTAGGTAAATTCTGGGAATCCCATTTATTCATTAATCAGGGGTAGGAACTTTTGTATTTTAGGTATTTTGGTGCAGAAACCCAGGTTACTTCATGTGTTAAAAACTAAGTTCTGTGCTTTAGGGGCATTTTTTTGTCTCTTGTGTGAGTAAATGGGAAAAGTGCCATGTGTTTGTTGGATGTGAGGGCTCTTACAATGTTTTACTTCCTAGTTTTTATCCTCTTGTTTTGCTACAAACTGGTTGTGACTTGGATGCTTTTTATATGGGAACATAGGATTTTATAACCATTTTTTGTGAAATGTTTTTCTTCTCTGTGTTTCCAATTATTACACTGAGAAGTGCAATAAAAACATGCCTGTTGGAAGAAAATAACTTGCATGAGCAGAGTTTTGGAGGGCTTGATACTTCAAGGCCATGTCTTAGATTTATCTTTCATCATGCAGGAAGGTGGAATTGAGTAGATACAACTCAAGCTCTCAAGTGATGATGACAATGTCAAGATTTTCAGTCTTCTTATTGGTAGCTATACTTAAAATAGCAATCTGAAGTTCTCATACTAGTTTATACATTGTAGTAACAATGTACGTTTTTAAAAGCCTCCTGTTTTATTTCTGCTAAGTTGGAGTGAGATGTCAGTTTTCAAAAATATTTGCTTCATTCTTGTTTATTTTGAGGTCAGATAGAAGAACTGTGTGCACAGCAACTGAGAAAATGAAGCAAAATGTACTTTTCTGAAGTTCAGACATACATGAGTAGTTGACATAAACTTCATGAAGGTCAGACTGTTGAGAGTTTCACAACCACGTAAGTACATTTATCTGTAGCGTCAAAAAAGATATATTTAAGGTAAGTCATAGCTGTAATCATAGAAGTCTTGCTTTTCAACAGTTTTGTTTTGAGTGAGGTTATTCCATAGATATTAATGACTATATTATTTACTTTTTACTCTGAAAAAGTATAGGGAGGTTAATTCCCTTTTTACTAATCAAGCTTTGTATGTCACCCTAAGCATCATTGCAAATTTATATGACATCAGAAGAAAATAGCTACTCCACATTGCTTCCATTTAGCTTGTTCTGTTAACATTTGTTTACTATGAGATATCTTCCAATAATATTTTCCTCAGCCTTTCTGAATCTGGATATCCTAATTGCAGAATCTTTCAGGATAAAAAGTAAACAAATAAATGAAACAGTAGATTATGTCTCTCTCTTTTTACTAGTTCTGCTGCTGAATATTACTTCTTAGCTGCTATGAGGGACAGAGTTGGTTTTATTCTCTATTAAAGCCTTCATACAGATCTGCCTAATTCTCAAGTGTAGGCAAAAAGCAGCTCCACAAATATAGCTCAGCTTCTCAAAAAAAGTCATATACTCAACCGATAATTTATTTTCATCATCCTTTCTAATTTTTGTAGTCAGGCTGGAATGAATTCGTTGCCCAGCAAAAAGTTCTGTGTTCCTAAGGACTTCAAACCAGAGCTATGGTGTGTCCTGCAAAGAACCACAGAGCTACAATCAAGCATGCTCTACCACTACCTAAAAATACCATTATCCTAATTGAAAACTTACAAGCTATTTAAAAATCATCTGGCTAGTGAATCTGCTATTTTAAAAGATCTGTTTTTAAATTGTCCTTTGTTGTGAAAGGGAACACACTACATATGTCAGTGTTTCCAGTGTTTCCTACCACCAGGACCTCCATCTTCCTTCTAGTCATTTGTAAGTATCCAAAGTTGGCCACGAGCCTGTTTCTGAGAGATCTTCTTCACCAACATATGGCTGTGCTCAGAATGATTGCTCTGGCCTTCAGTCTGCTCATTTAAACCTAATGAGGTCCACAGAGGTGACTGTATGACTCACACAATGAAGTCATTTTTCCAATTAACATTCTGACAAATGTCTTATAAGTAGAGCTGCTTCAAGAGATTTCCACAGCTGGGGTAGAGATCAGGTATCACAAAATACTCAGTTTCTTTCTTCTGATCTGAGAAATTTCATTCACTCTTGAGTATGACTATTCACACAACAGATGGATTTTTCACGTCTGTGGAACGTGACCCATTCCTAAATCAAACTCTGTATCTGCAACCCAAAGTGCTCATGCAAGGCACAAAATTAACCTTAGTCTTGAGTAGGTACTCATAATGTTCATACTAAAAAGCCTTCCTTTTATTAGGAAGTCTTTTATTCATTATTGTGGGATATAATGTTTGGAAATGCAAGCAGCTGGCACCTAATGGAAGACTTTTAAGTAACCAATTGAAAAGCCATTCTTCCTGTGAGCCTATGCTGTTCATTTTGGTATTTGTGAATGTTTACTCAAACAGCTTTTGTTACATGAATATGAGAGGAAGAAGGGAATCAGAAATCACCTAAGGAGTATTAAATATTTTTTATTTGTACTGGCTAAGCACTATTTGTTATTTTCACATTTAAATAAAACCCAAACATCTCTTTAGAAAGCAGAAACAAACCCCCATGATCTAGCTAGCAGTTATGGTCTACAGATTGTGAATTCTCAAAGTAAAATGTCATCAGGTCAGTACATAAAATTTTCACATACCCAATGATAACAATGAATAAATTCATCGGAACTCAAATTCTTTACCAGACAATACAAACAAAATAAAGTAGTACAGTGTTTTAGATAATTTATGCATCAGCTATCACTAATTGGAAGTTTTATACTTAAAAGAATAATATTTTGACCTTGTTTCATAACAGATTGAGATTTCTAGTGAAGTTTTTTATTTTTACAAATTCAACTCTGTTGAGATATACAATCAGCACTACTACCAAGTAAAACTATAATAAACTATGCAGGAGTTATTTAATAATAAAAAATAAATTATGAAACTATTCCAAGAAACAACAAAGAATTTAACCCCTGGCTTCCTTCCTATACAGATTGTCTTTCAAGAATGTTATGGTGCATTTTAAAGTGGTATTATTGTTATAAAAATATTCATTATTATATTCATTATTATATAATAATTATATTTATTGTCTTAACTTTGAGGTTTTGTTGCAGTTATCAGGGAAGCAGCTAGTGAACCAGTTTAACCCTATGAAAAGAGATGTAATTTAACTGCACTTCTTCAAAGAAAATCTCTCGTATGTGATATCTCTTTCATATTTCAGTGAATAGATCATCTTAAACTATGTGGGAATATGAGTATTAGACATAACATGAAGTGCAAATTTACTTTTACACTGTGTGTACACCCAAGCAGGGAAGCTGTCTCATTAGTAATATTCCTGCCACAATGTACTGACATAAAAGATTTGCAAGGTAGGGTACTATCTACTACTGGACCAGCTACCACAGCTGGGAAAAAGATTCCACACTTTTAAATACACAAGAACTCCAGCAGACTTTACATAAGGGAAGGAAACTCCAGAGCTGAAAGTACTTACTTCATTTGTTGCTTTGAAAATATAAATACGGCTAAATACCAAACCCCAGGGGAATACTCAAATGCTGAACTAGCCAGAATGAGGCAGTGTTGCCTAGACAGAGAGCTGTACTAAGGGGCTACAGTGACCAAAGAAAGGATTTTTGAATGCTTTTCCAAACTTCAGGTAAGTTTGATAGGTAGCATGGATAAGTGATCCTCAGCAACAGTGAGCCATGGAGTCAGATGCTTGTGTTCTACTAATTCTTTGGTTATATTGCCTTTAGAAACAAAAATCTTATCCATTGTGAGATCCTTTTTTCTTCCTTTAGATGTTCTACAGAATGAATATCTGCAGGTAGGGCTGTTTTGGGGTTCCCACCATGGAAGTGGGATAGAAGAAATGAACACAGCTCCTCTGACCTGCCTTTGACAAGAAATTATTTCAAAAGCAGATGACTTGCTTATGAAAAAGAGAGACAAGAGAAGTATAATCTCTAGATTTATAGGTAAAGTGGTGCAATCAATATGCTATTCCTCTTTGATTTTGGTTTTGTGGAACAAGAACCTTTTTTTCCTTTTATTTACCATTAGCAGTAAAATTATTTCTTATTGGTCCCAGTTAACATAGCCTGTTGTGAGCACTACTCCTCAAAAATATGATAGTGTAATCTTCAGAGGTCCATTAGTCCTTCATAGTGACTTAAAATTAATCTTTTAGCATATTATCTATGTATCTTTTTTTTATGGTACAAAGCAAAACCAACTTTCCCCTCAAAAACCCCATGCATTTAACAGATCGAATAGTCTGATGGAAAAATCAGATTGGAAAGGGTGGGCTAGAAAAACGAGAGCAAGATAGTAGTCTTCTATGATTCCTAAGGAGACAATATATTTGATGATCTCATCATGGAGGTTACTAAATAAATGAAAGTAAATGGCTGGTTGATTCCCTTTAATTCAACATGTGGTGTAGACACTTCCTTCCCATTCCCTCACTACAGTACATTGGGTCACATTAGGCTTGACAATAAGGATTGACTTAGTGGTTTTCAGTTCTGCGTAGTGATTTTGATTCTTTTTTCAAAATGATTTACTGATTGCTCTAATGTGCTTTCTAATTCCTCATTTTGGTGGTGGTGCTTTTGTTAACTTTTTTTTTTTTTAATCATTACTAGGGCTTTATTGACATACATTAGATGTTAATTTCCAAATTTCCCAATTTGTTATTGCTATGTTGGTTTTGGTTTCAGATCACAAGCCTTTTAGTACTTTATTTTCCTTTTTATTTTTTTCCTTTTTAATTGCTATTTCATTCTCCATGTTAGGTGGAGGGGGGATGAGCATAGTTGTCAAAGACAATAACTGGCTACCAAAGTTACTATTGCATTAAGGCAGGTATGAATTTTAAAGTGTGTTTGACATGAAACAGGAACGTAGTACAAATGCAAATATTCCCCAGTGTGAAATAAAGCAAATGAAAGGAAATGAACATAAAGTACTGATTCAATGGTTCATGATCAATGTTAGTAAGGATGTTAGAATGGATGGTTTAGAATTTCCAAAGATGGTTACACAATATTAATCCACTATCTTGAGTTATTTAATATGTCCTTGATAGATACTAAGGCATTGGTGAGGCTTTGCATACATCCTGGAATTAGTGTCATTTAAAGAATTATCAGTTTTTATTGCCTCTCTTACCAGTCAGTACAAGTTAACTTATTAGACTGTAAGAGACAGAGAATGATGGAGACTGCAAATTCTTTTTTTTTTTCAAATTTCTCATAATCATCTTTTCATGTGACTTACATCCTTATTGCTTAACAGCTATGATCTTGCTCTAGTTTATTAATGGTAGAACTCTTGCTTTTTAGAATTGGTTGACCCAAGTAAGTCTTACAAATGTCTTCAAATATTTTCATGTATCCAGTTTAATTAATATGTTACTTACAGGCTTTAACAAAAATCATTAGATATGGGCTCTTTCACCATTACATATTTTAATGGCAAAATCAATCAATTTCTGGTTTATATTATTAATATTGATTTACTTTCATTTTCCAAAAATACCCATCTGATAGCATAATGCAGTGGTGCTGGTACTTCATCAGGTTTAAAGTAATCTTTTCAAAGAGATTTTGTTCTTAGTCAGGCCTGTTTCAACTGAAGTGGACTGATAATCAATAGAGAGAGAAAATATTGCTGTACTTTTGGGGCAAAAGAATTGGAATTTTAATCTATTTTTTAAGTTGCTAAAGGAAGCAACTTCTTCCTAACTTGTTTTTTCATGCATTGTGAAAATGGGAGGGTAGCCAGACCCCTTAGGTTATGTGGTTTAATTTAAGCAGACTATCCCTTTCTTTTAATGCATGTTCACTTCTGGAGCACCCAGCTTTTTAAGACGCCTTCTGTTCTTCCTGCTTATGTAGTCCATTGACTTGCTCCTTCTGGAGCTGGTGAAACTCTCTTTGAAGACAGATGTTAGTTGTTTTGGGTAAAGACTCCAGAAGATTAGACTTCAAAACCATACAGGCAGTCAAACCTGTCCCTGCAACATTGAGTGATATACGTAACATGCTCATTCTGTTGATACTGGCAAGTGCTGACTTTAATGACCTAGGTGTGTGAAATGCTCACAATGAAGCTAAACACCTCTGAAGTTTCATACTTTTAGAAAAGTTCTTCATGTTAAAACTGAGGTAAACCTACTTTTGTATTCAAAAGTATTTTGACATTGAACTAGGTTCAGAACTCCATTCTAGTTCAAAACCTATTCATGGGTTTGTTAGCCTATCTATAGGCTTTGGTCAATAATGAGTGAAATAAAATATTTACCTCAGACAAAACTAGTGCCAATCAAAAACAGTGTGAGTATTAAAACAAGTTTTCAATGATCTGTCATGAAAATTTTCATGGATCTCATAATGTTAGATTATCTGTTAACTCTATTGTTATTAAGATAACAAGCACATTCATTTAGATTCTTCCATTCATTTTAACTTCAAAATATTCTGGTGCAGTCATCCAGCCAATGGCCCACAGAACATTTTTGGCCTTGAGGCTGACTGAATCCAGGATTTATCTTTTGAAAAGCTGGCAGCGCTATTCTGAGATGGGAAAAAAAGCTTCTGACTGAAAGTAAGGGTTGCCAAGCATGACTCAGACCCCAAACCCAGAATCCTGTGCAATTTTAAACATGCAATGTTTAAATTTCAAACATACAATGTTTAAAATGCCATTTCACATTGGAGACCTTAAGTTATTTAAAAAAAATTAAAATAAAATATAAATAAAATAAAATAATAAAATAAACAAACCAGGGAGAGAAGGAAACTGGCACCGTGCCTACATTCCTCCTGGGCCACTTTTGCACTTGCACAATTGTAAGCATAACTGGAACCTGCATTTGGATGCATTTTTGTGAATGACTATGTTACAAAGTCAATGAAGCTCGAGCAACAATAAAGTGTTGGCTGTTTTACAGTCATATATGGTTATGGTGCACCTGCTGAGGTATAGCCAGAAAACTGGCTGTGATATGGAATGTGCGAATGTCATTTGCTTTGACCTTGGTATGCGAGGGTATCACCAAGCATATATTTTCACTCAGACATGTAGCTTACCATTGGACCAGAGTGAAAATGCACTAGGACATGTGATTTGTGTATTTGTGACAGAGGGAGGGGACCTGTACTAGGCATGGGATCTTTGATGTAGTAAATATGCTCAATTATAGAGTCTGGAGGGAAAGGAGAAAGGGAGAAGGTCAGATTGTGACTATCTAAGAAGGTAAAAGGAACAAAGACTGTTTCTTCCTTTGTACTCACCTAACAGTAACCTGTGAACCATTTCCACCTTAACACTATTTTGACCTCTTAAAAGGTCATGCATAAGAAAGCAAAAAGGAGAAAGCTCTCTTAGTCAGCTGTTTTAAAGATGCATGAGGGAAAGGGCCAGTCTGGCCTGATCTAATCACAAATTCTGATTTTCCAAGCAAATTTCAGAAGGGTAATTAGAGCTGATAATGCTAAATAAGAGTTTATGTCTCCTCTGTATTTGACTTACTGAATATTTGAAAAATTATATTAAATTAGAACTTAACCTTCAAAAAATGAATTAATTTTCATTTTCTCTATGATTGATAGTCATACCTCTTGCAACTTATCAAAATCTTCAAATTAGGACTGCTCATGAAAAACTGAATGATTGAGATTTTTACATCAGCATGCTGTAAAGTTCTTATCAAAAAATTGGCAAAATGTATCACCTATTTGGACAAGAAAGCTGTGATTTCAAGCATAAAAACTGAAAAACCCAGTGTAGAAAAGACTATGACTCAGCTCTAAGACATTTCATTACACGAGAGCCTCCATGTGCCATTTAAAATGTCTAAGTGTCATCATAAACCTCCCACTCTCCTAAGAATAGAGCTATCACTGGACCCTGTTATCTCACAACCCCAAGGTACATTATGATAATGATACTGCTTAACATCACTGTACAGAGAGAGAAAACACTGGAGATGCCGCAAGCATCTCAACTATAAAGAAAATCAAATTAAAATATTAATTTAGTGATTAATATAACATTAGATGACCCATTTCTCCAGCTTGTTAAACAACAAAGACTTGCAAAACTAAATAAGGGCCTAAGAGATAAGTGTTTTAAGAATTCCCATAGAGATGTTTAGCTCCTTTTTAAACATCATTAAAGATGTACTTTGCATATAACAGGCAGTTTTATTTTTTTGCTGTACTGACAAGTCCTGCTTGTTTTTATTAATATATATTTTCAAAAAAGGTAACAAAGTGAGGGGTTTGGTCACAGAGTTTAAACAATCAGGTCATGCTGTAGAATGAAAGAACATAACTGCAAGGCAGACTTGGGAGAAAAGAGAACAAAATCATGCAGGTAAACCATGGGGCAGAGGGTTTAAAGTTAACTGTGTAACTAAGCTACAAAAATGTAACCATTTGTATGCTCTGTAGCTGGAAAACAGGAAGAAGAAAAGTTAATTGCCAAACTTTTCCATAAAAAATGCCTGCTATTTAGGAAAATGGGGAACTGCAATACATGATTTGTATGCAGAAAATGGCAACTTAATTTAAAGTAACTTACTTTAAAACTAGCAACTCCATGGTGAAATCCTAGAACAAATTTTATCCCTGTTGAAGCATGTTTATGTCCTGTGAAATCAGGCTATTGCTTGAATTTTTGAGCTATATTTTACTGAAAAATGTCAGTAGAAGTATTAAGTGAATTATCTCTCCCCCAAAGACAAGCTTTCATAGTATTAGTATTGTCACTGCACTCCTATGAGGCAATATATGATTTGTTAGGGGAAGAAACTGTGAATCTTCAGTTCCCATGCATAAATGCCTCTGTCTTTACCTTAGTGAACCACAAGATATCAGCCTGTGAGCATGGATGTTCACCTTGTATGTCACGTACTATGTCTGTTTTAAAATGAGCTCAAAGGGAAGAGAGAACTATGAATTCCATATTGGCCAGAAAAAAAGACCCTGTAACAGGTACTTAATACTCTCCTTGCAAAGTTTTGCCTTTCTGGCCTTGGCCCCATCATGCATATGATTGCATAGGTTGGGAATAAGGCAATTTGGGCTTCCTAAAACACAGGTTGGTGTGTGTGTGGGAGAGTCTGTTCCAAGTTCTTATCCCTCTCTTTTCTGTTCTTGTCCCCAGTCACTGCCTCCAGGGTAGCAGCTTTCCTTATCCCTGCTCCCATGGCAACAAGTCTCTGTTCCAGCAGTAATGGCTCTGTCTCTTCATCTCCTCCCTATGTAGCTATGTTCTGCAACATAGATTTTCTCTCACTAGTTTCTTTCCTTTATTTATCAGGGCATGTATGCTTGTTTCAAAACCTCTATTGTGAATATACTGATTCTGCATGTGACACTACTTTAACCAAAAAAATCAGTGAATCCAGGCCTGTTTTCTTTCTTCCCCCAACCTACTCTGAATTATTCTCTTCTATGCTTGGTTGCCTGAAGGAGGAAAGAATTATTATTATTTTAAACATTGTCATCCCACTTTTCAATGGCAGGACCAGCACAAATCAAATTGGAACAACAAGCATTTTAAAATGTAAATTAGATTAAGGAAGGTTAGAGTTGTATGTGCTTTAAAAACACTCCAACTGCCACCAGGCTCCTTTTTGTAGGCAGTTTGTGCACAGAAACAATGTGCTAGCATCAAAAGAAAAAAAGATTTTAGAATAACTATTCCTTTTCATTTTAGGTTGGCTCCTAAATATGCTAGAAAGCATTTTATAACACAAAATATTCATTTGGGACCATGATTCAATCATGCAAACAAGCCACTAACAGCTAACAGTTCCAGAATCAATATGCAGCCATTTGGAATATCGAAAGTACATGGACCAAAAATGACAAAAGAAAAAAAAAAAGAAAAAAAAAAAAAGGTGAAAGATGATAACAATTCAACAGTAGGAAAGGGATAAAGATCTAGTGTGGGATTTATAAATCCCAGGGACTTTGTTATAGAATTAATTTATAGGTAATAGTAACTGTGTCATTTTTAAATATGATTTGCTGACTTGTGATTATTTGGAATAAAACAACGTTGCTACTAAAGAATATATCAGTGTGCATTACAATGACTAGCAACTTCTTCACTTTCTTCTAGGAAAGTGGCTTGTGTTTACTATAAATCACTTGCTTCCTTTCTAAGAGCTAAAGGGTTTGGAACATGAAATCTCCATTAATCTTAAAGGGGAAAACAAGATATTAAGTAATTTCAGACTGCAGTCCCATGTTCAGATAGTATTGAAGAGCTTCTGTCTCCTTAGATATAACTAACAATATAATTTTTTAGGGGAGAGTGCTGTTTTTGTATCTGTGTAATCTGTGCTGGGATCCAACTGTTTGGAAAGCAGCTTCTCTACAGACAAGGACATCAAGACTCTGCTGCACAGTAAGTTGAACACGAGTCAACAGTGTGCACAACTAAGGGCGGATAAAGTCCATATTGGGCCACATTTAGCATTAGCATAGCAGGCAGGGCATGGCAAGTGTTTATTCCCACTAAGCACTTGCATGTACACTCAAATCTGTAGAGCCATGGTCAACGTTGGGCTCCACACTATAAGAGAGGTACTGAAAAATTGGAGCAAAACCAGAGACGGCTGCTGGGACAGGCAGGGGCTGGAGCACACGTTGTGCTGAGAGAATGTATTTATTTAGGCAGGCAAAAAGAAGGCTAAAAGGTGACTTATTTTCTGTCTTTAAGTGGTTAGGGAGAAAGAGAGGTAGTCTCTTCTCAGAGATTCATAATGAAATGACAAAGGATGATCAAAAAAAGTTGCATCATGAGACCTTTCAAGTGGACTTAAGGAAAAAATTCTTCAGAATGAGAAATGCTGAAAAGGTTATCAAGAAAGGCTGTGGACATCCCACAAGGCTTTCAAAATTTGCCTGGGCTATGCCCTATTTAACCTGATCTAGCTTCTGAGTTGTCTTGATTTGGACAGATGGTTGGACAAGATAACCTACAGAGTTCCAATCCAACAAAGATTATCCTATGATTCATGAGTCTATGAATACCAGTTCCCTAGTAAGATGAATCTGCACTGTACTTTCAAGATCCCCAAAATAGGAAATACTAAGAAAAAATAGAGTAATGTTTTCACATTAAGAAAGACTAGCACACAGAAACAGTCGATTCAAACTCTTTCAGTAAGTCACTTAAACGATTGTAATCTTGGTCAAAAAATAGAGAATCTCCGTGCTTCAATTCCCCTCAAGTAAAATACAATGAATAATACTTCTTCACATTTTTTTCCTAAGAGCAATTCACCCTTATGCATTAAGGGTTTTTTAACAAACTGAGCCAAATCAGCTAATGATCAGAGATGCTATGGCATCATAGCAATAGTGCATCTGATCACCGTAGATATTAGTCACCCAAGCATAATCATCAAATACATGAGGGGGAAAAAGGGATGAATAAATGGTCCCAGAGTCCTTCTTCCTGGATATAAAAAACTGTTTCCTATATGACTGTGATCCAAATAACTATTTTAATTACTATGGTAAATAAACAATCTGATAAAGGATATAAGCTTAAGGAAATATCCTTTTCTCTCTCAATCTTCTGAAAATTCCTGAATTGATACCCCAACAACAGGATTATGCTAAAATAAAATGCTGTCTCCAGGTCCTTTCTTCCTGGTCCTGCCTGCAATTGCTTGTGGAGTGCTCTACTTCTTGGCTGTATATTGAGACACTGTAGGTGGTAGGTCAGTACTGTGTAAATGTTTTGTGGTTAAAACCCAAAGCTTTGATTTGTGTTTATAAGCTTTAAATTGCCTTCCTGACAAAATATGCACAAGCTGAAAGCTTCTGTTCATGTTAAATTGTGATGGATTGCATTTTATTGGAACTTATGAATAGCTCTTTGATTTGAAACAATGAACCCTTTAAATGCCTTTAGAAATTATAGTGGGAGAAAGGTGTTATTGTCACTCTGTCAACACCATCAGAGAGTGACAAATAAAGCCTATTTTTCAAAACAGGGACACACACAAACATGCACACTCACATATATACATAATCACACATTCAAATTTATAGATGACAGGTATAATGTTGAATATTTAACTCGGTACTAGATAGATGTCTGATTTTTAGATATAAACTCTGTGCTAAGTACACAGAATATATGTACAGATACTATATTTATGTATATACATGTACAAAATATAGATATTAAAACATTATTCAAGGACACAGAACTTCTATGAAAAATATTTAGTATTTTTCACCTATAGCTGATTTATTTAATATCCCAGAATTAAAAACAGAAGTTAATATATTTTCCCAGAACTTTGGTATGTGTGAATTATAGATTTATTTATGCATATACACCTTCAGTTTTCTGTTTGTATTTATTCATATCTGAAAAATATCCTTATCATGTTTTAAACATTTCTTCTACTCAGAGCTTACTTGTTTTAGCACTCCCAAGTTAAAGGGAACATAAAGTCAAGGGAGTATATAATTAAGAGTATACTACGTCTTTTCATGAGATTCCATCAAAATAGAAAATTTGTGTTTCATATGTGTATGTATTTAACAGGAAAACGGGAAAAGAGCAGAGTTAAAACTGATTGTGAAAGCTTGGCTTTTTTTCTAGCTAAGAAGCTTTTAGTGGCAATAGTTAAATGTCGAATATGATCACAGAAAACTGCTGCTTAAAACTGAAAATAAAGTATACTTGTGAAGAATGTTTCACAAATTTAAAGAGTAGTAGTGCATAATTTATCAGTGTTAATAAACTTAGATACATTTCTTAGGGAATTCACCTAAACAGTCAGCAATTTATCACATCACAATACATAAAATGTAGTTTTAATTAATAAATGGACATTCTATTGCCTTTACATTTATAACGAATCAATCCTCCTTTACCTTCTGTCTACAGTTTTGGTTCTTTTAATGGGTTTTAATGGGTTTTATTCTACACTCCAAAAGCAAAGCTTATTCATTTGCTTCCTGGAAGACTTTCTGTACTTTGTGGCATAATCTCACAGTGCCTTTAGGGTATCTGCCTGATACACTAAAGCATCACTCATTACTCCTGAAATGCATTGCTAGGTTCAAGCCTACCTTGGAAGTAATGAAGTTACTGTAATGTACTGTAGTTCTTGTTAATAGGCTGTGTGTTAAGTTCATAAGTTAAAACATTTTCTTGAGAAATTCCAGGTTTCCTGAATAGTTAATGAAATACTTCACTTGTGTAATCGCAAGTCAGTCAATGAAGGAGATCTTTTCCACTATCTTACACAGAAGTAAATCAGATGGGCCTATTTCTGTATAATAAATGGAGTAAGTGTATGGAGAGATAACAAAGTATTTTGAGATGACAAGTCCAGACCTGAGGCCTGTAGTGCTGGACTTTTTTTCACTTAAAAAAGAGTTCATTGATGACTGTTTCTATGACAATATCATAGTGTCTGGCAGTATTTCAATTGTTGGCCTTTGGAATTCAGAACTTTCAGTTAGATGAAACTCCATAGAAAGTGTAACAATGTCATAAAGGTATAGGTTTGGGGGCAACAGTGGAGATTCTTAGTTATTATCAGTTACCTCTGAACTCTGATATAAAATGCCAAAGAGTCTGAGTATGCTCAGAATTTCAAATAGAATATGTGAATTTGGTTATCATCTTACATTGAACAGCTATTCAACTTCAGCAAAAGGGAAGCAAAAGGCACAAAAAAGACTCCAATACTGTGGTAACGTGGAAAACAATGAAGAATCAGGACCAAAATTAATAACTAAATGCTTATAAAAGCACTGCAATTTGTGATTTATCTACCTGTAATGTTTTGTCAAACTATTTATGTAAATTACAAAACAAATCAGTAATTAAATTAAATATATTCATCAAGACACCTTGCAAACAACTCTCTTATGAGCCATGTATCTGATTTGCTCCTTGCAATAGTTTTTCATAGCCAGCACTGCTTAGAGGAATCTTAAGACAGTTTTAAGGTGTGTTCCAGGAAAAGGAAAATGACTCTTTTGCATTCCTTATACTACTAGAATAATGTTTCACATATTAGACTAGCTGGATATCTGACCTGAAGGCTTTTTCCCCTTGTTATAGGACCCAGTTCTGCTTCCACAAGAACAAACTAGACTTTGTCAGAGTATACAAACCACCTGAATAACCTGTCCTCAAGAATGTATATAAGCATACAGTTATTTAGACATAGGTGCATCCTCTTTGGAAGAGGATCAAAGATTCAGAAACTAAGGTTAAAAATATGTATTATAGGTTTTTAAATCAAAATAATTGTTTCAAAATGTGGGAATCCTAACATAAGTCCTCATAAAAATATAAAGCTCATGTATTTTATTGCAAAAATTGTAATATGATCCTTAGACAAAATACTATAGGACAAATTATAGACATGTCTGTTACAATATTGCTATGAACAAAACAAGGCTGAATACACAGAAATGTGTAGAGACAGTAGTTTATCAAATAAGAAAATGAAACCTGAAATACTAACACACAGGAAAATCCAGCCTCAAAATCTTTTTTTCTTCTCTGCCTCTTTTCTTAATAATTTCCATACCTAAAAGTACAGATATATATTTCAGGTATTTAGATCCTGCTGCTCTTTCTTACTTCCCACAACTGCCCTTCCACTTAGTATTAAAGGTGTCTGTGGCTCTCTACTATTTATGTACAATCAAATCTCTACTTCTTTTGTAGAGCTCGCCCACTGAAGCAAAACCGCAAATGAGGTTGACACCAGCTGTGATCCATATCCAAAAATTTATTCCAAGAACCTACAAAATTAACTTTAGAATTTAACCTCCCCTTCCCAAACCTAAACAGTTGCTACATGAGTACACATCTCATAAAGAGCATAATATGTCACAGGTAGCATGTATGAATAGAAGCCTGACTCAGAGAAGGAAATCTTTTAGTTTTGGCTTTTGTCTATCAATTATTCTGATATTTTCCACACTAAATTGTCAAAAGAAAAAAATATTTTAGATAAAGTTATTGTAAAGTAATAGTTAACATCTCATGGTTTTGTCTCCAAATAACAGTATGTCAATAATAAGAAAGATGAGGCCGGTGTTTTGTTGAATATAATCATCAAATACATGTTTCCTGGTTGGCCTTTTCTCTTCTGCTTCCTGCAAATTCCAAGTAATACTAATTTATAAAGCATATGAAAGGTTGTGAGTACAGTAGAGTAAAAAAGTTGTTTTGACCGTAAGAAGATGGTCAAAAGTCACTCTAACTTTTATGATTGGAAATGTAGAGTAGTTCCACGGTCAGCTTCTGTGAACTTTAACCTCTGAAAGTTATCTGTTTAAACAATATTTGGTGAGATTTCTTCACAGTTCTTTGACCTGACCTTTGTTATAGACAAAACAAGTATCTGCCCAGGTCACTACCTTTATTAGCTGCAGATAATATCCTACATTTTGAAAAATGTCTTTTGCATTCATATCATCACAGATACTTCATAGGATGCCATCAAGGTGTTGATGCAAAGCCTATTGTGTGACTTGTTCTTATATGTTTTCCTTAATGAGCCATATGCACTTTGAAGACTAAATTAGGTTATCATCAGACTAACACGATCTACAAAACATTGTAAAAAGGTTAAACTCTCTTAGATGGGGTTTCTGGATATTTATATGGAATTACAAATGCTCCTGTTAGAAGATTATCTTTGTACCCATAGATTAGGCCACTGCTTGAACACTCTTTTGCAAATCAATATTAATTAAAAATTATTATGATCAGAGAACTAAACAAAGGGCCTTTGCTACTAAAGAAAGGGTATGCCCCAGTGACAGATCACTGTTAAAACCTCTCATGCCATTGGGTGATATTTGCCATATGTCCAATGATTGATAGTAAGATTTAATGAGTTCTTACAAGCAATTAAATAATCAAGGGTTCCTGCTGTTACATGGCATAGCTTGATAGAACAGTGACAAATGAGAGAATATCTGCAACCTAATCAAAGGGACATATTTCCTTGGGAACAAAATAATATTATCCACCAGTGCAATCAAAGGACAAAAGAACACAGAGAGGACGCAACAGAATGAGATAAATTTTGTGCTCTTTTCATTATTCTGGCCATACAGTTTCCATTTATTGGATCCTATTAAATCAGAAAGAAAATTAGGCTACTTAAATATGTTTCATTTTTCATCAACTGTTAGCTAGTGGGTACATATCCATATCCATCACCTTAGGTCTCCTTTCCCCATGAAGCACTACCTTAAGTTATATTTTCTGTATTCTTATTTGGTATTTATTTCTATTGTGATTATTGAAATCTTGTTTTAATTTGGGTTTTGGTTTCACTTTAACTAAAGAACTACAGTAAAAGTCTGTACAAATTTGTCACACATTTTTGATTAAAAAATTGTTCTGAACATATATATATTTATGTTCTTTAAAAATTGCTTAAGATGATAGTTCATAATAAAAAAAATAGGTAGTCCACTTAATTAATTTTGGCATTTCTTGGATTCAGGTCTTATATATAATTTAATTTGTAAGAGTTAGTACACAGATTTAAAGTCTGCACCTTAATAAATTTACAAACCCCTATCCATTGTGCTTGAGAAGTGTTTTATCCTGAACTGTAGCCTAGTTTGACAACACACTTGATTTGCTTCAATACTGTTTTGAAACCAAAAAAACATTAGGGAGATCTTTAGAAGCTATTCAGGGAATCCAAGATTTCACCAACTACAGACTGAAAATCACTAATGGACAGATTTATTTTTCCATTTTTAAGTTAAAATTGATTGCAAGTAATGGGTATAGATATATACAGGTAACAGAATATAGATCAGCTTATTCTGACTTTTTAAGAAATATTTTACCTTTATGATTAGAGAGAGAGAGATTAAATTATCTACCTGGGTCCTCATTAATCAGTCTTTAAAGCCATAAATTTCAAACAGACAAGCTGTTCCATTCAAATCAAAATGCAAACTTCTAGCCCAAAAGATGTCAAAAAAATTGCCTTTGACTGATGTATTTTTTCTTTTGATTACAAGTAAATCCCATGATTAAGTATTCTTTCAACTTTCAAAGAATTTCATGTTAACATTAGCTCCACTGTTGATGTCAAATAGCATAATATTTTAGTAGCCATTTTTTTTCACTCCAAACTCAAAGTTTTCGTTTCTGTCAAAAATAAATAAAAATATTCCAAGACTAGACACTTCTTTATAGCTAAAATTTTCATCAGAAAATTTAAACATTAGACTGTACTTATTCTGTACTATATTTCAGTTAGCTAGCTGGTGTGTAGGATTGAAGTTAAAGAAATACACAAGACAACCAACAGAACAAAATGTACCTACTAATCAATGTATTCTTATATTTAACACGTGATCCCTCTTTGGACTGTATAACACATGACCTTTCTAAGTATATACTGAGCTCTTTCCTAGATTTTTCTGTGTTGTGGCTATATGGGAAGGAAGATGATCTCCTCTGGAGCAGACTCTCCCCAGGACAGGCTGCTCCAATTCCATCATGCTTCCCCAGAACCCATTTCTCAGACTAGAATGTAAAAAGCAAATTGTTGGGATAATGCATGTACGCTCCACTCAACAGCAAAATCTCTAGTGGTTAGGTAGCTATTGTACGGAACATTCAGAGGATCACAGAGTCACAGAATGGTTCACAGAGTTGTAGAATGGTTTGAGTTGGTAGAGACATTTAAAGGTTATCTAGTCAAACCCCATAATGGTCAAGGACATCATTTCATCCATATCTCTCACTTCCAACAAAATGTGCAAAACTATCTTACAAGCTGGATTTCAGCTTTGTTCTAATGTGGGATGAACACAAGTTGTAAAACCTTGACATTATCACAAAACAGAATCCTTGTTTTCCAGCCAGCTGTGTTCAGCACATTGAAGGATGTATCATTGACTCTATTTTTCCACGTCAGTAAATTTGTTTTGTTTTTCCATGCACAAAGCAACATTTTTCCAGAGTATGTGGCATATTTCAGACATTAGTCATATTGCCTAATGCCCTAATGGAAGACACTCAGACACTACACCAAAAAGTCACTAAAAATAAAAAATATATCAAGTTACTATAACCCTAAGTTCTAGAAATCAGCAAGTAAAAAGTTTCTTAACTTTTCAATGATTTGAGGATATTTAGCTACAGATTCTCTTGCATATGTATGTAAAAGTCTTCTAAGCTAGTGGCAATTTCTAACAAAATCTGACTATGTTAAAGCCACAGTTGACAAAATGCTGTAATTCTTTGTTGGATTTCAGCTGTGGACTGCTCTGCTGAAGTCAGCAGTGATACATCAGGAATGTGGGACAAAGATGCTTATACTAAGGTGTGTTTTCAGATTAGGAAGGTCCATTTGGTTGCAGTAAGTCTTAAAAATAGATTGTTTATCTCAAATTTTTGCTTTGAGTTTTTAGTGAACTCCAAATACTTTGGGTCAAGAACTTAGAATGCGGGCTGTGGCTATTTGGGAACCTGAGGAGTCATGCTGCTGCAGGGCCACATGTGCACCATGACTCTAAAGAACTTGTCAACTGATGTATCAGTGTGGTTTTAAATGGGTGTCCCCAACTCATTGGATCCCATCAAGTCTGAACTTAGGGAGGTCTGAGCCTAATATGATCTTGTAAAGACCAATTAAATGAGTTCCATACCTAGTGAGTGGAAAGAGAAAATGGCTTCTACTAAAATAATAACTTTGTTGTTCCAGAAAGCAAACAACTCCTCAAAAATCAGGGAGATATACCAAGTTTTTGGCAGCATTATATTCCTAAGGACCACTCTCAATAAATCCATAAAAAGTACACACGTCATTAGATTCCATACAGATTGCAAAGTTAGCTATAATGTAAAAACAGGCAGACAGTCTGTCTCAATATTATTACAGGAAGGCTTGGTTAAATTAATAGCTTCTCATTGATTAAAAAATCTTGCATTTTACATGTTCTTAAGTTGGTTCCCACCATTACCTTTCAATAACAGAGTACGAGTCTTTGGAGAGATGTGGTTGTATTGAACTGTTCTATTGAAATATGAGGGTAGGCAAAATAAGTTGTTTACATTGACGTATCATTGTTTCCTGTCATAAAGTTCTGTCCACCTGAACGATAAAGACAACCCCATCAATGTGTCCTACATTTTTGCTCTTTGTTAATCTTTATACTAATCCTAGAGGGTTCATAATATAGTTATTTTGGAACAGTTATTGAGCATGAGTCCACCAAATCATTTCTGTTGCAACTGCAAGTGAGAAATACTTATGTCCATGTAGCATTTGCAATTGCATACTCAGCTTTTGAACCTTCATAATTACTAGACTAAATCCAGTTAACGATAATAACACAAGTTCTGATCCACTAAAATGCTTTCCAAATCATCCTAAGGACCCAAGTTGTGATTCTTGATTGCACAGAGTACTTTGCTAGGCTGAGTTTTTTGATGCCAATCATATTATGTATGCTCCATCAAAAACTATTCCAAGGGCTTCTGCATAAACCTATTCAAATGTATTTAATTGGCATGCAGTGTTGGGAGACTTTTCTCAGTGCCACAAGATCATCTAAGATGAATTGAAGTACCACAAACCCACAATGCTTTTTTTTTTTTTAATGAAAAGGTGCTATGATTGATTGCCCTTGTTATTTTGTACTTCTGCAAACTGCAAACTCAATCTGCACCACAACCAATCTTACAGGCCAAGTGTTCTGCCAAACAGCGAAGGACAAATCAAATGTGTGAATATGCCAATATACTAAGGCCCGAGTTTCAAGAATAGTTTCTTATTTTAGTGAAATACATATGCCTTCTCCTTTCTCAGCAGAAACAAATGCTAAATCAAGCAGCATATTCTTGGATGCAGGGCAAACAAATGGCGGCTGCCACATCTGTACTGTGACTGGAGTATTGGGGTGTAAAAGGAAAGAGCCAAGGAGGTTGACTTTATGGCAGCAAGACAGGTGTGTGATTTTCCTGTATCTCAGACTTCAGGATGTCACTTATAATAGTGTTTTCAAACAAACACTCATTTGTGTTTTAAGCCATTTTAGGGATTGATTATTGTACCAATTGAAGTGACCAACCACACTGTTTGGTGTTACCTCTGAGAAGAAACAGTAAGGTAGTAGACTAATGCAGAACCACTTCTAGCTGCTTAGATTCCTTATCTGTACCGTTCATGTAACTAATCTTTGAAAGTACTAACCACAGCATCATCTAGAGATGGTCTATGCTTTTGCCACTGGAGCTTTCACTATAATATGGCTAGTAGATTACTTTATCTGTGGAAAAATGAGTCCATATGTGAACTGAGTTTATTTTGTTACCCTGTAACTCAGCTTTTCATAGATTCATGTCATTTTGTAAAACTCTTTAGGGAAACACTGTCTCCTCGTATTGGGCCACTATCCTAATTTTCTTTGTTAATCGTAGTGTTGTGTGCACATTGTGGAATTGGGACTTTTCATTCCCATGAGGCTGAGCCCCTTCCAACGTACAGGGGTTAAGCTGCATGTTCAGTTCCAGATATTCACCTTGTTGGCTGCGTGTGTGCTGACTCTTCTCTTTTCTTTCCTCCGTTTTTAATTCATCTGAGTCCTGCAGTGCAATGAGAAAGTGCTGTTTGCTTCTCAATGAATTCTGTGACAGCACCAAAGAGAAAGAGTAAGCAACTATATTTGGAATAAACACAAACTATTCTTAGACAGAGATTTTGGAAGTAGTTTTAATTTATCTGCTATCAGGAGCAATAGAAAACCATATGGATGATAAAAAACATAACCAGGGCAAGGTCCTTCCTGTGTCTGTTGACAACTAATATGCACCAGGAGGGCAGTGCCATATGTTTGCATGTACATTACAGCGGGGAGGCAGTGACATATGTTCACACGTATGTCACCCCTCTGGCCTGCTGTCATAAGGCTGTTTCCGAAGGGGTGTGCTCCCTTGAAAAACAGAAACCAAACCCATAAATGTGAGTCTCCTACATTCTCTTTGTCAGCAGCTCCTCTGAAACAGTCAGAACAGCTGCATCAAAACAACAGAGGCTTCTGTAGACCTTTCTGATATCCCTTCAAGGTATTGAACAGCAAAGGAGGAAAATGCAGACACCTCACCAGAACAGTCACACCTGCTAGAACAATCATACCTTCTGAAATAATGCACCTGCTGAAAACCCTGAGGATGGTGAACACTTGCTTCTACCAAAATATTTCATGGACTGTCCTTTTCACTTCCTTTCGGGCTGGACACAGCTTCATAAGCAGCTCTTTTCAGGATAAAAAAAAAAAAAAAAAAAAAAAAAAAGAGTATAGAGGAGTGAAAAAGTAAGAGAATAAAAAAAGTGTTCATGATACTATCTCCTGCAGTTTTGGGGGGTTAGAGATGTACAGTACTATTAGATTATCCTGACCATTCCCTTGTCAGTGCAATATTATTCCTTGCAATGTAATTTCTAGTGTTTTGTTCATTCCATTTAGTATTAATCCAAGCAGATAGCCTTTCTGTTCTTTCTCTTGGGAGACCATTTATCCCCCAATCCACTTATTCCACTATTAGGTAGATTTTCTGAAATTTGCAGTGTATTTTTCTTTTCTTAATTTCCTTCCTCTCTTTAATTATCCATTTTGTTGCAAATATGGCTCATCTTTATATATTTGCATTCTCTCAGAGGTCATCAAGTCTGGCATACAGAGAAGGAATGCAAACTGCAGTATGAAATCTGCTTCTACAAAAGGTTAACCTACAGGACATTTTTTGTGGTCTGACATGACTTGTGACTACAAAACATTTTGGATGGCTCTGTGGATATGCATCTGTTAATTAAGCCTTAGTTGGTCTAGGTTTGTTCCTTTATTTAAACTTAAATGCTAGTAACTATTCCAAGGGCTCTCTGTGAAAGTTTTAATAGGAGCATAGAAAGCTTCTTTCTTGTGTTGTGAGAACAATCCCTCAGTGGAGAAAAATGTTGAGAATCTTGCTCTGGACTGAGCACTGTTCAAAGCCAAGTCTAACACTTCAGCATCTGATTGACTTTATTTTCCTCTTCATGATCCAATTAATGAAAATATTCTTCTCTTGCACTTTTGTAAGGAGCTGGGTGTTCACTAGTCTTTTCTGTGAAAGATCTATGATTTTGGATTGCCTTTCTCTTTTTCTAGCAATTTATCTACCTTTTCTCTATCTTAGAGTTCTAAAAGCAGAATTACCCTTTTCCTGCACAGCAATTTTACCTCCTCCACTGTCTGGAAGCTTCCCTGTGCTTTACGGGGCTGTGTTTATAGCTCCAGCACCTCCCAGGCAAACTTACCAAGAAGATCTGAGAGAGGCAGAGAGCTAAGGCAGATCCAGGGCATCATCAGAAAGTGGTCTGTGGGAAAATAAAGCAAACTGAGCAGGAGTAAATCATTGGGAGGAAAGAAAAGACATGATGGTGGAGAGAGTCTTCCTATTTCCAGGAGTAACTGGGTCTGGTCAGGATGGAAATTTCTGCATTAGAGGATGTCACAGGCAGGAGAAAGTCACAGTGCAGAGGCAGGCTTTGCATCTCAAGAAGAGATTGAAAACCACTAAAAGAATCAATGATGAAACATCTCTGGCTTCAGAGATGGCAGAAACAATAAGTTCCTGGGGATCAGAAGCTACTGTGCAGTTTGCAGCAGATCAAAAAGCTATCAAGTTGACTGAAATCAAGCTGAAAAGGACTTTCCATGCAGAGACAAAGTAATCAAAGAGAGATTTTGGCAGAAATTTTAGTAGAGATTTCTTTATAAATCTTTTCTTATTTCTGCCTTTCCTAGTTACCCCAAGTTTTCCACTTTTTAGAAAAATAAAATAAAATTAAAAAAAAAACCACCACAAAACCTAAAACAAAACAAAAAAAGAAACTACCAACCCCAAAGAATATTCTCCTATATATTAACAAAAAAATCTAGATATTTGAAGTCAAACATGCTTTTGGTCTTTTCTAGGTATCTCTCATAAAAGAAAAGTCCTGAGCTCCAATTCCAAGAGTTCAGTACGAATTCAGAACTTCAGTACAAATACTATTTCTTCAAGTGACTGTACCTGGTGAAGAAATAAAATTTGAAAAATTGAATCCAGTAATTATTTGGAATTATTTTTTTAGTTCATATGAGGTTTTCTTTTTTTTCCTTTTTGTTCAGTGTTATAGAAAAGTTGAAATTAGTACCCAGAAAGTTGAAAAGTTCCCAGACTTCTTTAATTACCATCTTGTTACAATCACATTACATATATCTTTCACTCTTTTTGGAAAGGAGAAACAATATAAATTTGGTCACCAAAATTTTTGTCTTCTCAGTAGCTTAAATGAAACAGCATTTTAGCACAGCTAGTTACTATTCTACCTGTCAGGATACTCTACTTTTTGATCGTACTCCTACATTTGGCTGTAGGCCATCAGCATCAGACTTAATTCAAAATATCAACAAAGTCCTTTCCTGAATGGGCCATGGTGTTGAAGTTTCTCACACAAAATCAGTAAATACGTCCAAAACCAAATAAATTATACAAAATTTCAGTTCCCTTCTTTATGAATATTCTACAACAGGAAGTCTGAACCTGAACACATTATTTATTCAAAGTAGTTTGCTTTATCAAATAAAATAGGTTGAAAATAGAGATCAATACTGTTAGACGTAGATGCTGGGTAAGGAGATAAACCCAAAGAAAGAAGAGAAGCATACCCTTGTTCATGAGATTGATTGTGAGGGAGTGCAAAATGAACAGTTGGAGCAATGAAGGTTTTCAGTGTTGTGACCAAAGAAAGTAATAAAAAGAACCACAAAAATGTTTAAGTTTATTAACTTTATTCCAAGATATCTTAAAAAGTCATAAGAAAAAATGAGACGAAGCCTAAGAAAACATTGAAAAAGATTGTAGTCATATTAGGAGTCATGAAAGACAATTATAATAGCAGTGTACATCTGCACAGTAGTATTTTGAGATATAAACTATGATATATAAATGGAGATTTATCCTTGACATAACTATGTTAGTTTAGCTATACCACCTTTTTGCCACTGGAATATTGTTCCTTCTGTCATGCTGAATAGAGAATTGGTTATGATCATCATGATCAAGATACTCGATGAGATTTTTCCTTTCTTATCCATGTGGACTTATATTTTTGTTTGAGCATATGCATTTCTCACAAATGGTAAAAGTATTTGTTTTGTGAATATATGCTATGAGCAGAGTATTGCAATTTACTCTTTTAATAACCTAGTCACCCAAATCTTATTTCTGCTTCTGCAGTGCTTGCATTTCCTACTTTTGTGGATTTGAACCTCCATGGACAGAAGACAAAAACATGAGTTTTATAGTTATGTTCTAAAGTTTTGTTACTTACATAGAATTCTGATTTCAGCTTCTTTAATTTCTTCTTTTTTTGTGTGTGTGGAATTCCAGAGGTGACCTCTCTCTAATGTGAAAAGTGACCTTTAATTTTTAGTTTGCTTCATCTTTTTCCTATTTCTGAAAATTCAGTGAAGAGTAGACATTTTCCCTCCTGTATATGTCTATATAGAAAGCAAGTACTCATTTTTATGACCATGTTCCAAGACTTTGGGTTCGTCTGAGGCTTGGCCAGGACTCTGTAAACATCTGTCTTTTGGAAACAGGTTCTATAGGTAGCACAGCACGCCTGGACTGGGTCAGATTTCCACAGCATTTTACTACCTATGCTCTATTTAAATGCTTTATTCTTACTTCTGGAATGCCAGCAGCAAGAATCCTATGAGCCCTGTAGTTGTTTCTCACAAACGAACTGTCTCTTATTCACTTGACAAAAGACAAGTGAATTTTTGCTGTGCTTTATTACATACACATAAATATCTCATACAAATCTGCATCCAGGAAGGTTGTAGTTCTACATAGCATCTGCAAATTCATTTTGCAACCTTATTCCTGCTTTTCTCTAGAACAATGGACTCACCAGAATCCTGTGTGTTTTCTTTACACCACTCGTGTGATCTAAGACTACTTGGGACAAAGATGGTGTCTTGAATGAATATTGTTCTCTAAATGGTAAATTGTGGCCACTTTCATGTTCCTCCCAATATTTTCGTCATCCATTAAATAAACAGACATACTTACAGCCCCGGGATATGCTAATGTTCTCTGCTGTTGTTTATAATTTGTAATTATTTAGTTTTTGGAAGAGTTACATTGGTAGAAGCTATTTGTCTTAAGGACCATAAGAACTCTTTGTTGGTCATGTAACTTCCAGGCTAGGTTGCATCAAGGGAGCATGGATCAGTTTTAATGATGGAAGTGGCACTTAGTGCTGCTGAGCTATAGTTTCAGTTTTTTGACAGAGCTGCTGAGCTTAATAAATTATGGATCAGCAGCGGGGGAAGGAAGGCCTCAAAATCTGCCTGAGCAGCATGTGAACTGGTAGTGCACTACATTGCATCTCCATTCAATAAATGTCCATTTCAGTCTGGTTTTGCGGTCAAGTGTGAAGAAGAAACATCATCTGTAATTAATAACAGTTAAAAAAATCCATATGAATACAAGCTAGCACAAGGAATGAAATAGCGAGGAAAAAGAGTTGGAAATGAGAATAAAAAAGTGCTTTAGAATAACGGTAAAGTCTCAGACAACCAGACTGTGTGGGGGACAGAAGCCTCCAACACAAAGATTTGTGGGACAGATCTGAGCTAAAGACCTTTTAGAACCATGTTGGATTCTACAGAGATAAAAATATAACATAACACTGGTTATTCCAGTATGTTAGGTAAGATGCCAGTTGTTTCCTCCATGTATCTGTGCATTTCCCCTGCCACGACTGTGAATATTTGAGTATTTGTGGTTGAAAAAAATACAGAAAACTGTCCTTTTCTGTTCACAAGGGCATGTTTTATATTTATGTTTCACCCATAAAATATGGCTTCATAGGGGCTCAACAGAAACCCAAGAAAAGTTATATATGAGTCAAGAGAGTATATCTCTAACTCGCTAAGACTGCAGATCTGCATGTGACCTTTTCCCTCCTTTGTGCCTGCTTCTCTTTTCTAAGTTTACTGTACTAACAAATTACTTGAAGGCAGGGTATAAGCTCGACTCAGGCATTGTATTTATCATATTGCTTAATAATTAGCACACTTACTGGCATGATATTGGCATTGCATGGCTTGCAGAGGGAGTTCCCTTTTGAGGACTGCCTTCAACAGACAGGCTGAGCACAGCCTACCTGCTCCAAAGAGCAAGGAGAAAAGGTGGTGTCAGTCTTGCCATGCCACATGGTTTTCTCCCAATGTACTTACTTGTACAGATGTAATCATTATACCTTCTACCCGTGAGATATGTTATGGACTAAAACTGTTTACCCTCTCTGCAGTCCTCTGGGGAAGGGGGACAAACATATTACCCCCCCCCCCCCCCCCGTTTAGCATCTGGGAGGGAAGCACAGAACTGCTGAGTGGTAGAAAAAAAAAATCTCTTCACATTGGTAAAGCTCCAAAAATTGGGTGTTTTCATATAAATTCCTTACTCAACAGTTGATGTTGGCTACTAAATCAGAATTTGATTTCACAAAGAAAAGTTGGGTTTGGAAGTCTAGTAAAAAATGAAATTCAGGTAGGGCTCTTTCATGTACTCACAGATTAACATTCATACTCATCTTCTGAATACAGTATAAACAAAGATCATAACTGAACTATTACTTTGAAAACCCAGGTTCGAATAATTTTGAAAATGAAAAATTCAGTTGCTGTTCTCCCAGGTGCCAAGTGGGCCTCTGAGATGCCACAAGATAGGTGAAAAGGGGGATGTTGCTAATCAATCAGTCCCCATTACCCAAGCTTTTATCCAAACATTGTAATTTCTATAAAAAAATCCGGCTTTGAAAAATTGTCAGTTTCTTATAAAAAAAAGATTGTTGTAAAGATCTTGGTCAGTTTTCTGAATTGCAGTCACTGAAAACAGTGACTTCAGTTTTATGATTTTCTATTTTCAAATTCAGTGGTGTGCTAAATCAACTCACCCTTTATTAAAACTAGAGTGAGTCAGCAAGGAACTACTTAATTAGGCTTGAAAAGAGCTTTTTTTTCCAAAACCAAGGGTGTCTAAAAAAAGTGAGCTACTTTGAGTGTCAATTTTGATAAACTGTTGTCTAAAATGCATCCCAAGAAGTTGCAATTATCTTGCTTCTATTTGCTTGTTCAGTATTTTATGATACACACATATTAGTCTGCCACAGCATAGTATGAATCCTGTTCCCTTCAGAAGGAGGACATGGTCTCAGTGTATTGGGTCTAGGGATTTTTTGCATGACTTCACTAGTAACACATTATTTCAGGTCACATTTTATCAGCTAGCTCAACAAGAATGCCAATGACTTTCACCTTGTTCCAGCTCCCTGTAAACATAGTAATTGCCAAAATTATATTGTCTTTTATTTACTTAACCAGCAGTACTTTTGAAAATAAATAGTCTGGTAAGAGAAAACACAAATGCTAGCAAGAGTAATCATAAGTCTTCCATGATTTCAAACACAGTTTCTGGCATTTTAAAACCAGAGTGAGAAAAAACTGGTACAAGGAAAAGATGTCTCAGCCTGTTTTCTTGCCTGAACTTTTCCTGTAAGCATCGTGTTGTCATTATTCTGGGTATAACTCCACCCATGGGTGGTGCTAATACTGTTATCCATCTGTCTAATTTTGTCAAAGTATATTAGACATTTCGGTTTCCAGTGGCCCATTTCTCTTGCCATTACTCTGATCCTTTTCTGCCAGGGCTGAATGGTCACAAGAGGTTTCGAGTAGTAAGAAGACTGGAAAAATATCTAAGGAGTCAGTACGTGGGTTTGCTGTCAAGTGGACATTTGTATTTTTAAAATTGTTTCTCTGGAAACTTGTGTCATCACCTTCCTCCTTAACTCTGCTTAGGTCTT
>JAWWLV010000088.1:27755233-27808382 GCA_035041135.1 Platyrinchus mystaceus
CAGTGGAAGTTCTCTAATGCTAAAGCAATCTTTTTTTTTTTTCTTTATTAGGAAATATGACATCTTGCTTTAATAAAAAATTAAATATAGTTATTATTTTTTAAGAACCATTCTAATTTTAGGAGGTGTTAATTTAGTAAGTTAGACTGTCATAAACCAGGGAACAGGGAGAGTCCTCCCTGACAGAGTTCTAAACAATTATACCTTCAAATCTCTAAAAGTTATCATACAGTTTTCCCATTTCCCTCTATCCCGTTGAGCATATATTAGCAATTCCTAGCATAAACTATTGAAATTATTCAGCCAGTTCACAGAGTGTTGTTTTTTAAAATGAAAAATGCTATGATCTTTTAATGTCTTCAGTGTTATAATATGTACTAAATTAACAGAACCCTGATGCTCTGATAATTTACACCACAATGTGCTATTTAAAACTGGAAGCCCAGCAGGAGATTTTATTTTTATTAATTTAGTATAATTTTAAACATTACAAAAATAGCTGTCTCACAGCTTCCCTGCTGAGCCCTAGATTGTTGCCACAGCCTGTATAATACTTTATCAGGAGAGTAACATCACCATAAATACTGCATAGTTGATTCTGATTTCAACACAGAATACTAAGTGATGTGGAAGTCTGAAGAAGAGACAAAGAAGAAACGGGTGATTCTGTCCTACATTTTGCCTGCCTTTTTTTGTTTGGTTGGGTTTTGAGGTGGGGGTTTTTTCATGTTTTTTTTGTTTTGTTTTGTTGCGGTTGTTTTGCTTGCTTTTAAATATCCTTTTCTTACGGGTTTTTCTCTAAGGGGAGTTGTTAATTTGTAGACAAAGCCGAAAGGCTGAGACCACACATTGCAGTTAACTTTAGATGTGTCACGCGATGTTGTAGGAAAATGAGTTTCACTCTACCTTTCCTTGTCTATTGCCCTGCCCTATGGACTGAACATTGCCAGAATGTTATTGTTGAAGTCTAACATGCAGTATAAGAGCAACCTCCCTTGAATTGCAGCTTTGCAGTTTTATGTACAGAACTCACATCTGCTTACCTTTGTATTTGGTGAGCTTACCTCTGCCTGAAAGAAAAGGCAGAGAGTTACCATATCCAACCTCTTACCTGCACCAAGGATGGTGACAGAGTTAGGTAGGCATAACAGCTATTGGCCCTTTTATCATGCTTTTCAATTTTTTGAATAATCTGAGTTGAGCAGAAACTTTTGTCAGGAATGCCACTTCCCAAAGGAACCTCTGCTCCTTCAACCATGGAAGGGTCTTGGCAGTGAAGCAGTATTTGCTATGCAGAAGACGAGTGTTTGAGTGCCACAGTCCACCATTGATAATGGAAAGCTAGGATGGACTGCTAGAAGGAAGAACAGACTATGACTGAAAGTTATTTAAAGCAAAAAGATGTTTCTAAATTTAAACTCATTGTGAATCTCTTTAGTGCCTGTATTATTTATATTTATTGACTGATTAATATTACACTTCATATTACAGAAAGTTATAGAGTGATTTAATTTATTAGTTTTTTAATGGATACCTGTATTTTCTAGAATTCAGGTAGGATTCTTAAAATAAAATCTGAAAACTGAACAAAACTCAATTCTGAATGTTTCGGATTTACCACGTGACTATATTAAGGGAAAAAATATTTCACTGGTGGGCAATTGATTTTCTTGTAAAACTCCTGTAGTTTTCACAAAAAATTAATGATTTCACAGATCCATTGTAAAAATGTGATTAGTATATATGTGCCCCTTTTGCATTTGAGAGAGGGGACCTTACATTCAAAACATCTTGATATTTGGATGTTAAATGTCATATAGATATCAACTGAGCAACACAAAGGTAATTCAGCTGTGTCTCAGACAGGAGCTGCATGTTGGCCTTTCTGGGGCATAGAAGTCAAGCAACCTTCCTCCTTCGTGACCTGTCAATTAACCCTAATTAAATCAGCAGTATTTTTCTTTGAATCACATTCATACTAAAACTCCCCCTCAGCAGCCCTCAGTCCATATGAGCGGGGTGGCCAAATGTGTGCTAATTAGCTAAGATAACCATTTTCGACACTGAAATATTTGTTGCTAAATATTCGTGCTGTATTCCTGGTGCTGGGATGTTTACACCTCTGCACACACACAGAGGAAATAACAATTAATTTGCAACTCTCTTCTTTTTCCACAACAACCAGGAGAATGTGAGTGAAGTAAGTCATTCCAAGGATATTGAAAGAAATGAGGCATGAAATAAAAGCCTTCCTGTACTATTTGCTGATCCTCAGAAATGTAAGGCAACTTGCTTATTTAAAGAGAAGCATTCAGGCTATTAAGTAAGGCAATAGGACACTAAGGAGAGAGTCCTCTGTGTGAGACACTCTCCTGAGTTGATGACATCAATGTCCTCAACTCAGAAATATCACTGAGTTCATGATGATATCTGAAAGATATCTCACATGCTGTTCTTGTTCTTGGCAATGTCAGAGGACTTTAAAAAAAGATTTTATATTATTTAAGACAGGGGGTTTTTT
Source organism: Platyrinchus mystaceus (assembly GCA_035041135.1). Classification (NCBI taxonomy): domain Eukaryota; kingdom Metazoa; phylum Chordata; class Aves; order Passeriformes; family Tyrannidae; genus Platyrinchus; species Platyrinchus mystaceus. The sequence goes on from JAWWLV010000088.1 coordinate 27,757,755, forward strand.
CTTTTTTTTTTTTTCTTTTAATATTTCACAAACTGGGTGTATGCATTGATGTGTTAGAAATAATGTTGTATTGGGCAACTGTCTACTCTTAATATTATTAGTCATACTAATTAAATTAATCGACTGGATCAATATAAGCAGTGTTCCAGCTGTTTCATGAACAAAAGCTGAAGGACTCTGAATGGCTTACACTGAACAGTATAAACTGCAGAAACAAAGTGGGATTTTGATATTCAACACTGGAATTTTTGTCTGGTGGAAAAATCTTGTCAAAAATAGTTGTACTGTTGACTCAGTAGGCTCACATGACAACGTGACTTAGAAAAATACTGCCACAGATTGGTAGTGGAATGGATTTTGGGTTAGGAGGATTTGGAGGTCTAGCTCTGAGGACATTGCAACTGCCCTATAGGATAATAACTATCCTGAAAGGAAGATTGACATATTGGTGTCATTGTTGTCTTTCATTAAACTGCAATAGGAAAGACAATACAGCAGTATTGATTTGACCAACATGATTAAATTCAGATTTAATATTGTGTTAGCATCAAACCAGAAGTCTTCACCCTATTTGTCCAAATAACACAAGTCCCATATATTTCAGCAATAAGATCTAATGTTGCAGAGTTATTCCAAGGTACACAGCAAATGTGTTGCTAAGAATACAATATGTCTCTACATTTTTGAAATTAAATGTGTTGCCTGGGGCAAACACTAGGCTGCAACTCTCCAAAAAAAGTTAACAATTTTCTATATTATCATAAAGAGTGTCCATATAAGATAGCTTTAAAGAATCATGATGTTGTTTGTCATAAATTATATTTTCAGTAATCAATACATAAATTACATATTAGATTAAAGGTACATAGATTTTGATCAATTCACATTTGCTTGAACTACAGTTTGCTTAAGACCACAGGCATTGCAAAAATATTCTAGATATACTAAAAATTACTTGAACCTCTTTCATTGTTTCTTAGTAAGGCACATACAGCTTTTTATTAAATTATTTTCCAAATGTTATTTTGTGAAGAAATTTAATAAAATTTACTACTCTGCAATCCATTGAGCACTTCCTAATTTAATTTTCATATTCTGCATTTCCTGGGATTTACAATTAAAATTGTGATGAGCCAGACCTTCAAAGTCTTACATGTGTGAGATTTTATTATTTTTATTAGCTGAACAATATCAAAAGGATTTTGGTTTTATAAAATATTTTACAATAAATAGGTACAAAATAAGTGAGGCCTTTTATACATGGATTTTGAAATTTTTACAAAGTTTAAAAAGCACTTCTTTTTTTCTTACTTCTTTACCCACTCAACTGTTTGGCAAAGTTGACTGTTTATGCCAATGCCAGATACAGTTAATAGAAAATAATAGTTCTGAGATTTTATACTCTCCAACACTGATCAAATAAAATTAAAAAAAATCCTATTCTTCAGAACAGACACTGTCATTAAAATTCTTGCAGATTTATTTACATAAAGCTCAGCATGTGTGTAACCAAGAATGAGCTACTGTGTTCCAGAGTTAGTTCATTTTACTACCATTTTATTATGAAAAGTTCTTGAATTTCACTACAGGTAAACATATTTATTTCTCTTATAGCAATAGTCTTTTATTTTTCTTTTGCATTTAGGACATCTCTTGAGCCCCATAGAATATTGCAAAGTTTACATCCATTATTTCAATCATTTTCTAGAAGACTAGGCGGCGTTGCTCCACTAGCCCAGAAAAAGAACTCTAAACAAACCTTAAGGGTACCGGGTCACCCGTACATTCCTATGATCCTGCTAGATGTAATCATTTTTTCTATCCTGAGTTTGGTAAGGATCTTTTAACTAGTCTCTGAACTGAGTCTTTGTGCTCTAAAATCAGCAAACGCGAAAATGCCTTCATTTACTTGGTGGTTCAGCCAAAATCTATCACTCAGACCTCCCAGCAGCAACTTGCAATTTATGTTCAAACCTTCACCCTTTACATATACAGAGACCTCTTATCAAAATTTTGCAGTAATTTAAATTGAGGTTCTTTTGTGTGGTTAGAAAGTAGCTTCTCTTTAGGCTTTTATTGGAATGATAATTGTAACCAATATTGGAACCAATAACATGCCTAATTTGTAGGAGGACACATTTAAGGATTGAGAGCCTTCTATAACATCCACCACAAGGCAAAAAAAAAAAAAAAAAAAAAAAAAAAAAAAAACACACCCACCAGGTATTGGTGGTATTTTAGGTATATATCCTATTAAAAAAAGGATCATAAACAATTGTCTCCAAAAGCCATAAAAGCCCACAAGGCAGTGCCAGAGGAGATGTGGACTTAGAGGGTTTTGTAGTTTGGCTGCAGTTATGAAATAGCATTTGTTACAAAGAAAACAGGTCTATTAATTTTCAGAGCCGTAGGTCTGCCTAATTTCCTCACTCAGCATTGAAGGTCAGTACTCCATCACCAGCATTCTGTCAGCAGTGCATTGTTTCTCCTGTATTTAATAGGGAAGGAGTGGAAGATAAGTCCCACCCATCTGATGACTGGGATGGGGGATGTTTTGTTGCGAGGGGATACAGCTGGTCCTCTTCTACGCTGGTCCTCTTCTGCTCATGGTAGACCTGATTTGACTGTATAATGGGAAATAGTGTCAGAATTAGTAACATATATGTGCACATAATGTATCTACTGTACTGTTTCTAGAGTTTCCAGACCTATTTCAAGGTCTGTTATAACATGCAAGTTTGTTGAATAAAATAAATATTTAAAATCTCAAGCAATAAAGGTTTATACTAGTTAGGGCCTAAGAAAGTAAGCTGTAACTTCAGCTGCAATTCTTAGAAATATTATTGACAGCCGACTGTTATGCTTTTATTTTTATTTTTAAGAATTATCTTTGAGTGGATCCTAAACTTTGCCTAAACTTACAGAGTTTATTTCAACTTAAAGGGTTTGCAAGGGAGAGAAGAAACTACATCATACTTGTGCTGGACTTCACCACTGAGTAGTTTGTTGATCTGTTCCAACAGACGTATTTGTAGCATCTACCAAGATGATGCCAATATATGGATGAACCATGGAAGCAAAATTGCCCCTAGCAAGTGCTTTGTATTACAAGCATAAGAAACTTTTTTGTCCATCTCTAATTACTGCCCCAGCCACAGTAGTTTAAAAGGAGGATAGAAGACAGATGCTTCTAATACTATCCAAGTTTTTGTGGACTTTGTATATGACTCAAAAAAAATCTTTTAGAAAAGTGATGGTCTTTAGTATCTCTCTCAACTTTATATAAGCCTGCTCATTCACATACATTCTCGAAGAGTTATACTGATGTGCAATTAAAACGAAATACTAATTAGTATTTAAAAAAAAGACTGTGCTTGCAGAATATAACTCAGTTCTAATATATTTCACAATACATTTATTCAGTGAAAAAAAGCATTTTTCTAGCCAGCTAAATAAATTTTCTGATCTCCAAATGGACATTTTATCCTCTTCTGCTCTGATCTTCTCATGGCATCATGAATTTCACAGACAGCTTTGTTAATCAGCAGAGTGCTAAAGAAGAGAGTTTTCTCAGCTAAAAGAAAAGTTACTATTTCACTTTAAATATTCATGTTACAAGTTGCTGATATATACCTTTGAAGCTAACATTCCTACAGTATCATTGTATTTACAGTGTGCAAGAAGCTAAGGTAGGGTTAATTTGTTCAGAGAATACCACAGGTGGTTCAGACTACAACTTATGTGGACTATATTAGTTTTGTTGTGGTTGTTTTTTTTTTAATTATATATAAGTTATTCTTTTTTCATCTCAATATTCCTATGCCTTTTCTGTCCCTTTCCTCATTTTTTTTTCTGAAATTTCCAAAAGTGTTAAGTCAGATTGAGAAATTTAAATTTTATTCCAGATGCCAGTGATCTGCAAAATAGAAAATAATCTAAAATATGTGTTTCCATTTGTTGTTTACTTTAACCTTTTCTTTGTTTTCTTTTGTTTCTCTGATTTACTGGTGAATGCCGGTATTTATTCTGGTCTTCTGCTTGATATGAACATTGACATTAAATAATTCTAAGAGAAACTGTTCAAGTGAAAAGGAGGGGAAAATGTTACTGTTTGAGAACATCGAGATAAAATGATTACACATGCTCACATAAAATGAAGGCTTATGTTACTCTGCCTCTGAAAAGTTCAGTACTTCTGTAACTGTCACAGGATAAGAAAGAAAGCTTGTTAATTGTCTAGAGAACAAAAGTATTCTCAGATATTCTGAAAATCTTCAGTGACATCATGGTCACACAACAGAATAATCTTGTGGGGCAGGGCTTAAGGTGTACAGATGGGCTTGACTTCAAAAGTAAGAAAAGATTATAAACAAATAGAAGTTTGGAAATGACATTTTAGTTAAACTAAAACAGGTTAGGAACCTAGTGCCAGTAAAAATATTAACAACCAATGATGAAATCATGCTAGCACTTAAGAGGCTTATGCTTTATCTTCTACTACTTTGCATTTTCCCTATTGTGGATGGAAATTAAGGAAATATCCAAGTTTTATCTGAAAAAAATAATTTTAAAACTTTATATCTATCTTCACCTATTCACACATTAAACAATATTCTTGTTCTGTTGTCAACATTACTGGGTTTATTTCTACCAATACATCATAACTATGTACTAAAAAGCATAAACTACATTTAAATCTATGCATTATATAGTCACCAGCAATACTTATTTTCCAGGGGGTTTTGTTGTTCTTTTTGTTTTCTGTGAGACTGGAATAAAGAATGAACAGTTTGGTTTACAATCTAATTTGAGGGAAATGAGAAGTGATGAAATGTCATGAAAAGAAGAAAAAAAAACCTGAAATAAAGCAGAACTATTTCATAACACAAATAAAATAACTTCTCTGTAACCCGTAAACAACACTATTGTCCATTGCCTATTATTCACTATTTGTAAATAACTGACATTATGCCTGTGCTTAAAGTCAAGCATGTCACTTTTGCAGCTGTGTGGACACCTGTTGCTTCTTTCCATGTAATTCCTCCACTATGCAGCCTTGTAAAAGGGATCCTGATTCGTATGTCTGCCTCTCATCAGCAAAACACTGCCACAAGATGGGAAATGAGTTTGCTGGCCAGAAACTACAAGTACCACACAATTCATACTGAAAGTAAGGGTATAACTGTCAAAAGAGAAAGGGCTAGACCTGGCTCCTGTCCCCTGCCCTGTGACCTTTTCCTGCAGCACAGCTAGTGCCTTTCCAGGCATTGGGATAGAAAGAGCAGCCAGGCAAATATTGCCAGTGTGAGGAAAACTTGGTTGAAGCTGACACTTCTCCAGGCAGATTGCTCAGTCCTGTCAAGAGTCAGATGAAGAATAAGAAACAAAACTCTCTGACAAAATCTCTCTGCATGATATCAAACAAGATACAAATTTGTAATACTTACAACTGCAGTCACACCATTATAAAAAAAGGCATCAAACGGCAATGTCCAAGGCTTCATGACCACAGTTTACAATGTCTATAGCACACTACTGCAATTGCAGGTAACACATATAGCAAAAAGGGAAAACATGTTTCTTTTTATACCTTGAGGTTATAGGTACATACTGGTTAAATTTGTTCTGTTTATATGGATTTCCAAGCCATCAGTTAGCCTCAGAAATCATAGTCCTTGGTAATGAATAAGGGATGGAAACACTTACTGTGCTCTTTAAGCAGGGCTTTTTAAAATACCTTTTGCATTTGAAGCTCCCCTAAGTACATTTGTATTGTCTCTCTCCATTTTCATCTTCTTTGATATTTAAAAGTGTACTTGTAATTTAATCCATATAAAAAGATTCCAAAGTTCTGTTCTTTACAAATCAGTTATTAAATACATTTATTTACTTTATTTGTAATTATTTTACCTTTAAAAAGATAATCATTCTACATTTCCCCAAATCAACTTGTGGAAAAAATTTCTAAGATTGTTTCTTTTTCCCCATTAATTATTTGAGCAATGGTTTAATAATAACTATACTTTTGTAGCTGGAAGAAAATAATTAAATGCCTTAGTCTTTAATACTGAGCTCATCCTCTGTCCACTGAAAATTGCGGCTCTGCTCTAAAAAATATCTAAAACTTATTGTTGCTGTGTTTTGGGGTGAGATTTTTTGCATAAGTCTGTTCTGGTCTTTTTTTAAACCATGAAAAATAGAGAGCTGTGTATCAGATGAGTTGTAAATAGCTGTTTCTTTTGGCAGTTTGTATTTGTTTTGTTTTGTTTTTTTTTACTGAGTAAATGCATAAAAAGTTTTCTGTTAAAAATTTTTATTGGTGGAAACCAGAAACATGGGCATTTTCTGTGTGTCATGAACAGACTTTGTAATTGCCTTTTGAGAAGTATATGTAACGCAATACTTACCTGTACTTTGTGGTATTAATTAGTTAAGTATAATTTTATATGGGTTTTTTTTTATTAAAGTCCTGTCAATAAGGCTTTTGCTTAAAAACAGTAATAACAACCCCTTGTGTCTTAGTGAAATTGATTTTTCTGATGAGAACCTTGGAGAAAGTTGTTATTATTTTTTAATCCATCATGCAGTCACTATAGGAGAATAAACTATTCAATGCTACAGTTTTAGTTTATTGTAGATCTCTTTTTCATAGCACTACAATTTGTTCATTCCCCACCAAAGAACAATCAGTCGATCAAAATTTATTAGCTTGTGTTGACCTATTTGGATTCAGTTAGAAACTGTGGTCTCTTACCTTGGCCATTTAGTGAAGTTTTCTAGGTAGCTGACCAGAAATACTGTTATATTTGAGAATTTGCATCTGCTTTATTGTTCTTCTAAATTTAAGGGCTTAAGAATAAGTTTTGAACTTCCTGTATTGCTGTTAAAGGAGAATGAAAGTCCTGTTTAATTTATTAAAGACAATGGACTTGCATTATTATTAGAACAGTAGTATTTTATATAAAAGCCTAGGAAGGATGTTCATTTATAAGGCAACTTTTCCCAGAATTTAAATTGGTGGTAACAGATAATGGACATTTAAAATGTGGTGTTAGTCACCACTTAACATCATGAGCTATGGCTGAAGTAGGTGAACACCTCTGAGTGCACCATTAAATGATCATTGGAGTAGATGATGGAAGAAACACATACTCCGACTGGACTCTACAGATAACAAGATATGTCTAAGTTTTACATTTAGTTTAAAATAATAATACAATCCTACAAGTGGATGATTAACAAATGGTTTGACTTGAGTCAATGTCTTAAAAACCAAAAGCAGAAAAAAAAAATCTGGCCTATCCATCAAAAAACTGAATAATTCTGGTATTTTCCTTTACTCCTTTTGACTGATTTAGGCTGATTTAAAATCTGCTCTGTTTTCAGGCTAAGCTTAATTTTGTCCTTAGAAATAACTAAGAACATGTAAATAGCTCTTCACTACATGGATAAACTATAATAATAGTATGTAGTAGACATGTTTAATGTCTTGTAATTAGAGATCTGTAGCTGAAAACACTATTAAACCTTGTCATTAACTGAAATATTTTGTCTATGAGTCTGATAAGGTCTATATCTGGTTCTCTCACCCATGAGAGAAGTGCTAGTACTGGAAATGCTCATCAGAAGATGCAGAATTTATCTTTCTAGATATTTTGTTCAAGAGTTAATGAAGTCCTTAAATTGTGATTATGTGTATCAAAGCGACCATGATTAGTTGTGGTCCTCCAGCCTCTTTAATTAATCAACTAACATTAAGAGTGGAGAATGAGATAATACAAGGCAGCTTGCATTGCACTTATTTGCAACTATTACTGTACAAATGAGCAGTTTGAATGCCACTATGCTTTGACAAATTTGTTGCTAGAATGTCCTGACCAGTCTTTGCATTAAAGCCCAGTGAAATAAGTAAAGCTGCATGTTTTACAAAAACACTATTGAGATTTCCCATGGGGAATAGCTCCCCCCAATTTTCTGGTAGGTAGAGATGTCAAATCTTATTGTCTCAATAAAAATATTTCTGAAATAGGATAATATTTACTGAAATTGACCTAATTTTAATAATAAATTACCTAATCTGGTCTTAATCTGTTATGTGATTTATTAAATACCTTCTTAAGTGATTCTGTCTGTAGCTCAGCGTAAACTCATGTTATCTTATAAAAACTGTCTTTCATGCTCTTGCAGTGCTACTCCTCTTTTCTCAATAAAACAAAAATAAAAATCAGGAGAGAAAGCTGTTATGCAAGTGAGGATCTGTAAAATATTTCTGAATGTGATCAAAACTTTGGATGTTCTTCAAACACAAACAGGGAAATTCTTAGCTCATAATGACCTTTAAGTTATATGATATACATACCTCAAGTCAAGGATTATGCTCAAAAAATAATTATATTAAAAGTTATCTATTGAAATTATGAAAGAATAGGAAGGATAAAAGTGCAATTGTTTTTTTTTTTTCTAAAATAGCCTTAAAATTACAAGGGGCACATTGATTACATCTCAAAAAAATTGCTTGAGCAGAGCACCTTGCAGTTTTACCTGCCTTACATCTCTACAAATCTTCAGTTGAATCTCTGTGTTTCCAGTATTGCATCTTTCTTTTATTATTAGGGATCTATAGTTCAATTAGTGTTTATCAATATTTGTAATAAAAGAGCCTGGGAAAATCTCCCATTGAACAGTCTCGCACTTCTAACTTCTACTTTGCATCCCTTTTTCACCTATAACCACATGCAGAGCTCCTACTTGAAACATATCAACTGTTAAATATGACAACAACACTGTTACTCCCTAAAAAAAAAAGTTTCTTAAGAAAATTATCACAACAGATCCGTATAAAGTTCATCTACATGCAAATGTACCAAATTACTATATGAATCCTGATTTTGTTAACATTATTCAAAAGAAAAATGTCTTTCCCTTTAGATAGATAAATGCATATCCTGTAAAATGTATAATACTGGATAATGCAATATTAAACGTAGTGGAAAGACACATATAATAGTGGAACAATGCCTCCATTCCCTGCTCCTGTCAAAGTGTTCTCACAGAGGAGTTTAGCTCCCAGTAGGGCTCAAGTCAGGGCCTTGCACCAGCACAGCAAGGTCCAGCCTGTCAAACTACAATTTGGTAATTCCTGTGGTTTGTGCAATGTGTAGGAAGAACATCCATATAATCTTAACATCCGGAAAAATATCACAATAAATAAGCATGAACCCTCAATCAAAATGTGAACTGAGTTCTGAAAAGTTTCACTTTCTGTTTGGTTTATGTATTAAGTTTTTGTTCTTAATTATTTTTCTTATAATATCTCTTTGGTATGAGGCTTCACAGGAAGTTTGGTAACATCTTTGTTTACTCCAGACTTCATCCCTTTGCCTGCACCAGAGAGACCAAGAAAAGTCAGAAGTTTAACAATTTTATCTTTATCCTTCATTCCTGTCTTAACCAAATGAGCCTTTTGACCTTGTCTTAAAGACAAGATAAAGAAAGCTTAAGGAGAGGAAGAAAGATGATCAAAAGTAAGCAGGATGCCTAAAAAATGTGTTTTGTACTTCTTAAAGCCATCAGGACTGATCTTTTGCACACAATGAAGCCTCAGTTCCAAGTACAGAGATATTTTTTAAAGACAAGTTTCAATGTTAGTGGTTGAAACACAACATATTCAGCTCACTCTTGACCCACCTGCAGTGGTGAATAAAGTTCCTGATAGAGGAACCACCACCTGTTTTTTAGCTTTCTATTTGCTGGTGAATATCCTAAAACATTTGTAAAGCTCTTAATTCTTTGGTGATTTTTGAGTCATTATTATAAGACTTTTTGCTAACAGTGTGACCTCACTCTTTCTGTAGACCTCAGATCTTCTGGCCTCAGACATATCTTGTGGCAGCAGGGTCCAAGGTAGCTGCACTAAGAATATAACAATCTTTTCTAATTATTCCTAAAAGTGTTGCAACTGAACCCTATCTAATCCTTGCAATAAGAAAGATAATAAATACCAGAATCAGGTTTTCAATCTGTATACAATGTAGTATTTTATATACCACTTCTGTGATTGAATGATCCTAGTTGACCCTGTAATTGTAAAGGATCTGCTGCTGCAGCTGGATCCCTACAAAGCTATTGGACCTGATGGGATTCATCCCAGAATCCTCAAAGGGCTAGTTGACCTCTCTCGATGGTCTTGGGAATCCAGAGAGGTCCCAGCTGACTGGAAGCAGGTGAACATTGTCCCGATTTTCAAGAAGGGCAAGAAGGAGGAGCCTGGAAACTACAGGTCTGTCAGTCTCACTTCAGTGACTGATAAAGTTATGGAGAGGATTATTCTGGGAGGTACTGAAAAATACCTGAAAGACAATGCAGTCATTAGTCACAGCCAACACAGCTTCATGAGAAGTCCTGCTTATCAAACCTGAGTTCCTTCTATGACAAGGAAACACAAGTAGTTGATCAGAGGGAGCCAGTTGATGCAATCTTTTTGGATTTCAGTAAAGCTTTCAATACAGTGTCACACAGGATCCTTCTGGACAAAAAGTCCAGCACACAGCTGGATAAACACATAATGTGGTGGGTGAGCAACTGGCTCACAGGTTGAGCACAGAGGGTAAATCAGGTAACATCAGACTGGAGACCTGTCACTGGTGGGGTTCCATAGTGCTCCATCTTGGGCCCTGTGCTCTTCAACATCTTCATAAATTACTTGGATGCAGGACTGGAAGAGCATACAAAACTGGGAGGAGCTGTTGACTCCCATGAAGACAGGGAGGCCCTGCAGAGAGATCTCGACAAATTAGAGGACTGGGCAATCACCAACCATATGAAGTTCAACAAAGGGGAAGTGACGTATTCTGCACTTGGGACAGAGTAACCCCAGATGTATGTACAGACTAGGGAATGAGATGCTGGAAAACAGTGACACAGAAAGTGACCTGTGGGTCCTGGTATATGGCAAGCTGAATATGAGTCAGCAGTGCCCTGGCAGTCAGGAGGGCCAACCGTGTCCGGGGGGGCATCAGGCACAGCATCACCAGCCAGGCAAGGGAGAGGATTGTTCCACTCTTCTCTGCAGTGATTCAGCCTCACTTTGAATATTGTGTGCAGTTTTGGCCACCACAACATAAGAAAGATATTAAGCTATTAGAGAGTGTCCAAAGGAGGGCAACAAAGATGGTGAAGGGCCTTGAGGTGAAGTTGTATGAGGAAAGGATGAGATGACTTGGTCTGTTCAGCCTGGAGAAGAGGAGACTGAGCAGAGACCTCATTGCAGTTACAACTTCCTTGCGAGGGGAAGAGGAGGGGCAGGCACTTCTCTGTGGTGACCAGTGACAGGACCTGAGGAAATAGCCTGAAGTTGTGTCAGGAGAGGTTTAGGTTGGATATTAGAAAAGGGTTCTTACCCCAGAGTGTGGTTGAACTCTGGAACAGGCTCCCCAGGGAAGTGGTCACAGCACCAAGCCTGACAAAGTTCAAGAAGCATTTGGATGATACTCACAGGCACATGGTGTGACTCTAGGGGATGGTCCTGTGCAGGGCTAAGGGTTGGACTCTATGATCCTCATGGGTCCCTTCCAACTCAGCATATTCTGTGATTCTATAACTTTGCATATATGAACCTGTAGGAGTTTGTGAAGACAGCAACATGTAGATAATATGGTAGCCTAAGTTCAAAATCCACTGGCACTAATTTTATGGTTTTATACCTGTGACAAGACATTAGATAGAGTGAAGGAATATTGCTGTGCTATTCCCCAATTGCCAGTTAATTCTAAGAAATAGTTACTGAAGGTTCATAAACTAAATGAAAAATAACTTTGGAAAAGAAAGAAAAAAATTTTGTTGTGTTTTTTTTATGTTTTGGAGGAATTGATTAAACTTTTTTAAATGTCCTGACATAACAATAAGAGAATGTGTCAAAGTTCTTCTGGCAACGGCTCAGAAATGTGAAACTATTGTCATCTTGACATTTGCCACTGATAAACATGCTATCCACGTTAAATCAAAAATGTGGATAAAAGTGTGCCATGTGACAGGATAGCCTTTGCCGAATGGACTGGCCTGTAATGAAAAAGTCAATCCTCTTCCTCTTTTTTTTTTAACTGAAAAAAATATAGCAGCAATAATATGGGTAAAAGCCTCAATAAAATCTGTCAGAATTGATTTCTAGTGACACATAATGTCTGGCAATCTAAAGCTTTATTTTGCCAACTGTTTAATCTGTACTACAAGTAAAAGTGTTCCATATGCATAACTTCCCATTTTAGTGATGATCCTGTTTAAAGATTTGTTCCAGCAACATTTATTTAATGACCTTTATAAAGAATTTTCTCATTCTTCTCTGAGTTATATTTAAACTAGGCAATAATAAAACTGAAGTGCACAATGGGAGAAAAAAATCACCATTACCCACTACTTTTTGTTCAAAAATACAATTACTTTAGGCAACACTGATGAGGAAACCCAGAAATATAGGAATTCCAATGTTAGAAACAGTAATAAACCAATGATCATTATTTACCTCCTTATATCGTCCTGTCATACACTTTTTGTCAGATAATACCTGTGAAGAAAATTCACATGCACTGCAATATCCACCTCTATGGCTCCCTTATTCTATTGATTTAAATATCTTTTTGCTTCTCCCTACTCAACAGGAAGTATGAGGTCATTCCCATAGCTGAAACAAGTCTTGATAGAGCACTATTCAAACCAGATATACACCATACTTCATATCATATTTTGAATTATTTATCTGTCATGGGAAATAACAGGAGAGGAAGGAGTTAGCCGGGTGTTTGAAAGGAATGTGGCAAAAGCATTAACGTGCAGGTCCAGCTGCACAAAATCAGATGTCGAGTCCTGGTACAAAGAGTCAGAGTCAGTGACAGTGGTGGAGTTCTTGGCAACACCAGGAGAGCAAAGAGGTTCAGAAATCCAGAGAAAGGCTACTATATCCCGTAAACTAGGTACGGGTGAAACAGAGTACTAATTTCCAATGAGCTACAGAATATGGCTTCCTGAAACATCTGTTTAAAACTGACATGTACACACAACCCTGCCATTCAGAAACTTTCATGTATCCATATAAAGTACTGAGAAAAAAGGTTAATCAAGAGTGCTGTATGGCTTAAGGAAATCCATGGAATGACTGGCTGATTTGATTCATATGTCCTGGTGACAAAATTCTTTCCTGGAGATCCATAATGTCTGGGTTCTTAATTATATGGTCTTTTTTTGATTGTGTGTGTGTATTAAAAAAATGGCCACAAAATTTTAGCCAAGAAACACACTATTCATTCCTTCCAGGTTTATTTTAAACCTATTGCACTTAGGTTCCAGCTAAATCATTTTTTGATGAATATTTACCCTAGTAGATTATACCTCAAGCCAGTTCAGATCTCCAGAGAATTTAAAAATAAAAAAAAAAAAAGAAGAAAATAAAAAAGATTTCTCAAGTAAAAAGTAACACCTCAGGAAAAAGAAACAGGGTTTTTAATTGCTTTGTGCGCTCCATAATTGAAGGCAGGCACCTTCTTGAGGCACTCACTGCCAGGAGGAGTGTGACTCCACTTGGCCCTGCCTAATTAATCCTGTGATACAAACCTTCTGGCTTCAATTTTCACATTTCTGTCTCTTTTTAGAAGTGATAATAAAACTAAAAATTTCTGTTGGTTACTGTATGACTATAACAGTGCCAGCAGAACACAAATAAACCCATATGGATGAAAGAGACCTTGTCTTCCCATCCTTGGCTTTTCTGTTTTGTCATGTGTACAGGGACACACTTTGTGCTAACAAGAAAAGGTAGAGAAAGATTCAGTAGCAGGAAGGAAGTACAGGTCAACTGATTCTTGTGATAGTTTGCTCTGCTCGGATGACTCACTGAAGCATATGTCTTATTTGTTTATTGACAAGATCTCAAAATAGAAGTACACACTCTGGAAGCTCAGCTGAGCTGGCTACAAATCACAAAACTGCACAACAGCTCTTAATGAAAGACAAATTGTGCAGCTTACCTTTAAAAAGCAGTGAAGGCTGTTTGTGCAGATGCCTTCAATCTTAATAGCTTGCATACTGTGACCTGTGCACACTCCCTACCAGTGCCTAATGAAAGTAATAGACCATCTTTATTTTCCATAGAATTAGGACCCCACCATTATTATTATTATTATTATTATTACTAGCATTATGAGGCAAGGATTTAATTCTTGGACACTGAGAAATTGTATTTACAAACACACAGACACATATGTGGCAGTTTTAAAATACAGTAAGACAAATTCTGCTTTTAGTAAATTGTGTCTATTTTCATTGCATTATATAGAAAATGGACCTAGACTTTACTATATTAAAGTGGGAGGGGGTTATCTTACTAAATGAACTAGAGAAATATTCTTCCAAAAGAGCTTCCACTTTTATTTAGAAATACATTGTCAGCTGCATTTAGCTCATCCTACTCCAAGAACCCAACAATGCAGTTCTGTACATTCAAATTCCTTTATGCAGTTAAGAACAGTAGGATTGTACAATGGATTTGATAATTTTCATGCCCTTGAAAAAAAGGGAAAAAAAAGAAGATTTTTTTCTTAATTTTGCTGCTATGTTGTTCTCATTTCCTTGCCTTGTAAAATGTCACATGTCTCTAGGGATAATATTTTAAAATAAGTAATATATTTTAGGATAACAAAATACTTCAGCTTTGTGATGGTGTGCAAGCTATTTGCTGCACAAAAGTTGGGAGTATTGGTGTGATTGAAAAATTAGGATAATTTTGCTGCCAACCTCTAACAAATTGCTACTGAGCATCTACAAACTAATTTTTTTTTAATTGGCTTCACACTTGAATACAATGGGACAAATATTCTCAGTGGGTAACAAAAAAACAAGCCCTCTGCAATGCCTCAGAAATTTCAAGTTCCTTTTTGTCATGGGTTAGCTATGGGTCAATTTTTTTTCACTCCCCCTGCACACACATAATTGCTATGAGTCGAGAGAAGGTTTATGCAGACAAAAGAGATCTGATATGGGGGAAATAATACTAGGATTTATTACTTAAAAAAATAAAAACTAAAGAACTACATATATACAACAATTCTAACTAAGCAAAAATATTATATATTTACAGAAGTACCCCTCCCTCCCTCGGATCAGTTCAGGAGGAGAAAAACAGTCTCTTTTTCTACTTCCTGAGCTACAGGTCTTCCAAAACAATTCTGCAGCATTTGGAAGTTTTTCTTCTGTTATCTCTAAGACGACAGCCCCGATTCGTGGCAGCTGGAACTGTCTCTCTCTCTCTCTTCAGTGTTGACCTCAAGGCTGGGCCTACGCCCTCCTGGGCTAAGACCAGAGGCTGGGGGTTACCCAGGGCCCTGTGGGGTCCTCCATGGACTGCAAGGGAGACACTTGCTTCGCCATGGTCTTTCCCACAGTGTCACAGGGGATAATGGCTTTTGAGTCCACCCGTGTTTCCTGTGGGGTCCCTTCATTGGGCAACAGTTCTTCCATTCTCTGCTGTCCCTTAGGGTCACAAATTCAGCTGCACCAGCATGAATCTCTCAGTGAGATCACAAGTTCCTACCCGAGCTGAGTCACTCCAGCATAGGTTCTCTCTCTCCATAGGCTACAGGTCTTCAGCAAGACTCTGTTTCATTTCAAGCCTCTCACAAGAGTCACAGCTTCCTTGTGCATCTACCTGCTTCAGTGTAGGCTCCTTTATGAGCTGCAGGAGAATCTTTTCACTTTGTAATCTTCCACAGATGGCAGGGGTTTTAGTTTTCAGTCTTTTCCCTGCTGAAGGGAGAGAGAGGAGGGGAAAGAAGAAAAAAAACTCAACCCCCTCTTTGGCTTCTCTCTCCTCCGACACTGCCAGCTTTGACCTTGAAGGCTCCGCTATCTCTGTGCCTGGAATTCTTTTTGCAGTAATCTTTTCCAGGCAGTTTTTCATTAAAGCTTTTCCCCCCACTCTGTTACATGTCTCGGCCAGGAGGGCTTCAATACCACAATTTGCCCCCGGGCCCATGGCTGGGGGAGGAGAGAGGCCTGGCCCCACTTGGGGCCAGCTGCCTACCCCTACATGGCTCCTTCTTCTCTTGCCACCTCATGGCTCTTATCTCTTCCGTGTCACCACCTTCTCTTCCGGTTTCTTAAAAATGTAATTGGCAGAGGTGTTACTAAAACTTTTGATTGGGGGTTTCACTCTGGAAATGCACCTGGCAAAACTATTGTCAGCCCCAGGGGGGGCTGACTGGCAAACCCACAACATTTTTCCAAGGCAGGTTGATGTTAGAGCTTTCTTATCTGAGTGCTTTGAACAATTCACCACTGTTTCTGTAAACCCTGGTTTGGGAAGAGGGCATTGCTATTGCAGCTGAAATTTTCACACACAAACAGAACACCGAAAGCAGAAATTTCAGTTGAAACACTTGTAAACAAATGCAAGAAGAAACCTATAGCACCAAGAACAAAGCGCATATGAGAGTGGAAATTAAGAGATGGATAGATGGATGGATGGATGGATAGATAGATAGATAGATAGATAGATAGATAGATAGATAGATAGATAGATAGATAGATAGATAGATAGATAGATAGATTTTGGAGGGGATGGGATGGTGGGGAGAATCCTGTATCAGTAAAAATATGTACAAAAAGACATGGAAAAAAGTCTTACCACATTATTACAGGATGGTCAAAAAAAATGTATTTATTGACTTTCTCAAGTATCTCTTACTTTTAGAGACTCTAGATGATTTAACCTCTATTTTAATAATGAATCTCAAGCCGATGCACAATGTTCTACCAAATTTTCATGAAATAACTGGCTGAGGAGATGTATGTGCAGATGAACCAAGTCACCTGTCTTGAGCTTACTTATGTAGTAGAAATGTATCTTTTTAATTGCTAGTAATTCTATGTAAAAATGTGTGTACCATTTGATTATCTTGGACTCAGACTCTTTAAGCAGCTCCAAAAAAGTGCCAGTTTTGTTTCTAGTGTGCAGCAGCACATGCAGGAAGTAGGGAAAATTCATTTCTGGAGATGGCAGGATTAGGCCAAAACACAGTCTTCTGGATGGATATTGATAATTAGTGTCCAAGCATGCCTTTCACAGCCTTCTTAAGAATAATGCAAATATTTTTTAGGTAGTGTCCCAGATATAACTGCACAGAGAAGTGAGTTAAGCCTGGTTCACTGTAATGTCTGTTGTCCAGCACTTTGTCTGAATCATTCTCTTGCTGGAAAACCACGGGGGTTTTTTTAAACCAAAAATAGTGTCATTAAATCTCCATCGCCCATGAGGAATTATACTATTTCTAAACAAATTATATCTGTTTTGTTTTTTAAATATTTTTCCAACCAATTTCATTTCCATGCTCTCTAGTTACACAGGCTTGTGGGACTTTATCTTTCCAGAGTCAGTAGCAGATTTGTTACCATAAGTCCATAGGATAAATTTTCAGTCTTCAAAAGCACATCAGCTAAGTCCTGTCTTAGCTCTCAGTAAGTCCTGCTGTGGGTAGACCCCAAAGCTTCACACCAGGGATTAAAGATAAGAAAGAAATGGCTTCCCAGCCACTCCTGGGAAGCCCAGCAGTCCTGAAGCAGCAGTAAAATGGGTCAATTAATCTAGGGAAGGAATCAGGTCCTCTTAAAAAAAAATCCTGTTGGTACAAGTCTTGTCAGCTGAAGACTAACAACGCCTTCAGTAATGTTGACGTGAATCTGTGAGAAGAAGAGGCAAAAGAATGATAAAGTGTGTTCAGCATAGCCTTTTCATGCTGGGTTTTGAAGCCATCCTGTTTGATTATGTGATATATTTAACTATTCCTATTACCACTCTTTGAATGACTGGACTTAATGTAAAATCATATTTCAAGTTAGGGTTCATGTCCCATTCCAATTGCACTTCTGTTTAATAGTTCCACAAAATCTTTATTTTTATGCCATTTAGTAATATGTCTGAACAGGCTGGGAGGAGGAAGAAGGGGATTGTCATAAAGTAAAAATAAGAAGTATAAACCAGTGACTAGCCTACAACAAATATTTTCCATGTGAGCATTTATTTTTTTAACATAGTTTTGCTTTTTTATTAATCTAATTTCAATAACTTAACTCTTTCAGAGACAATGGTATGTATACAATTAAATGTTTGTCAAAACTATCATTGTTTCAGTAAACACTTAAGGAAGCTATATTATTTCATATTAATAAAATCAAATCTGGAAACCATTCTGAAGAAAAACTACATTCAAATAAACATAAAAGTCACAATACATATAATAACTTATGGCAAAATATATTACAAAAATAATGTAAATGGCCTCGGATAAAATGTAATTAATCTGGGAAATCAGAGCAGAGGTTAAACTTAAACGTAATCTCATTATATTAAAATATGAAATCATACAGATTATCTCAGCCCTGTTGATGTTGCTATGCGGTGACATAAATGCAGTAAATATGATTATAATGAAGCCATTTACATTTTTTGGTCACCTATGGGATTTAAAAAAAAAAAAAAAAAAAAGAAAAAAAGAAAAAAATCTATTCTATTTGCACTGCTCCCTCCTTGTTCCCAAACGAAATGCTTGCAAAGTTTATACAGTTCCAGGAAGGTTAAATGTATGTAGATTATAAAGTGTTGCAGGGATCCACAGATGTGTTACAAATTATGGTCCAAATTGTGACCCAGTTTGCATGGCTATGCAGGATAGGAGGGAGAATAAAAGAATAAAACACTCCTTTATTGCTAATACCCAGGGGAGCTGTAAGGGGTGAATAAAAAGAATAACCACAATAGGGAATCTTGCACTGTGTGACCCAGTTGCACCAGCATGTAAGAACTCAGTCACTGAAAGGGAAAACCAGGAAAATCATTGTCTCTTTGAGCCACAATTTGCCTCTTCGTTTACTTTAAGGCAATGTAAAAATATGCTTGGCTTTGTTCAGGGCTCTAGAGAAGTCAAAACCCTGCAGTAATTATTTCTATGTAGAGTATTGGTATTTCTTTAAATAACTAAGTTAATACCAGTGCGTTATCCTTCATAATGAAGCATGATTCTTTTGGTTGTATCATGTCTTCAACAATTAAGCCCAATACATAAAGTTCATTTTCTTCCATGTATCAGTCAGTGATTGGAGCCATTTCCTGCCATGTCTTTCTTTTTCATTGCAAACGGTTTCCATTTTGGCAGAGGCTTAGCTTTGCTGATGAACAAATTATTTCCATCAGATTGAAATGTGATGCAGCTACATCAAGCTAAAATGCAGACTTGTGAGCACACTATGTATCAGATTATGTATAGAGAAAGTTATAGGAGCAATTAAAAACAACAAAAAAAATTACTAGTTGTTATTGGCTGCATAGGGAAGGAAGGGTGTTCCTGCCATATATAATACAGTCCTTTTTTAAAGCTGAGCATTTAGCTAATGTTTGGTGTCAATGAGTCAAAAATGGTGGTAAAGTGATCTAGAATAGAAATCAAACCCAGATTGCTCAGATCATTAAACCTTAATCTTAGTACTGTTCTTTTCCCCATGTACAGGTTCTCTGTGTTCTGCCAACAATATTTTCCTTCTCTCAGGGAGGAGGGAAAGCAGTCTCTGCATGCATGCAGAGCTTTAATCATGCAACACCCAATGAAAAATATCTGTCACTACTACTGAAATTCTGAAGTTATGATAAGAGGACTATCTTTTTTGGACCGCGAAAGGTCTCTTGGTTTGCCTGGAGTGTGCCTTCGTTTCAGCTGTCCTCTAAGGAGCATAGCTGTCTCTTAGAAGTTTCTGGAAGTTACTAGTGGTAAGACCCACCAATTTTTATTATATTTAACTCACCACCAAGCAATATACGGAAAGTTTAAAAAATCATCCTGAAATTAATTCCAAAAGCACAAGTTGTTACTATTTTCCATCGTCCTCCACCCACTGTATTAATTTGTTTCATATAATCAATAGTGTTATCATGTCTTAGTACTAATGCTTTTCATTTGGACTCACACTAATGAGAACATCTAAATCTCTGGATTCAGTGGGATTTAACATTCCTCGATGTTGGTGGAAACAGTATGCTACAATGTATCCAGACTGATGTTCAAGAAGGCTTTTTCATATGATGTTCTTCTATCGTGATTATTGCAATGGTTGCTCCAATCTAAATGAACAGTAAGGCATAATATAATAATAAATAATAATGTAGTGACTTTCCGAAAATCACAGCATTCCTTAGACAACACACTAAGTCACTCAAAGCAGAAAATAACTGATCTGCATCCAAACTATCTGTGTTTCTGAATTTCTGGTTAGAAGACATAATATATTAATGCCCTGCAACTTGCACTGGGCTCACTTTAAAATTTATATTAAGTAGATTGCTACATTATGGTAATGTACTAAATTACCTAAAGCAAAGTAATACAATGATTAACTGACCATAAACATTGGTTTATGGTCAGTTTATAAAGTATTACAAAGATTAACATTATGCATTTTCATATCAGAAGAAAATTGCAGGATGAAATATCTCTGGATTGACTTGATGCTATTAAGAATAATAAAATAGTGATATAACTCACAACAGTCTCAAGTTACAGCTTGCAACTGAACTTCAGTTTAAATCATCTTTGAAAACAGCAGAGATATTCATCGTTTTTAAAAATGCCCAAAGCTTTCCAAGCACAGAATAATGGTTTCCAGTATATGTTTTCTAATATATAATGTATTATCTTATTTTTTTTTCCTCTTTGTTATTCAGCATATCATGTCAGATTCTGACCTGGCATAGCTGCTCTGATATCAGAAGCATTTTACCACCTTAGCCAAGACAAATAGGATCTCTTTTTATCAGATTGTAATATTTGTCCTAAAAAGCTAGACACAATCGAAGTTCAATGCTTTTTAAGTTAAACTTATTTAATCGTGCAAAAGCAAAAGTGCTGTTCACCTGTCGTTGAAGGTTTTCATCTGTTCTGTCTGTAAATTTAACCCTAGCAGACCTCTGGCTTGTGGCAGACAACATGCTGCCCATGAGTCAGCTGAGCTCCTTGCAGTGAGGAAAGCTCACCACAGACGGCTGCAGTAACCAGAGCACGGCCAGCAGCTCCAGGGAAGTGACTATCCCCCACTGCTCAGTCCTAGTCCGGTTTTGTCCACAGTCCAGTTTTTGGCTTACTAATGCAAAAGAGATACTTAGAAACTGGAGACTCCAGAGGAGGGAAGCCATGACTTTGAGGGGGCTGGAGTACTTGACATGTGAGTAAAGCTGAGGAAACAGGGTCTGAGGGCTGAGAGGGTATCTATCTGACGCAAGGGGAGTTATAGAAAATGAGACAGATGCTTCACATGGGTGCACAGTGAAAGGAAAGAAGACACAGTCACAATTTACAGAAGGAAAATTACAATTGGACTTAGGAAAAAAAAACAATGCACAAAGAGAACAAACAAGCCCTGGAACAGGTTGTCCAAGAACTGTGGGAAACTGTCCTTGGAGATTTTTCAAAACTTGGTTGGACAAGTCCCTGGGTGACATGATCCATTTTGAGATTAACCCTGATCCAAGCAGAAGGCTGGACCAGATGGCCTCCAAAATCTCCCTATAACCTAAATTTTTAGATGATCCTATGATTCTCCTTCTGTGTTCCCTCAGCCTCAAAAAATGGAGTTGGCTAAGACTGCATTAAGATTTTAATATTCTAAAGGTTAAAACCAGAAGTAATATTCATATTACTTCAGTATAATAAACCTTAATTTGTAGACAACCTTTTGAAATTCAGAAAATTTACAAAAAAGCCTTCTTTCTTCCTTTTCAGGAAATTCAGGATTCTGATGCACTTAAATGTAGTCAGATAACTTTTTCAGGCTTTTCTAGGCAATAATGAGGTCTAGAAATATATTTATTTTTTAACTAAAAGCTAAGTACTACAGGATCAGAGACTCTCAGAAAAGAATCAGTTACCACAATGCACAGAACAATAAATCTGCAAGAACTAGAAAATGACAGTTCTTATATTTTTATAGCTTTTTTTATCACTCATCTTTGTCTTTCTTGTGAAGATTAGAGACTACCAAATTTTGTAGTTTGTGTGAGAGTTGTCATCATAATCTTTTCTGCTGTATATTACAGTTTTCAATTTGTAATACATTTATTTGATAATTTATATTGAAGTTTTACTTACTTGTTATTACTAAGTTGCATAAAATTCTATATACTCATGAGACACATTTTTATTATGACTTGCTTTAGGTTGAAATGCACTTTCCTGAAGTTCTTGAGGTGAGCTGCTTTCAGTTTTGAAAAAGAAGAAACTCTATGGTCCATTATAAACCCAAGGAATTAAGACAATAGCATTGTTTCCGTCTACATTGTGAATATATGAATTTGTTCTGGCATTATTTTTACAGAAGTATCACAAAAATAAAACAAAGGCTTGGTGTATAGATATATGAAAAGTTAGGAATAAGGAAACACCTGATAGCACAGTGGAAGTAATGACATTATTGTCCTGAGAAAATAAAAATATACAAGTGTTTGGCTTGCAGCTGAAATAAACTCACAGTAAGGATCAAAAATATTTTCTTTCCACTTCATTCTTCCTATGCACAGGGAAACAGGATTCTACACAGACTAAACAAGGTTTCATAATGTTTACTTGACTCCTCCTAAAAGAGGCAACATTCCAAGCCATACATTTGACGTAACCGTTTGTCAATATTTCAGACATTTATAAGCCCAGTAATAGAAAGGTGTAAAGTAGTCACAATTTTAGTTATACACAACTTGTTGTGTAATAGCCTTTAATTATTTGTGGCATTTGAAATTACTGAAGAACTTACTGATCATTTCTTAACCTGTAACTCTAGCCTAACAGTATGTTTGCCCAGTCAACAGAACTCTTATTCCTGACTGTTGTCTGTTTGATTATGATCCCAATAAGACGTAAATGTAAATAATTCCATGATTTCAAAGTTTAAGGAAATGGACTGTAGGGTTCCCAAAAGGTACCAGGTAGAGTATGCACACACCTCTGAGCATTGCAGTGGGCAGGATCAAGCTGTTTGATTCCGGATAAATGGGGGACCCTGAACTGTGCAGTGTGACGATTATTGCGAAGTAGAATTAACCTCCCTTGTTTGCCATCTAAAGCACCTTGTGTGCTTGGCAAACTGATTGTAACCCAACAGTGAGGTGGCATGCAGATAGCAATTCATCTCATGCTAATTGAGGTGTCTAATATCGCTCTTTAAGGTTACTCCTTTTGGGTGGCTCACTCCTGATGTAAATCCCTCTCCTAGTACTGTCAGTGATAAGGAAGCAAGGCGACTGACCCAGACTGAAACAAACCTCTGAAAAACCAGTTTACTTTAATCCGGATCAGTTCTCTGATGTAACCCATAGTTACATGCAGCAACATGAAAGAGAGGATGTCAAAAACCTGAAAACAAGGCAGAACTGCCTTTCTTAATGATTCAAGTTTAGGTGGTTTCAATCCTTTCTGAAACTTTTGCCTAAAATAATTTAGGCAAATCTCTCTCTGAAAGTGCTTGTTTTCCTCCATTACTATCTATACAAATATTTACACAGGTAAGCTTATACTTATGCCTAAGGGCTACAGGGCTAAAATTGGGTGTAAAGAACCAAAAGACACTTTGAATACTGAAAAATTTGTCATTGACTGAAATGTTGAGAGAAAATGTTTTTGTTCACCCCATGTAAATTATTAACATGGCAACTGGGAGACATCTCAAAGCTGCTGTACTTATTACTACAGTTGATTTCTAAACATCAAATTATTATACTGTATTTATATAGACATTTGAAAATAGTATATTTGTTATTTATTCATTATGGAATAACATACAAAGAGCATCACCTGGTAACAACCATAAAATTTAAAAAAAAAAAATAAATCAAATATACAGCCTTCACTTGTTAACATAGGTTTGACTGGCAGCATCCCTCTCTCTTTCCACTCAAATTGGCACTTTCAGAAAGGAATGGAAGGTGTCCATGGCCAACAGGGTATTTCATTATTCTTACCCAATCTTCCCTGTCCTACAACATTTGCCCCAGAGACACTTGGAAATGCTCATTCTTCAATGCAAGAATTAGTGTTCTCCAGCTCTTCTGAAGAAGTCACTCACTGCTTTTCAGACCATTTCCTTCAAACGCTCTACCTTGATATGTAACCATTAAAATAACTGTCAGGAATGTTTATGATCTAATTTGGCTGATTTCATATTTCATACTGGATGACTAAATTATGTGGAAAATTTGTGCCTAAAATACTTAAGGCAAGAGCTGCATGCAGTGTAAGTACAGAAACAGGATAGCAATAAGTAAAGACCAGAATCCACAAAGAATACAAGGTTTTAAGCTGCAAGAATAATGAAATGGATGACAGATAGCTGGCATCAGCACAGCAGACATACTTGGGCATAAGCCCTAAAAGTGGCAAGAAGTAGAGTCTATAAGAATGGGGAATTAGAAACTAGTATCTCAATTTAAAGTTGACACAAGAGAAACTAAGAAGGAATATTCTAAGGAAGGCTTCACTTAAGAGAGCAAATAAAAAAGGCATCAAGGAGAGACTTTCATTCATCAATGCCTCTGTCCTAATACATGAGAGTAGATCTTGCCAATGGTTAGTGCAGAGTGTGAGCAGGTGGCAGTGGAGTTATTGGCTTTCAGGTTAGAAGTTATAAAACCTTATTACTATGCCGACTATTTTCCCATCAATTTAGACTACATTTCATTGTTCTCATCTAGGAAAAATTTACCCCACTTCCATCTGCCTCATCTATAGACATGAGTGGGTGTCTGAAGGGCTGTACTCATCACATTTCATTTCAGTGGAGTGGGACAGATTCCCACGGCACTCAAAAAAATGCTAGGCACAGATATCGCACTGGCAGCACAGAAATAAATCCAGGAATAGCAAAATTTTCAGGCTCTGGAAGGGATTCAAACTTAAATTATTCTAACAGTTGATAAGATGTATATCTGAGGCCCCTCTGTACAGCGGAGTTACTGCGAAGTTTTAAATTTCAGCCTCCTGGATATTTCCCATGCATTATCTAAAAGACTTAAATATAACCAGAAGGGGATTTTATTGTAAAAATAGATGTCATCACAGTTTTTTGAGGACTATTGCCTGTTAAATTGTTCTTTAAAAGGAAAAAGATGGAAACAAGAATTTTATGCAAATAAAATAATGGGTTATGCATATCTTACCTAAAAAAACATGCTGCCATGAACGTGGACTGGTGGTTTCCCTCTGCAGATCTCTAGTTTTAAAGCAAGTTGATATTTGTTTAGATCAGTTTAGAAAATAGCCTTGTGTAGTTACAGCACACACCATTAAGTATTGGAGAGCCTTGATAAAGCTGAAAAAAAGTATTCTAAGATTTATTTCTGGCTTAGACTTCAAAGGTGTCATGTCACTGGCTCTGAAAATTGTCTAGCAATAGGATGATGCATACACAGAGGTTCATTCTCTAGGAAACACCAGAGAAACTTGTTAGTTACCCCCAACAAGACTTATTGTTTTTAATACCAAAAGTATATGCTTTGGTGACAGGTTATTACTTCTGCAAGGACAGCTGTACTGAAGTCTGATTTGCCACCATAGGGAATGTTGCCACAAAAAAAGTGGGATCATAACTGGTAAATACTTTATGCTTTTTTCAATGGCATTTCATGTTGACTTGATAAGGTTTGAATTTCACATATTTTCTCATGGAATAGGAAAAAAATCATAGGAAAAAATAGGAAAAATCATAGGAAAAAATCTAAATTCTTCTTAAATTGAAAGGGCATCTAGGTAATGATGTTTTAATCACAGAAATGAAGAGAAGAGAATGCAAAGAGTGCCTATACTTATTTTACTTAAGATTTTTACAGGTATTGCCTGCTATTTTATATTTTATGTGCTGCATTAGGCAAAATGTCAGCAAGTAAAACATGACACAGTCAGCCATGGCATAAGCAGACACAACTAGACTGAGGACACTGGACAGCCTGTGTAACTTTTTCTTGGAAAGCTTTCAATACATAACAATAGCATTTACAGAGAATTTCTCTGTGAAAATGCAGATGCCTGCAGGCTTCCTAGTAACACCAGGTTAATGACTAATTTTAATTTTTTTTTTCTTTTTTTAGGATTTTCTGCTCTAGGATTTGCTTAGCCAAGTCTTAGACTCTAGTTTCCTCTGCCTTTCCAAAAAAAAAAAAGGACTTTGACAAGGGTTGAGATCTACACTACTATACTAAATTTCAATTGATTTTAAAGAGACCGTAGGCAGATACACAGAGAGAAGGTGACTGCATATTTCATCTTTCCTTAGCACTGTATCCTTGGAAATTGATTTGACCCCATACCAGCTTGCTTACAGAATAAACTTATTTCTTGATCCCCAAGAACTACTGCTGTACTGGACGTTCTAGATATATGTATCTAAACATGCAGACTGTATCTTGCTTAAATAAGGAGAGGAAGGGCATATAACAGAAATGTTTGCAAAAGTCAAATGATTCTAATGAAGTGGGTATATGGCTGGTACCAAAAAAAAAAACAAAACAAAAAAAAACCAAATCCCCCCCCCAAAAAAAAAAACACAACAACAACAACAACAACAAAAAAACAACAAAACAAAACAAACAAACAAAAAAACATGCTAACATTGTTTTTTCTCCCTACAATCAATGCAAAGGAGGAATACCAATGCATGGGGTAGCCATGATTCCTATTACCTTCTCTCATAGCCTCTTCTCTACACATACATATCTCCTTGGTCATTTTGTTCTCTCTCTGCACTCAAAATCCCTCACTGCTGAATGCTGTGGAGCTGGTTATTGTGTGATTGAGGTCTGGCATTTTCTCATGTTTGTCAGGCTAGTCTGGGATTCCATGATTTTCATACCTTTCTGACAAATATCCATGACTTGCCACATTCTGGAGTCCTATGTGAGAGCCAGTGAACTGAGTGCATGGAGTGAGCCTAATTGCACAACGTGGAACAAATGTAATTAAGAGCTGTAATGTTGAGCACTGTTTGGGGGGTTAATAGAGAGCCGCAGCTTAGCCCGACAAAGGATCCCGCTAGCCTGGCTGACTCGAGCTGAAGGGCTGCACATGATTGCACATAGTGGAACAAATTTCATTACCAGCCTTGCGATCAACATTTTTAAAAGCTTAGTGAAATGGGTCAAGTTCACAAGAATAATTTGGTTACCACAAAAACATATCCATGACGATTGACACTTTGTATTTCTGTCTTTTAAACTCCCAGCCCTGCTATGACATAATTGTCCAGGTTCACTCAAGTGTTTACTGTGTTTGACCAAAGAATCTAATTAGATAGACTAATGACTGACTCTATTCTTACAGTTTCAGCATTCAAAAATGGCTTTCTGCAGGCCACCAGAAATTGTAGAGGGAGAAAAAAAAACCTTTATTTTGGTTATAGTGAAGGAATTAGTGATGGTTTTAAAAGATAAGTCTGAAATCAAACATTCCCCATTGGTTTTGAGATTAAAATAGGGGAAAATTAAACTCAAATATGAGATATATATGTGTGTTTGTGTGCATTTGTATACAAATGTATATATACACATCTATATCTATATATATAAATGAATGCTTCTTTGCTAATTATTTTCCTTTTGAATTGATTTCTACTGAGATATAAAAGGTTAGGCCAAGTGATGTTAAAGTCTTTTATTCAGATTCCAGAATTTCCTATTCTTCTCTTAATAATTTTTTTTTGACGTTTAAGTACAACTGCCCTGTGACTTTCCTATTTCAGAGACTGCCTAATCAAGAACATACCCTGGTTTATGGAACATGAAGGAGCTCAGAATAGCTTATCTTGCACATCTCAGTTGGTTTGGCACTACTGGCAGTGATTTAAAAAAAAAAAACAAAACCACAAAAGATAAAAGAGATATAGGTCAAATCACCAAATATAATAGTAATGTAGGCTATTTCTTTTGCATTTAAAAACTCTCTTCCAAGCTTTGTTCTGATTAAGAAGACAAATCAAACATATTGGCTTGGTGGTATTAAAGGATGACAAACAAGGAATACTGTCTCTGATTATGCTGTAGGCCTATGTTAAACAGAATGAGTGTATTTCTCTGAAATTATTTATATAATCTTTTCTCATATCACTTCAATTTTCTTAAGTATGATATGTTATTTTTACACAACTTTTCAATAAAATAAAATAAAATATGATTAAATGTATCTGCTCAAAAGTACTTCTGCAGAAATTTGGTGAAAAGTCTTCAAGTAGTTGCAATGAGTGGGATTTTTAAACTTACCTGTGTGTAATAAACTAACATTTCTGAAAGGCATGGAAATTTAATTACCCTCTTTTACAGATTAAGAGCTGAGGTACTAACCTCAGGTTGGCAAGTGGTTACTATCATGACTAACCATATTAAAATCAATGACATTAGTATTAAAATGCTCACAAAGCTGAATAAAAGATTTCACATTCTGACTCCAAGAGACAAAGTGGTTTGCCCAAGGTCTGTAGTCTGGGACTCAGCAAACCACTTAAGCATGTCCTTAATTTGTAGCACATGCTTAAGTGTTTTTCTGCAGCAGAAATAAATAGAGAATCATCAACAGAGTTTAAATCTAGGTCTCCTAAGTACCAGGTCATTTCCTTAATCATAAGACCACACTGACTATATGTGATAAATGTTAACGGGAATTGAGTATGTCTTATGTCTGCATATTTGCTTATTTTTGTTTTGTTTTACAAAGCTGAGTGCAAGGGGATAAATCTTAAATGCATCTCACTTTTTAGGGAAGGATATCATGGCCAAAGTACAAAAATAAAGCAGAAACAAGGTAGGACACAGAAATCCCCAAAAAGGAGAGGATGAAAAGGTTGCTCTTACCGCAGCAGCATAATTCATAATCAGGCCTGTCTTCTTTGTTAATACTGTGTCATGGAGAGTTCCTACAGGAAGCTGGTAATACAGCAGGTATCATCAATTTATTGAAATTAATTCATAGTGCATATCTGGAATTCAATACATTTTTGGTAGCTCCAGCAGTAACATTTTTCAGAATTGCACTCCTATAGGCAAAACAGTCTTTGAGTATGGAAGATGCACAGAAAAACCAGGTATGAACAGTTTTATACAACATGTACAGCCTTTTTGATGTATGTGAACCAAGAATGGGATATCTCCTCTTCTACAAACACCTAGCTCCATATTGATCAACTTACATTTTCACTTATTACAAACAAATCTGTAAACATAGTCAAAAGCTCAGTTCCCCAGCAGTGTCAATGGTATGGGATGAAGCACTCTGGAAGAAGTAAAGAAGGAGTTATGCTGTACCAATAACAATATGTGAAGGATAGAACACCAGTGCGAGCACCAGATCTTCACATCTGGTGGCCAGCTTCTGTCTTAGGGATTCTCAGGGTTACATACATGTTTGATCTAGTAGCATTTTAAAATTTCTTTTCTTATAATGCTATGTTTTCTGAAACTCATGCTAAAAGATGTCAAGATTTATAAAGAAACACTTACTTGCTATTCAAGGTGAATGTACTTTGATCAGGATATCCAGGAGAACATGAAACACAGTAGAGGTTGTTCCCAGGGAATTGCTTGCTACTCTCTGAAAATGTATTGGAGAAAACCAACAGACTGAAAAGCAGCTACTGTAGCATAAAGATTACTTTGCAAGAATCTGAATCTTGAAACGTTAGTCCTTGCCATCAAATCTACTATACTGTACAGACCAGAGTCCCTCCTGCTGAACTGAGGTGCAGCAAAGCAACCACTGGAGCCCTGGCAGAATTGCAAATATAAATATAAATAACAAAGAAACATTGATCTGAGATATACAGTAACAGTAAAACAAATAAAAATACTTCATGTACTTTATTCTCCAATTCATTAAGCTCCTTCCTTTTCTTTGCTTTATCTGTATATCAGAGGCTGTGCAATTAAACCTGAGTTTTTCTGGTAGGAAGTATGGCTAGGACATTGAGGAGTTTAGGTGGTTAAGGAGAACTGTGCTGTCACTTTGTATTCATAAAACTAGGGATGGAAAATTTGCTGGAATAGGAGATGCAGAAGGGAAAGACTCATATTGGAGTCAGGTCAGCTGTACATTGCCTTTCATTAGTATACAGGAATTTACTTTAGTGGATAAAGAGTAGCTGACCAGTGACTGTCCATACAGGATTTTTCTGTAAATGGAAGGGCTTCAGAAAGTTACAACTCACTCCTGGACCACTGTTTATTTCTGCATCGTCTACATCAGATGTAGTCAGGAACCAGAGCCATGATAACTTATTTCTTAACAAAAGACAGGGAAGGCTTCCACAGACAGTGAAATTGTTTGCCTTTATCCTGTCCTTTTTTATGTTACTCAAATAAGGCACTGCTTCAATAATAGACTCCATCCATTTATCCTTTTCCAGTAGAATTTTTGAATACCTTCATCACTCTGTCTATATACTGCATGTAAGACCTTCCTTATGGTGTAGTCTACTATAAACAACAAATTATCATAATATTTCTAAAAAAGCCCAGAGATTCATGCTCAGAAAACATTCTTTCATCCATCCTTTGGGGATGGAGACACTTGGATATTGTATATGCCTTGCATGCACTTCTCTCCCTAAATGCAGCAGCTGGAATGAAACCATCTTTGTAGATAAAGTTGATGTTTTAATTTTTTTACCCTGAAGCACAATAATAATGTAACTTTTCAATTTTCATTAACTGTGGCACAGGTTGCTATAGGCTAAGCTCTCAGCCGTGAATTAAAGTAAAGCAATGAAATTCTACAGAGGAACATTTCAGCTAAATGCTATCCTTGGTGTTTTGTGGCAACGCTGAACTTGGATGGGACTACAGTAATTATGCCTGTCTCCTGCTGTTCTAATACTAAATTCACCAGAAAGATGTCCTTTTTTCCCCCCATTCTCAATCCCACGCCCTCAGGTAGCTAGAATGCTGGTGTATCTTAACTGAAAATGTAAAAGATCAAAATTAATAGATTTAAGAGTAGTGGGATGATACTCAGAAAGAAAAGCTAAAGCAGAATACACAGGATGCGAGAAAAAACAAACTACAGAATTAGAATAGCCTCTAGAGATATTGTTACTTTGGTGATTTAATATAGGTAGCTCAAATAGTAGAAAACATGCTGAATATATCAAGGCAAAGCAGACAGAGTCTTTCCTACCCCAAACTTGAATATTGATGCCTGTGTTGAATTGATTTCTGAGCCTGTCCTTGAATAATATGCTAGTCACAGGCTTGGTTACACCACCTTTCAAAATTAAGTAGGTAACAATGTCTTCTAATAAAGTTTTATTAGAAGCTAGCATAAACTTTCTAATTACAGGAAAGATGATATTAAATATTACCTATTCAGAAACAGTCTTACTACATATGTTTAGGATATCATTTGATAACTATGGTGCTTGCCCTTGAGGTCAATTATTATACAGTAAGGAACTTTATTAACAAGCATAGAGTGCTTAGGAAAATGAAGACCATAGTTTCCATCCAGTGGTCTAAAAACTAATTTTAGGTATAACAGACAAATTTCATCAGCTCAAATGCGGCTGTATTTGGGCAAGTCTTCAAGCCGTCAATAGTCTTCACATGGCTTGCTGAAGCAGAATTTCATAGCTTTTATTTCCAACTAAGTTGTCAGAACTGTAACTATATATTAGGAGATCAGTGTTTGTGTCACATAGAAACACATAGAAATAAGTGTGTTTTCCCCGTTTCTGTTTCTTCCTCAAAACTGGGAGAAGGGAAAGTCTTCCATCTTAAAACACAAAAGAGTTTTCAGAACGGAACAGCACTATGAAGAAATTAGCTCTTAAAAACAGACAACTGATCTTTAGGCAATACCATGTTATATAAGCTCTCTTTACTGTTTATGTTAACAAAGCTCATGTATGGTGTAGAAAGTACAACTGTGCTTTGTCAAGTGTGTGTCTTACATGGAAAGTAAAAAGGAAATTATGCAGTTCATACTCATCCAATCTGGCCCAAACAAACTTAATATATTCAACATGAGAGGACCTGTCTTTCCTACAATTTAAATAAAATTATTTTCTTTTATTACTTTGGATTTTGAAGTATTTGTTTCCCTAATCCTTTGAGACATCTCTGTGCTGACAGGGAAACTAACCTGCAAGCTTCCATTAGTGATCAAAATGATACTGACATAAACTGAATATATATTTAAAACATGGACATATTTAATGCTAAAATAAATCTACAAACAAGCTCACCATCACAGACATAAAGCTATTTCTAAGCCTCAGAGATTTTAAATATTATGTCCAATGGTGATGTACCTTGGTCAAGATACAAGGCACCATTTGCTCCCCTTTCATCCTAGCACCAATCTAAACTGTATATACTTGATGACTTGGCATTGCAGGGCTACTTTTGGAATGAGTGGAACTCCCTATTATTGTTCATTCTGTCACAGTTCTGCTTCAAAGGGTTCAGAGTCTGCGCGTCCGTGAGAAGGCTCAGTGCTAGTCCTGTCAGTCCATAACAAAAGGAAAGTAAGATACTTGTAATTAAATCTTTTCCAGATAATCTTCTCCTGCTCGTGCCTAACAGAGAGGTCCTGTTGAGTCTGTAGGGGGGTTACAGCACTTCAAAACTCTTTGCTTCCCCTGTGTTGTGAGTTCTTGCTGGAAGGCCTGGAATTGCTGTTGAGGGGTACCCAGTTAGCTTTGATTTATTTCAAGGCTTTCAAAAAGCATGTTAAAATTCACCCACTGAATGCTCAGCTTCTTTTCTTGTTGAAAAGCAGAAGCTGTAATCATAAATAATAGTACCTTAATCTGTTAGTGGCCTTACTAAGAATTGCATAGAACACTTAATAATAAAATAACATTTTAAGCTATAAATACTAAATCAAGATGGAAACAGATTACCTTATACCTCAATATAAATTGTGGATACAATACTACCTAAAATTCAAGCTGAGATTTAAGATGATTCCCAGATACTTAAATTCCAAGACATAATTTAATATGGGTTTAGCTAAAGTACTAATGTTTAATTGCTCCTTACAAGAGCTCTTTCAACAGAAGACTTGATTATGCTTAAACCAGGCCAGAATGATATTAAAATCATGCTGCAGAGCAATATAAATTTGACCTATGACTGATGCAGTTCCATAAAGAATGGCACCGTCTTTGTGGAGAGCCATTTATTGATATTTTATTTATATTTTGTGAAAACTTGATAGCTGCGAGGAAATAAGCTCTCAGAAAAAGCAGCTGAAATACTGAAAGCCTGTGAATTTGTTTAATCAATGTATTTCTTTTGTAATTAGATAACATGAAACTGAGCAACCTTAAATATCTTTTAATACAGATAGTCCCTTTTAACAAAACTCTGCAACATTCACTTATATTTTAGTGTATTCAAGCTGGGTCAAAACTAACTACAACTCAGCAAAAAGCAGGGTCTGAGGGGCTCTCAGGAGACCATAGACTGCCCTCCACTCCCTTGAAGAGATAGCATTTGTACCTTCATCATTCCCAAAGAATGAGCACTAATCCACTACCACCATATCCCCAGGAAACCTGAGTGGACTTTATCATCCTTACTGGACACTCAGAAAAACTTGTTTAAACTATGCCTTTCGTCTTGAAGTTTAAACTACTTCTTGTCCCATCTTCCCTAAGGATAAAGTATTTTCTTCCATGAATTAGTTTGAACATTTTTGCCATGGTCTCCTTCTCCCCAGACTTTTCTAGACTGAAGAACTAACCAGATGTCTGGACATTTGAATCCTACAGTACATGGGCAAAGTTGGACCCCTGTCAGTTCCAGCCAAGATGGACAGTTTACTTCATGTATTTTGCATAGCAGGGACAACTCAACATACAGCCCAGTGTGTTATTTTCCTTTTCAAAAGAAGAATACTGTTAACTAACACTGAGTGTGTTGTTCCCAAATCTTTTTCTGAGCTGTTACTGAACAAGTTCATCATCCTCTGTTTACACAGTTGATTATTTTTGCCCAATACTTTGTAGTTGTTTTTGATAAATTTCTTGTTTTGCTTTTCCAAGCTGCTTCTCCATTTGTCAAGGTTGCTTTGGTTTCTAACCCTGTACTTCAGTACGCTTACTGTTACACATTGTGGTACCATGAGCACAGGTCAAAAGTATGTTCTTATCCTTAATCTAGGCAACTAATGAAAACGCTGAACAAATTCAGAAACTGAGACAGACCCTTTAAGAACTACACTGCTCTCTTAGTGTATTTGTCACACAGTCTTGCAACTGTTTTCTAGTAATTAAATCAAGACTATAATCTCTTGTCTGAATAATATAAAAGGCAGCGTCAAAAAACCTTACCGAAGCTATCTACAGCTATTCTCTATTTGAGTAGCCCATTACCACAATGAGGAACACAGGAATTATTAAAAAAAATAAAATTGAAGATCCTATGAAATATCAAAAGTCATTCATTTACAATATGTAACTGTCTCTTTTTCTCCCACCTTCTCATTCCTGGCTATGTTACAAGGCTATTTCACTTTTTTTTTTTTTATTATTGCTACTGCCTTAAAGCTATAAAATTTCTTCTATATCAGAACAGGACAGGAAGAGGCCTAAGAAGGGAGTAATTTTCCCTGGTCCATGGAGCAACTTTCACAGAATGACTGAACTCAGTGTCTGGGGGAACACACAAGGGGCACAAGCAGAAGATTCCAAGAGTACCTGAGTCTGTTCTGTAACATTATGTTATGTACAGCCATTTTGAATGCTATAGGGCTACAGGACCTTGCTGATATACAGAAGAAAACAAATGGTTCATTAAAAACCTAATTTATTTAGGTAGTAATTTGCTTCCAAAGCCTGCTCCCTTCTGGTCATAAACAATTAGGATCCTTAAGCTTTCTAGTCATTAAATGAGGACCTTTTTTACACCATGACCCCACTTTGTCTTGAAAGAGGGCAACTTGGACAGGTTATGCAACCAGAGGCTATTACATGTTTATGTACACAGTCAACTACATGTCTCCCAGAGGATGGATGGAGGCATCCACCACCCAGTCAAGCAATAATATGGGAACTACAATGTACGGCTTGCAAAGACTTCTAGATATAGAGCATCCTTCATTCCCCTCCTCCTGAGGAAAAGAGAATGTTTTCCCAGGTATGGAATACAATGAAGAAGACATGATAAGAGAGGCCTTATGAGAATCCACATGACTCAGGAAGGGACAAAAATGCCCTTAGGAAATTTCCCATTTAGACAGTGGCTAAGATTTTTTTCCACTAGTAGATTACATTTTTAGAGGCTTGTTCATCTCTTCTTCTGCCTTGTATCACAGTGAGTTGACAGCTTGAGACAGAAGTTCCCTTACAGACACAAGACTTGGCTTACCTTGACTGGACACAAAGTCATCCCTTTAAACTGTCTTCCAGTTCTTAACCCAAGCATCAAGGTACTACCTCAAGCAACTAAAATCTATTAGCATTATCAATTATCATACTACTGCACTTATTTAGAATTGATGCCATCAGCAAATCATCCCATTACTAAACCTTTTCAGCCAAGGTAAGAACTTGAAATTTCACTATGTGAAGGGTCCAAAGGACAAAAGTAATCAGTTCATAGTAGAATTCTGCCTAAAAAGGAGTTTTGGGCTACAGAAAGAAGAGCTCTACATAGGATCTCCCAGGTGTAGTACAATTAAAAAAAAAAAAATAAATCTCCCAACATGGTGGGTTGTTTCATAACTTTCCAAGTTCCTAGAAATATGAAGAAAACTAACAAATCAAAAGGATTT
This sequence comes from Platyrinchus mystaceus, assembly GCA_035041135.1. NCBI lineage: Eukaryota > Metazoa > Chordata > Aves > Passeriformes > Tyrannidae > Platyrinchus > Platyrinchus mystaceus. The sequence goes on from JAWWLV010000088.1 coordinate 27,793,580, forward strand.
TTTCCCCTAGACAAGTACTGTTTGGAGGAACACTCTGCAGAAAAGCATACTGTGTCTTCTGACCTGAATCCAGCAGCAAATCAGCAAGTCCATAAAGATGAACCCGAACACATCCAGACTGAAAACAAGATCAAAGTCAGGGCTGGAGAGTTAGTTTCTTAATTAAGGTAATTTGAGTAAAAATAATGAAGGCGGAAGTCACATTTCTGCAAAAGCAATTTGGCAGAAGGGCTAGCCCTCTGCTTTATAACACTTCAGATGAAAAAGGAAGACGTTATTAGTTGCTTTCTTTGTTAAGTGTTAGAATTAAAACCTTGGTGCCACACTCGTTTACTATTTGCCAGTAGCACTGACTGCATAATTCTCTGCCTGTAATTTCTTTGACTAAATTAGCGTCTTTTTCTTCTCATGGAATATCCATCAGCAGATCATGATTTTTTCATTTAAATGTACTCAACAAATATATCTGAATTTTTACTCTGCAAACTGATCACAAATATTTGAAATTCAAGTTGCATCATTTAGTTGGGATTGTTCAATCAAGTCACAGTGTTTGTTCTCTCTGGCTGAAGTAGTATGAGGAACACTACTTTCTGTGCACACAGTTGTATGTTCCTCCTCTGACTTTGTCTACCATAGATGCTTGTGGGAAACAAAATTTGCATTATTGCTTTTTATACACCTTTCTGCCAAAAGTAAATCTTGATTGTTCTTTCACTGAGAAGCAAACATGAATGGATTCTGTGTGACTATGGGCAAAGAGAATTCATTTAAAAGCTTTAATGATTACTTGCAGACATTTTTGTATTATTCATGCCATGCTTATTTATTTACAAAGAATGAATTAGATAAAAAATGCCATCAGTCCTCACAACATCCTTAATAAAGACAGAAAAATACCAAAGTAAGAAAAAGACAAAAATAAATATATCTAGTACTCCAATGGGGGGGGGGGGTGGGTGCTGAATTGTACAGAAAATTTGGCAAAATCAGAAAAATAGGAAAATTCAATCCCTTCATTTTGTACCATTAATCAAAAGCTGCACTTTAACAAGCCAGGAATAGGCTCCAGTCTACAGTTTTTGTTTTCTTTCCACAGAGCAACAGGATTCTGGTTAAGGAGGTTCCTTGTGGACTGTAATTGCTGTGCTGTTTGCAAATTATGGTATAATTTGGAAGTATAAAATCATTGTCATATGATAGCTCCATGGATTCAACTAGTCCAGTGTTGAAAGGAGAACAAGCAAAAAGAATAAAAGGCTATTCCCAAATGTGGTAATTTGTTTTAATATGGCTTTAATTATTATAAATATAAGCATGTATTTTGATAATTTGCAGAAACAAATAGATTTTCTATGAGAGCAGTGGGGAGGAAAGGAGTGATGATGCACAGATAGTGAATAGCATCATGAAAAAGCTCGTAAATAAATAAAATAAGCTCGAACACACACAGGGCAGCTGTCCTAGTTCCCAGCTTCTTAGCTGTCTCTTTCCTATAGGTCTTTTCTCCCTCTTCACTCCTCCTGACCAAGATCAGCTTCTTCCTTCACCTTTAAATCAGCCATTGCTTAGCCATCTGACAGATCAGCCTAACCAAGATTTTAAGTAAGTAAAGGCAAACTTGACACCTCTCCCTTATAGCCATGGGGGAAGACAGACACTCCAGTAATTGTGCCAGGCACGTGGGACATGCACTTTTCAAAATGACAGTCATCAGGAACATTGAGTTTGCTCTACCAAAACACTGACCTGATGTAGACTCCCGAGATATAATTGTATGCACTAAAGGTATGCATTTCAGCATCCTTCACACTGAATGCTATGGACCCAAAATATACTTTAGTAAAAAATTATGATTCTTGATTATTTTTTACACACAAAATCCGCCCCATCCCTCAGACAGGAGCAATCTTTGTCATTCAGGCTTTGTGCAGCTTAAGCCACTCATCCAGGTGGAGACCACTGCATGATAACTGTCTTACAGTATTTTTATTAAAATCCTTGCTACTTTAGCTGTTGACACATATTATATTTCAAAACTGTCCCATTCTGAAGCACCAGAATTGTCCCAACTCCAGAAGCACCAACACAGATATCAAACAAAATCCACCCTTACTCAACACCAAAACAGTTATCTGAATTTAAGTACTTAAATGAGCACTATCCCAAACAGGGTCAGAAGAGCATATAGGTTAATAATAAGAACAATAAAAATAATAACAATAACAATACTATTTTTTCAAGTTATCTAAATTCCACAGCTTTGTTCCTAAAATAAATAAATAAATAAATAAATAAATAAATTGAAATCACGTGTTTCTATCTGCCTAAAATATTGAAGAAAATATCCATAGAAATGAAAATAAAACCACAGAAATTCACAATGGAAACATTTATATATGTATGTATGTATATATCAGCATTTCTGGCTTTCACATGTTTTTGCATAATGATAGGGCTAATATAACATAACAAATCCTAAACTGTTTTCACAAGGAGTGGAAAAAAAGATGTGTAAAAGTATGCTCTGTCTTGCTTCCTTCTGTTCACAATGTATCTAAATACAACAAATGGTGTTCTTGCTCTTTCTGTCTGTTTCTCAATCTGTTTGGAAAGCAGCCATCATTCTGCAGCCAACCATAATATTTGACACTTCCTGACATCATGAAAGCCACCATCTGTCTATCATTGAAGCTCTGTACTTTTTAAAGACTGCTTGGCCTGATCTTTAATGAAGCTTCACTGTGAATGCACAGATCAGTTTAGACTAAAAACTGGGGACGTCTGACAAAAAGACTCTGTGTGTTTTAGTTAGAATTCCAACACAAACCGAAAGGAAATATCAAGACCTTCTTGCAGGTAGCAAAGAAAAAGTTCAGCTCATTTTCAGTAAATCTATGGTCCAAATTCATCTTGGAAAGTTTGGAGGATGAAAGTGAATTCAGAAAAAAAAATATGAAATTCAAAACAGTCCAAAAAGCAGCTTTCCTTCCTTCACCAAACAACTTTTTTGAAAGATAAATATAAGCACATTTCCTGTGTTTGCAAGAGGTATAAAGTATAGAATATACTATTCATTGGAAATTAACATGCGTTTTTACATTTAGGGATTATAAATATTTTCAAACATCCAAAAATCAGGTTTTCTCTGGTTTTGGCTTGATATATAAATTTCAAGGACTCTTAAATACCAAAAAGGTAGAAATCTCTATTTTGTAAATATATTCTAGAAGGAAAGCATAAGCATTTTTTTTCCCCAAGACATACCTTAACAGGGAAATTTATTCCCTGTGATATTCTGGGGCATGTGTTTCTACCATAATTTTTGCACAAAGCAGTGACTCAAGGTGTAACGGCTCTACTTGCTTCGCTTAGAACAAATTTGGATGCAAACCTCTAGAAATCCAGCTTAGAAACCCATGACCTTTGAATAACCCATGCTCTGTTTCCTTCATCTACAAATTAATTCAAGTGTCTCCTCACGGCTGCAGAGGTAGAATGCTCCTTGCAGTATTCAAGTCTGCTATGCTCTTACTAAGCTACAGCTCCAACAGACAAATAAATTAATTCATGGATGGAGAGTCAGGTCCCTCATCCCCTTTGGCTACTGCCTCTCCTTTCCTCCTCCTCCACCAGCCTGACCTCCCCTTCACTGGGGCCGAGAATGGAGATGAAGAATTTCCTGTGCTTTTCTCAGCGCAGCACCAGTAAATGTGGCTGGTCCTTCATCAAACAATTCAGGGCAGGAGAGAGCACTGTGCACAGGCTGTGCAGAAACTAAGCACCCTGCAACTCATGACCAGCCTCACAGGGTGACAGTGAAGAAGCAACTTTCAACAGGACACAAAGCTGCTTGAGGTCACAGAAAGAGCTTCTAGAAAAGAGCTGTGTTGCACTTCTCACCACTACTACCTCTACAAAGCATCACTGCTAAGGTTGAAATTAATGGGCCTGAGGGCATGAAAGGGAAATGCTTTTCTTATTGACAATAGATGAAAATTATAATAATTATTATTTTCACTTCAATAATTATCTCAGAGCTAGCCATAATAATTCCCAAAGCAAAAATTGAAATGTGGTCCTGAATTTCACAGTAAGAACAAATAAGGAGCCACATGGCCTGAGTACCTGTCCAAATCCTATTTTCAGCCCTATGCCTTCTGATCTGTGCACCCGCCCACCCAACACCACAGTGCCTGGAGGTTGACCCCCCATGCCCTGTCAACCTTATTCATTCTATATTTCCTGCTCTCCTGTCATACCATCCCAAGCCACAGCTGCAGGACTTGGTCTGCACAAGTAGTAGGTTTGTGTGGCAATGTTTTGGCATCAGGGAGACTACAGGGAGCAGCTTCTGTGAGAAGCTTCTTACATATTCAACAGAGCCGATACCAGCCGGCTCCAAGACAGACCCACCACTGGCTAAGGCCAAGCCCACCAGCAATGGTGGTAGTGCCTCTGGAATAATGTATTTGAGAAGCAGGGGAAAAAGAGGTTTTTTGTTGCTTGTTTGTAATAGATGGCCACCAGGATTCTCTTTCATGCCCTTCCTATCCTTCTCCTCTTTTCCCATCACCATGAAACCTGAATATCTCAGAATCTTTCACTGATTTACCCAAATAATGTTCCTGTGAGGGAAGTGCTGTTGTCCCTGTCTCATGCTATTATACCGATAGCAGAAAGGCAGTAAATGTGCCCAGCAACTGTGTCAACTCTCAGTAGCAGAGCGGGAATCTGAGTGAAACTTTCCCAAGTCCTAGGCTAATTTCCTCATCACTGATTCCCATTGAGTCTTCCTATTCACATAAGTCTTTGTTGTTTGATCAACATTTTCAAGTTTACTGCTTTAAATAACTGTCTTTTGTGACTTTAATAGTCAGGTTTTTTCCATAGACATTTTTATCCTTTCACAGTTTTTTTCTGTTACATATTTTTTTGTTTATAAAAACTGTCCGCTTCTGAAAATATTCTCTTGCTTGCCACACAAATATAGAGCATTGGAAGTTGATTTGGTTGATTGGAAGATTTCACTAAAAGCAGAAGTGGAGTTGGTTTAGAGCACAGTAGGCAGCAGAGTGATCATGTGTTGTAAACTAAATATCTTATGAGACATGGGTACAACCTCACAGTGTGAAGCAGGGATAGCTTTATATTACCCAGAATTATATTGATGCAATCATAGTACCATGACATTCAGTACTATGGAATTTGCTTCTTCAAGACCAAAATGACATTCAAGAAATCCTCTCAGGCATTTTTAAATGTAAGCCTGAGGGCAGACCTTATATACCAGCTTCATCCAAATCTTATACTTTTTTCTTATGTGCTCTATGCTGTAGACCAGACAGAAAACACAATCTGGCTTTTACCTTTACCTTGTGAAACACATTGAGTTGTTCAATAAATGAGGTGTTACAGCATTTATCTATCACTGAAATACAAGAAAGAAAAGTAGCAGCCATTTGAACTGTCCTGTCACAGTAGAAAAAGGAAAGTAGAGAATAACCATCTCTAGCTGACACTGCAAAGTGGCAACAAAACAGACTTTGTCCTTAGCACCTCTTTCTCTGTCTTTGAAAATATTACTGGATTTCAGATCAGCAGCACTGATCCAGGGCTCTGTTTTGGATATTCCCGCCAATGATACCAAAATCAAAATGATCCATATCTTGTCTCTTTACTGTTTTTTTGAGTTTTTGCTTACCAAAAGTGGGATGTGATTTTATATACTACTTCCATTTAGTATGGAATTAAGATTAATGCATTTAAATATGGGTATTACAGCTTTTAGAACAGTAAGCTGTATGGAAAAAATTATGTATTGTGGTTAAATAAAGAATAAGTTATTTGGAGCAGCTGTTATGGTTAGAAGAATATTTTTCAATATTGATTACAACTTAGATTGTTTTGTGTGCTTAAAACCAGGGCAGTCTGATCAGTATCAGTTGAAGACTGATTTTTGTGCCAAAATCTGTGAGGACTAACAAAGTTAAGTCATGGCCAAGAACAGCTAGGATAACTATAATACGTATTTTCGTTATGCTCTTGATCACTAAGTTATTTAGATTTATTCTCTCATGCACTCTTATTATAGGGGGAAAAAAATAAAAAGCAAGCCAAACAAACCTTACTGTAAATAAGGATTGAAAGGTTGATGTATTCAGCCTTTGAATCTGGAGGACATGAAAAAATATTGTCAGTCAGTAATGGATTACATTCTTTCATTTTAAAGGAATTTTGTAGAAAATTCAGAATATAACTTTGCTGAAATCATGTTGCGTGCCAGCAGAAACAGCAAACCTTCTTGTGTAAAATTCTATATCCTCAGTCTACTACCAGATACAGCACAGGACTTTTCTGCTGGCATATTTTTTAGATTAAATGTATAATTATAGAGATGGATTGGGTGGAAAGTCAAGAGATCTCAGTTTAATCCTACAGCTGCCACTATTTCTACATGACCATGTGCTGAATGCAGAAAATATCCTTCCATTCTCTCAGGTGGGGATGTTGATATTTCTTTATCTCTCTTCCTTTGATTCTCTTGTTTCCTTGGAGTATAAAACCCTCACATCAAAGACTGCTTCACCTGTATCATTTCAGTGCTCGTGTCCTTGGTATGATACGTTATACACAGTTGTAGGACAAATAATCATCTTCTGGTTCCTAACTCAGCATTCTATTTATCATAACAATCTGGGGAATCTTAGCTACCTCTTGAGAAGATTAATTTGAATGGATTGTGAGAAATGTTTAAATGACAGCACAGTCACTTGGGCTGGTCCTTTTAGGAGCAAATGTGTTGCCTTTAATATCTGTCATTTTGTCTCTTATTAGGTAATGAAAATATCTGTAACATTAAAATATACATCTAGCACCATCTTTATTTATACTTAATGTTTTCAGCTCTAGAACTCTTTCCTGAACTAAGAGAGTAAGGAAAGTAAAGAAAGAATGGAAGGAAGGAGGACCTACTGAAAGTTAAAGTATTTCATGCTGACGTCTGAGTACTTTCTGGAGTTCATCCAGTCCCAAACTATTGCTCTTGAATTCAATCCTTCAGTTCTACTTCACTGTGGTCAGACAGTGAATCAATTCTTATGCTCCTTACATCCATTGTCTGTTTTTCTTCCTTTCTCTGTGTAATTAAGCATCTGAAAGACTCTTCTATTAACTCCAAAGGGTGGACTTAAAAGATAATTGACCTGATCCACAAAAGCAGCTATCTTCACCGTACCTGAACATCCAGCCATATCTGGAGATGCTGCCAACCTGGTGCTTCAAAGGATCTGGTCCATAAAATGCTCGGTAGTTTGTATTTATGCAACAGAAGTTACATCTTGAGCTAGCTAATCTATTGTATTCCCCACGGAGGCATCCCAGCATCAGCTACATTTGCTATCTCTATTCCTGTTTAAAGGTGTCAGCCTAAATTCAAGCAGCTGTCAGCTACCTAGTAGGCTTGGCTCTTTCCTAGTAATTAATTGTGCAGACACCACTGATTGGGAGTATAGGCCAGTTGCACAGGTTCTGTTTTGCAGGAAAACAAAGAGGAAGAAAGAGGAGAAAATAAACTCAATCATTATATATAAGCCAGACATAACAAATATAACCTCAAACCTATTTGTAAAATTAGCAAAGTATACGTATGCAATGTGCAGATTATTTTTCACCACTGTGCTGTGGCCAAGATAGGCTGCAGAAACAGAAATGAGATGTAAGCAGTTTCTTTTTAAACTTGTTTCTGATTCCATTTACTTTATTTTATAAATAATGTTCTAAGGAGGCTAAAATCTTTCAGAGAAAATCAGATTCATAAAGTCTGATGGCCAGAAGGGAGCATTAGTATGAGTTCTGTATAACACATGCCCCTTCATCTTGTTAATCCCATAACCAAGCTCAATAGTGTGTGTTAATGTCTGATCATGGAAACCATTCCATAAACACATCTAATTATTTCTGAAATAAAAAAATGAGAAACATACAATACAGACTGAAAAGAAATGTAGACTTGTTCCATAAACTTTCTAAACAGATTTAAGTTCTCAGCAAGATACAAAAAGATTGTAGAATTTTCCCTGGTAGTATAGATGCATGAGACAAATTCTACATTTTCTACATCATGAATGAAAGACTTTTATATGGAGAGAAGGGATCCCTCATCATCTCTGCTGAAGTTGTAACCAGGATAGCTTAACAGAAATTTGGTGTTCTGCTATCACATCCTGGATAGATTTAAGTCAAGACTAAATGCTAAGGTTTAAGGCACGGGAGTTTTAAGGATGTTGTTCAGTTAATGTGCAGTGCAAACTTTTCAGTATTTATTTTAAAAGTCTTAACACAGAAACAAGTTCTTTTTTTTGTTTCTCTGCCTATTGTAAAATAAATATGTACAGATATGTTTGTCTGTGTGGAAACTACTCCTAAGTTAAAATGCTCGGCTGTGAAGAATCACAAAATTTCTTACATTTGTTGTGAAAAGTATAACATACATACTTTACAAAATTCACTGTAAAGCAGTGGACACCCCTTCAAAATCACTGACCTTCTGTGAGATGCCACTCTTTCCTCAGCAGTGACCGACTGGGTAGTCAAACACATCTGACAGGCTTTGGGGACTTGAATCCAATAACACTGAAATGGATAAGGCAGTGCTCTGGATGGCACCTTGAGGAACGGTAGATTTGTTAAATAGATCAAGCTCAGCAGAAAGATTCATCTAAGTCTGCCTCCCCTCACTTTTGCAAGTGTTGACTTTCCTAATTTTTCTTCTCCAGTGACCCTTAACGTGTTCAGTTACGATGCCTCCAGCAGAGCCTTAACCTTTGTAATTTCCCACTACCATCACCCATGTGTTTCCCACAAAAAGGTGTTTGTAAACAAATTTATCAATATCCAGATATTTAACATCACAGCATGGTGTTTGCTTCTAGAAAGATTCAGAAAACTTCGGAGGTCCAAAAAAATTTTAGTTAACTGAAATTTCCTATCCTTAAAAGCTGACTAACCAAAAAGAAAAAGGTGAAACAAGCTTAAGGGATCTGAGAATCATATTACTCCCCCATCCCAGTTTTTTTTCATTTCTCCTGGAGAAAAATATTACATTTGTTTTGGTACACAGAGTCTTTTGAAAATCTGACTGATTGCATATTGAGGTTTGTGTGCAACCACTTTGATTTGAAAGAAACTGCATTTTCCAAAATAAAGCAAGGAGCACTGAGAAGGGAGAGACACAGCTGTATGAAGCTCCATGTCCCAGCAGTGGGTGTACTGGGTCCCCCCCACTCCTGCAGATGCTTGTTTCTTAGCTTTTGTGCTTTCAGCTGTTTTCTAATTGTTTCTTTTTAAAAGTAGGGGCAACTTTGGGGGAGTTTCTATGTTGTGATTTTTGACTTTGCCTGGCAACATTTTTAAGAATTTTATTTTCTGTCTGGAGTTTTGTCTGTGAATCATTTCAAAGACCATATTTCTGGTGATACTCGCTATCAGGCAGAATAAGCAAAATTTTGGCTGATGCAGGCAAAAAATATTTGAACTAGTTTGTGGCACCAGAAAGAACACCCACAAAGAAAGTGCCACTTTTTGTATTCTCTGAACTACCCTTTTAAATCTATAGGCAATTGGCACCTAGGCCTCTTGAGACTGGCATCCCACCTTTGTGGTGGGCACAGTGCCACCCTAGCAGATGGTCATGAGTGTTGGCATGCTGAGAATCAGTATGTGCATCACGTTTGAGTACAATAGGTCAGCCTCTCATCCAAGTATGTGGGAACGAGAGTGTCTGTGCTGAGCTTCTGTGCCAATGGTTAAAGGAATACACCATCATTAAGCTAGCTGCAAGACAAGCTTCATTTTTTTTAAATTAATCCATGTTTTCCATAGCCATTTGGGAGCACCATTTCTGCTGCAGTTCTATGGTTCCTGGATCACTGATAGAAGACAGAATGCATGTAAGCATACATGAACACAGAGCCCAGCCAGGGAGACACCTTCTTGTTTCAACAGAAATGTATTTTTGCCCTATTTGGTATCCCTGCTGAATGGCTCATCTAGGTACAAAAGCCAGATCCATAGAAGCCAGCATATAATTTCAGCTCAATAGATCCCTAAGAGCACTACAGTATTTGGCACGAAATTTGCAATGGAGCCCTTGAAGGGCCTTTCCCATCCTGGAACCAATGGAGGTTAATTTTGCTTCAGTAACAAAAAAATGTACCTTGCTGACATAACAAAATGGACATTTTCAAGCTCCTTTTTTCAATCACATATGGAAAGTTGCTGATAATATTAGGCGTGCTTTCTGGACTTTCTTCTACCAAAATTGTCAACATTCTTCCCAAGTAGTATGGAGGCTCAGGGCACTAAGACTGAGCTGTTTTATCAGAACCTCTTTCAGTGTAAAATATAGATAGGAAGCAAGACTGCCACTGTTTGTCAATGGCTTGTCTAGCAGAGGGCATATACTAAGAGCAAGCCAGCAGCATCTGATTCTCTAGAGAGATGATGACCACTCAGACTTATTGATGTTCTTTGGCCTTATGCATTTGAAACTACATCACAAGGGGCAGTGCAATTCATCAAATTTCTTCCCGATGTCACTGAATATTCTGTTTGTGCTTCCAAATGTCACTCCTATTGAAAATGTAGACAGTTTAGTTCAAACTGAATAGATACTCCTGCTGTCATCAAATTTAAGTAGACCTGTTGGAGAGATTATTTTTTTCTGGACAGTGGACAAAACCACTTTTTTTTTTTTAACTCATGTATAATCATAGTATGATATTTTTAATTTAGTTTTATGACACAGCCATGAAGAATAATTTTGAAACGTTTTCCCTACCATTCTAGACATTCTTGAGAAAAAGAGTGACTGACTATAATGAGTAAATGAGCAATTGTTGTGGAAGAACCAGAGTCATGTTTCAGGCTTTACCTCACTTGAACTTATTTGAATTACTAAAAATAATCATTACCATCAGCAGCTGAAATCAAATAAATGTAGAAGGACTCAAGTCCATGTTTAACATCTGAGCCACCAAAATATGAGCTCTATGAATATAGACCTATTCCCTGGAGTTCTGTTAATGAAATTTATCAAAATATTTTAGGTTGAGAAGAAGTATATTCTGGATTAAAGCCAATAATAATCAGGTCTTATAACAGTATGCCAATTACATCTTACATCTTAGGTAAATCATTTGTCCTTGTATCATCAAAAGGCTACTGAACTTTGGTGGCACAATTTTCAAAGCTACCTAGGAGGATTCAGTAGATAACCTAAGTTGTTCTCAATTCTGAAAATTTCCTGAATATCCTAGCTACTAGCCTAGACCTGTAACATAGTTACTAATAATAGCTAAATGGAGCTCAGAATCACAGAATCATTAAGATTTGAAGGATATCTTCAAGGTCATCTAGTCTAGCCTTCAACCCAGTACCACTATAATCATCCCTAAACTACGTTCCCAAGCACCCCATCCAGACATCTCTCAAAGACTTCCAGAGATGATGACTCCATCACCTCCCTGGGCTACTTATTTCAATGCCTAATCACTCTTTCAGAGGAATTTTTTTTTTCTAATATCTAATCTGAACCTCCCCTGGTGCAGCATTTCCTCTCATCCTTTTATTTGAGACATGGAAGAAGGGACTGACTCCCACCTCACTACAATCTCCTCTCAAGGAGTTGTAGAGAGCAATAAGGTCCCCCCAAACCTCCTCTTCTCCAGGCTAAACAAACCCAGTTCCCTCAGCCACTCCTCATAATACAGGTTGCTTAGACCCTTCACCAGCTTTGTTGCCCTTCTCTGGACATGCTCCAGAACCTCAATGCTCTTTTTGAAGTGAAGGGCCCAAAACTGACTTGAGTTGCAGCCTCACACTGCAGAGTACAGTGAGACAATCACTTCCCTAGTCCAACTAGTCACACTATTCTTGATACAGATCAAGATGCCATTGGCCTTCTTGGCTCCCTGGACACAATGCTGTCTTATATCCAGCCAGCTACTCATCCTACTACGGCTGCTTAGAGCAGTAGGAAACACAGTTCCTAAGTGGCCTCCCATATCTCGCATATGAAAAGAAAGAAGAAAGCACGAGAGACTAGTCACTGCTAACACCTACACTTATTGACCTCTATGGTCTATCAACTTCATTAATAAAAGCTGGATAGGGATTCATAGAGAAGGAGATGAAGTTTCTGAGCATATGATGCCTGTATTTCATGACAGGGAAATACTTATATAAAAAAAGAAGCAATTAGAGAAAAAAACTCCAAAAAACATTTCAAACACTGTTTATAATAATATTATACATATAAATCTATCTGTAATTTATAAAAATATATATTGATATAATTTTATATAGTAAAATAGTAATATATTGTGTAACACTGTATAATAATTAAAATTCTAACCCATGTTAAATGTTCTTGTTCCTGAGAAGCTGAGAAGATAATGTCTTTTTGTGTGTTAATTATGCAGCGGACAGATTAACAGAATGAAAACTAACAAGCTTTTACTGTATCATTTACTTCAGTCTTTGTATTTCAGACTTTACACAAGTGAAGAGCTCCATCTGGCCCTTACAGTTTTAGTAGTGCTAACCATGCCATAATTGCTTCTTCCTTTAAAAATAAAAAGTAAAAGTGGAGCTAGAAGTAACACTACATTGTATGATATCAATGGTTTGTTCTTAGTCGTTCAAAAGATGACTGAACCTAAATTTATTTCTAAATAATTAAAATTATAATTTCAATTATATTTTTTAAAGTATTTGCATTAGTTCAATACACAACTTGAGTTGTTTTCCTCTCTTTTATTTAATATCTTCCCAATGCCCTTACAAATAATTGCTTTGTTACTTACAATAATCCAGTCGAGCCAATAGAGCAAGAGATGACTAGCTCTACCATATCTGTTTGGGATTCTAAGAAACACACTTCTATGTTCACTCTTACATCTTGAGAAAGAAAAGGAGAGTAAGATAAATTCATGTGGCTGAACCTTCCTGTTACAAATTATGGCAGAGGCTAGAAAAATGTGAGAAGTTCTGAAAAGCAACTTTTTGGTTGGGAAGAAAACATCTTGCTGACGTGAGAAGACCCCTTGCCTTTTTATAAAACACTTTGAAAACTACAAGAAAGGCAGATCTCACACATAGAAGGCCACTGAGCAACAGAAGTGCCTATTTTATAGGATAACAAGAAGGAACCTGGAGCTTTTGAGTTAGGAAGAACCATCCTCAAAGATGACCATGACCATGGTACACTCTCCTTAACCAGAAAGACAGATTCATCCCTGCATCAGTTTTCTGTTCCTCATTTTATTTTACTATTTTGCAATAAACCTGCAGACTGAGGGAGTCAGGCCTTTTGTTCTGTCATTGGTAACCAAAAGAAAGATAATAAAATGATTTTTTAAGCTGAGAGTGTAAAACTTGAAATTTTAGCAATGGTAGATGGGTATTCTTTATTTTCACAGAGTAAACTGTTATTGCTACTTCATGTATTAAACTAAGTTATAGAATATCTCTCCCACATCTGCTTAAGAAACATGTAAATCAAGTTCTTATGTTAAGAAGCATAACAGCATAAGTCGACATGCTGAGTTTTTTGTGAGAATTATCTATCCTCCATCCTTCCCCAGACCTGAACATCTTTCCTTCTTTGTGGTCCTCCAAAGATTTCAAAAAGCTGGGACAGTGATAGAATATAAGAATGCATTATCAGAAAACATAACTGACTTGTTAAATTATTAAGTCAATTAATACATTTGCATCCCTGGTTAATTTCCTCTTTTTTTTTCATTCAAGATAATATCATACAACTTTCAGTTAAGCACATGACACTGACAATGATTTCTGTCATACTAAATTCTGTAGATGCACACCAGGGCTATCATGTTATGCATTAACATGCACCCAAATGAAGATGGTGTCTGAGAGAAAGAAAGAAGAGAAAAGAGATTTAGATGCATTCCCAGTGATTGCTGCCAGTAACATTATAACTGACATGATGTTTGTGCCGGTTTTGGCTGGGGTAGAGATAATTTTCTAAATTACAGGATTTATAATCAAGGATATCAAAGAGTTGTCATTTTTTGTCTGTCATGGTTTTCTGAAATTTTTCTGCTTCCTAAAGTTCTGCTTCTCTTTCAAAGTGTTTTTTGTAAGAGTAGCTGGGTCAGCATCACAAAAGATGATATAAAATTTGAATTTCTTAATCAGAAAACTTACTACAAAAATAGTCGTTCATGATTCACCTAAATCTATTATGGGCTACATCTCTTCCACCAGCATGACAAAATGTTATTCTAGAGCTTAGCTTTCTAGACCCCAGCTGAAATGTGTAGGTAGCCTCAGCTTTAACAACAAGTGATACTCAAAACCACAGTAATAAATAAAATGTAGGCATGTTACTGGCTAAGAAAATGTCCCCCTCACCCCAGGAGAGTAAGCCAGAGCACACATGTATGTGCCAGCCTGAAAGAGGGTAGATTTAGATTGAGTATTAGGAAGAAATTCTTTACTGTGAGGGTGGTGAGACACTAGAACAGATTGTCCAGAGAAGTTGTTGATGCCCCATCCCTGGAAGTATTCAAAGCCAAGCTGGATGAGGCTCTGAACAACCTTGTATAGTGAAAGGTGTCGCTCCCCATGTCAGGGGTTTGGAACTAGATGATATTTAAGGTTTCTTCCAACCCAAAACATTCTACGACTCTATAATGCCAGCTCCCTGTGTCATTTCTGAAGATAAGCAGTGGTTTACAAGGCAGGGCACTATGCTCTGCAAACTCAGTAGGAA
>JAWWLV010000088.1:27808482-27820328 GCA_035041135.1 Platyrinchus mystaceus
TCCCTCAGCAGTCCTTGAGTGGTTCTTGACCTCCAGAAGGAAGACTCCATGCAGAACAGAAGACACCCACAGCAGCTCTGCTGCCTCACTGGAGGCAGGCAGCCTTTGAGTACCCTCAGTCTGGCTCTGCAGGGCAGCAGTGGTCCTTGGTGGTCTCCAATGGTGTTATCCAAGGAGAAGTCAGGGGCCTCCTTTCATAGTCTGGTCTCATTTTTCTGTTTGTTAGTTTATTGTTCACCCAGACCATTGAACGTAACAAAGCATAAATAGTCCAGTGAACACAGATCAAAATCCAGATCTCTCACACAACATGTTGGTGTCCTTAATCAATAAGCTAAAGATTTGCTGTCCCACTTATCTGCTTTCATTCTGGTCATCAGAGTTAGGCAGTGATGGAAAGTAGACTCTCTGACTCCCTCTTTTGAATTTAGGTATCTACATTTTATCAGACGAAGTGGCCTTGTCTGTACAAATATCATTAACTGTCCCCATTACTTTGGAGCTATGATTTCTGTGTAAGCCAATCATGCAAACTAGCATCCCTTAAAACTGTCTGGCTGCTGGGAGCTTCTAGAAGACCTGACTGGCTCCCAGGGCAGCTGAAAACAATTGTAACTTCTAAGGGCAAGATCGTTTATATGGAAAGAGTGAGGAATGAAAATACACTGCGATTTTGTAGTAAATGCTCCTAATTCTGTGAAAGTGTTTTGAAACTTATTCAAGTGAGCAAGTCTGTTTTATTTTGTATGTATATACTTTACTTATAATATATATGTATATACTTTCCTTATAAAGGAAAGCATTCATTATTTTTAGGGCTCTCAAACCACGACAAGTACTTTTACAGTGGGGTTTTTTTAATGTCTTCCTCATATTATTTTAGATGTATTCCCAGTTAACATTTAGATGTATTCCCATTAGCATTATTATAAAGACTGGAATACAAAGAGGCGAGGGTAGTAAACTGAACTATCTGCTGTATTATGGGCCTGATTTATATTTCATCCAATCAGTATGTATTAGGAGTAACATCGGAAGTTCAGGGAGTCAAAGTGACATAAAACTGGTGCAAGGCCTCTTGTTGGAGATTTCTTACACATGAAATTACAGTTTTGGTCCTCTGCCTGGTTCACAAAAGTGCTGTGCATTAAGGAGAGGTCAGAAATTTATGAAGTCAGTGACTGTCATATAAAGAATTCAGTCATCAGCGTGAGCGTCAACCTGACACTGTCTAATAATAAAGCTAAAATTTTCCCTGTGTCTTAATGTCCTCTTCCTGAGCCCTTTGAAAAGTGTCATAATTTATCGGATCCAAGATAATTAATAAATCAAAGTAAAAATAAAGAGTATGTCCAGGGAATGTGTCTGTTGTTACTACTCCCACTATTGCTCATGCTAGGCACCTCTAACCTCTCAGCTGGAGTCCCAAGACCTGAGCTAGACACTTAACCTCTGAGAGTCACCTAGGTGAAAAATTAGGCACATCCAAAATATACTTCTAAAAAAATCATATAGTGGAGGGAAGCTTCCTAAGGACGTGGGAATCTCCTGTGTTTAGCTAATAGGAAATTCCAATCATATCTGCAATCTCTTCTCTCTCTCTGGAATTTTGATTCCCAGGTCTGAGCTGTGAGCAGACAGACACTCCTTTTCCACTTGGGACCCTCAGGCCCAAAAGCTCTCCTGAGGGAAGCTTTAGCAATTGCTCTTTGAGCAGATCTCATTGTTTTATTTCAAAAATAAATGCAAAGGAGGGGGCACACGTAATAGCTTAGCGGTTAGAGGCACTCCCTGAGGAAAGTGAAGTGGGACCATGCTCTCTTCAGCCTGAGGGGGCATCAAATTAGCAGCTCCAGGAACTGCTCCAGCCACCGAGCCCAAGGGGCATCTACTTTCTCCAGCTCCCCTCAAGGCTTGCACGGCTGAGCAGTGTGAAGCCGAGGGCAAAGCAAACACAGCTTTTGGGGCCAGGGCTGAACAGCAGGCTGTTTGACCTGCCTGCCACCAGCAAGTGATGACTGGTCACGATTTGTACTGCCATCTTGTTCTGACTGCCTCAGAAAGGAAATTTATACTGCAACAACATAATCCTGACTGCCCTACTCCAGCAAGGACCCCCGTAAATAAATTTCCTATAACAAAAGTCTAACCTGATTAATCCAGGAAAATGTGGAAATATTGACATCACCAAAACTGACAGACAACTTGTTTTGATCAACAAAATTGGTACTTAGGACACTATCTGAACAGTAGCACCTAGCTGCTGATGATCATTGTTACCTTGTCAGTACCATCTTCTTTCTAATACTGATCATTCTTTTTACTTGTGCCAAAATTAATTTTTGTTCTTCATCTTTCTTAAGTTTTGTAGAGGTTCTTTTAAGGTGCATCAGCATCTGAAATATTTCTCATACAATGTCAAAATAGAAAGGAACAACAATGTCCAACTCTATTTTAAAACAATTGGCAAGTTTTTTTCCAGCAATAAACAGAATAACAGCATCTAATGGTTTGCAATTAAATTGACATTAATACTTTTTAAAAAATTAGCAAAAAAGTAATTAATCTCTCAAGATTCCTCATATAATTCTTTTTATGTGCTGTATATCTGAGCCTCCAAAGGCCAACCTACCTACATTTCATCATGTTCCCTAAAGTCATTCACTATGCACTATGTCACATCAAAGGTCAGAGTAACTTTTTTTCCAACTCAAGAACAGTAGATTCTAATATCAAATACTTTTTCAAAGAAAAAGCAGATAATTAGTTGATAGGATAAGCAGAAGTTTTATCTCTAGAGAATTCACTCCTCACAGATCTCTAATTAAAGCAGAAGAAATTGCATGATGTGCATATGCTGTTAAGCATTAGCACAAGCAAACCTTGAAGAGGGCTGGTACACAGCGATATAGGATATTTTATTTGCTTGTTTCTCAACACTTCATGCAGGCAAGACCTCTACTTTCGCTTCAGCTGCTAATCAGCTTGTCTGGTAACAGGATGTTTTTTGTTGGCATTATTAGTAATTATTTGCATTGCCTTGGTACTTAGGAGACCCATTTACAAGCTGAAATGATGCTACTCCTGCCAAAAAAGCAGGTTCTGCTTCAGTGAGCTTACAATTTAAGGATATGTCTCTACTGTACAGAAGACTACTGTTCATGATAAAATCATTTTATTTAAAGATATTTCAGATATTTCCCTCTATTCTGCAGCTAGCTTTGTAAATATTATGGAGATGTATCTGAAATATGATAAGAGACAACAGCTACATACAGACATATGGGGAATACAAGGGAGAAAATGAGACAATATTGGTCACTAAGATTGATAGGGGTCAAAGCACATTCACATAATTGCTCTCAGCTGTTTGCTCAGATTTATGGCCCCAAAGAAGAGGTTTTAAAGGAGGGAATGAAAGGAGGATGATAAAGTAGCTGTGCATGTAGTTACAGGAGGCTTTTCCCCAGGATGAAGAGCAGAGGGAGAAAAAGTGAAAAAGTGACTAAAGATATAAGAACTGAATAGTGAAGACTCAGGTGTGAATGGGGAGGATATTGAGGGGCGGAGACAGGATCTGGAGTAACCTAGTAGTGAAGGCAAGCAGTTCAGACCTAACATAACGAATGTGGGAAAAGATGCAGAAAAAAAGGAAAAATTTGATCCTTTAAAGGATTGAAGAAATAAGTTCAAGAAATTATCATAACAGTACTTTACATGAGACCAGACTGTTGTAAAATTTGGACTAAGACATGTTGTCATAAAAGACTTAGATGACCAGTGCTTGGTATGCTAGTGTGAGGAGTGGGCAGCAGGCAAAGATATTATCTGCTTCTTGTCTAGGATAGCTGAATTTTCCTACACTATGTCACTGTTTGTAGTTATTAAATATCCACAAGGTTTAGATTCACAGTGACCTTAAAATTATATTGAGCTAGTGGCCAAAGCTACATCTACAGACAGAAAAGTGAGATTGGCAGCTCAAGAAGATAATTCGTCTTTTACTGTAAGAGAGCTGATGTGAAACTCCTTTTGACTAATAGACACAATCAGAATCTTTCTAAGCACGTTTTCAAATGACTGTGTTGCGTTACATTTTTTTTATTCCATTTTTTTATGCACCATCTCTGCTACATCCAGGCTTCCTGTCTCTTCCTGTTCTCTAAAGGTTATGAAGTTAATTTATCAAAGTGGTTTTAAACATGAAGTGGTAATGAATATTTACACATGCTATGTCTCTCTTTGATGAGATAAAATGTGAGGATTTATTAAACAATTTTCCAATTAAAGATAGTCTACAAAGAACAAAAGATACATCATTGGGCAGAGTAAAGCAGTACACGTGGAAATGTTAAAAGCTTATGAATCTAGGGAGTATTGACCTGCAATAATATGCTATTCCTGAGAAATCCAGCACTGTTTTCGCAGGCACTATTAACTTTTTATATGACTTATCTTTTCTCTGATTCTTGGTAGGTTTGTATCCTGTGGTGAAAATTTCCTAGGATGTTTCCATCTGAACATCTGTTGTAAGTTGTGGATGGTTTTTCACATAAAAATTTACTTTCTTGCAGATCTATAAGGTACAGAATGCAACAGGAGGACAAGTAGAAAAATTATATTCCTTTACTTGTGTTTGAGAGGAAGGGTGTTTTCTTTTGGTGATGGTGGTCATCATGTACAGAGATGTCAAGAGATGAGTAGAGAGTTTAACTTCCAAACAGCTTGTTTTATTGGTCACACAAAATCTGGGAAACGGTACTGTTAAGTCCTACATTATGTCTGGTTTATATTGAAAAATTCTTATATCCACACAAATATATAGGACTCTTGGGTCATTCAGTTTCTTATAAGGAAACCCGAGTAATGTCAGTATTCCTAAAAAGCAGTGGGCAAGTTCGCAGAATGACTGTCAAGTTGAAGAGTTTGCTCAATATTTTCCTTCTGTTGTTCCATGGGTCCTTATATGAAGTGCCTGTAATTTCTGCCTATAACTATATAATATTCAGCTCAGCCGCTGGTAGGAACAGAGGAACAGAGTCTACACTCCTCTCTTTGAACTTCAAATTACAGTCACGTTTAGGAAAATATTTATCTTACACAATTAGCATATTTACCTAGATCTAAAACATTTTTGTAACTTTTTAACAAATGATGAAAAAACCAGTTTTGTCCAACACTATATCTTATTATCCAACACTACTTTTATTACTAAGAGGGCTGCAAGAGCTAGTTCACATTCCTGAACCATTGATATAAATCAGGCACATACAGTGAAAATATTTGTCAAACATCAATAACAAACATATATAAGTGCAAAAAGACAATTTTAATTTTGGAAAAAAAGAAAAGACACACACTTTCTATTAAAATACAATAAGCACTAAATATAATCAGGTTCAAATATCCAACTTATCTGTAGGCACTTTAAACATCAAAGCATGTTACCTCATATGGGAGACTTCTTGCCGATGGGTAATGTACCATCCACATGTAAAGGCATGAGAATACATAGCTGAGAAGTTATTAGGCATTGCCAACATATTGCATGTTGCTGCTCTAACTCAACCCCCAGTAAGGCAGTATTACAGTTTTTATACTTCAACTCATTTCAACATATGCTGTGTCTTCTCAGAAAATGATATGACGTCAAAAAAGAAGTCAAGATCAACTGTCTTACAAATGGAGCAAGAATTTTCTTCAGCAAAATGAACACTATCCAATTATTTTTTTTCTAAAATCAACTGTTGGGGTTTTTTTGTTCTTTTCCTTTCACCTCCCTCTTTTCACTCAAGAAAGGCAAAATCTCAGTGTCAGTTTTGCATGTACTGTCTGAAGCTGATGCAAATTAAACTAGTTATTAGCTTTGGATAAAGGAAATATATCTTGGCAAATAAGGTTTTTTTGTGAACTGTGTATAAAACCTTTGATACATATTCACAACTGGGCTTGAATCTAGATGCACTATTCTCCTTAAGCACAGGTGGTAGAGCACAAAGTAAGGTTATAATTTTTAAGTAATTTATACTAATTTATAGTAGAATGAAAAATTATTATGATTTTACCTTCCAAAACATGAGGGTGATACCATACTTTTGACTTAAAGTTGTCAAAAGAAGTAAGTAAAATCCTTTCCACTGTTCTTGTCAATGAGAAGCCAGTTGTCAGCCTATGTTTTTGTTAATGTAGTTATTAGCGCATAGATCCTAGCACGAATTTCTGCATTCAGAAATGTCATATTGAGCAGGACTGATCCTTGCAGTATTCTGAATAAAAGAAAATATATGTTAAACTGTGATTCAATAACATTCTGATTTTTCCGACAGAACACATCCAGTCTGGTGAAATCTAACTGGGGCTTAGAGCCTCGTACATGATGTAGCTAGCATTCTGTGTCAGGCAACCCCCTGAAATCTGTTCCATGACAGCCTTTCAAATGTGTGATAATTTCATCTATCATTGTAAGTTTCTACAGTATACTTAAGAGGCAGTTGGCCCTCAAAATATTTCATTTCCACTTTCTGTAATAAACTGCCTTCAATTAATATATAAACTTAAGAATTAATAAATATAATCATTATTTATATTATTAATCAATGATAATTAATTAATGAAGTCATAAACAGGTATAATAGTAAAAATGTGATTAATGCAGAGCATAGCTACTGGTAAGTACTTTATAGTTTTTCATAAATATTAAACAAACAGGAATCATAACACATTTTAGAAAAAATATTGGCAGGTAAATTTGAGAAGGGATTGCCTGCAACTTTA
Organism: Platyrinchus mystaceus; assembly: GCA_035041135.1. Classification (NCBI taxonomy): domain Eukaryota; kingdom Metazoa; phylum Chordata; class Aves; order Passeriformes; family Tyrannidae; genus Platyrinchus; species Platyrinchus mystaceus. The sequence goes on from JAWWLV010000088.1 coordinate 27,815,257, forward strand.
CTCACTCCTGGCATTTTGGAAATTGCCTCCACTAATTATGTCACAATCTTTTAAGTTCGCCATGGATATTCTAGTTGGCAGCAGAAAGATAAATATGTACCAGATACTATTAGTCAAATTAAAACTGTCATTGTAATTGAAAGAAATGTGAACACAGGCAAATTCAGCTCCCTGAAATTTAGAGCCATCACCTATTCAAGTCAATGGGTCAACATTAATTTTAATTTAAGCTTCAATTGCAGTAAATAATGAAATTTTAAAAAGCAATAGAGAAAAAGATTATATGGTTCAAGTTTTAAATCCAAAGATATATATACATCAAATCCAATCCCACACCATCACAGATCCCCCTCCCAGCTCTGTCCACATTCTCCTAGAAGAATGTACACACCGTGGCAACTGGATGGTCTCTGTGCATAGTCCCTTCCCAGATGCATCTGCAACCCAGTTCAGCTCTGCCCATAGCAATCACTGATGTGGTACAATCCCAAGAGTTCCTGAACAGAGCAGACATCCCACAGCACCCTGAAGGAACTGAAGGATAAACTCTCTTCTACCTTCCACTCTCACTGTAAGAGAAAAATGCACCAATCAGCTCAGTTAACCTCAAATTGTTTGTTTGTGAGACTAGCTATTGGAAAACATTAACTGTCCTAGTCATCACTATGTTGTTCAGAAAATCCTTCTCATATCTAAAAAGGGTACAAGGAGGATCAGTTCAGAACTTCGACCCAGCTGAGGGGGACAGATGTTGCTTGGTGAAACTTCCTGCACAGATGCATATTTGGGGGCCTTAGGGGATGGTGGTCATGCCCATTTCTTAACTCAAAGCAAGGATCCCTTGCCAGCCTAAAGCTAGCATTACAGACGAAGAACAGGAATAAGGCTCCAATCATCTTGATACAGCAGTATATGCTTCTGATTTCTAGTTCTGACACAGACCTCCAGTGGGAGCATGGACAAATTCATGGACCAAACCTGTTTCAGTATCCTGTTTTTTTAGACCAGAGGATGTTTTTCCTCGTTTCTGAAGGAGTAAATTATTCACAGTTACACTACAGCTGTAGGAGAGCCAGATTAGATAGACATCCCACATTTACTTTTCAGAGCAAAATAAATTAGCCAGGATGTAACTTAAACACAGAATCACCGAATCACGGAATCATTTAGGTTGGAAAAGACCTCGAACATAATTGAGTCTGCTAACCCAACACTGCCAAGTCCACCACTAAACAATGTCCCCAGGTGCCACATCTCCACATCTTTTAAATACCTCCAGGACTGGTGACTTAACCACTTCTCCGGGCAGCCTGTTCCAACGCTAGAAAATAATTTCAGTGTTGCAGCTGGACTGCTCCTAATTCCTTCTTTAGAGATAATTCAGTTTTGTCTACATAGCACTTTATATTCACAAATATTGTTACACAGATTGGTAGAAAAGAGCAGACCTACTCTCCTGCTGGCAGCTTTTTTCTGTCCAGCTGTCTGCTTTTTTCCAGCAGTCATGTTAACATTGGTTCAGAGAGGACCAACCCCCAAAAGCAACAGCGCAGACAAATCCATTTTGTTCAATGGAAATATTGCTGTTAAGGTCAGCAAACGCAGGGTCAGACTCTCTTACATTCAAATGAACAATCAACAGGCAAAAAATAAACCAACACATGTTCTTGAAGGCTTCAAGAAGAATGAGAAAGAAGCATCTCTTACAGCTCAATTATCAAAAGTTAAAAGCTTAGGACATCTGATTACAGGACTCTTAAGCCTCATTGATCTAGGACGTACCTGCACATTAAACAACGAGAAATCTTTTAACTGATCATTCCAATTAGACATGAAGTGTAGGGCTGAGCCAGCTGGGCATTCAGCACTGTCCAGGCTGAAAAAATCAGAAGTCATCTCTAATTTAGCTGGGGGATTTTTTTCCATACTGCATTTTACTTGCATATTCTGGGTTTATCCCTATCTGCCAAAAGTCTTAGCTCCTCTGCACACTAACAGCTAGATCTTAACATCAGTCATTTTGAACTCAGACAATGCAAAATCCATTTTGCTTCCAACATTTGCCAATCCCACAGACTATGTTTGTGTCAGCTTTTTAAGTTATCTGACTTTTTTTCCCCCACTGCCCTGTTTGCAACAGTGAGGGACTCAGCACTTTTTTTAAGGCAGGAGGTTGTTTTGGTTTGTTTGTTTTTTTTTTACTTTGAGCTAGTATAATATCTTCGATGCACATATCTTCAAATGTTTTACAACCATGCAGTAACCTTATTGCATGTCAAGGGGGATTGTATATTTTTCTATCTGTATAGCTACATTTGTACACATTATATATATAATCCATACAGCAAAGACACACATATGAACATATGTAAAATAATAAAAATACATGTATTTATATGTATACCTTTCGTATTACATGATTATACAACTCTAATGTGGATGCCAGCTAGACATGTGTAATCCCTCAAGTAAATTATGAAGTAACTGGAGGGTTGTAAAATATGTGAACATTTCTGAGTCAAAGATCCTGTGTATACAAAATCATTGTACATACAGTCATCATTGTCCTTACCCATATCTAGATGAATTACAGCACATAGTAACTTTCTCAAGATCATTCAACAAATCATGAGTGCAATTGGGAACTGGAAAACCTAGCCATGAGATATACTTTATTTTCAGTGCTGTGTAATGAGAGATGGAAGGCATTACAAAGGCTGCTGATATAGCGGTGTTAAACAAGACTGTTTCTTTCTTCCCTTATTTCCTCATTTTCTGGCAAAAGCACTTGTATTTTTGAACATTTATATTCTTCCTGTAACATAGTACTTCAAAACGAGCATTTTGGAATGTTAAAGTGCAGGAAGATCAGTGAAGCTTTTCAAATATTTTCAAAGAATGTGATAAATCTTTCTCGTAGTTTCTTCTATAATAAGTACAATGTTTAGCAAAGTGGTTAAAGCAATTCGGGGGTCCTGCAAATCTGAATTAAGCTGTTCTAGCATTAGTATGGAGAGAAACATCAAAGAAATAGAAGCATATGTGTTAGCAACTTTGACTGTAGCTGATTTGCTCTCAACCAATAAGCATGTTCTAAGGCACTCAAGGTATTTCTTTTTTGTCTGATTAAACCACAGTTAAGAAAATATATAATTAAAATAGTTGTAGCCTGTTAATCATAAACAATGTTTAGTAAGGTATCATAGAGATTCCTAACAGTAAGTCAGGTACACATAATGCTTTCTCAACAGAACACTAGTGCACATTAAAAAAAAACCAAAAAACAAAAAACAAAAAACAAACATATCTTGATGGCCAGGGATTCACTGATCTTCTGCATTACCTGCTCTTCACTATGTTAGTATCATAGTTTTGCAGCTGTTTCGGCAATCTTTTGGTTGCTGCATGCACAGATGTTATTAAATACAGTCAAATTAACACTACTTTGCAGTCTATGGCACATGGTCTCCATAACATCAAATTACCTAAGCAATATGAATTGGTTAACATATTTTATGACTGAGCCATGTTAATGAATATTAAGTGTATTTTAACAAAATGAAAAAAAAACACATAAACAAGTTTGATTTAGTAGGTAACTTGGAAGACAAAAATGCTTGTTTGGGCTTGAAAATGGAGTCTTCTGTTTTTTTGCTGCTGTGTGAATATGAATATTCTGATGAAACTGATGTAGCTGTTGCTTTCTGTTGCTCTCTGTTACTCAGTGTTTTCAGAGCTTGGGAACAGATGGTGCACCACCTGACTCTGCACACTCTAATGTAAGATTCATTGTGCTTCACAGGAAATCAGAGATCAAGCAACATTGCAGAAGGTGAAGCAGCACCTCAGCAACCAGCAACACAGTATGATACAGTCAAGAGGTGGAACAAGAAAGAAGGGAGAGGGAAGGAGAAAGAGAGACAGAATAGAAGAAAGAAAGACTTAGCTAGATTTCTGAGGTCTATTTTGCTTTCTTGTTTCTCCTTTTATTTTCTGATGGTTTGGGGTTTTTTTGTTTTGTTGTGGTTTGGTTTGTGGGGTTTTTTTTCAATTTCGAGTCTATTCTCTATTCTTTGGGAAAAGCACCATGTGGTTCCAAAGGAGAAACTTCAATCCTTAGGCTGTCAAAAGTTCAGACCTGCCAAGCAAAATCTGTTTAGAAGCAAGAGAGTTATTTGTTTGCTTCAATTTCACTGTAACAAATGCCTGTTTGTAAAACTAACAGCTTTACAAATATTTAAAAGTTCATTCCAAATTTCAGAGGGTTTTATAGCTGTAAAGAATTACAGTTATGTGTTGCCTGCCTCTCTCCACTTGCTAACCATCCTTCCCTCTCTTTGCCCTGACTTTCTCTGCCTGGACAGCACACTTAGTCCTGGGCTACTCCTTTAAGGAAATAAAGAGTTCACAGATAAATTATTACATGCATAGGCTATGTGACACCAACAGGGGGAAATAAGCACTGGCTAAAGGGTCTTCCTTCAAAACATTTTCCATCTCTAAATCTTTCAGGTGAAAGCTGTGAGTTCTTGTCTTGGACACCTGCACTGATATCAAATGATACAATTTCAAATGAAGCTGAGTGTTATCCTGACCTACCTTCCATATGTATATTCAGAAACTACAACCATCACCTAGCCCAGCTGGTGTTTTCAGGTACCCAGTACAGCACCATGCAGAACACACAGCACCTTTCACATCACTTATAAGAGGCAGGTAACTATCTGAAAAGGTCATCCCCTACTTTCTCATTACTTGAATACAGGAATTCACAGAAGTCTATATCCTTATCACAACATCTAGGCCTGACCTAAATCTAAATGGAGTCTATAGGAAAACTCCTGTATGCTCAATTTGAAGTTCACCAGAACAGGCCTTGCAGTAAAAAAACATAGGGCTGTCTGTTTAAAATGTGTAAATACTGCAACAAAACACATAGATAAAACCTTTACCACAGTGAAGAAAGTAAAGGAAATCAAGGATCACTTGAAAGGGAAGCCCAGGAAAGGGTACACAGCAAAGAAAACATTCATTCAGTCCTCAAAGCTATTTGTGTGCCCATCAGGTATCTG
>JAWWLV010000088.1:27822672-27848250 GCA_035041135.1 Platyrinchus mystaceus
GGAGACGTGCCCTGCCCAGCACAGCTGTGTTCTCAGCAGCACGGCCTCAATGCTCGTGACTGCTGCCTGTTCAAGGACAGACCTATTGGTCATATAATCCATCCAGTGGATGTTTAGGATTGTACGGAGGCAGCGTTGATGGAAGCGTTCTAAGAGACACAAGTGGTGGCTGTAAATGACCCATGATTCAGACCCATAGAGAAGAGTAGACAGTACAATGGCTCTGTAAACGATCAGCATATACCAAGATGAGAATAAACTGTGCTTCATCTTTTGCCATGGTATTTCAATTCTCCCCATTATGTCAAATGTTTGTTACTGTTGTCATACTCAAACACCAACTGCCACAATACTGCCTCCTCCTCATCTCTCCCTGACCATAAAATTTCAATCCCTCCTTCTCACCCTTGATGGTGTTTCTGTGATTTGATACTGAGCTAGTTCATGGAGCTGAGTCAGCAGAAAGTCACTATATTTGAAAGGCTGGGGGAAAGTTAGGCAGAGCTGTTACTTTAGCTGTCTGTATACTGCTGTAAAACAACACCCTGAGTTAGGAGGTAAATAAATGCTCACATCAAAGCTCTTGAGTCCCTTTTTGAGTTTTAGTGATGCATTGCACATATTAGTATACAGTCTGCTGCTTCAATAACAGATATAAAGGGGAATGGGAGGAGCACTTTTAGAAGCTCATAAGTTTTCACTCTTTGAGATATTCAAAAGCTGCCTGGACACAGTCCTGGGCAACTGGCTCTAGGTGGCCCTACTTGTGCAAGGGGTTGAACCAAATCACCTCTGGAGGTCCCTTCCAACCTCAGACATTCTGATTCTGCGAAAATTACCAATACTTTGATATTGATCTGCTTTCCAAATGTGGTGCTTATAGCACCTTGTTTCATTCCAGCTATACATCTGAGCAATTTTGGCATTCTATTGGAATGTCTTACAGAATAATTGAAAACCTCAGGTTACAGTAACTTAAAGATTGAGTCATGGGTGCTGAATTGCCTTCCTAGAAGAAACAGAATTTAGACAATTACTGTGTAAGCCTGAAACAACTTCATAAACAACCTCAGCTTTCAAGAGGAAATTAATTTACTTTTTCCTCTTTTACCAGGAATATATTTATTACCATTAGAAAGCAATTTGCACATATCAGCTTTGAGATTAATACAGAGAGAACAGAGCTTGTCAGCAAGAAACTGGAAAATTGTCACAAACGAGGCTATGTATTCAGTCCAGAGTGGTCCTTCTGCATCACCTTTCTTTGCACAAGTAGTAAGGTTGAAGCACAGGGTTAATAGATTCCACTTTTTAAAAATCTAAACTGCAACTGAAAATAAAAACCCCCAATATAACTAAGGTGGATCATTCTTGCCACAGATATACAGTAAATATTTCACCTACCTTTGATGCTGTAGAACTGACTTTCTTTGGTTATACAGTTCTTTCTTAAGGTGCCTTTGTACAGGGTAAAGCTATCAAACTAATAAAGAATTTACAGTGAGAGGACTTTAGAACTTTTAGTAGGGAATAGTATCTGTTTCTCCAAATCTAAAAATATTACATACTCTCTATAACATCATGGTTAAAATTCAGCATAAGAATGAGTGGACCAAAAACCAGATCTATATTTCCCAGAGTCTTCAAAAAATGACATTTTTTTGGAATAGCAAAATAAAAATTTTCTGGGAGTTAAAAAAAAAAAAAGGCAAAAAGCACTATTGAAGTCATGTCTATCTGTTTAATAGATAATCTGTAGGATGATAACTTGATCAGCCACAACAATGCCTTCTTTCTCTGGCACTATTACCTTTTACTCTCAATGGCATTAAAAATACTAGAAACTCCTGAATCTTCACATTCCCTTACCTATAGAGACTTCCACTTGCACTCTTCCCTTCCACTATTTTATCTTCTCCATCCTGTCAGCTGTTGACTGCTTTTTTTTCCACTTTCCCGGGCCTACCCATCTGTCCTGCATGACTTACAAAGATTTCCTATCTTTTTTTCATAGGTAACTCATCATCCACACCCTATTTGTCTTTCTCAGACAAATATTATCTCACTCCAAATATTTGTCTTTCACTCTATCAAGACCAAATAGCCTTTCTGTTACCCTGCCCAAACCCACACAACAACAGTAACCACACACCGCTGCTCTCATTCACAGACTGGGTTGAGACCTGTAGATCTCCACCCCTGCTACATGTCACCATTCATGTTAGCTCTCTTGCCTAAATCACATCTGTCAGGTTTTATCAGCTCATTGTTGCCATTGCTTCTTTCTTCCCAAACACCAACCAAGAGGACACACAGCTTCAGGACTGGTTTTATATCAGTCGCCCAAAGGATTGGGTGACCATCACTCTCTACCTCCTTGGATAATATTGGGATCCTGAGTACTCCTGGTTACACTGTCTTTGTGTTAATCTTCATACTAAAATGCCAAAGGAGAGCAACCATGTTTCTAGGTACTGACATATGGGCCCTATCCATCATTCAAGGATCACATAGTCTGTATTGCTTGAACCAGGATCAGGAACATGTGAAATTCAGAAGACTCTTCTGTGCATTCTATTTATTCATTCATTCATTTTGCAGACCATACTGTTTCTCTTCTCCTTTTTTACTCCCAGGAAGATTGAATACAGAGGCTGTCCGCCAGCAATAAGCAAATTATCGTTTCAGGAGCCACTAGAATATACCTAATGTAGCTACATGTGAATGTATACAGAGTGGGGCCACAAAACCAGAAGAAAGAAAATGCAAAGGAGTTGCCAGTTTCCCTAACTCAAGATTTCTGGACAGGCAGCTTGGAAGCCCTGCCTCTGTGGAGGTGGGGAGAGTGAGGGGCTGAAATTTGTCCAAAGAGAATTAATAGCAATCTCAATACCAAAAAGTTTAAGAAATTAAACACTTTCACCTCCTTCAGAATTGGGAATTCTTCAAGGTATATCCAGGCGTTAGATTTTTGTTCCAGCTTTTTCTCTGTCACGTTAACAGCTTTTGCAACTTTCCTATTACTCAGGAACAAAATTGCTCCACAAGGAACTTCTGCTCCATGATCTCCAAGGCATGGCAGTACTACAAGCCTGACTTGAATTCAGATTTCAGACGGACTGTTGAACTATAGAGAATGAATGTTACAACACAAGCTTAGAGGCCATGGCAACTTCTTGCTGATGTTGCTGTTATTTTAAAAATCATTTTCATACTGTCCTTGAGTAGATAATCCTATCCAAGAAGACATTTTGCTGGAAGCTTTAGGGCTCTGAATATAATGATTTAGGCCTTGACTTTTCTTTCTATGTTGTCACATTGTTCTCAGAGCAAAGTGGTGTCTTGCCAACTTTGCTTCTTGGAGAATAATGAAGTAAAACAGCTGAACATCAGAAACAGAGCTCATGATGAGTTTGTCATTTGAGTTTAACAGCAGGGGGTCCCACACTTGGTAATCATTACTACTGCCTAATCTACTGCATGTTTTCTTAGTCAGTAGAGATTAGAGCAATGGTGCTTCAGACATCTTTTGGGAATAGAGCTAAAATGGAATCTTGAAAATTATGTGTAAAAATAAGAATGTCTAATATACACATGTAAATGTTTCTCTGCTGCATGTTGTTGGCCTAGTAAAAGAGCTGCTTGTTGCTATGCTGGAGTCCCACCTTTGGGAATTGATTGTAAACTCTAACAACAAAACATAGAGACTATGGGCTTTTGAGGCTTCTATAAATTTAGAAACTCATTGAGAACACTTGTCCACACAGGGGGAAGTTTTCTAACTTACGTGCTTGGGATTAGGTTGTGTGATTGCCAACAATGTTAATGGGAGCTGTTCTTGCCTCTGAAAATATCAGCCTAACTCTGTAATAAAGTAATTTCCTCCACTATTGGTTTAAGTGCTTCATGCCAAATTTCTGACCTCAGTTACTTATTTGAAATCCAAGGTTGTTTTCTGAATTGGGTTGTAATGAATCAGCGCCTGCAGGCAAGAGAAACAATTGCTCAATAAAATTCAGAGACAACCAGTACATCTAGGACTAATAGTGTCTGCTTCTAATACATATTTTTGTACCACTATACTCCACGAATAAACCACCAGTAGGGGACATTACATGCATTATAAATAGAAAGCCTGGGAAATAACTTCATAGATTAAAAAAAGAAGTATCGGCTGAGGGAACTGCCAGACGAATGAACCCAATGGTTAACCAAGGTTAGTTTCTTCAAGCAGTTTCTACTTGGGCCAGGCAGAGCTGTTCAGTGCAAAGTACAAGGAGGCTAAAATGACAAACGCCAGCTTTGCATTCCAGAAAGTCCAGTATCTCTTGAGACACTGTGGCTTACCGCTGCATTGCAGTGAACCAAACACTGGCCCAGCACAGCAAACCAAATGTGCTGTGGGAGGCTGTTTAGATGTTCACTAAAATGCAACAGCCAGGAAGAAAAGGTTTTGAGTAGTAGGAGTTAGGAGATACTTATAGCAACACCTCAATGTTTATCATGATTCCAAATTGGGGTGACAACTTGAAACAGAACTACTTACACAGTATAGCACAAAAAATTAATCATGGTACTAAAGGTGAAGCAATTTGCTTCTGGTCATTTCAGCATCAAACAATTTCATTACACTGAGTAGAAGTGAAGCTGGCGGACACTTTTTCTTCTATGAAACTGTCAGTCTGGTTTGATTATGTCTTGTGGAGTCATGTAATACTGTTCCACTTTTTTTGGATTTCCACAGATGTTGCATGCAGCTGGCATAAGGGGAATTCCACTTTCCAACAAGGACAAGGCAATGCACTAAACTACCCAGGCCCCAGGCCATGTAAGAGTGAATTACTTGAACTATTGTTCACATAAAGCTAAACCAGAAACTTCTGTTTAATATTAAATTTATTTTGAAAGAAATTAATTTGATTTAATTTAACAAAACAAAATTTTGTTAAGAGATTTTAAGTTATCATACCCTAATGATAAATGTAGTTTCGGGGTTTTTTCCACTTTTTTTTGTGTGTGTGACATCTGCATTTTTCAACGGAATAAACATCTTAATGGAAAATAGCATAACTTGATCTAGTTTGAATGCTATAAGCTCTTTGGGTTTATGTAGTGCTGAGCATCTTGGCTTTGGTCTAGTAAAGCAGAGTAAAGTATATTTAACTTTAAACACAAGAACAATCCAGCGTCTATACTGCACCTGCATAGTTTGCAATTCACTGTGGTCTCCAGCTGACTCTTTACCGTCAGTGGAAATACACTCAGTGGGCCACTACACATCCTGGTCTTCTGATTATTTACACCAAAGGAACCTGTTGGAGTCACAGATGCTCTATTATTCCCTGTCTATCAGTATTTGTTTACAAAGAAAAAAGAGACTATGCCTACGTGTCATCCCAACATGTAGTCAGAAGTTATACTGACTAAGGCAAATACTTGAGAAGGAGAGCAGTTTACACCTTGAAGAGCATTCACATCACAGCATAACACATCTACGATGTAAGGAAATTTTACAACCATCTTCAGTTTGGCTTTGTGGTAAACTACACATAGCATAGGTGTCCTTTTTTATTAGGAAAAGCAATAAAGGAGATTGTCACTGCTGCAGTTAGGTGGGTACTGACAAAGGTCACTCAGGTGTTCTTGCAAGGGCCAGAAGTTAAAAAAAAAAAAGAAATTAAACACACACACACACACACACAAACCCCAACAAACAAAAAAACCCTAAAACACACAAAAAAAAAGGAAAAAAGAAAAAAAACCCCAACAAATATTAAAAGGACAACAAAAAACCCAACTCAAAAAAACCCGAAACCAAACAAAAAAGTGAAAAACATACTGTTCTACTTATATTAGCAGAACCAAAACTCCCAGGTAAGAGTAACACGGTTATACAGCAGTGCAAGGGCAGAGATGGACTTCTAGTCAATGCAGCAGATACACTACAGCCACTAGATCCATTGCAGTACAGGATTATCACATTTCTAAAGTGCTGCTTCACTGGCATTAATCTTTTGCAGCAGAGAAATATTCAAGAAAAGTTCATTTTTCCCAGAAAAGTGATTTTCAGTCTTCCAGTGTGTGTGTCCTTTACATTTCTCTTCCCAAACCTAAAAGTCCAGATAGAGAAAAGCAATGCAATTCAGACAAGGAGACAGAGCTTTTACACCAAAACCAAAAAGTGGTTAAAGGTGTTGTGTGGATTACAGAGCAAGCAGGAGAGATCACTGTGGTGTTCACAGTCATTGGGAACAGTGAGAAGGTCCCATATTTATTATCCTGTTTCCCAACTAAAAACTGTGAAAATGCAAGTTGAATAGATTGAGTGAAGAACCACCAGTGTTTCCAAAGGGGGATGTTGCCTGATATCTGCTGATGAAAGACTAGATCTTTGGTCTTCAGTCTTTCTACAGTATGTTATTTATGGTGTTCTTTCATGTCAGTCCTTTTATCTCATCAGGTTTCACATGAATTATTCACTGAAGCTGGCTATATGATTTGATTGCACTTCTAGAATGCATGTTAAATTTAGTTATGCTGCACTTTTCTTAGTAAAGCCTTATTACTGAAACTCACAGTTTAGCAGGATACAATCCCCTCCTCCCACCTTCCAACTGTGGCTTTTGTTGTGGGTTGTATTTTTTTTTGGTTTGGTTTTTTTTTAACAGAATGTCAATAGCATAGTGCTAGACAGATCTTCCATTTATACTCCGAGGCTGCATTTTCATCTAGGTTTTCACCTCTCAGAAAGGTCTTGAATGTCTTGAACTGTGTTCTATTCAAGTGTATTTCTTGTAGGATGCCAGCTGCTTTCCTGGCATTAGGCATGAACGTCACTGCTAAATTATGCTCTCTAACACTGTCACTGACATCTTGAATGCAATCTTTCTAACCCTGACCCCCCATCTGAATTGAAAGGCATGTTGAGGATTATTCCTGTTCTGGCCCATTCTTTCTCACTTCCACTTGTATTGTGTTAGATAACTGAGCTAATTGCTGTGACTCAAAAATGTCACAACTTTGCATGTAGGGACTTGCTGTCTTCCTCCCAGACAACCAACAGCATGCATAATGTTATATTAGCAAGGTTTTAAAATAAAGACGATGTAAAAATATTCTTTCTAACAGTGAAACAAGAAGACATCTCTTCTATCGTTTGCCTAATTAAAATTTTATATTGGTATATAAACTTTGTGTTTCTCTTACTGCTGAACTTATCTGGACTGCAAGCCAAGGTCTGAAAAATCTTCCCTGTGCAATTAGTTTGCATAACCACCTGCTGAAATGAGAGGGGTCAACAAATCCTTTTTTGTGTGGCCACTGATTTAGTCAGGTGTCCTCACCTCTGACAAGCTCTGTTCTGCATACTCAAATTCTATATGCAGCCATAGCCCTGACCTTCCATTTCTGACCTGAGAGATGTGGAGAGCAAGGCTTTTTACAACACCCTCAGACTAGAGTGACAGAGAAGGGTACAGAATATGACATAGAAGGGAAGTGAATGGTTCATATTAATTGCATAAATGTTTCAATATTTTGATGAAGCTTGAGTACGAATGTTTAGACTGTCCAAGATTAGCCTTGCAAAGAAATACATAATTTTTATATCAGGAATGCCACCTTCATCTAACTTTCTTTTAAATTATTTAATACAACTTTTGTTTATAATTCCTGTTTGAAATCAAGAACATCTACAACCCCAAGCATCAATGCTCCTCAATATCTAATTTCACAGTTTTCTTAACACATATCTCATGTTATTTATTATAGTCAGTGTCATCACAACACCTTCCTCTGTTTTGCTACATTTTAAAAGGTTTAGCTGGCAAGCCATCAATCATAAATCATAAGACATATTTTAACTTCAACTAAGATCAGTTTAGAAAGAAAAGAAGTCTTGTATGGCCTAATTGGCTACATTACTCACATCTATAAGTGATAAATGCCTGTTTTGGGAAAAAAAGCTGGGTTTTTTAGAGTTTTGGTATATATCTTCAGAGAGAAACAAAGTTTTCAGTTTCTTTATAGCCTGGAGCAACACTGTTATTGATAAATCTAAGGCTTTTAATGCAAGGAAGCCTATTTGGAGCTAAGTTTCAGAGTACATTCATTGCTTCATTAAACACTTTTTTTTCTCCAGTTATATTTCAGTCACTAGGTAAAGGGAGGAATGATATAATTTTAGGAATAACTGAAATTTTTCCTCTGGAGACATAAAGTAGCTAGAATTAATGTTTTTATTTACTCAGTGTATTTTAAAGTTTCCCTTCCTGTAAGTTATCATGTACAAACTAGTTCTTTAATTGTTCTCTAACTAACTTCTGACGTTATACAAAACCAAAATATTTTTAAATATGAACCCATATGTGAGTTGGCCATGTGTTTTTCTCTGCTTGGTGTTAAAGAACAACATTACAACAATAACAAACTCACAGTAGAAAAATATGAAAGAAAAAAAACATTCAGTTTTATAGTACAAAAGAAACTATTTGGAAAAGATGGCAATCATTTCTATACTGCAATTTTAATTCAAAAGAAAATAGATAATTTTACTTATTCCATCAGGTCAATTGTACTAGCCACATTAACCAGGTGATGTTCATTTCATTTTACAGGTAATTTATTCAAACTGCAACACTAACTCCAAGGCGGTTCACAAAGAATAATTTACCTTAAGTAAACACCATTTGCCACTAATGATGGGGTAAAACAAACTTGCAGAGCATTTATGAACAGTAACATCTCTCAGTACACATTTGGAAACCAATCTCTGTTGTTTGCAGATGAATTAAGCATGGCTTGAAAAATCATTAAAGCCATCTGCTTTGATGAGAAAAAAAAACCTGCTGTGATCATTTTATTGCACTGACAGAGGCTAGGGACCATTTTACAATAATTTTTAGTGTCATTTACCCTAAATTTGACATCCTGTCTAAAAAATGATCAGTATTATCAGTTCTTATTGTGCTTATTTAGAACTACATGTACAGAGAAAGCAGCTTATACAGGTAACTCAAGGTATTTGTTTTGCTGGTCTCCAACAGATGGATGAGCCTGTTTTCAACCATTAAAATCTGTAGTTACAACAAACTACAGTTTTGTGGAAAGCTTAATCTTCTTCCTAAATGATAGAAGCTAATAAGCATGAAAATACCATCAGTGTTTCAGTTACAAATTAGTTCCCATGGTCCATTTAAATAAAAACTCTTTTTTTCCCAAGAATACTGCACAGTTATTCAAAGTGTAACAAACCAGTAGGTTAATATTGCTGGTTTTTTATTTTTTAAATATATATTTTTGAGACCAATTCCATCTCTTTTAACTAGAATTAATTTCTATTAACTTTCAATATCTCAATATTTCCCTTTTTAAAATACTATTCGAACTGCTATGATTTCAGCAGATTTTTGTTTCAAGTGGCTTTCAGCAGTATTTCATTGACTGGATTCTACCGTGACTGACTCCCCTGAAAAACTATGCATCCTGTACAATTGCAGCAATCCTCTACCAATAACAACACTGTCCTACTCCCTATTTAGCTTTTGTACAAATAATTCTACTGCATATATGGAATTTGTAAGTAAAATTTGTGCAATAAAGCCTTCTAACATTAAATGAGTCGTATTATGGTGTGTTTTACAATTCCACAAGGAGAGTGGTGGATGAACTACCTAGAAATGTCACTTATTCCATCAGCATCCTAAATAGGATGACCCACATGGGACCTGAGCCAGGAACCAAGGAAGAAGAACCAAGAAGCTGTTTGAGGCACTAGTTGCTGTTTAGAACCACAGAAAGTATTTTTAGGTGATGGTTATACACCCTTTTTCTATAACCACTCTGCTGACGTGAGTCTTTTAGCATGTATCAGATTCTCCAGTCCCGTGACCAGTCTAGAGTAAACAGGCCCTGAGTATTCCTTTCTGTGCACTCATCATAGTTACAGGTCTTTATGGAAGTACATAACCAATGCAGCATAAAACAGCAATGGCACTGATGGGTTTCAGTTTCTGATGGCGATAACTTCCTTGATCCAGTCTAGAATCTCATTTGCTTTTTCATGACCAGATTATATCCTCCTGCAGTAGATAAATACTTCTGTGTACAATTTGCTTCAAAACTAGATTGTTCAGAAAGAAATTAATTATACGGAGACCTCATTCATATGCGTCTGCCTCTTTCATTTATGACTCTCCGGTTCTCTCCATTCTAAGTCTTATCTAGATATTCCCCTAATCTCTATCCCTCTTCCAACAACCCTTATGCTTCATATGTCTCTAGTCACAGAATGATCCTTTCCTCCTTTTCTTTAATTTCCCTCCACTCCATTTCCTTTTCCCTTTGCTTCTCACTTGATAATAGATAGAGATGTATACATGTTTCTCTATTCACCCCCTCCTTGCCAGTTCTCTGCCTTTCCCTTTTGGTCATACACATATATGTGTCCTATGGATGTCAGCAACCATGCTCCAAAAATCAGTCAACAGCTTAATAAAAGTTACTGAGTTTTCAATACTTCTTTTATGCTCAAATGCTCTTTCTCAACCTCTTCTGTGGCCATTTCTGAAAAACCTTAATCTTTGTAGAAGGTTGTATAAACAATTGTTATACTTAACAATAATACTTGGGGATATCAAATCAATGCAATTACTCCCACTCTGTAGACAGAGAACTTGAGCACAGAGAAAAGAATATGGGGCCCATGCTTGCAAAGCAGGTCAGGTAAAGATCAGAATGAAAAGACACGTCTCTGGGCACACAGCACTGAGGCTTGTTCATTTTCCGTAGTTCATATGACAAATATTTGGCAACAAATTTTAAGCATACTTTCTCCTGAAAAACATTAAAGAAAAGTCACCTATCTGAAATCTTCCATACCAGGGTGAAAACATATAATCTAGGAACTAATTGCACTGTTAAGCATGAAAACATACTGCATCATTGAGAGCATTTTGCAACTGAAGGAGTTAAATTGACAACAAACACAGTGCTCACATTTCTGGGTTAAGACTAGAGCCCCTGGGCTCATTCATTTCTCATCTTTTCTCAGATGGTTGACCTGTAATTGTCATCACTCTACCTTCTTTGTCAGAGAAATTTATCTGCTGATATACACACAGATCTTTGCAAGGTCCTACAAGCACAATCCAGCTGTATATCTGATGGTTCAGAGAGACTAGAAATGAATAGCTAGGGATTTCTTTGACAGTGTACAAGATCATGTGAAGTGTTTGATGACTGCATAAGAAAACATTTGACATCTATCTCAGACATGCAATAGTAGCTGTTAAAGTCTACCCAGTGTCAACTATACAACTACAACAACTCATTAACTTTCTCTCACTACCTACTCCATGATAATTCTAAGAATAAAGCATCATATTTGCATAAGAATATTATCTCAGTCACTCAATATTGTTTTTTTAAAGGCAGACATGGAAGTTAAACAGTGATATTTTTAAAACTGTAGAATAAATATTGTATGAAACAGTCACATAGTAGAGAGCTGAATGAGATAATGCATGTACAGCATTTTTCTGTTTCTAATTAATGATATTTATAAGGTTTAGTGATCAGGCTTCCATACTGCTTGAGTGACAGAATTGTGCAGTTGATCCCTGAACATCTTAAATTGCCTCTTAAGATCATCTTTTAATTAGGTAAAGTGCTTTGGATCTGATTGCTTTTATCCCAAAATATTCTCACATAGCATCTTCCTATTAAAAACTTCTTGGGTTGTGTCATACACACACACACACCAACACCACAGTCTTTCAAAATTAACTCTGAGGCAGAATGTTCTCATGCTGGGATTGCATGGGAAAAACCTCACCCCTTCAAGACTCTTCTACTGTTCAGCTAGTCCCTTTCAAATGAATTTATCCTTCCATTCCCTAGAAAAAGGAAAGATGAAAGCAAACCATAATGGAAAAATTACCATCACCTTATATCAGAAATTAAGATTCACAGACTTGAAGGAGATAGTAGCTGTTCCCTGCAAAATGTGCAGGGAATATATGCGAAATACATAATATACAACATATAGCATATAAAGAATTGTACATGTATGTTAGTTAACCTTATTTTTTTTCACCTTCAAACAATTAGTTAATATATTTTCTTTTTTATTCTGCTATACTGAAGAATATAAATATTCTGTATCCAAGCTTACAGTCAAAGCCAACTTCTCCCAGCTGGTTAAGAGTTTAAGGAGCATTGCCAATACTTGCTGATTCATAAAGTTGTGTTACTCATTCTCTCTTTGTCTGTCTTCCACAGTTTCTCTACTCTTTTCCCTATTTTTCCTATCAGTATTGTACAAAAGAAGCAATCTTCTCTTTGTTTGCATATTTGTTCTGAGAAAAATAGTGTTGATGGTTCTGATAATGACCAGAATATGATTTATCTTGAAATATTCCATATTTGTGTTTCATTAAAAATAAGATACTTTTTTTTCTCTTCACTCTCATATCTTCTGTATGTTCTTCTATATGTATGTTCTATACAAATGAGCTACTGAATGAAGGTTTTCTTTATTTATTTTGAATAAAAGCTATCTTTATTTCCTAAGAACCATCCAACTTTTTCCATCATCTCATTTCTTTGCTCTTTACTTTTCCTGACACTTAAACATTTGAGCTTTCTTTGTGCAAATATGCACGGAGAGTTAAAAATTACAAACTAGAAAAAGTTAGAAGCTGGAACTCTAGGTTCCACAGTAAAGCTCAGTATTTTCAAAGTATGTTACATCACTGCTATTTTTAGTGCAGCAGCAGTAAAAAACAGATTCCAGACCGTACTCCACAAAATGCTGCATGAACATACAGTGAAGGAAAGTTTTTATTCAGAGATCTTATTAACTCAGATCAACCTACTATGGATATCAGTAGAAAGAGTCCTATTAATTTTATTTAGCCTCATGTTGATTTGGGCTTAATCTGTAATTTGCATCATAATGGCTGCAACTCACATATATCCTCCTGGAAATTCAAAAGGCTTTTGTGAACACTCCTAAGACAAAACAAAAAATAAAGCAGCAGAGCATATTTTCCTTATCTGACTTAAAGTCAAATCAGAAAGCAAAGATAGGAGAATTGCACTACCTATTGGTTTTGTGGCAAAACCTCAGTTTCTCTTGCAGGCCTATAGTGAGAGACATGAAGAAAGGAGGTGAGAATTACAACTGTAGAAGGGATGGAATTGAAGATAATGTGACATCTGGGCTGGCATGTAGCTGGGATACAGAGCTCAGCACTTTATGGCATGCCCCATGAGGACATTCAGAGAATTATAGACTTGTTCAGGTTGAAAAAGACCTCAAAGATAACAAAGTTCAACAGTTAACCCACCACTGCCAAGTCCACCACTAAACCATGTCCTTAAGTGCCACGTCTGCATGTGTTTTAAGCACCTGCAGCAGTCAAGCAATTCCAGAAGTTACTACTGGCTCAGCGAGGGGCATCACCTACTGTGGTCAGAAAGAGGAAACCACAGATGAACCACTTGCTGATTGGAGCATCTGCGACAACCAGTGCCTCAGTTCTGCTAGAGCTAATGTTTCACTGCAACCCAGCTGAGCTGGCATCTGACAGTAGACTGGATATGGACAAAGGATTTCCTCATCTTATGGAAAACTGTAATATAAGTGAACAGAAATTCTTCTGACACATACTTTGAAATAACTATAGTTATCCTATCACTGAAAAGATCTTTTTTAATCTATACATAATACTTTGTGTTCCATTTCTGGTTTAAACATTGCTAAATTCTACAGGAGTTTTCCATATGGAGATCTACTACTGTATTTATAGTAGTATATATATCATTGATCTGTGATAAAGCTTTAGTAATATTACAGTCATTTGACCATGCCTACATAAGACACAAAAAAATCCACGCTGTTTTCAGTGCTTTTTCTCTCCAAATTTTAAAAAGTTATCTAGCTAGTTATTTCTTTGCTGTGAATTTTTACCTCAGGAAATTACAGAGGCATTAAATTTCTGAGTGAATTAACAAAAGAAAAAACCTCTAGGAACAATTTTCTATCCAATGACTCAAATGATTGCAATTAACAGCTTTCACATTTCCATGAGTTTAAGAAAGAATTTGACCTTCTTAACAAAGAATCAGAAACTGAGTACTCTTCCTCTTAATCGCTCTCTGAAGCTGAGCTAATTTAATTCCTGGATGGCACTGATTTCTTTGCTATTGCACGAGTGCAGAAATTTGACCTTATAGCTTATAAAAATTGGTTTTCAGTGTAAGTGCATTGGAGATGTTTTTATACAGTATTAATTGATGCTTATTGCAGGCTAGAGGGCTGATCATTTAAAGCTGTGGTATCAGGCATGCCTTGCTTGTGGGCCTTTGTGACATGACAGCAAGTACAAAGACTATTAAAATCTCTTTGTGAAAACACACAAAAATCAATCCTCTTCCACAAGGAGGTGCCCTCCAGCACAATCAATACAAACTGGTACAACAATATCTTATGGTGCTTGTCAGCTGCTTTAAACCTTTTTGCTCAGCAGAGCTCACAAAGTGCTGCTGCCTTTCATCTCTGCTGGATTGTGTCAAATGAAGATGTATTTCTAGATGAGTTGCAGGGGCAAATGTTGCCATCAGTTACCCCCTTGTAGAAGGCTTTAAATTCAGCAAGGTTGTAGGGGACTGATTTCAACTTGGATTTCATCCAGTAGAGTTAAAGAAGATGAATTTGTTTACTGCTTTGATGCTTTTCTTTCCTCTACTTTAGTTATATTGCAGGTTCTTGATGGAAATTTTTGTTCTACATTTTGATTGGTGTATTCTACAGGGCCCAGAACACCAAAAGAATCTGAGTCATGACAATCTATATGTCTGCAGGTTCTTTCACCTTTCTTCTATTATTAATCAATGGTATTAGATCTAATTACAAGGCAACTGGTAGAAACTAATTTATTCAAGAGCTTTGTGCCTTGATCAAGTTCACATATACCAAGTGCTTTAGCTTTGCTTTGTCTCATTGGGGTTGTTGTTCATCCGTCATCACACTTCTAAAACATGGCTGTGGAAATCTTCTGCAGTGACTTTCTAGCAATCGAATATTTTCCCGAGACAACTATGAACCCAGAACCTCATAAGTGGAACTATTTGGTTCCTATGCCTATTATCTAGTTCGATTTGTTTTATTTTTTGCTACGTATCCCTTGAAAATAAGCACCACAAAAACCAGAGTGATAAAGAGCTCTGGGTTAACATAATGTTACTAAGTGTTAGACACAGGAAAATACTCCACTAGCCCAGGACAACATACCTGCACACACATTCATTACAAAAAGACACTTGATAGGCTTGTGCAGTGAAAAATTAAACAGCATTCCCTGTTCTTGTGCTGTATTTCTTTATGCAATGAGACATCAAACACCACGATTGAAATCAAATCCCATAAAATCTTGTCCAAACAAGCCCAGTCAAATCAAAATCCCTTTTATGGAAATTAACCTTCTGTGAGAAGAAAAGAAAACTCAAACAAATAGGCAGCTGCATGACACTGTGAATTAGTACATTAGCCTTTCAGCCTTAGGAGAACAGAGTTTAAGTTCTGGCATTAGGCACAAAAGCAAACAAATTTTGAGGTCTCATATGAGTCATGTTCATTATGTACTTTTGATAGCTCATGATAAAAGAAAGGTCACTGTGATTTGGATGGATCACACAGTAGATCTTTAGTCCCTGTTTATTATTAGCCACTTCATTAATTTATTAGGAGTGAAAAGCAAAGAACCATCCTAAAGTCTCCTCCTTAATGAATAAAAACTATGCAAACAAAACAGATTCTGGTTTGTGAGTCAGGGAATGATAGTAAAAATGTTACTTATTCAGTTTTGCTCCATCACTCCTTCAACAATACAAAATACCTTGGCCACAGATGGAATTGGATGAAGGCAGAACAACCTCCTAGTAAGCGCAGAGTGTAGCTGATATGCAAGCACTCTGATGCATCTTTACTCTTCTCTTACAATATCTTCAACTTTATTCTATCCTTTTCACTTGAGTGGAGCTGCCATCATGAGTCCTGATTAGCAGGAGTTGCCTGTTCTGATAGCAATCCTGCAGAAGTAAGGGATTGGGCCTTATGTCAAACACCAAGACATCTTGTGGGAATTTCAAATAGGTGTAGGACCAAAACATGGGAGTAGAGTACTTGACTCCCCAAACTCCCTGCATCACAGTAGCATGAACCACTACTCAGCCAAAACACAGCATTCAACTTTCCATAAGACCTGTATCTCTCCCTTCCCACCAAACTCCTGCCAGCTATCTTGACCTTCAGACTAGGAAAGAACTGTAGTCTGCAAACTCACTTCTTCAGGGCCGTAAATTCCACAGCAGACAACCAAGAAGTGGTTCGGATTCAGTGCAGGAGCTTTGCCTCCCTATGTACATGACATAGTCCCCATCAGAAGAATTCCTTAGAGACACAGTATGTGAAGTAGGAAATTGCATCCAGTGCAAAGTGGATGAACTGGATGCAGCTGGATTCAGTTCCTGACCAAATGAATCTTTGTAGGGCTGTTCCTCACCCATAACTTAATATGGAGCTATACAGCATGAAATATACTTTCTGATCCCATAATATCCCATGTATAGCATTCAGTGCAGCTAGAAATCTCCTAATTGCTTAGGAATATGGAGAACCTCAGGTAATTGCTTACCTTTTTCATGAACTGTATTTCCAAAATACACTTGTGACCACAACTCAACTGAGGTTGAGTGACTTTTAGTGAGGTAATGACATCTAAAATAACTTTGCACATGGCTGAAGGCTAGTCAAGCACTGAAACACATGCTTGGAAAGGAACCAGCTTTTCCCACCATCTCTGATACAAACATAATTTTATATTTCTCTTGCAACCTTTATAATGTCACAAAATAGAGGCTTAATATTTCCCTGGGGAGCTGCTCCCCAGTAATACTTTAGGTGTACACAGGGCATTCCTCAATGAAGAAACACTATTACAAATCTGTCAATAGGTAAGAAAAAGTGAGTTGAGGTAGACTCAGTAAAACTGTTTACATATTTAAAATATATACTTCAATTCCTCTCAAATACAATTGGCCTGATATCCCCAAAACCCCTGAAATATGAAATACAACAATCTTTTAGGGCTTTACTGTTTTAAGAAGAAAGCAATGACCAAAAGGTATTAAAAAGAATGAAAATTTGCATGTTGAACAGCAAAGGCAAATGTATCCAGTTAATGGCATTAATTTTTGGTTGCCACGGAATATTTCTATCTGTGGATCCCAAAGCGTTTGCAAAGGCAGTTGAGCCCTGTTTGTCACAAGGGACAGCAGAAAGATAAGGAGCTTTGTAAAAGGGCACCAGCAGTGCTGTAAACACAGCCCAGGCTGCCTGGGTCACAAATCAGTGATGAACATCCTTCCCCTCAATCTGGCAAACCAAGTAAGGGTTTGAAATGGTTCTGCCCATGTTTCAGCAAAGAAAGATGTATTTAATACTGCATAATATCCTTTTACAGACTTACAGTGGACTTTCTGCTAGAGTATTTCATACACTGACTAAATATTGCAGATACTTGCCTTTTGTAGTGTTTTTCTGCCACAGTACTCTCAGTAAGATACATTAACCCATCTGAATAAGTTGGTATGTCTGCCCCAGCTTCCTGAAAAAGGGATTTGCACAATGAAAGAGTATAAAATACAGAAGAACCTAAGCAAATTGAAGTACATGGGATAAAAAGAAAAAAAAGGATTTTTCTCATCTGAAGAGATGAAAAAGCAGATTGCAGTGTTATGGTGGTGACAGAGATACAGAATAAAAGTAAGTAATAGTCTGTTATAGTTAAAAAACACCACAGAGGAACAAAAACTTTTGGATTTGCATGGAGAAGACAGCAAAAAAATGGATGCCACAGCCCAGTTCTTTACTTTTGATCTTCATTTGCATTTGTGCTGATTGGCTTGACCTTGCTCTACAGAAGAATAAATGTATAAAGAAGACGCAGAGGCAGAATAAATCAGTGTTCTCATAGCAAGTAAATACAAAAAATCCAGTAAAGCATATAAGATTAAATTCATCCATACGATAATCAGGTAGAGTAGGGAAATCTTAGGTCCACCACTGCTGAATTCAATAGACTTCTGAGTACTTTTTTAACTAAACTGTACAGAAAAAGTCATAGAGCCACTGTAAAATGCTGGAGATCTTACCGAACCATTAAGTGGAATTCTGCTGCCAGCAAATGTTGACAAAAACTGATGCTTCTGATTGTGTTTTTTGGCCTTTCAACTCTGTTGATTCGCAGTTCAGATTTCCTGTGTGAAGAATGCTCATGTATTCAGGAAACCATACATCACTTACAGGTATAAAAAAGGCAGACGGAGA
Organism: Platyrinchus mystaceus; assembly: GCA_035041135.1. Classification (NCBI taxonomy): domain Eukaryota; kingdom Metazoa; phylum Chordata; class Aves; order Passeriformes; family Tyrannidae; genus Platyrinchus; species Platyrinchus mystaceus. Next base: position 27,841,064 of record JAWWLV010000088.1, read on the forward strand.
TGAATTCTGTAGACCTCAAGGCAGACTCAGAGAAACCATCTGAACTGTGTATATTAAAACACAGAGACTAAATATTCTTCTCTTTAACTTATTTTGACAGAGCTGATTATATTTGCAATCCTAAAGTCTCTGCTACCAACTGTAATTATTCTACTTAACCTTCAGCTCACTAATTATTAATCTTTTTCTTGAAGTCTTGTGAAGATGTTCTGTTTTACAGTTCTCAGGGGAGGCTGAACATTTTTCTATTGTTATGCAGAAACTCGCAGCAAATAAATGGATTGTCTTATGGCAGTAACAGGAATCTGCAAATGTTCCTCCTCTCAGAACTGCTCCTCAGTCCCTTTGTAACTTCCACATCTATTCTGAAAGTGGACAAAGGACAAACAAAAAGTTTTATATTTTTTACTTTGAATATACTATATATCAGTGAAGATCTTCCTCTACTCTGTTCATAGAGACTGGATTATATTTTATGTCCTCCTTGATCCGCTTCTCATCAAAAATGGCCTTTGTGCTCCCTTTCCAGGGCAATGAGACTGGCTACTTGCATTACAAGATTTTGTATACTGGGAAGAATTCAGTCCAGCTTTTTTGTCTAATTCTGACAGACCAGAATAAATGTCTTACAGGGATCACACTAAGTTGCATCTTACAGCTTCAGGATGGCAGAATCATTAATGACATCTCTTAATAGAAGCACTTATATATTAATAATGTATACATTAATTACATGGCTATTATATAAAGTGCCTATAGAGTCTATGTACATGAATAATATCCATGTAGTAAATCACAAAGCTATATGTCAACTGTAATTATCTATGCATTTTTAAATTTCTTGGGCAATCTCACATTCCAACACTCTAAAAAGTTATTCTTCCTTTCTTTTCTGATAAATTTTCCCTTCTTTTCTCAAAAAATCTGGAGTTTAGGCAAGTTAGGAACCATCAACTTCTATATTATAAACGTCTGAAATAATCAACAACTTTTCTTGAAAGAAGCAGTTTGAATATGTGTGTGAGTACACAAATATTAGCTATCACATCTGTGTTACTCTCTAAGATGCCCTACTTTGCCCTTACTTTCAAACTCTTTGTCAGGACTTGAGACTTTCTATCACAGTAGCTAACTTCATATGCAAAAAAATAAGGAAACCTGTACAACAATTTAAAAATTTCTAAATATTTGAAGAACAGTTTTCTTTTTTTTTTTTCTTCAGCATATGAGACTCAGGAGAAAAAAAAGGAAAAAAAAAAAAAGATGCCTGGGATTGTTACTATAAAAGCCTTTTTTATTTGGGGAGGGCGGGAAGCTGTAAAATGTACTTCTGCCTCCAGAAATAAACAGCATGGAAAAAACAAGCAGATCAGGCATAGTAATACAACTCCTTCATATCTATGTCAATAAAAACTTTATACCACATTGCTCCATGATTATTCTATAATTAGAACAAAGCAGCAAGTGTATTCAGTGAAGAGTGGGTTACAGGTTTCAGCTTTAAATCTGATTTCACCTTTCAACAACAAGAACAAAGAAAAAGATTAGGAATTTTGATAGCTATTGAATTTTAAAGAGGAAGCTTATTTTTCCCCTCGTAAAGCAGGGTTAGGCAAAAAAGGAAGCTACCCTATGCCTGTCTAAACATTAAAAACCTGAGACATTGGACTGGCTTGCTTTTCTCGGTGTTCTTTTTGCTAAGTGTATAGGCCTTTCTAGGCCCTTTATCAACAATGTTGCTGTCCATGTATTGATTATTCTTTTTTTTTTTTTAATCTTATCAAGAGAGAGGTTCATTTTCTAATGTGATGACTTTTTCTTTAACACATCTGGTTGAAATTTCCAGATGGGCTTTTTCTTAGCAAATTTGAAACCTTTTCACATAGTGCAAAAATTCATTGGCTTGAGTTACTTATGTCTCCAAATAGAAAAGAGATCTTGGGTGTGCAGTCCAACAGAAGTTGAACCCATCTAACATTCCAGGATCAAAGGCCTCTGAGGAAGCCATTCCAAGCTAATTTTTACTTCTGAAGAATTACAATTTACAGCTTGCAGTTGCCAATTTGCACCAAGACTGAGAGGTTTAATCTTATTTTCTTATGCTTAATAGTCCCAGGATTCTTTCTTTGCTTTTTTCTACTGGTTACAGCTATATATGACAGTCTGCCCTCCTAATGTATGGAGCTACTATCTGTCCCATTTAGGGCTTGTATGAGAATTCAGCTCACATTGGCAATGATATTTTAGACTGATACCATTTTGGAACAATGAGTCAGCAGGTCACGCTTCTCTGGATAAATCCTATTATATAAATTTTCAGATATACTGACTTCCATTATAGTTTATGCACATGGTCACTCCCAAATAACACAAATCAGACAAATAAAACTGCCTTTAGTCTTCCAAAAATATTACTAACTGAAGACATCACATACACAGTATTTCCAGAATTTTTTCTACTTTTTTACGTGAGAGATTTGGGTCTCTTGATGTCTGTGTTTGTCACAACCATACCATCAAAACCCAAACCACCTTGTCATGAGAAATCTCTCTGCTTTGATCCTGTTTTCAGAGAGTGAGATGCACTGGTCTGTTGATACAATTGATATAAATGCATGAAGTCACCTAAGGTTTTAAGCAAGAGTCCAAGTCTGATGAAATTAGGACATGTAGTGCTTAATGTTATCTGTTGAGGATGGAACTTGGAGCATTATAGAATATGTCACTGATAAAGTTAGAGGCAATATGGTAACGGAAAGACATTCATTAGTGTGTTTTCTCTCTTTGCTTACTTTTGGGAGCTATAACTTTCTAGCCCTACTTCAACCCTATATGTTACTTTATAGCCTTGGCTTCCTATATGCAAGAATGTCACACAGAGAGCAAACATTAAGGTGAAATGTTAGGTGTTAGTGGTAGGGATATAAAATGAATATTACTCACTAATTGTTCAAATGTTATCTTTGCTAGTTTTTTTTTTTCATTTCTTCTTTCTTGAAAGACATACAGCTCCCAGCTAAACATAAATGCAGAAATGTTTCTCTTCTCCCTTTAAAAATAACTCCAACCTCAATGTCAGCAGCTTACTAATTACACACAAATCTTTGCAATGTAGTATAAAAAGACCCCAAACTGCTTAAACTAGTTGTGTTACCTCCTTTTTAGTTCAAGGAGAGGACCCAAACAAAATGCAGGACACGGATAGTACCTTGTGCCACCAGAACTTTGTGCCTTCATTTCAAATACTAGACCAACATCAGTGTTTAGAAAGAGAAGATGGGAAGAGGACGACTCTGGCATGTCCTCTGGAAGTTTGACAGTCCCTGTGTTAGGGACTTCCCGATTTAGAAAGCTCAATTTCATCATCATAGTTGAGAATTATTGTTTGCTATTGCTTCCAGGGATTTGTCTCAGCAATTTTTCCCATTTTTTTTTAAGGCTTGTGTCACCAAAAATAGATGCCATCAATAAATGTCACAAATTAATGATTGTGCTATGTGATAAAGTACTTCCTTAATGTTTTTTAAACTGCTCAGACTTTTTTCCTATTGCCCCCCAAGAAATTCTTGAGTCTCAGTAGATTTTAATTCCTTATGTTTCCTCTCTAAACAATTTACAATGTTATTCTCTCTGTCCCAAGCTGAATCACTTTAAGCCATTTGTAAGCCTTAATTATTCTTATGATGTCTCACAGTATCTTTCTAGGTCTCCCATAACCTTAGATGTGGGGATCAGAACTGTGGCAGTGGTCAGAGTGAAAAGAGAAGGTTACAAGATGTGTGGAGTAGCTTTCCCGGCATTTAGCTGGCATAAAGCATTAATAAGCCAAGCTGAAGTTCAAGGACTGTTTTTTCCACAGCCGAGCTATGTCACCCAAGGCTAGATCATGATCATAACAATTACTGAGTTTCATGGATTGCACAGTTCCAGGCATTGACCTTTCCTTATGTGGCAGTGTTTTTTAAGGCATTAAGGCCAGATATACAAAAAAATTTTATGTACAACAAATTAGAGCATTAGGTTGCCTAAAAGATGACTTGTTGCTGAGCAGAACACTCCCTTAAGTATTAGGAAGAGTAAACCACCAAAAACCAAATTCATGAAAACATGAAAGCCAAGCAGGTACATGTATGCAATTGCATAAAACTAATAGTCCTTTCTGGGGTGTAGGCATCTATTTCAGACTCCAAGGAAATGTCTGACTGCCTCAAAATCTATGAACTCCCTCCTGCAGTGTAACGCTGAAACTCTAAAATAGTAGTACAGGTGTGTTCTTCATTCTGTTTCTCTGTAGATGTAAATCTCGGTCTTCACTCATTTTGTCTCTCCCACATTTGATTCCTGCAGGAAGCAAAGAAGCTCTCATTCAGCTGACTGGCTTTTGAAAGATTTTGTGGAGGCCCTCAGATACCCTAAATATTTGCAGCTGGGATCACACAGCCTGGTAAGGCAGAGCACAACAGTGGCTGAAATTCCTTTGCAAGTCTAGCCTTTGTGGCTAAATCTGCAGTATAGCTGATTTTTGCTATTATAGAGAATGGCTTAGTATACTCCTTAAGACTTGTAAATGTTCACATAATCTTTGTGACCAGCTGGGCAGGCAGCCTGACCCTACAGGTTCCAGACACCTTTTAGAGACTAGTGCTGAGCCACTTGTAGCAGGGACTCAAGCACACAGAGTCTGCCAGCATGGGTTAAAAAAATTAATTGCAAGGATTAGAGGTGTGTATAGAGCTCCAGCGGAGAGCTTTATATAAAAATGAAATGAGTTGCCTACATCAGTAGAATTCAGAAGACATATATATTTGTTTAATGTCATGGTTTTTTATTGGTCTCATGCTATGCCCCAGATCTTGATCATTTGTATATCTTTCTGAATAATGCAACATGTAAAAATGTCCTGTGTGTATACTATGCTAGATTGGCATACACATTACCAAATATAGGCCACAGTCTCTTTTAGTGTAAAGCTACCTGACTGATTTCAAGGAAACTGAGCTGAGCTATACCAACAACCTGCTCCATTATCCTGTAAGGTATTGTTTCTTTTGTCTTTGTGTTTTTTCTTGTTTGTTTTTTTTTTAGTACAGTTGGATGACAGAGACACTACATTTACAGCTCAAAACTCTCTCTGCATATTCAAATATATCGTTTGCTCTTTTAACAGCTAGCAAACACTGTGCAGATGTTTTTACTAAATTATCAACAATCATGCCAAAGTCAGAACCGATATTCCTGTCCTTGGGGATATACTACCAGGGCCAAACACATCCCCAGTGCAACTCTGTTAGCCTAACTCATTTGGCCCACTGACCACAAAGTGCACTGCCTCCAATTACCTTCTCTCTCTTGCTCTTATCTCAGTTTACTGCCTCTGTACTTATCTTAGTCCCTTCCTTTTATCTAAAACACTGCAATCTTCCAAGTCCCCTAATGCAGTTCATGGTTTTAGTCCTGTTGTTCTCATCTAATATTATCATCCCTTTCTGTGTTTTACTTTCTCTCTTCCTTTTCCTGAAGCACTCCCACAAGCACTGGGGTCTTAAAAAATCACTGCTGTTTACAGAGTTTATTGCTTTCCATCATTTCTTATGATTCTCCTGCAGCAAGTCTTTCAAATAATTATCTCTGTGATTTACTGTATCAGTCATATAACCTCCTTCTTCCTGTACTAATCAGCTCTGGATTAGCTAGTTGGTAGAACCAGATTGCCCCTGACAGACTTAGCCTATCTCTATGCTGCCTCATTCAGCCACGCTGGGATCGTGCTCTCTCCGGCTTTCTACATGTACACAGAGCTCATCAACAGATCTTCCAAGGCAGACTCACCCTAGCTGGCCAGGCAGCAGTCTTAGCTGAGTATTTCAGCAAACATCTCAAGCTCTGAGGAGCTGGTGCCTCTGCAAAAACATCCCTTTCTGCCTCTATTTAGATCGTGTAGCCATATGGCACTGCCCATGCACGGTTTTGACTGAGAGCCACCATAGAGAGCCCTTTGCAGTGCATCTAAAACACTCAACACTCTATACCTGACCTTCTGTGAAGTGCCACTGTACTAACAATCAGATTGTTCACTAAAATATCACGGGTGAGTGAAGAATTGGCTTAAACTATCTTCAGATAGATCAGCTGGGTCCTATCACTGAAGGGAAGGGGAAAGAAAACTGTGAAATCTCCTCAACTCTTTCCTTTTTAGGGCAACAGTGAGGAACTACTACAGCCTCTACTGTGAATTACACAGCAAAAATGCTATTTTGGACACCAAGTATCTACCTGGTTACCTGCAGTGTGGAAAGAGATAAATACAGACATTCCTTCTGAAACAAAGCAAATTGTAATTACTCAGAAACTACCAAAAAAAACCAAAACCAAACAAAAAAAAAAAAAAACACACAAAAAACCCCCCAAACCAACCTCCCCAAAACACAAACAAAACAAGCAAACAAAAAACCAATAATAAAAACAAACAAATGAACAAACAAAAAAACCTAAATCCAACCAGTGGTTGCAATTACCTCTCTACCATGCAACTAAAAAGCATGGACATGGCCCTAAGTGCCCACAGAGCTTTGCAAGAGCAAAGACAGAATTATGGCTTACCAGATCCAAACATTTGATTGTGACTCTTCCTCAGAGGTCCCTTTCTGTAACCTCTACTAACAGCAGCAAGCTCATTTTAAAAACCCCTTAACTTCAGGGTACGCTGAGTATTTTTGAGGCCCAATGAAACTGTGCAATAAGGATAATACAGCAGTATCAGACATGATATATTTCTAGGGTAAATAAGGCTATAGTTTTGGAGAACCTGACGTATGGATAACTTCTTGAAGTTTATTTACCCTTTCTTTTCGTGCTGTTTTTTGTGTCATTTTCACACAAAAAAAGTTCTTGGGAAAATGTCAACACGACACTTCACAGACATTTTCAGACTATTACATAAGAAGATGGCACAGATATTTTTTTCCCACAGAAATTAAATTGGTGTTCAAGGGAGAAACCAATATTTCAACCTCCTGAATCAAAAGATGAAATTAACTTTACCTACCTATACAATCATGAAAACTGGGTGGTAAAGGACAGCATTTGTCTTAGGCATCAGACAGACAGATCTGGGCAATCTTGTAGTTTTTTAATGCTACTGCCCCTAGTTTTCCATCCTGCTGTTCGGCCCAGAGATTACTGCTCTT
>JAWWLV010000088.1:27848350-27916007 GCA_035041135.1 Platyrinchus mystaceus
TGGGCAATCTTGTAGTTTTTTAATGCTACTGCCCCTAGTTTTCCATCCTGCTGTTCGGCCCAGAGATTACTGCTCTTGTAGCAGAAATAACAAAAGACAATGGCACTGTAGTTCCCTGTTCTGTAAGAGTACAAGGAGGGCAGGGCTCAGTTCTGTACTGCAGACGCTCCAGTTCTCAGCCTGGTATCTTAGCAAAATGCAGTGGACTTTGGACCAGAGTTCCTGAGACACAGGCACCTGCTCCCAGCTGCTACCTCCTTTCCATGCAGAGTAGCCTCTGACTTAAAACCAAACCAAGCCAACTACAGCAACAACAACAAAAAACCCCAACCAACCAAAAAAAAACCAAAAAAGTGAAAACCACCAAAAAACCCCCAAAACTCCACACAACAGAAAACCCCTAAAATAATAACCAAAGAGAACTGAGAAATTAATTTCCTAGGCTCTTACTGCTAGATCCAAGTAAGGTATCTCAGAGATGATTCTTAGAGTGCAAGATACCATATTAATTAATACTCCCAATACATCTTTGAAGGAGACTATTTAGGAAAGTCCTTAGTACTATTAATGTGAGCACTGAACAGGGCTGTTTATGGGTGCTATTACCTACAGTACATGAACTGAAGCTAATGCTCTTCAGAGGAGAAAATGCAGCCATTAACAATTCAAAGATTTCCTCATAATACCTTTTGTACACATTGATCTATTTCCTGCTATTAAAAACCAACCAAACAAAAAACCACAAAGAAGGCAAAAATATTTACTAGATGATACTGTCATGATACTAGATGATACTGTCCTGTGAAGATGGACTCAGCCCACTCAGCTGTCAAGGGCAATAAAACTCTAGGCACTAATCCCTGGGGAATAGTCCCAGGTAACAGAGAACCCCAAAGACTAAAAGATTCTGAGCAAAGGGCTCTTTGCAGGGAATTTCTGGAGAAAACAATTGTTTATGTTCTTGAATCCCAGTTTCTCCTAGTTTCTCCCTTACAGCAGCCCACTGTAAGTAAAGTAAGCAGATTTAGTCTAACAAGGATATGAAATTTGCTCTTTCAGTGAATGTAATATTAAGGTGTATAACGTAGCTGGTGTGTGAGACAGGTGTAACCTTGGAGAGGTTAGGCTCTTTGTCATGGAAGTCATATCCCTGAAGCAAAATTTGTACATTGTCCTGAACCTGTAATCTTAACTCTCTCAAATGGATTCTGAGGGGATCTGCCAAGTCCTTATCTAATTTCATCTCTGTTCAGCTACCGATGCAAGTGAACTGTCATGGCAGATGAAACCCGAGCCCTGTATCACAGCGCATGGGTCTTGCAGTGATGCCTCCCGACTTTGCTTCACAGTAGCACCACTCTGAGCTGCCCAGCTGCTCTGGCCAGCAAGAAGATACACAAGCAAACACTCTCAACTCCTACTAAAGAGGTAAAACCTTCGTTTTCCTTCACTTGTGGCACAGCTTGAAAAAAAGTGCTTTTTTGTATGGTTTTTTTGTGTTACACTTTGCAGGAAGCCATTGTAGGCACAGACCCTCCTCTCCCCTTCCAAAAGAAAACCTTACTGCAGGGGCCTCTCCAGTCCAAATGTGTAGGAATCCAATACACGACAGTCTTGCAGAAATCAGCTGCCAGATTTATTATTCTACCTGAAAACCCCAAACAAACAAAACAAACAAAAAAAACCCAAAACCCAACCCCAAACAAACAAAAAAGTGGAATAAAAATAGACTTTAAATAAACCTCTTAGGTACATTTTAAAAAGGGTTAATCAGTTCAGTGAAATACTTTTTTATCTTCTGCTCAGAAATTATGTAATGTTGGTCTGACTGCTTGTTTCGTTCAGTGAGTCACTACCATATACAGATATATATATATATTTCTTCTTAAATATTACACATTTGATGCATTTTTTAAAACTTTTTTTTTTCCTTTTTTTGTCCAACCCCTTTCCCAAATACCCACATCCTGCCACAGGCAAGAGGCGCTCCGTGCTGACATTAAAGAAGCAAAACCAATCCAAGGACTTTTCATCAAAGCATGTTTCATTTGAACCTTATTTCAATGGAAACCACAATTTTTTTAAACAATATTACCCAACCTTTTCCCCTTGCTTTTTGCTAGTTCTGCAGTTTTAGACTTCTTTTTCTGGGTTGATCACCAAGTATTTAAGTGCCATTGAGACTTATGGATGACAGAATTAGGTGACATATTAAGGCATATATACACTCTCATAAAATATGTTGTCTTATGGAGCTGAGTAAATTAAATACCTGCCCAAATGTTTTTTATGCACCTGTGGTTTCTAGTGACCACTGCTTCTTTACTTTTGATTAACTGCATATTAAAATATTCATAACTTAGGTAGTGTCTTAACTGACAAAGGACAGAAGATTAACCCACCACCTAGGATTGTCTTTGAAATCCATCCATTACGATGAAAATTACTCTTGTTTTTTTATGGTTATGTATTCATTTTTCTCTCAATTCTTGACAATATAGGAAAATGAGGTACTTTATGTAACACTTATTTAAATTTCACCGGGCAAAAAAAGAAATCCAGATCTTACCCCCTCTCCCTCCCTTCAAACTACAAATTATTGTATTCAAAAAAAGGTGCTCATAAATATTTAAAACTTTTGGGATTCTGTCAGGGCTTTTTTTTTGTTTGTTTTACATACAGAATAGCAGGTGTGGCTTGTGTTCAAGATTACCCCTCTCAAAAAAATAAAACAATTTGAAAAAAATAACAAAACAACAAAAAAAACCCCCTCAAAATTTAAATTGTCTTCCGAGCATATCTGATCACATTTACATTTAGTGTCCAAACAAGCTGATTGGTAACACCAGTGCCAGCACTACAACGTCATACAGCAACTTCATGGTATTCTTTGACAGTTCGCCTCCGTTCCACCAAAAATTACAAAAGGTTCTGCAGAGCTTTCCTTAGCAAGCTGAAGCTTACTAGTCATTTGTGGATGCGCATAAAAGCTGCTTATAGCACAGCTATGGCGTAAGCTATTTTCTAAGCAATAAATGGTTCAAGTCATCTATTTTGTCCTGAAATGCTACCTGTAGTTACAGCATTGCTTATAAATGGTCATAGTAAATTCAGCATCAAAGAGAATATTACAGAAAAAGACAGCAGCAGAAGCATTAGCATTATCTAGTATTTATATATGTTATCAACATAACACAGCAGTAAAAGGTTTAAATGCATATTAATGGGTACCGTGTCTAAAAATTACTAAAGTACCTATTTAGTGTATTGGATATTTTTCTCAAGGAGTGCTTGCTGTGTCTAAACAGCATAATTAGATATGTGACTTAGTACAGTTAATTCCTATTGATTAAATAACTTATTTATGTACCAAAGGAAATGGAAGGATACGAAATGTTTTCTCCCTCCTGATCATGAACCTGTATTTAATGCTGACATGATCATCAGAAAGCCTACCACATGTAATTACTACTCTCAAATGGATCTTGAAAAATCTGAGCCATAGAATGGGCCATATATGTATAGCAATGTGGCACCAGATACAGCATGCAGCTTGCAGTCTGAAGTCAGGGATTTTGCTGCTTGGTGACTGTACTTATGGCCACTCTATCACTAACTAGGATTTTATTTTGAGGCCATACCCACCCCCCTCCCCAAAAAAAAAAGGAGAAAAAAATAGAAAAAACTTTCCAGATTTCTGGTTATTCTCAGAGGCAAGGTACAAGATCTGCCACTGGAAGCTTCTAAATTAAATGCTGTAGTATATGCTTTGCTTCTCTTTTATTACTGCAGAAAGACAATTAAGAATGGCAAGAAACAAATGCCCTAGGCATGCTGTGCTGATATCATCATAAAGTGGTTATTTTGCACAATGAGAATTAACTGTACTATGGATACCCAGAGAAAATGTACAATATCTTATGCTGATATGAAACAAAACAGACATGATATAGCTTTTTTGTACTTAAAACCTGTATGTTCCCTTCCCAAACTTAAGTAAAAAGCAAACCCACCCCTTTCTTCCTTTTACACAGAATAACGTTTAGGTTCCAACCCACCCCTTTCAAATAAAGTGCGCTGTCCATGGCAGACCATAGGAGTAATGCAACAGGAAAAGCCCCTTTTAGTGTACTATTTAAAAAACAAACTGAAGTCGATTCAGCTTTCCTCTGGGTCTTGTGAAAGAGGAGAAGCTTAAGGGAGGGGGAAAACATCCCCTTCACTGTCACTGCTGTTAATAGACGTAGCCTTCGTTGTAGGGGTGGGTGTTGCAGCAGCCACCATCCTGCATGTAGACCATGCTCTCATCAAAGTGGGACAGAGGCACAGTGTCCTCCTCATTGATGTGGCGCTCCATGTCAGTCTTCAGTAAGGGGCGCTGGTTGTCCGGAAAAGCCATGGAGAAAAGCGCTTCAGGGTCACAAACAAACTTGTAGACGTATCTTTCTCCAGCCACCTTAAGACAACAGAAGGGGAAAAAAAGGTGCAGCGTAAGGCCTTGTGTTTTGCAACTCCAAGTTCAATAGTCTTGTGAAGAACTCACCTTCGTTACACAATTAACAAAGTGACAGCAGAACTGGTTAGGCAATGACCTAGCAAAGACAAGAGGGACCTGCCAAAGCAGACTGTGTGGAATGATCTTGATTTTGCCACATGTGACATCCTGTTCTACACTAAACATTTGTTTGCGATCATGTCCTATACTTAACCACAAATGGAACTGTTCTTATTGGAAAATGTAAACAGATTGTCACTACGGTGGCAAAATAAAATTACACACTCTGTGTGCGAAGTGGAAAAAAGAATCACATTGCACAACAGAGATCTGGATTTCACTTTACACAGATTGATTCATATTTACGTACAAAAGCACTCTAGTTATGGTGGATGCTGATTGCACAGGCACAGCGTAAGCAAATACGTAGGCTAATATGTACTTAGCAATTGCTCATGCAAAGCTGGGACATTTAGATTTGCTTATGGAGGGGCAATTTGTCCAAAGATCCTGAAGTTTTCCCTTAATCATAAATAGCACCAAATGTCTGTGTTTCAATTTCCTAAAAGCTAAAGAATAATAAAAAACCACCAATTTATTGTCTTATTAAAAAACCCAACAACAAACAGAAATCAATAGTGTCTTCTAAAGCACCTTATTTTAAAAATTATGCTTAAAAATATGAACCATGTTGTATGCTCACCATTTTTTAAAATTATTTAAAAACAATGATCATATAGCCTGCTTCTTGCAACTCCAGCTACCAGGCCACTGAAGTGAGTGAATGAAGATGGAAAAAGTGTCACAAACTCAGCAACTCTATTCTTATGGGTGCAAAATAGTTTGAAGCACCTCCATAAATTTTCAGCTTATTTATTCTACAAATAGAATTTGACGGAGGCTATATCTGCAGATAGTAGAATTTTTTACATCGACTTTGACAAACTATTGGCTGCATTCAGAAATTAGGCTCTTGCATAACCTGCTATCATTGCTTAATTTATAACACAGGAGGGAAAGCATGTATATAAACTTTCCAGTAAAGAAACCTGCTATGAGTCTGCGACTCATTAGTTTTTAACACAGACGAACTGGTCAGATAGATCGATCCTAGGACAAGCCTTAAACACTGCTATGTCAGGAAAATAAGCACACAAGCTAGCTTTAATCTGTGTGTTAAATATATTCTTCCAGCTAATAAAGTAGTAGCTTAAAAGGTAGAAAGCTACCTATCAGAAATACTTGTAAACTTTCCGTATTAAATGGATGTGTGAGTTGGGGCAGCATTATCAGCTTTCTGGTATTTTGAACCCCACCTTTTCAACTTGCTTCACTCTGTTACTTTTTCTTGCCTCTCTGCTGCCTTTGAACTGTGCTGGCAGCACACTTGCCTATGCAACTGAGCTGTAATCTGCCACAAGACACTCCTCTGCCTGAAGCACCAGCCAGCAAACCCAAGCATTTCTGCTTCTCTCCAATCAGACCCACTTTCCATTCCACTTTACAAAGATTCAACGTATAGCTACATGACACACAAAAATGAATAAGGGGCTGTGCTGCTGAAGAACCATAAGCCAATACTAGCCCAGATCGTTGACCAAGTTGACTCTCAGATAGTGAAATAGGAGTGCATTACAACAATCCCATAATCTAAGCAAAAGAACTTGTAAGACTTCACAACATGTACTGAAAAAGCTGCCCAGAGTAACTTGAGCTGACAGCATTGTTTCCATTCATGGAATTGGCAAATGGCAGGGTTAAACATGTTAACCATCACAGGTCACAAAACTAATGTGAAAAGACATGGAATAAGTACTACAGCACAGGGTGTTCATTATGGTCTCTGATCATACCTGCCAATTTTGCAGATAAAGCAGACAAGTCTCTCCTATTGATTTCTAAGTCAATCTACATAGTACTACACACCAAGATTTAAAAACATACATGTAAAACAGCAAGCCACATCAGAAGAATGGGTTGTACTGTCAGCAAGACCAGACTGTAATAATAAAAATTATTGTTAAATATTTTTCCTAACTCAGTCTATTAAAATATTCAATTAAAATTTAAAACAGTATTATTACAACACTATTGGTAAAAATATTAATTTGGTGTATTAATAGGTGTAAGTTTTCTCCCCTATCTTACACTTACTGAAGTACCCTAGCACTAGGCAGCTAATTTAGATCTGCAAATAATTAATCATATTGTACTCTACTATTTGCCTTTCCCAGCTGCCAGGAAGCTCTTTTGGATATTTTTGAATATTACCTCTTTCCCTATAATCGTGACAATCATTATGAGAACTAAAACCACAGACACTTTTTACAGAGAAAAAGAAATATCTTAATGCATATGCATTAGGTAGGTCAAAAAAGCTTAGTGTTTGCCTAAATAGATAAAAAACCCTATGTAACCCAACAAGTACTCCTTATTAACTGACTTATAGATTAACATGCAAGACTCTGGTGAAATGTAATACAAAATTAGCTACTCACCTTTTGCATGATTCCCTTTTCATAATAATAGCGAAGCGATCGGCTGAGTTTATCATAGTTCATAGCTGGCCTATTTTTCTGAATCCCCCAGCGACGTGCCACCTGCCACAAAAATGGATTAGCATTGATTTGTTAAATGCATTTAACAAGCAGATCTTATCATCAGATACTTTATTTGGGGATGCAGGAGGGAGAACCCCGCAGGTGCAACGAATAAGAAAAAAGGTTGCCATGACCTGAATTTCTCATGTAGTACTATGATTTTCAACTGGAGACACATCACCATTAAACTTGAAACTGGCTTACTTATTTGCAAATGTGGTGCAGGGTTAGGGTTTTTTTCTTTGCTTTTTAATAAAGAAAACCAATGAAAAAATAAAGCCAAAGACAGACAAAAAATACTTACAAGTTTCACCAGAAAATTTTCACAAAAGATGAAAACTTATCTTTATCCTTTACTATGGATAATTGTACTATTCCTGTCTTTTCGTTGCTGTCAGGAAACTAAGTTATATTAAACACACGTTCATGCACATGAATGCTTAGTTCATGAACTAATACAGATTGTACTTGGAATGACAGCAATGTTGAGATTATTAGGAGATACAAGTCAAAAGCCAACTCCCAGTCTTAAACAGTACTTCAGCAAAAAAAATGAATTATCTGAGAAGGCAGAGTAATCATTTGGAAAAACTATATGGTCGTATGAAAAATGGAACAGAAAATTCATAGTTGCAGTTGTATAATTTCCCTTAACAATAAAAAGCGAAATGCAAGTAACTTAGAAAACCATTCCATAGAGAACTATATGCCTTCTGCTCTGACTTATGATTCCTACTTGCCTTTAAGCTTCCTGTTTTATTGCTAAAGATAGTTCTGGACAAAGACACCCTTTGTTTAAAGAGCTTAACTTCTTTTTCCCCACCTGAAATTATAATCAGCTGTTGATGACATTTCAATTACTGTCTGTAAAAATGACTATCATGTCACCAGAGGGAAAAAACCGTCAGAACTGATGAACTCTTTAAAGCACATTTTATAAAAATGTTCAAGAGGTGCATATGCATACAGCTCAGGAAAAAGGACAGAGTAGCCAAGCAGTTTCTCCGCAGACTGCTCTACGAAACTTTCCCATAGGTGTCTGGAACTTTTTGATGCAAGCCATAGGCAACACACACCACTGAGAATTGAAGGGGACTAAACAACAGCAAATTCCATGATTTCTATCTCCATATAATCTCTAAAATTTCTTTCGAAAGTACTATTTCCTTTCAGTGGTGCAGCTTTTCAGGCTTATGTAAATTATCGTGGCTCTGCTAACTTCAGCTATGTTTTAGCTCTATTGAAACACACCTCCAATCACATCAATTTATTCCAGCTGCAGATCTGACCTAGATGCATAACCTTGATTCACCTATTCATCTTTGTAACACATGCCCACATCATTCTTTGTCTATTCCTTCCAAGTTTTTTTCTGCATTAATCAGAGTCCTGAATGCCCCCAACATAACAAGGTTGCAAAATAAATAGATAACTAATACAAAAGATAACTAAAACAAAGTAGTGCTTACGAATATGCTCCATTTTTTGTGTGGTAATTTGACAGTCCTAAACAGGCAAGCAGGTCCAGAAGGACTCTTGGTAAGCAACTTTTCCTGTCCCTGAACTGCACAGCATTTACCTTGTGGAAGGGATTCAGCCTTCTACCCTTCCACCCCACCTTCCTGCTGAAGGTTGCTGTCCCTCTGACAAGGCAGCATAAATGGGCCTACACCCAATTCTCAGCCTCCATAGTTCACACACACTTTCTGAATGAACTATAGCACTCCAGGAGCTGATACATATTCATTTTTGTTGTCACCCTTTCTACAAGAGAACAAACCTCCAGCAAGGAATGAGATGGAAAGGTCATGTCATTTACATCCTAACCTGCCACAGCAGAACCAACAAGCTCTTTGATTTCCCTTCAATTTACACTTGGCAACCAACAGAACTGTGCAACTTCCTATAGCCTATTCTTATTTTAATTGAGAGATTCATGACATTCATATGAAAACAACTTAGGCTCCTTTGTAATACATAAGACTACACAGGAGTGAGGCAACTTTCAAGTATCCCGCCTCCTCCAGATCTTGGATGCAGTGCTGCTCAAAAACAAAGCACTTCTATATAGACAGACAAGCAGATGATCTATTTAACTTAAATTAGAATATCCAGTTCTTCAGGGAATTACACAATAAGGAAACCTTAGGACTTTGTTTTGCTACTTTCCTTTCCTTAGCTAATAAAATCTATAAAGTTTTTGTACCATCTGCTGGAAACCATTTCTCAATAAAACTCTTCAATCTTGAAAAAAATTGGACATATCTTAAAGACGACAAAACCAAGAGGGTAAAACATACAGAGACTGAAGGAAAAGTTAGAAATGTTATTCACCAAAACCAAAGCCTTTCCAAAGATTTCGCTCTGCTGGGACAGGTCATGCAACTGTGCAATCCATGTAGCCTGCTAAGGCTGCAGACTTGTAAATTTCAATATCAAATAGACTAAGAATAATCTGAGGTCAAATCCTCAGATGTACAATGCCAGGATCTGCCCTATCACTAGTGTGGGGGATGCTCAGACAAATTAGAGCCAGTACAGGGGTCATTGCAGCAACCTGCTTCTCAGCCAGACCATGTCAGGAAGGAAAGGGACATCAGTCCTGTCAGGGGACATCTATCCCCAACTACTCTATCATCCCCACAGAGCTGTTAGCAGACAGTGTAACTAAAATACAAGAAAGCCTTCAGATTGCTTATACCAGCAGATGGATGACAAACAGCAGAAATAGCTGGTGGAATGCAGAACCGGCCATATCCCCGCAAACATTCCTACCCAGCTCTCACTCAGAGAGCGTCCTGACAGAAAATTTGCTGTGGTCTCCTCTATTACCACACCCTCTTCAAGGGGCAAAAAAGTAAAGCAGAGTGATACTGCTTTTTGACAACCCTAGTTAAATCCTCCACATCAATTTTACAGTACAATTCACATACACCTGATCTTCCAAGTTTCCATGACTGTTTAGAATACAGGATAGGTTATGTAGTGTTACCTAGTCCAAAACTTTTTATGTAATAAAACGTTCAACTTATTCCTTTTTATCACACAAGTGAACTAAGTCATGCTTCAGCAAATGTTCATGAACACAAGTAATATTTTCTATCCCATGAGTCCTTCATGGCTCAGGAATGCCATGCATGTACAAGACTGTTTGCAAGCCTACGATCTAAGCAAGCACTAAACAATCTAATGATACACATAAGCAGGAAGATTCTGAAGAAAATCCTAAATAGAGGGAAATTTATGCAATTTTGATGGGATATTACTGCCTAAAAATCTTAACCTTCTCCTTTGCCATCTATCAGACCTGGGGTACTTCACTCTACAACCTAAAAGCTCCAAGTTCCCACATCTTCACACTGAAGAATATTTGGTGTTGAAAGACTACTAAGGGAAAAGCTTTTAAAGGATTTTGGAACACAGCTCTATCCATAAAGTGGTTCTGAGAAGTGTGGGCTCCCCAGTTAATGTGAAGTATTTTGTAACTCTAGTACTGCAACACTTTTATTATTTTGTGGGACTAGGAGTCAAGTCAATGCTTAACACCTGTCACCCTTGTAAAGTGCTACTGAAGCAAAATACTGAAGGAAAATAAGGCCGAAGTCCAAAGGAGCACAATTCAATTTGCAGGATGGGGCAGTGGATGTGAGGGCATGCTGTATGCCTAACCCACCTCCTCTGGCTCAATCAGCTTGAATTCCATGCCTCGACCAGTCCATGCTATGAAGTGAGAGTTTGACGGGTCATCAAGAAGAGCTACCAAGAACTGCCACAGCTGAAGTGAGCCTCGCCGTTGGTACGTGGGTCCTTCACGGTACATGCCCGGCTCCTGTTTGACATCACCTGCACAGAACAACAACATCAGGTAAGCACTGTGCAAAAGGCATCATCACTCACTTTGTCAGACAAACTGGCAAAGCAGTCATCAGGGTTAATAAAACAGAGGGAAGAAACAGCCACCCACAAATGCAACATTCCCGTTTGCTGTTGACTTACAATAACATATGAATATACTCAAAAGCACATAAATTCATTCATGATTTATGGAAGTCTCACTAAGCCTCTTCCCATGTACTTCTGATACAAGCAAATCTCGCTTGCAAACCACTTTGTAATATCCTCTGCCTGAAAAAGCATAAACTACTTTTGAAGCAACTCTGATATGTGAAGAACTGTGTTTGTGTACTATACCTTGCACAGGCCCCAGTTTTGATGTATGCTTCATAAAGCTGCAAAACCCTACTGAGTGAAACTTCTTGTGCATGCAAATGCTTCTAAGGAAAATGTGATGAGGTATTTGACTTGGACTTGAACAGCATGTGCTTTATGTACAGGCATGGAAATCCTGCAGATATGCGAGTTCCTCTGTGGCATACTGAACTTGCATATAAGCATATATTACTTTTCCTCATATCTACATATTAGATTAGTATTCCCCCGAAAAGCAGTAACTTAATTTTTCTAAAATTTTAAGTCAAGTCTAGAGGAACCTTTTAAAAAACAACATTCTACTAGCTGTTCCACAAACTGCCAATGAAAAAACCATCCTGCGACATCTCTACTGTCTTTGGTTTTTATCATGTTCATACTTTGTTTTTAAATCATATTCATACTAAAGCACTTATGAAAACAACAACAGCTGAAAGATTTGATATTGAAGCAGACTGTTTTTTTCTCCACACAGTGACTGCAATCCTTGATATACTGGTAAAACTCCTCATTTCAAGTACAAGAACAGCAATACCCTCCAATAAACAGCGTGACCCATTTAATATGGAAAGCCAGGAATTTACATTCAACCACAACATTAGGATGCTCTGCTGGCCATTACAGAATGGCTCCATGGAGTGAAAGGTAGAATAATAATATTAAAAATGGAGCACTTCCTTTTGTAATACGGAAAGAAAACTCAGTCAATAGCTGTGGAAAACAAATAAATCAACATAAGGCTTTTTGGTTTATGTGAGGTTCAGGTTCCAGTTCTGAAAGGCCTTCTTTTTCAAGGACAGGTTTTTTTCTTTTAATGATAGCTGAGCAATGCACAAATAGCAAGTGCAGTATTACAGAGGATCAGATTCTTTGCCTGTGCCAATCTTTGATTTCAAACAAAGCAGCTGAGAATCTACTTCTGAAACATCAAGACTAGTCCTGAGCTCATCCAACTTTTGCTTTACTGGCCAGAATATGATGACACATCTGCTATTTTTTTCCTCTAAAGTCATCACACTATAAGTATAAACACCCATATTTGCATCATGACATCAATCTTCTAGAGAGTACAAGGTGTTCTCTCACTGAACAGTCAGAGAAGCTAGCAGCAGACTGCTTGCATTGCAAGCACACAAATATTTCCCAACATTTATTTCTTTTACTTTATTTGTATTTCTTTTTCATTCCCCTCCCTCTACAAACCCCAAATAAACCAAAAAGATTTTCAAGGAAGATATAAATAAATGCTATTCCTGAAAAGTTTTAACTTATTGTAGTACAGGGTCTGTTCCCCATTCCTATAAATGTAAATATGGATTTACCACTGATCCTCAAAACAGATCAGACCCACAATTATTTCTGGGGACAAAAAAGAGTCCTTGACTCGATGTGCTTTAAAAAAAAGAAAACAAAAACCAAGTTCATGTTACAAAGCCAGGGTATAAAGCAGACTTTCAGTAAATCGTCCTTTCCGTGAATGTGTTGATGCAGTGACAATGCAATACTGGCTTAAGCAATTTTCAGTTAGGTTTAATATCGTTTAAAGTTATCTATTTCTTACTAACCCCAAAATACATGTGATACTCTGTTTGAAGAATGTGCAATTATTTGGGTTACTTTCATTTCAGAGTCTCCAAGTCTTCAGCAAACACAACAAATGCTGCTAGACACGCAATAATTTTGTAATCCATAAGTGATTCTCAGGGGAAAACAAACAAAATAAAGCAGGAGAAAAATGCCAATTCTCCAGCTCTACTTTTAGCTGTGGTCAGAGAGTTGTTCACAAGTTTATCAGGAAGTATCTGATGTTTCCTGCTAAAATAAATAAAGCACTAATAAGAGAAATAAATACACTAACACAAAAGCTATACTAACAACACCAAAATAAAATACATACACTAACATAAAGCCACTCTAGCAAATTTAAATAACTGGTCTCCAAATTACTTCCCAAAGTTGCAGACTAACAGAGTAACTGGCAAGAAATACAGTGTCCATCTACTTTGCTTATAATGAAATAAATCTGAAATCAACTGAGTTACTCCAGGAAACTGATTTTACGTCAGAGTAACTGAAGATAATTTGGACCAATTCATTTTAATTGATGTCTGAATTACTCTTTAAAAAAAAATGGTAGTGTTGTGAAAAGAGCATTGATTTGTTATCAATCCCACTGAAAAATAAACCACTAGTACATTTAACCTAGCACAAATACATTGACACAAGCCCAAAAATGCCCTATACACTCACTCCTCACTATTCATCCCTTCACCAACAGCTAGATAAGAGGCTTAATCCTCAATTAAATCAAACTTGCTGCTTTCTCTGCTGTTTTGTAAATTATAAGAACAGCTTTCATTAAATCTCAAACAACAAGCACTATGTGATCATCAGTGGAATGGAAATCCTCCTATTACTTTTTTAACAGTACAGGAACTGAGCTTCTCTGCCACAACTCTGGATACAGCATCTTTTGCTGGCAAAAGTTGAGTGACATCCTATTGAAGAGGAGACTTTGGTTTCAAGAGACAAAGGTCAGCTTTGGTTGGGCACACCGCAAATGGTGTGTTAAGGAATCCTAAATTGGAATGTTACTGGGCTTTTTTGATCAGCAACAGAGAAAAGTCCCTCATCTCTTTCGTTTTCATCTCCCTACACAAGAAAAAGAGAGATGTGTCATACATACCGTCAAACTTCTCTGGAACAACGCAAGTGTCATCATAAAACTGCCTAGGTCCCTTTTCGTACATACAGCCTGTAAGTTAAAAAGAGAGAGATGTTTATATAAAAGATGCATGGAGAAAGAAGAGATCATGCCAGAGGGAACACTAAGTCATACAGGAATCAGATTAATATCCCACATCCTTTACACACCGCTCAATCACAATATTTTGGCCTCAGTACAGGGGTGTTTAATTAATGTGTGTATTCCCAAAAGACTGCTAATCTCTACCTGCAAAAATGAAAAAGCACCCATTTTTCTCTATGATTTGTTCCAAAATGTTTGTCTCGTTTCCTGTTTGAACTAGCATGGCTTTGACTTTTAACCATTAGTCCCTGCGAGACTAAAGAAGTATTACTTGCCATTTCCTCCTCACACAGACAGAAGTCACCACCACACACTGCCCTTGATGTTTCTTCCAGTTAGGATAATTTTGTAAAATTTTTTTTCATTAAAAGACACGCTCTGTAACCCAGCAGTCTTTCTAGCAAACTCTTTTGTACACAC
This sequence comes from Platyrinchus mystaceus, assembly GCA_035041135.1. NCBI lineage: Eukaryota > Metazoa > Chordata > Aves > Passeriformes > Tyrannidae > Platyrinchus > Platyrinchus mystaceus. Next base: position 27,862,884 of record JAWWLV010000088.1, read on the forward strand.
TCCTACTATTCCCTGGTATGTTAATGTTTTTCTCAACCAGATCTGTGCTGCATACCAGTACTGGCCTCACCAGCTACTTAGTGAGACAAAACATCTCCTCCTCTCCTGCCACCCTCTGACCCTCCTTTTGACTGTGTAAGTATTATAGACTTTTTTTCTGTCGTAAGGTTGCAGTATTTAGTTGGGCTGGTCTCCCACTGTGAAGCTGAGGAGGGGGAGGCCCATCTCAAAATCATTTTTTCTAATATACTCTTTCCCGGTTCCACAGGCCTGATCAACAATTGCATATTAAAAACCCATTTTGTTTAATGTGCCCAGATTACCAAACAATTCAAAATGCTTTATGTGACTGCCTTGTCCTGCCTGTTATTTACCACTCTATCTTTGTGCCATAAAGTTATCTATTAACTTTGTTCCATATCTTTACTGAAAATGTTGAATAGCAACAGTCCTGATACCAATTCCTACAGAACTATAATACAAACAATCCATTCAGAGATGATTGCTCAGTGACAGCCCCTTTTAGATCTGTCAGTTGGCCAGTTCTTAATGTATTTAATGTGTACTTTATTGATACTGCTTTGTGCTAACTTCTTAATCAGAATGTAATGCAGAGGCAAACTGAATGCCATAGAAAGTCTAACTATATGATACAGGCATCTTTATCAATCAAACTTTTAATCTCAGCAAAGAACAGAATCAGATTTGACATGACCTTTATTCCATAAAATCACGTTGATTGATTTCCAAATACAGAAAACAAATATTTAGCAAACATCACTGATTTTCTATGTCATTCATAACAATTTTGCCACCACCAACCTCTTATGAGTGCATAACATAGCTAAGATTGATTTTCCCCTATCTGTGCAATGATTAAAGCTCAAAACCTGTTGCCATTAGCCCTGGAGTGTGTGGATTTTTCCCTGATGTCTTTCAACTCCCTTATCAAGCTTCTATATTTCATATAATTTCAAATACCAAGACTGTTAGAAATTTCCATCTCCTGTTTCACCTTTCTCATTTGACAATACCTTCTATTTCTTTTTTTCTGCCTTTATTCCACCCCAGAAGCAGCTGGGCTTTTAGCCAGATGTATTATCTTTCCAGTTGTGTCTTTTCACTAGTGAATGAAGTCTTACTAGAAGACTCTGAGTCACACATCTATCTGGATTCTCATCAATCTCAAAACCAGATTCCTCAAGTTTGTGAAATTTGCCTCTTGGAAGAAAAACAAATAAACCCTAAACAAACAAGCAAAAAATAATATATTGACAAGACAGATACACAAAAACAGGAGAGTGGAGGTTGTAACTTCTCTTTCAGTGGTCTTACTTCTGGTGGCCTTCTTATTTTTAATACATATAAAGTGCTTGTACTCAGAATTATTAATTTTGACAATTACCTAAGCTCTGCCCTACTGAAATCACTGGGAGGTTTGGTACTAGTCTCATTTTGAGCCTAAGATGCAACAAAATATTGCAAAAAAATAACAATAAAAAAAGCAAAAAACTTTCACTGAATTTAAAGTATAAAATGGATCACTTCAGACAGTTAAACTGAGCCTGTCACACCAATAGCCTGGAAAATATCACTTGAGCAGAATGGCTGAAACGGAAACTTTTAAGTGTCTCTTCCTTTCAACTGCTGGAGGCCTTAAAAAGCAGAGTAAGTTCATAATATAATTGCTTCTATCCTGATCAACCCGTGGCACTAAAAGAGGCTACAAAAAAAATCAGTGCATCAGAAACTCAAGACTGGAAAGGGAACGAAAGACGATGTGAGTCTTCCCAGAAGCAGAATTAAACCAGTGAACCCCAAATCCCCAGGCTTTTTAATTTTTTACATTTCTCTCATACAAAAGTGATACATAATAGAAAACTTAACTTCTGTTCTGTTTGGGTGAGCCAGGAAGCCTTCTTGCCTCATGTAAATGGAATGGCAGCTAGGCACTTCTGAAAGGAGAAGACAACAATGCAAGTCAAAAGACTGTCTGGAATTAAAAGTGTGCAGTTATCAATGAAACAGGCTGCAGGCAGAAGGGCAACAAAAAAAAGTTGCAAGTTACAGTGAGAAGGAACGTATCAACAAACAGTCAGCATTTCAGAACAGTACACACAAGGCATGGTGAAAGAGAAAATCATGATGTGAGGATCCTAGATCCTATCTAACATAGGCACTTGAACTCAAACCCTTTTGTAATAAACTTTGCTAAAAGCTGACTCCCATGGCAATTTCACTTCAGACCATTCGCAGACCAAAAACTCCACACCACAGACCACGAATATTTTAAACCCTGTGCTTGTATATCTATCTTTGTAACTAATTCAACTCAACATTTTTAATCAACTACACTGAAAAGCCTGCCAATCACACTGGAGACTTACAAACTCTGCATTAACTTAAGGCATGTCAAAGTGAATTTAGAGTAGGATACTGCTTTTTAGAATCTGGTTAAGCATTTGAAGGGTTAATGAAATTTTCTGTGTTTGCTAAGGATTCTATCCACAAATTTAGATGTATCTATGTCACTCTTCACTTGCACATCCTTAAACAAAAATGACACCTTGCCCCAAAATATTACTGTGCATATTCTAAGTAATACCGATATTTGCTATTCTACACCTCTACTCAAATGTGCAAGAAGAATGAGAAAAACCAAACAGAACTAATGAAAATGGTGTTCTGTAAATGCCTTTTTCTTCCACGTATTGCACTGTCCCCAAGTAGCCACATCCTGTGCACAGGGACTTGCGAACAGAGATACACCATAAATATCTGCCCTTCTAGACCAGGTTTAACCCACTTCTTGGATATCAATAGTCTTGCTTAACAAAGTCTATTTGATCTTGTGATAAACTCCTACCCTAAGCTAAGCAATCTGTTACCAGTAACTTGTAACTCTTTAAGAGATGCAAACAGAGGTCAAAGGAGCAGACATTATTTTTCCAATGCTGCCTACAGACTCTTTCAGACTGTGATTCCAAATTTCACTGTTCACTGACTAGTGATGAGTATCAAATATCTGGCAGGATAAGAAAATGAGGTTTTACACTGACTTCACAAAACAAGTGAAACACAGGGCAGTAATAATAAGTTTCCTCTAACAGCCCATGGTCTCTCTCGCACATCTGTGCCGAACTCCTCATTACCTCCTCTCTCAGTGAAACACTCAGTGCCTGCCTCCTCAGGTTTCGACAATCTCCAGTGTCTCAGGCAGCTATTCTGAGCAACCACAGGAATCAGTGACTCAGTGATCACCCGAGTCAAGTATAGCTCTACAGACTAGAAGTCAAGGCTACAAGCAGTGGTTCACCTGCAAGGAATCATTCATGTTTCCAAGAAGATTGAATTTTAAGGAGAATGGAAAAATCTACGTAAAAAAGAGGAAGTTGTAGAACTGAAACAGATGCTATTTTCTATTTTAGGTAAAAATTCTCTAGTATTGGCAGCAAAGCTCTTTTTGACTCATGAACTCCACTCTTGCAAAGCGATACAGCAGAGTATACAGAATAAAGAATTATGCACGCATTCAAGAAGTTGTCTTCTTAACCAATTCAGGGTTTCATCCCCCAGGCTCCTAAGTCAAGTATAATTAACATCTGGAGTCTCTTTAAGGCAAGCATTGTTTGTACCAACATTACTTAATCTTCTGGTTAGCTTGTTCTTAAACAGCCCACAGAGGACTGAAAAATACAGCAAGGAAGAGTTTATTTCTCGTAAAGTAACTAGAGTCTTGTTATCCTAAAGTGCTATCAGTTAATTTATGACTATCAGAGTGGGTCAGACTCTAATCAAATTGTAGAAACATTTCCAAAGTGATTATTCAATCAAATGACTAACATGGTTAATTAGGAGCCATAAACATTGCTCTGAAGTTCATCAAAGTAATGACTTGCCCAGAAAAATTACTGCTAATTAAATTGCCTGCTGCTTTCATTTCTACCTTATCTAATAAAAAGTCCAACCAATGAAATTTAGTATTGCAGTTTTAAATTGTACTAAATGCTTGACTAAGACCCAGAAGTATTTTTACAGGCTAAGCGGAGCTACTTCAAAAGAAAACATTTTAGTGCAGAAATTACAGAGCAATTATATGTTTTCTTCTCCTTAAATCATTGTTTCAAGACAACAAATAAGACAGAAGCAGACATAAAATACTCCCAGGGCAAGATCCAAGTGTTTGAGGTGACTGATTTATGACCTGTTATCAATTTTTAGTGTTTGAAGAAAAATGTGGCTGGATTTAGGACAAACAACGAGCTCATTTTAAACTGTTAATGAAGTAATTCCTATTGTAATGTTACATCAGCTCAAAGATTCCTTTTAAAAATGAATGCCCCAAAACTAACTAAAAATACGTAAATGTAAAAAAATTACTTATCTGTTGCTATTAATTTGGAGCACTTAGAGGTCATTCTTCAGTGCTCCTCTTACTAACAGAAATGTAGTAGTCATGTTAAAACAATGAATATACCATGAAACCATTTTTTCCTTAATATGTGCAGTTTTAACATTACATGTAAACTAGACACTGCAGAAATGCCTTCTCATCTGGGACTCTCTCAGAGAAAAATACTGGAAATAAGCTCTGCTGTGCCTTCATCAAAATACATCCAAGCAGAAAAAGCCCAAACAGACTTTGTCAGGACAAGAAAAATCTGCTATTGAATTTAGTAGTCACAGGTTCTAAGTTTCATTATCAAGTAAGACATTTGAATGGTCCCTTGGTAAGGCAGTATTTCATATTAATTATCATGTCAGAATGATAATAGAATGGGGAAAAAAAAAGAGAGAAGAGAGGAAGGGCTAGGTTTTCTCAGTCCTGTATAACTCAAAGCAGTTAAGGAACCCTTAAATTGTCTTTTCTGATTGTTTTTCAGAGATAAGGACCAGACTTCCAACCCACAATCTCACCCAGCACAGAAAAAAACCCCAGAATTTCAGCCTGTGTCTTAATCAGGCTAGACACAGGGAACACAGGGCTTTTGCAGGCAAAGGGATGAAGTGACTGTCTTCTACAGGGTGAAGTGACTGTCTTCTTCTGAATGAAGCAGAATAAAGCAGGAACTGAAACCTGAACCAGGATTTATTCCTCATTCTTTCCCGTTTCTGATCTTACACAGCCTTCCTTACTGGAGGACAGGTTGTTATGTAACACTCTAACTCTGAATTACTTTTTAGTTCACTTTATCAACATTATCTGACGATCTGGAGGCCCAGGGCACTACCCGTGTGCACAGTGTGATACAGAGGTATTGCATTACGTACGTCCATGTGCAGAGGGAAGCTTGGAAGGCGTGTGCCATCTGAAACAGGGTGAGTAAGAAGTTAACTACCTGCCAGGTCTCACTCTCCACGTGGCAGCTCAGGTGAACACTATTCAGGGAGCTTGTTAACAAGCAGTCAAGTTCACCAAACATGACTACTTCCCTACAGGCTTAAAACAAAGTGATGACACTAAAACGGGAACCTTCTTACTGTTTTTCTGTCTACTTTTCCTATTTACATATCATTACTAAGTAAATAATACTAAAAGTGGTTCCCAAAAAGAAAATTCTCAAAGGAGCTGTTTCCCAAAACTCTCCACTGGCACTCCCACAATTTAACTTACATCCTGTCCTCCTTAATTCTTCTTTTGCTCTGAAAGGTAATTATGTGATTTTGGCCCCTATTTCAGCAATTCAGCATTTGTTTATCTACACAGATAGACTTACATGTGTCCCTTGTGTTCAAGGGACTGTTGGGTACAGAAGGGCACACACAAGCCCCTCAGCAGCTAGGACAGACCTGGCTCCCAGGTGTCACTCACGCATGTCAACCTGACCCTGTGCTACACACTGCGAACACACCAGTCATCCCTTTGGCGCCTTACAGAGCTTCACAAAGTGCTTACTAGAGCAATACAAGCACTTCTCTGGTGTTTGATGCACTGGGACAGATTTTTACCAAATGCAGAAAAAAAAGTAGCCTTTTAAAAATAAAATGTTCAAGCTAGAACACATCATACTTTTGGCATCAAACTTAAAACATCACAATCACACTGGAAATAACTTTTCTGTTCATGGATTTTTAAGAGCACTGACAAACTGTTTACAAAGGAGTGCTTCATCCACCACTGAAACACATTTAGCCTTCTGGTAGAAAGCAGCTGTTTCCCACTGAGAAGCTCTGACCAGCTCAAGGGTGAAGAGTAATATTGAAATCACCGGAAAACAGGACCTTTTTAGGCAAGAAAGGCAATTCTTCAAACTAGAGTGCAACAAGTGGTTAAGGCAGCACCAGGCATCACTAAGATAAATGCATGAGCTGTGTTTTGCAGGAAGAAGTACCAAATGATTGTTTTGGATCGTGAAACCTAGAATTTTTTACACCTGCAGAACACATTTAGATTAAAACTCATAAGTCTCCCCAAAATGAGGCGTTCAGGTAGAAATACTGGAACTAATTACAATGTCCTTATACAGGAATTGCTTAAGCGTCTCCCACCACTCAAATGCTGGTGGATCAAGTTTTAGTTCAACCACCTTTAAAAGCACCATCCCCTCAGAAGCTATGTAATGACAACGAGCCCTACGAATTGCTAAAGTCCTGGCAATACAAAAGTCTGCATTCTTTTTTCAGTAGCAGGTTAAGCATGAAAAACGTAAGTGCACTGAAGTCACGGGGGGGAACAGACAACATCTACTCTAAAAATCAATCTAAAAATTAAGCAGTCTTTTCCCAAATTGTGATGCAATTTAAAAACACTGAGGAAGGAAGGTTTTATTCATCATTTTCTCTGTCACCAGCCTTTGCACCAGCAATCAGGAAAAAAAAAAATCTACAAGTATGTGCACTTTTAGATATACACAAACATTTTTGAAAAAATAGCTAACTAAACTTTGTTAAGTTTAATTTCTTACACCTCACTTGACAAAAACCTACCAGAGCATTAGATTTAGCCCTACCAGCTCATGTCTAAGTGGAATTATTACAAACATACAGAAAAAAAACCCTTAAGCAAACAGCGTCCTTTCCACAACTTTGGTTTTTAGATCTATGACAACATCTAATGCATTTTGTGAGACCAGATGTCAACAGGCTGTCTAGGCGATGTGTAACTTTTTATACAGCAGAACAGGAAAACAAAGGCTCATACATTCAGCCCTGAATTGAAATTCCACATGGAGCTGATCTTTTGAGCATACTTTAAGATCATGTATTTGCTTTTATTAACCCCAGTAACTGTAAAATATATCTTAAACATCACTCCCTTTTGAATTCAACAAAAGACAGCAGTATTTTCTTTCTCCTTTGCTCCTTTTGTTGGTAATCTTACTGCAAAAATGTCTGTGTTGCTTTTTCTCCCCCACCCCATCCCCTGCCTGTAAAATCGAAGTTGGACAAACACTGCACGGCTGAAGTGACATATTTGAATGGAATTCAGACCAACCAGTTCCTGTTTATGTTTCTGATTTGAGAATGTAGCCTTCTCATTCACTATACATTAGAAACACACCAAGGCCATAAATGGTGTCAGGTTGCAGGCAGGCAGGGCCAAGCAGCATTAATCATTACTTTAAGGCAACTGGCAGCGGCAGCAGCTGAGGGAACACTACACCCTTCAGCTTCGCATAAATGGACATTCCAGGGTTTGGCGTGTGTGGGTTGGCTTTTTTTTTTTTTTTTTCCCTTCAGCATCCATTTTATGAATGAAACTTCAGGCTGCACAGAGTCCATTCATATAAAAGCTATGCTCACAGGGCTCAGTCTCTCGGGATCAATCGGTCTTGGGCAAGGCTGATGTGATTGGTTTAAGGCAGGCTTCAGCCTTCCATTACTGATTTAAAATGCAGCCTGTGTCCATTTGACCTGCGTTAATGCACAAAGAGTAAATCCAGACTGCGCTCTCAATCCTCAAATCAAATCATTAGCCAGTGCCACTTACTGTAACTGTAGATTTACAGGATATTTATCCATTTCTTTGAAAAACAGGGACTGCAGGACAATTTCTCAGATCATATTGTCTGCTTTGAAAGCAAAAATACATGTACGGTCTCCTGCCTATATACTCCCATTAACTTGGTATTCAGGTTTTCCTTTGTCCATGAAGATAACGTTACAAAATGAATTCTATGCTAACTACAGATTTATTTTGGACAGAATTAGTGAATAGAGGAAATCAGCTAGATTGGAAGCAAGTAAAAGTTAAAATTCTGCCTTTTATAGCAATCTCCTGAAGTCCAGGTTTTCCAAGTTTCCCCCTCAGATGGTCTTATTGTCTATGATCATACCATCCAGCAGCAGATTTGTTTATGTTTTAAGAGCAAGTATAAAGTGCAGTGCAGCTTAACTACTGAACAAAATCCACACTCATTCACTGAAGCAGCACAGCAAAGACAAGCTCCTAAAACACAAGGATGAAATATTTTAAACCACAGGGAAAACTGCAAAAATGAGGAGGGGAGAGTTCTCAAACTGAAGAGCAAAATCCCATCCCTTCTCCCCTCTTGCCTTTATGCCAACCGGATTTTCATTCAGAACAATTGTACCTCTGTGTAAAAGAATTTTTTTTAAGGTCAAAGGGAGATGCAGTTTTGTGATGTGTATACTGAAGCACCATATCCAGGAAAACGATGGAGTAAATTCTGTTTCACAGAGCATTTTATAAAACTGTGTTCAAAAATACTGCAAATTTTTGTAGCCTGACACAACAACAACAACAAAAAGAAAAAGAAAGGAAAGGAAACCTAGAGAGAATTTGAGGAAAAGATTATGCAGCTGGAGGATTTCTAAGCAAGATCTAAGATTTCAACAAGCCACACTGACAGAGCATCCACGCAAACCATCTACAGAGATTTAGAGGTGGTACGTTAATACCAAGAAATTGTTTACTAAGAGGTGTAGCTACGAGCAAGGGAATGGAACTAACCAAAGTGAAAATTCAGGCTTATGATCAAGAAATATTTCTTCACTGTGAAGTGTATTTGTCTGTGAAATAAACTCCCAGGGGAAAAACTGCAGTAATAATACTTAGCACTCACACAACGTTTTATGTTTGCAGAGAACTGCACAAAAATTAACCAGTATAATCAAAGACAGTAGTAGAAGCACCATGAGTTGTGTTACTTTAAATGCATTGGTCAATGCACTACAGAATATCCTGGAAAAAGCAAACCTGCACTGACTCCGACTGACAATTAAGATTTCCTTTTTCTCTTCATACTAACGTCTCCAAATGTCTAAACTTTGCCTCCAAAAGTACAAGAGAATATCCAACTGTTGTTTCAAAAAGAAATGAAAAAAAAAAGTAATCTGCAGAAAAATGTACTCTAAAGAAATAATTCTCTTTTCCTCTTGAAATTTTAATTCAACACTTTCCCTTATGCTATTCTCCAAACTCCCAAATTTAAGAATATTTCAGCTGATGTCTAGAAAAGACTGTGCTACCAGGGACCTTTTGCCACATAAATACGCATTGACTTGCTTTAAAAAAACACCACATAACGTATTTGAAAGGACTTGTGCATTTTATTCTGTTCCCGGTCATTAGAATGCTAACAACATTCTATATGGGAGCAAACGTAGGAGGTTAATAAGTGTCATAATTAAAAACTTCCTGCACAAACCTGATAGAGCTCCTTTGCTGCAAATGAACTATGACACAGACTTTTGCTTTGGCACTGTTGTCTTGAGTGCACAGGTCAAAACTGTTTGGGGAAGGGAGAGCCACACTGTAAACAGCTTTGCAGGTGGAGCCCCTGCTTCATTTGTTACGGGGGCTGGAAGTTGTGTACTTAATGAGGCAAAAGTTCTCATAAAAGGAAAAGATAATACAGCTAAATGGTCAATTTCAGGCCCCAACAAAGCCCATTCAACCCCCATCGAGGTTTTCCAAAGTAGCCACATTGTTTCTGCCAGATTTTTGGTATTATGCACTTCCTATTTTTATAGTGCCTACACTGAGATCCTAGTCCGATGTTCCCATACTTCTTCACCTAGAAATACAAAGAAAGTCCCTAGCAGCTATGCTTTGAACACATGTAGTACATAATGTTCTTTAAAAATTATCCAGGTCTAACTGCGTACCCAAAATAAACAGGTATATATATCTGATGTGTCTCTCTGCCTACACTCGTCTCTCTTAACAGAGGGGCAGTTTCCCATCCGTTCTCACATGCCAACACAAGGTATTTATTGCTTGTGAGGCTTAAAGAATAAAGGGATGAGCTATTCAGAAAGCAAGACATGGAGGCTAAAAATTTTGTCCGTAGAGTTCATTCTTTATGTGATGTGACTAGTATCTTGGATGAAAATTTTGTGACAGGGAAAGAATACAAATTTTCTAATGTCCATTCAAGCTTATTAATCGTGAGGCTACTGTGAAATGAAACTGTGAGAACAGCTCTGCTAACACCTCTAACCTGCTCAGGAAATATTGAATCTATTAGATTTCAACAGAGAAATTCCTGGCTATCAGTAAGAACCATATGCAAGCCATAATTCTGCCTCTACTCATCTCTAGCACCATTGTATGACAAACTTCAGTTTCCAAAGACATGGTCACAAAAATTTCCCGACCAATATAACTATTTCAGGTGGGAAAAAAAAATAATTGTAAATTTTATAATTTGTCATTTTAAAACTTTAGTATTAATTGATACACACATAGCTAGAGTCATATCTTAGTATATTTGCAAACACGCTACACTATGTAGGAAGGATCAAACCTGTGAAGATCCTGCTTAAAAATAAAGCCCAGAACACACAAAGTATATAAAATTTGGTCTTTTTGTTTAAGTACCTGAATATATTACCAAATTCTAGAAGTGCTAACTGTACAGGAATGCCCACTATCAGGCCTTGTAAACAAAGATCTTGGGAAGCTTTTCGGAGTATATTCATTAATGATTCAAAATCTCAAAGCTCTACACGTCCCTGGCTGCATCTTTGTGCTTAAAGTTGCTAGATATACTACCAAGTACTAAATATATCTGACTGTCAGTCATGAAAGAAAAACAAACAACCAACTGTGGCAGAAAATGTCTGATTGAACATATATGATGCACTCTGACTTCTAGAAGTGTGGATGGATAACGAAGAGACTCTACTCTGTTGACATTTTTCTTTATCCATTATCTCAAACATTCTGCTGTAGAAATTACATACCTGCAATTACAATTACAACTAATTGATCTGCCATTTCCCATGTCATAATTAATGTCATGTTTTAATAGAGTTTTCATTCACCAGCTTCCCTCAAAGTATAAAAGAATAGTGCACAAAAGCAACAAACTTTTATGAGGCTCTTTCAAAAACATCCCAAAAGGAACATCTTGATGCATTACAATGAACTTTTTAAATATGTTTCTATATTTCTATCTGAGCTGCACTAAAATACCATGCAAAAAAAAGACTTTTCACCAAGGCATTCCTCCTTCCCTGAACATCCATAGGTGAAAAATGAAATCAATGATTCAGTGTCAAATACATTATGTTTCCTAAGGGGTTATTTAATGTACTCTTAGCAAAGATGGAAAATGATGGTTTCTAGAGAACAGATGGTAACAAGACAAAATATCAACAGACCACAGTTGTTGACTGCAATTTATGGAGTGTACAGATGTGTCAACTTAAATGCAGTGATTCTGAGGCCAATAAAAGTACTTCCTGATACCAACAGATTAATTTTTCATGACCACTTGTTACACAGCTATTACATTTTTAAAAACTAATCATTCATCTACAGAAGAAACAACAATTTTGCTTGAACATCACTACTATAAAGTGGAATGTTGTTCTTGCTAGCACAAAAAAAATAGGCATGACAGGACTGGATAAAAGTTTGTACATCTTCCTTTTAGAATTAAATTTACTGCTTTTTTTCCATAAAGAATATTCCAGAGAAAGACGAATGCTGGCAGCCAACCCAGATTTAAAGTAATAGTATGCAGTAAGAAGCTCCCACTTAGAAGCCAAATATGAAGCACGTTTAAAGGGCCTTTTTTTTGCCTTTAATTTAGCAGAACAGTGCTTGTGAAGGTTGCAAGGCACTGGCAGTGTCTGAAACTCTGGTCCCCCATTTATTATGCACATTAACTAGGCAGTCTCTCCCATGCTGCTCCGTAAGATTAGAGATACACAACTGCCAAAGCCACATATCTCAGATCCTTCATCAATGAACAGGTTGAGTTCTAGATCTGATCCTTGTAATGTGAACTCCTTTTCATCCTGTCTTTTATTTAAACTTGGAGAAGTATTTTAGCCCTGGTCCCTTCCCTGTATAAGCCCAACTCAAATTTACCTAAGGACTGATTCTTTGCTTGTCAAGAATAAGAAAGCAAAAAGCATCTCTACTTTCCAAATTCCCCTGTTCTAAAATCAAGATCAACTCTATAACAAGCAGTTTATGTTAATGATAACACAAAATACCCCACTAAATAGTGTTAAGTTAGCTACGGAAAAGACAACAAAAAACCATTCTACACTGTATCAAATTGCAAGATAGTTTGTCATGAGCTAAAATTTCAAAGGAGACTTCAACTCAGCTGCCATGTAGCCTTTGGGAAATAAACTGCAAAAGCATCTTGCCAGAGGCTGAAGCAGCAGGAGAGCCCTGGGTGTACAGCAGCACCCAAAACAAGAGGGAGTCAGACTAAAGTCAGACAGGGCCACCCATTCCCATTGCACATCTCAGCATACATGTGTATGAAAGCAATCTATCCTCCTCCAGAAACATGGCTGGGACATGCTGAAATCCCTCCTTTTCAACAGTGTGGCATACATAAAGCAGGACAGAGGCAGAAACTGAAGAGAAGATGCAGAAATCACACTAAAACTGAAAAACATGTTTTGATTGCATTGTCTTGGCTCCATACCAATCAACTGTTTACCCCACCTAGCCCACTTCCATGTGTTTTAATTTCTCCATACTACTTTTGTAGCTTCCTTCTTTCCAGCTTTCTTCTCCACGCTACTTGGTACTCATTACTAAACTCATTTTTTGCATCCCTAATTCTCTTTTCCCAAGCATAATATAAATATTATGTTTAAATCCTGTCAAACATTTACACTGTTATTCCCTTGATTTATTTTTCTATCCTTTCTATTGCTTATCTTTTCTATTTTGATCAGAAGTTATTGAGAACAGGCTCTGCCACCACCTTCCTCTGTTTTGTACTGTCCGTAGAGCAATAAGGCTCCATTCCAGCTGCCCTATAAGCACAATAATAATAAACATTATTAATAGCAACAGTGTATTCTCTACGTCAGCAACCTGGCATCACAGATTATGTACCTCCACAAAACACAGCAGTATGCACAAACTGAGAAGCTGACACCAATTTGGCCGATTCTTCTCCCTCATTGGTTTTATAGCTGTATAAACCCCACTTCAGTGGAGTTACTCCTGATTTAAAGTAAAGCAAGCAAGAGGAGAAAGAGTCCTCTATTTCTGGCAGACAAATGAAAGAGCTCATAAAATGCAGCACACAAATTCAGAGGTCAGAGATAAGATAGTACAGAACAACTTCCCTCTTAACAAAGCTCAGTTTTTTACCCTCCTTGACTTTCTTCTCCAGCTTCTTTAACCTGTGCACTTTCTGGACATAGAGTTCTAGAAAATGAAATCCTTTAAAGAGCAAGCAATGGTGGCACAAGTCACATGGTACTACATAGCAATCTCACTACTTTTTAAGATAGCTCAGACATAATTTGTGAGACTTAAGCACCAAAAGAGCAAGTTTCAATTCATACAACCAAAACATCAATAGCACTAGCTTGGACTCATTTATTCTTTTACTATGCAGAACTAAAGGAGAGTCTCACCTACCTGAATCATACGCAAAATCCCTAGGTTCCTGTTTAATCATCAGAGGAGGGGGGAAATTTTGACTGGCTGCACTGCCAACCATAGCGTTGTGTTCATAAACTGGATCGTGGTACTCCTGCTTAAAACCTTGAGGCGGGAAAGGGATGTTTGGTTCAGACATCTGGCGCTGATATATTGGACGTCCTTCCCTTGGCATTGGAGGCAAAGGTGGGAAAGAATTGCAAGGTTCAGAGAGCTGGCGACGAAATCTAGGACACAAGTTAGAGAGGTCATGTAAAGGACTTGAGCTACATTTCATTTCCCAAATGGTCATTAGTAGTGGCTGCATCACTTTCTCAGTAACAAACATTTTGCTTATGATCATGCCAAGTGCTCCCATCAGGACTACTTGCATGACAGAACAGCAATAAGCAAAGAAACAAGAATTCCACCTATTAATACCAGCTCTAAGACCTGTTCCCACCACATCCTCTTTGCTTTCATTATCTTCTCTCAACAGAAGAGACAAGCAGGAAATGCACCAGCTTCAAAACAGTAGACTGACCTTCTACCACAGTAACACAAAGGAGGCGTAGGTAGAGTTCTCTGCTCTTTCACAAGTGTTACCAACATATTGCTTGTACTCTAATTTATTCTTACCCATTTTACTGTTACACAAAACCCATTCCTGACCACAATAAACACATTTGGAATAGAGTACTGTCTGCTCTAACATTTGGAAACATTCCAGGGTAAAAGTCCACTGTTCTGTCCTCTCAGGGATAGCACCACAAGAGATCTACCTGGCAAGGTTGGCACTGCACTTCAGCTGTAATGGGAAGGGAATGTCAGCACCTGAGTAAGAGGAGAGGGTACAAATTTTTGCTAAGAGAAAGAATCACCCTCCTGCCTTAACTTTTTCCCTTAGTCATTTCTACATGAAAGTAGTAATCCATACAAGCCACACTGCCATTCACTACTCCCAAATGCTCTTCAGTAGGCATAAACTCAGATAATTCAGTTTTAAATTAACTTCATTTACACGCAATGCTACTAAAGAACCTGTGCTTGTTGTTTCTTCCCTAAATCCCATCTACTCGATCTAAAAGGCCTGAATGTAATCACTTGGATGACTGCAGGTTCAGAAGCTTACAGAAGAATACAAGGATGCTACTTTCCCACCGTGCCCTGATGAACTGCGTGAAGTCTTCCCGTTATCTCCTGCAGATTACCACAGTAATAACCACCACCATAGTAATACTGTGTCTGCACTAACCAACAGCAGAGCAACATTCTTGCAACAAACTCCTTACTACTCCTGTTATCACTTATTATAACCAAGATACATTTAAAAAAAAAAAAAAGTAACCTGTGCCTTTCTCTGGAATCATTCCTGAGTTTTCTGGACTTTGAACCAACTTCGGTTCATGCAAGCAAACCCAGACTTTTAGAGAAAACTCTGTGAGCGAGGAACAATGCAGGGGTTTGACTGCATAAGCAATACAACCCTTGGCTGTCAACTCATAGGTAGTACATGAAACATGAAACAATTTCAACTCTACTACCATCTGTCATAATACTGCTGTAACTTGGTCTGACAAATGTTTGCTCTCATAGCTTAATTACAAATACTGTGGAAACTATGGAGATAGAAACTATTACAATGTAGTAGTGGAGACAAAATTTATTTTCTTAATGTTGCTGTAAATACTATAATTTTTGCAGTAGAAAGAGTACTGCACTGTAACATTGGGTTTTGCAATTCCACCTACACCTGCAGAAAATAAACTTAGAAACTCAAATGTATTATGAAACAGTTAGGCTGACTGGCACTGCATTCATTTCCCTCTTTTCCTTTTTTCATTAGCCAAAAAAAGAAGCAGAAATTATCATTAAGAACTGTCAAGGAGTGAATCAGAAAATTGCAACTTGAAGATAAAATAAGAAACAGGCTCACTCACAAAGCCTTCAAAGGAAGTTAATAATACTTGTTGTACTGGAAGCTTTGTATGGAATCAAGCCATTTGTTTATACAAGTGGATTTGTTTCCTGTTGGTACTTGTTAGGACCACTTATCATTCATACACTCATGCCCTGTATGAAGATGTATGGGCTGTATGGACTAGATACTAATGCTATCTTATGCCACTAATACATGTTCCAAAGAAATCTGGCCTCAGTTATAGATTCACATATGAATTCACATAGGTAAGTCATTTGTTTAAATGACATTTTCTAAATACACTCATTGTAGTAGCATATCACCCTGTATATCAGGAAGATTTCAATTTCATGAAAATATGAAGTACATGTTTGCTTCAAACACAATATTCAAAATAAATAAGAAAATGGGGAAAAATATCTTCCACTGCAATTGCACCTTTAAAAAAAGGAGAAAAATGGGATTTTTTTTTTTTTGCTTGAGTCAGCAATTTTGGACTTCTCGAGAACATGTGGTGTTCTATTACAGAAGGAAAGCATTTGTGCAAAATGCCCTAAAGAACATGAGTATCAAAGACACGGTGGGGCAGGGGAAAGCAGAAATCATGTAAAGAGCTTACAAAGCTTGTGCAGGGCAAGTGTTATGGGTACAGAAACTAAACTAAAGATGTATACAAATCTCTACAAATACTGAACTTGGGGCTGACATACAGGTTCGGTACTCTCTTTACAAGTTACTTTAAAACAGAATGTTTTTGTCATTTGAAAACTCTTACTACTGCTCTCTCCACATAACCTATTTAGCTTCTGGAGATTTCAGTCTCCTGACAGCTTGACTTTGGTGTATATACAGAAACACATTTATCCATCATCCTGTAATCAAAACTGCTGCCTGGCTTCACTGGGGGCCTGCGTGTTTAGACCACAGGCCACAACTGAAGAGAAAGTGGTGACTATGGCAGCTGAAGGGGTCTATTCAGAGAGGTTTCTTCACCTCCAGAAGAGCTTGTAGAGAACCTTGGGTGGTATTTAAAGCTATCTCAGCAGAGCACAAAATCGCAATATTAACCTTAGCAACCTCCTTCAGATGCGATCTGCACAAATCTCTAGAGGTAACAGACCTTATTAAAGCAGAAGCATGCAAATTACACTCCCAACAACTGATTTTCAAGTCTTTCTTAATTTGATAATGTTTAAGAGGTAAGTCGAGTTTCTGACCATATATGTATATATCTTTACACACCGCTGGAATTTTAAACGTTCAAGAGCAATCACACAACAGAGCAGACAAAACCAGGTTCATGCAATAAAGGCTATGATAAAAAGAATTACAAAAACAATGGGTTGGACTAAAAAACAGTCCTGTTATCACTTATTATAAACAAGACACACTTTTTTAAAAAAGGAAGAAAAGAAAAAGTAACCTGTGACTTTCTCTGGAAGCTTCTCACTGCCACACAAAAAAAAGAAGACCTTATCATTCTTGAGCTTCCTGTACTTTGAATCTGAATCAACTTTGGTTCTTGCAAGCATTTCAGAATCCACTGAGCATATATGTTGCAAAACTGAGCTAAGAAAGACAGTTGTCTGGGGATTTCTAACATATCAAAACAAAACAGGGTAACTTAAGGACATTTGAAGCTTTAATTCTAGTCTCTAGCTCTTGTGGCTTTTACTCAGACTAATGTTATTTAAGCACAGTTTATGTTGGCATCTTAGCTGTTTGAAATGCCACATTACAAAAGGGTTTGGAAAATTGATCCACCCTTCCAAAGAATATTCTGAAGCAGCAACACTGTAACATGGCCACTTATCTCTTAGATAGCTGAACTGCTTAGCGAGAGGCCAGATATTTATAGCCAGCAACATGCTGGCTATTGACTTCATCACCTCGTAGGACTTTCTAGCCTCTAGTAATCAGAGAACCATAGAATAACCCAGGTTGGAATAGACATTGAAAGAACATCTGGTCCAACCTTTTGTGGGAAAAGGAGCCTAGATGAGATTATCCAGCACACTGTAATCACCCTCACAAGACAGAAGCAGCAGGTCATTAAAATTCTGTCACTGCCAATATGAACTCCTACAGTATTGCAGCAAGCTGGGTGCCAGCCTTTCACAAAACACACGTATTTCTGACACTGTGAACCTTGCTGTTTTTCACCTCTTGTCCCCAAAGGGAATAGTTGTGGGCAGGAAGTCAGTGCTACCCTATATAAGAGACTTGTAGCAACAATTGAAACACCTGCATGGGTCCCTCACGTGTTTCGTGTTTTACCTGTGGTCCATAGGGAAGCTGTTGTCTTGAATGGACTGGGAGGCAGGGAGATGGGTAGGGAAAACCCGGTCAGGTTTAGGAGTCTGAGCTGAGTTTGGGGAGGCATGGTGCAGCGGTGACACGGGAGTGCTGGAGGGCGTCGGTGGGTTGGAGGGCCTCATTCCCACTTGTGGTTTCTGATCATAGGCACTATTAGTAAGGCAAGGGAAAAGCAAGTCAGGTTATTTCTTCAGAAGAAAAAAAAAACCACCAAGAAACAACGTAGCATCTACATCCAGAAAAAATCCCCCCAAGTGTAACATTTATAAGCTTTTCATTATAATTAACTTATTAACCAGTATGGGGCAGAGAAATTCTCTACTTTACACTGAGAAGAACACACAACAAATCATGCTAGAGACAAGTGTTTCAGCATAGCATTTTCTTCTCTGGGGCAAAGCAATATATTTTTAAAAGATTCAGTCTTACAGTGACATTCTAACAGGAGGTATACAAAAAGTAGAAGCACCTGGACTAGAGCACAAAGAGCTGGCACCACCTGCCAAGACTTTTTTTCTAAAGCTTGTACAAAACACAAAGTGAGACAGTAAAACAATACAGCTAGAGGGAAGGGATCTGACCTAGAAAAACAATGGTATGTTGGCTTAGCTACCCACACTAGGATGTCAGCAGCCTCTACCGACAGGTTTTTTTTTACCCCTCTCTCTCAAAAATAAACTGCTGGTCCTACAAATACACAGATGCTATTTTCAAAGGTGTCTCAAACCAGGAAAGGACTTGAGAACACTTCGATCATCCCTCTTTCTAAACAGGAAAAATGCAGACATTAGGCATATAGTAAGCGCAAGCTTGCATCACTTCCTATGTCAGGTTCTCTAGCACCCATCAAATCTATCAGTGGATTGATTTGAATTTTAAAACAAAATCACTCCTTTATGACTGGCAGAGGTGCCAGTCTTTTTGGTTTTTTTCTCCTCTTCATATCAAAAAAGTTAAATGTAAATGCTTTAAGTGCTAACAGTTTTGATAGTACATCAATAAGAAATCCTCCACTGCTGACAATACAGGAAGGAGTTACACGAAAATGCAACCAAAAGAAAGTCAATGAAGAATGAAAAGGTAACAAGCCCCTCCACCACCTACATATAAAAAAAGCTTTTAACATCTGTGCCTATCAAATAGGACAACTTGTTTTTGAATACCAAAGATGCAGAGCCTAATGAAATACTGTTTTAAATTGTAAGCACCCATGAATATACACATACAACATGTGCAAAACTTGTCAAAAACCTAATATGTTGCTCAGACCTGTCAGTCTCTTGCCTGTTACACAGATCTCTCTATCCTAATATGCCTAATGCATTTTGAAAGTACTTTCACTACAACTTGCAGAAAAGAAGACACTCCTTCCTTCTATTTCATGCTTGCACCCTGGGTTTTTAAACTTTGGCTATCTCCCATGGAGGAGGAATGGAGAATATGCATTTTGATGAAAAACACTGCTTTAAAATGATTATGTAAGTGTTTGATACAACTGTAAACAAATCCATCAGTGTTCATCAGCTAAATGCATTATCTCATCAGTCTGTTATCTGCTGAAGAGGTAAGTTTTATAAGATCTCTATTATGGTTTTATTACTCTTTAGTCATTTCTCATTCAAATCAGCAGTTCTCACTGCAAACATCCTCCAGATTGCTTTACCTGACATTGTACAGGCACTTTTCCCCATAACTGAACTTGAATGGCTGTTCTTGACTGCAAGTGGAGCCAAGTTCCGAACATGGGCTATGGGGTTCCTTCTTGATTTTCACAGGGAGACCATGAAAAGCCACTGGAAAGAGAAAGAAAATGTAATTAAAACCTAAGTACAATATTAAAAATTAGCTCTATCAAATAAGGTAGACACTGCTAATTACACACATAATTAATTAAACCACTGTAATGCTAAAAACAATATAGGAAATAAACATTTCAAATATTTCTTTGGGTGTCAACTGAAAAACAGACATCAGAGATCCTTTGCATTGGCTATTTTCTCTTTTACCATTTAATAGAATGATGGCCAGCATCCCATCTCATTAGCAGGAAAATAACAGCCCACTTATATTTGGCTTAACTACTGTAAATGTTGTCAGAGGCAAAATACTTCCCATGCACCAAATGTTTCTAAGTAATATCAGTGAGGTAGCTTTTAGCTATAAATGCAATTGTAGTTCACTTTAAAAAATGCCACACAAGTGACTACAAAATAAATTTCTCATATATCAGTCTCAAGCACATGATAAGGAATCTTTTTTGTCTCATAAAATGCTTGAAAATTTGCAGTGAAACTCTTGAAAGTGGATGATTACATGCACCTTTAATTATAAGTAACATCTGAAAAAAATTTCAGAAGAAATTGCTTCAGTAATTTTTCTTAGAAACACACAAGACAAAATCTTGGCTTCAACAAAGTCAGTAGTAGATGTGATAGAGACACAAATTGAAAAAAAAATTAATCATACTTTTTAAAAGCTAAAAAAAAAACCCAGAGGGGATGTGACAGAAATTCAGCATTAATTAGAAGCACAAGTTGGTCTCTATTAACAAAAAGGCCAAAGGTAAAGACAAGGTTAACCAGAAAATTAGTTTAAGCCAGACAACTTTCCTTCTCTCATATCCAACCTTAACCAAAATTAAAGCAGAAGAAAATTCAAAGTTCACCTGACATTGACAAACCTAAGTGGCTAGGAGGACAAGGGACTAAAAAGACAGATATGTAACAGCTTGAAAACACATCTGTTAAGTTTTAAATAAAATGAGGTTGAAAATAAATTTTTGAGATTTCTGAGATGCCTAGAATTCAGAGATCAATTTTATCACTGATTATTGATGTTGCCACCAAAACACCATAGTTTGAACATCACACTCTAGACTGACACAGACACTTGCATCTCCATGAAAATCCAGGTCCACGCAGCAGTTCCTGACAGAGAATCTCAGCACAAAATCAGGCCATCATTATATACTGTCAAGTAGCATCTTGCCCCTTTCTCTTGCACCTGAACTTGGGAAAGACAATTTGTCACAGACTGTATATTTTCTGATACTAATGGCACCTGCATACACATGCCTGTGTGTGGTTGGGAGATAAATGAAACACTGTGTAAGAAGTGAGCATCAGAACCAATAAATTCCAGCATTGTAAAGTCTCATTCCAGTCTCTTGTCATGGGTTTTCTCATGGTTGGGCAATGTTCACAGAACTCTTTCCCAAACAGACTCTCTCATATCCTATTATATGACAGCTTCTACTACTGCCTTTCAGCTGAGAGATCTGCAACATAACACTGTTATTTTGACACATATTTTCATAAAACTCACAAGAATTCTCTCTAGAACTGCTATTCAGCTATTATATTCAGTGGATAGTAGTGAGTTATGTGGAAAGATTAGAAAGGAGAAGCAGACAGTAAAACAGGTATGCAAATGCAAACACACAGCACAGTAACTTAAGAAACAGAGATGAGAAGTGAGGAACATCACAAGAAAAGAATTCTTCCTGAATAAAACTGCATTTGCACTAAAAAAAAGACCACATGGACCTCTTGAAAAAATGGCAAAATATGGCAAAAAATATGGCAAAATACAGCCCAGTCAGCTTTCCACTATAATCGCAAAGCAGGCTGACATCCAGTACTTTGTTTCAGGACGTTGCTAGCGAACTTTTACTGCTGACTCTCCTCTGCATGTCTTGGTCAAATAACACAGACCACACATTTAATGTGTATGGTGGGCTCCACAGCTCTAGGACAGTAGCTATGATGCAAAGGTAGGCAATCTCTTTGACTTGAATCAGATAATTAAAACACAGATGCAACAGGACTCTTTTTTAAGGCCAGTATCACATATTTGCACAAAGGCCACATGCTGCTCTATTTTTTTTTTTATTATTATTTTTACTTTGCTACTTCCTCAGAGTTAATCTGTTATGAAAAATTACTTCCCTTATTTATTTTTAAATAACGGGAGTACAGAGACTCCCACACCACAGCCCTGTGCGGAGAACTGGCTGGGTATTTCATCACAGCGCTGAGAGCCTGAACGTCTGCTAACAGGCAGTTTTCCAGCTCACTGGCACAGGCACAAGTGAAAGCAGCACATTCATTTTGTGCAATTTGCTTTACCTTCCCACATGGAGTTGGTGCATGTAAAAGGCTGTTAAGTACTAAATTATTCCTTATCAAATCACCATCATCTGGAGTCATGATCAACACTAATTAAATTACTTTCACTGAACACGGCTCCAGCCTGCTGCCTCCACTGCGAGGTACGTTTTATTTTGCTTACTGTACAGTCCTAGCAAGGTACAGGGCACAGTGCTAGAAGGCATCTGTGCTGTAGTTTTAATTAGAGTTTACCTCACCTTTCTCCCAGCTTTATAAGCGAGGGTAAAGTGTATCAAATCAAGTAGCTTAACACCTTCATTTCATTTAGGGAAAGCATTACAGTCCAAAGTGATTTTATATTAGATCTTTATCTTAACTACGGCCAGAAAGATAATGTAGCTGTAAAATTTAAAGCCTTCCTCGGGCAGTCCCCTGACACAGTCACCATGCTAAGCTTTATCTGTAACTCCTTAAGTGTACACTTTTAGTGGCAAAAAGGAAGAAAGATAGCCTGATAAAAATACTTACTGCATTTGTGGGGGTCTTTCTTGAAGGCTACTCGCCCTTTCAAACAATCTTAAGTGTGGCTCAAGATGACAGACTTATTCCAACAATAAAATTTCAAATGTTCAAAGCAGTTCTTGTATCATCACTGAAACCCTCCACCCGTCACTTTTCACTTTAGTGTGACACTCATTCTACAGTGCATCTATTAAAGCAGATTTTAAACATACACTGTTTTGCTAAACTGGATTTTATGTTATGTTTTCAATCCACTTTCTTTTAAGGAGAGCAGTGTTGCTTATTTATACAATCTAATTTTAGTGCAGCATACCAAGCTACCAACACATTGAAATTAACAAAATGACATTTTAAACAACCAGCTCCTCATCACTTCTTTCTTCCTGATGGCAAATTCATTTTACTTAACCTCAGAACTGAGTCTCAACCCTATTAAAGTAACGGGCACTCTGCCTTACTAATGATCTTATTAAGAAGTGACCAAAGGCCAAGATTTCATCCCGAGTGATTACTTACAGATAACTACCTCCAAACTTGAAAGGCAAACAATCTTACAACATGTATTTAGATGAATGGCTTCAACACCTTATCTTGGCTACTGGGGAAAGTCAGGCTTATCAGTATCAGAAAGGACTCGACCCACAGACCCTGTCTGGAGCTCCACTGAAGCCAACACACAGATATAAGGCAAGCAGAAGGACTGCTACCAGCTGTAGCAAATTCATGAAGGTATAATACATTACTGCATGCATATTTTCTGTGTATGAATATATCTGTATCTGCATAGTAAAAGGGCTTGAATATTATACGTAATGTGCTGTTGTACAGACCTATATTTTATGGGGAACGGGGAACGGGGAACGGGGGAACGTACAAAGCAATGATTTCATCACAAAGTAAACTTACATAGAATGTGCAAAAACACAGTGTGAAACCTGCTACCCTTCCTTTAGCAGTGTTGTTCTCCATTGCTATCTGTCAACAGTCTAATCCCAAATCATTTTGTTCATAACAACATCCAGTTTAAGACTCAAATGAAGAATAAGACAGAAATGAATATTTTACAAGAAATTGCAAGTCATTTCTCCTTCCAACAAAAAGTTATTTTATAACTTCAAACTTCAGAGTCCTGACTAGAACACAAAATAAAATCTGATTTTATTTTCTGAAGAAGAATGCATTTAAACATATTTTTAAAAGCCATGAAATATTACTGGTAACTCAATGATGTTGGCTAATGGCAGGCAATCTTGATTCCACTGACCAAAGAGACAAAGATGTCTTATTATCAACACTTGTAGGTCAAGAGCATTTCCTATATGGTATAAAATCAATTGACAGCAGTTGATTTTATACCACACCTTGCTTGTGCTAGTGAACTCTGATGTCTTCTAAGTAATACTACACCTCTGAATGTACCTGCAGTGAAAAGGATGTAACTGGGAAGTCACAGTAAGTCATAGCCTAAACATGCTGTTTCTGAACTGCTTTTCACATTTATGCTCTCAAATCACCCTCTAAACCTAATATTGCAAATAAACTCGGTCTTATAATCAATTGGCTCATTAATATGTGATGTTTTGAGAGATTTATTGAATACATTTAAATATAGGGGATTTGATTTTCTCAACAGCAAGATGAAAAGATAAGAGATGTAAAAATACTTAAGCTAATACCAATACAACTCCAGGTGCTCGACTGACTGAGGTGACCCAAGATAGTACTTAAAATTTCAAAAGCAAGAAGAGAAGGCCCCTGTACTGATAAAGCCAACACTGTCACACTTTAAATCTATCTCTCCCTACATGCTGAAATGCAGCAGGCACTTCAGATACATCAGAGTCTCTCCAAGATTCTTTTCCAGTACATTTACCTCTGCCAAGCCCTCCCCTTCCCCCAACACACAAAAATCCATTACTAAAGGGTCTAATCTCAGTTATCAGCACAGAGTGCCTTTTATGGAGCCATTAAACCATTTCTCTTGTTTACAGTGCCTGAAGAAAGATGTGAATTATGTCTGTGACAAAGCAGGCGATAACATTTCTAAACTGCTATCAAAATGCAAACTGAAATACACTTAAGGACAGGGACCCTAATTCGTGTTTTTGCAATTTTCCTCACTCACTGTAACTTAACAGCACTCACCTGATGATTCAAACAAATTATTTATGCTGTAAGTAAAACAGGTAGTCATTAATAAGAAAAAAAAATCTACTTTCAAATGAACAAATTATTGAACGGTTCGTCAAGGAGTGTAAAATGCTAGTTTATCTCTTTGGTGATAGCAGTGACCCAGGTGCTCTTATCAGCAGACATTTTTAAAAAATCCAAACACAACGTTGTGGGTTCATATGAGGCCTTAAATGCTCTATTTTTGCAAGAGTTACTTAATGTTTGAACCATACATTCAGTATAGGTATTTGCATATCTGATGCCATGAGATATAAAACTAAATACTTTCTAGATAACCTTGTAGGTGGAAATGCCAGGCTTTACATGTATTTTCTGAAGAGGTTTCACAAATGTGCATTTAATTTATGAAACAATAGCCTTCTGCATTTATTGATTATTTATTTCCAGATCATTATGATTTGAGCTTGCTGCACGCTGAATTTCAACAACTGTTTAACAGGCATCTGATTAAAGACATCTAGATGCCAAAGCAGGGTGCTCTTTCCATTTAATTCCACTATATATTACAATGAGAAATTTTACTGGTAACTGTGGGATGCTCAGGAGAAATCAGCAGAAGCAGGTACTCAACACAGCTGACCGTTCATACTCTGGAGGTAATTGCTGCTGCAGCTGAATGTGGCATGCAGCCTAGCTTACTAACAAAAACTGAAATAAAAACTTCAAGTTGGAGAAGTAACAGATGAAGAGAGATAGCAGGATGGGAAGACAGTAAAGCTGGTAACCAACAGCAAAACTGCTCCCAATGATTTTGAATTACAACCCTACACATACGGACGACTGCAACAGCGAAGACAGAAGCACAGATGCTGCAGGCATAGACAAGATTTGCAATTGTTTTCACCATAGGCTATCTCTTGTCTAGATAATAGCAAAAAACCCTTCTGTTTCTGACCACTACAACAGCTGCAAAAATGAGCAACACCTGAAGGCTGAGGACTGATTTAAAAGTGGCTGAACAGATTACATCTACACAGACTCCACCAAGTTTTTCAGCCATTTGATCTATCAAAGTCAACTCTATCAGATCTTAGCTGAGCTCCAGTCAACTGGATTTCATTTAGGTCCTGCTCTCTGCCAGATATTGGAAGAAGCTGGTGACAAACTGGATATCTGACACACAGATATGTATCATCACAGTGATTTCAGAGACTATCCTGGCAGTTTATATAAAAACTGAACATAGACAAGAGACCTGAGCTTTCACTACCTTACAAATGAAAGCTGCTAGAAAGGGAAGGGGGAGCAGGGAAGGAAAAGGGAAGGGGGAGAATCTCAGCATTCTTGTCAAATACCTTTCTGAATGCATTTTATGGTTGCATCTAGAAAACTAGAACTCTTTTAAGATGCAGAATTCAGTCCTAAGGACAACTGGTCTCCATCTATATTCACCAAGTGGTAACCATCCACCTGAAACATGTGTGTGTTTGGACATGTGTGTGTGTGTGCACACAGAGTCAAGTGAAAGTAAGCATACTGAATGCCCAAGCACACCTCTGCAACGATACATTACACTGGTCGAAATACGTGTAATACAGTAGTAAAGGGCAGAAAGCTTTTTCCTCTTCCAGTGAATATGTATAACTGGGGAGAAAAGGGGAAGCAGCATGCAGAAGAAAGAAACACGTAAATGTGTGAAAATGCATTGCAATAAAAAGCTGGTTCTTTTTAACATCCTGACTCTTTAAGTCCAGAGAAGGAAATCTCAGGATAGCTTTGCCACTCCTTGTGTCAGTGCTCTTTCCCAGAAAGCAGAACTTCATGACTGGGCAGTACTTGGCAAACCTGCTATATATGATTCCATCAATTCAGTCTTTGCCTTGGCTTCAGATCAGATCCTTCCAGCCCCTACCAGCTCAATAGATAGAAACAGCATGGGACCTCATTTTTTGGAAGCTAGTTCTGAACGATGAGCCCAAGCACCAGCTTTCAAAGCCAACTGGCAAGAATAGAATACGTGGGCAAGATGGATCTATTTGAGAACCTTGTTTAACAAAAAGAAAATACCAGCTTTGAAGTAATCTGTCACCTTTACTGGAAAATATGCAACTACAAATGCACTTTAATAACAGTTAGAACTCGTGCTGCAAAATGAAGTAAATTGCTTATTTTCTCTTCCAGACTAAAGCACACAATTCTGTGCATGTCAATTAAAGGTCTACTTGAATACTTCATCACACAAATGCTACATAATAGTATAGTCTTTACAATCCTCAGTGGGTGGGGAGGGATAGGAGGCAGGGGGTAAAGAATAAGGCAGCCCAAAATTGTGGGATTTTGTACTCAAAGTCTACATGGACTGTTCTCAGATGACATGTTATGAGAATTAAAAAAAATTGATGCTGAATTTGAATTACGAAACAGTAGCAAGCAGGTGAAAATGAACTGCAGCAAAAAGCTGGAATTTATTATTGTTTACTACCACAGAGTTTCAAGATGGAAAATAAAAGCACATTTTCCTACAGTTGATATTGGGAAATTCTGGACCTTAAGATGTACAGTAATGCATCCACCTTAAGAGGCATCGTTTGTAAAAATTGTTTGCTTTGGAGCAAGAGAAGTTTTTTTTCTTTCCTATTTTTTAAGCACTACAGATTAATGACTAAAAGACAAAAAAAAGGATTAATGAAAATCAATTTTAAATTAATTGAATCACCTGTTCATCTCCATATTATGTTAATTCTATATACTGACCATAATTTTTCCCTATCTTTACTATGATCTGGCATTACCATAAAGCCTTTGAGAATAGCAGCTGAGGCCAAAAAAAGGTTGAAGTAGAAAACAGAGAAGGGTTCACATCAAAGTAGCATCACTATCTATAAAGCAGGTTTCTATGAGGGCATTTGTACAGGTATATGCCATTTCCCTAAAGGGCAGCTTATCTGACTCCTAAGCATAATGTTCCTGCTCAGCAAAGAAATTCTTTTAAATGCTTCTTTATGAAAGAGAATAAATGCCACTCTTTAACTGAAATGTGTTTTACTAAAGCTTGTGTGCTGAGACACAAAAAGATTTTGCCAGTATAGCTATTTCTGGGCAGCTAACCCAAGACTCCCCTGCCATGACAGATGCAGCCTCCCTGAGAGGTGGAGGGGTTCCCAGTCAGTGTGGGAGAGGAAGCACAATATTAGAGGTTGCACCCATACAGCTTAATAATTGGTTCACTGCTATAAATCCCCACTTTTAGTGCAAGATATCCTTCATTTGCTTGTCTGTGCAGTTGCAATTTCTGAAATGCTCATTAAAGTTACTGAGGGTACACCTGCAGCTTTCTGACACTGGGAAGTGCTGAAGGCACCACTGTGATAATTCAGATATTTGTAGCCACTTGGCTTCTCATTTAAAAAGACCATGACGGTTGAAAATTGGAGTCTACAAGTATATTCAGTATAGCAAAAATTAAAAAGCTCACTCAAAAGGGTAAGCCATCTGACCGGGGGGAGTAACTTTCAGCAAATACCAATAAAAGATAACCTATTAACTAAACTCAAAGATAGAGCAATTCGAAGGCAAACTTTTCTAGAGGCTGCTAGTAAACACCTAGTTAGGACATTATAGGTCCTTTGGCCTAAACTGACACTTCTAACTGGCTGAACTGCCATATAGAATTAGAACACTCTGGTACCCCCAAGCAAAAAATCATTTAGGCACTCTTTTGGTTAGTTGATCCCTCTTCACCCCCAAAAGATTTCCACTTTCCAGTTAACAATTGTCTAGAAGGTATTTTCATACAGCAGGAGCTGCAGTTACCGACAGTTTCTTAGCCTCCAAAAGCAGAAATCTCACAGAAATGCTGTCACAGGCACTGTTTTATTCCAATTTATGTTCCCTTCCTGCAGTGTTCTCCTTCCTTTCCAGACAGTTACCTGTCATGCTGTAGGAGACTCACAGCTGCAGGCAGTGGAGTGGAAAGCACTTCCAGGGGGTCTCTGCCTCCCAGCAAGTACCTCCAGGGCAAAAGTGAACCTGCTGACAAATACCAGGGACACCGGATAACTCTGAGAAGAATACAAGGAAATTTGCAGAACATTGGTGGGAGGGAGAGAGGCAGGATTAAGCTAGGAGGAGCGAACTGGCTCACTTTGATGTCTGAGGGGAGTAGGTGAGGCAGGACGAAGAGCTCTCCCTCTCCCCCTGCCCCCAAAATAAACAGCGGCTTAGTGCTCTCTGGAGCAGGAAGCAGTAACCTAATAAAATTAAACCAGCTGAGTTCTGTAGCAATTGAACTAAAACACGTGGATAGCTGAAGATGATTACAGGGAGGGAAGAAAAAAAAGTATCTAAAGCATTTTTAATCCCTCTATACTGGATCTGCAACCTCCAGGACCCCACAGAGAAACAGGGCTGCTCTTCACCCGCATTAGCTTTCCATGTTAAAATCCTGAGAGGAGATCAGGGGCATGTGTTTCTACTGTTACTGATAATGTATCTGGCTCCAAAGGCTCCCAGGCAGGGTGCAAGGAGAGGCAATCCACCTTTAGAGCTCCTGTTAAAGAGAAAGGTCTTAATGTAAGATCAAGCCTCGGAGAAAACTTAAATTGTATTCCTACTTGGGAATTATCAATAAAGTTAAATGCAAAGAGAAGAGCTGGCCACTAAATCAAGGTCTGTGTGCTTTTCCGAGGACTGGATTTCCATTTGCAGCAATTTCCAAAATTTAATTTGAATTCTGAGAGGTAATGTAACTTCCATTACTAAAATATCCAATAATATCCCAGCATTTTACACACACATACACACACACACACACACACACACTTTCCATTTCAGGTAAATCTGCAGTTTGAGGGTTTTGGGCCTGGATTTTAATAGGTTTTGTAAAAACAGAATTATGAAGAAAACTTTGGAAATTATAACAAGTATTTTTGCTAGAAGTAACAATAAACTTTAAAATAAGCCATTTTGTATTTCTTCTATTTATTGTTTTAAAGCTATCGTCAACTTGATATTTAGGGAACATGCCCACAGCATAAAACAAACAGGAACTGATTCTGCCTCATTTCCCCTCTTATGGAAAAGTTTCAAGTTACATCAATCTAATTATTATCTTTTTGTTGTTCTTTTCTGCTGTATTCACACAAAGAGCTAACAGCCAGCTATGGATGAGAAGGTTACTGATCTTGTACTTGCAGCTGGACAAAATGTGAATGAAACTGGATTTAATCACTGGTTCTGCCATAACCCAAATGACTGGTATCAGAAGGTGGATTCTAATTTGCAGTAGCTCAGTCTCAAAAGCTCAGTTTGCATCCCTATAAAAATAGGAATATACTCATAATAAAAGAGCATAATAATAAAAATTTATCCTTAAGGATAATCATGCCTGTCAATTCGCTACTCAAGAATATGCAAAAGCATAGAAGCTAATAAATAATGAAATGTACTACACACTGAGCGCTCTCTAGCATGAATTAAACAACTAATTTAAAAGATTATTCAAAATTTGTTTTTATTTTAGCTACTCTCAATGACAGTAAGCAAAAAGACCAAAATTGCATTTTGAGATGATTTTTAATTTTATTTTGCCTTTAACAATAAAAATATGTATACATTCACAAAACAAGTATAAACTAACTCAGGGTAGCTAATGGGATGTTTGTTTACGTCTTGTGAAGAGAGAGACTGTCACCATGCTAAACACGTGTCCTTCATGCTTCAACATTCAATTTTCATAAATGCTCACCAGTAAGGCAACTCTGACATACCTAGTTTATAGATCCTTAAAGCAAGGCTGAAATCTAAATCTTTAGTTCACTACCACAAACCACTGCAAAAACTGCAGTCTACACTGGAAAAGGTGTGGGCCATTGAAATAAGTCAACAGTAAAATTCAGCTCACAACTTTTATCACTGATTCAACAGGGAAACAAAGAAGCTATTGTCAGAAGTTGTTAGTCTGGGAACATAAAGTCAGGACTTATTTAAGTAGGCCGATTTTCAAAGACTCTTAGCAAAGTGCTCTTTCTGGAGCCGGTGGAATTTTGACCACCTGCAACCAGGTGCTGGTTCTCAACACGGATATTTAAGGCTTCTGCTGCTACTTTGAGCATTCTTACTTTATACGACACTTGCAACTGAATGTACATTACCGATACACATGCTGCACCGCACATGTTTTTTGAAGCCAAGTGTTCCTGAAGTTTTATGATTATTTTACATAGGCACACAGTAAAACTGAGAACTACATGGTGGGTATATTTTCTATATGCATATATATATATGTATGTGTATATATATATACAGAATATGTATATATACACAGAGTATACACTGTGTATATAGACTTGTATTAAACCAGTTTCCAAATTCTAATCCCAAATGCTTGAAAGTCTTTGTCTTTACTGAATACTGACACTTTAAAAAGTCCCTGTTGTCTCCACTTCCCTTAGTGCTTTGGTCATGAGAAATTTTAATAACAGATGGTTAATAAGGAAACACTGCATTCAGTTTCAGCATGAAGACAGAGTATTAAAAAAGAATTAAACTGTTTATCTTTTTTAGGTATACATTAGAAGCAGAAAGGAAACAACATTTGAGCAAGGAGGATCAAATTAGCAAGATTGGGAATTGGTTTTGCTCACACAATTTTTCAAATGTCCTTAATGACAACTCATAATATATAAATTTAAAGACAAAAACCTGGCCAGTCAGTAACCTTCCTATTCAGTGACTGCAGGAGTCCGCAGTAAATGTCACTGCTAAAAAATATTTCACTACATTAACTTACTGGCAACCACATTTGCTGAATAAGTTCATAAACAGCCACAGAAAAAAAAGACAACCAGAAATAAAGCTGCTAATGATTCACTCTTTTCTAACATGCATAATCCTCAGCTTATAGAACAAATAGATACATAAGAATACATTCTTTACCAAGACAATTCACTTCTCTATTTACCTCATCAAGGTCAAACTATAATCCAGGAACAGGTAAGAGTAATATATTGAAGACAAGGAGAAATGAAGAATAAGTGAAAGGAAAAAAAAGAATCCTTCTTAGGGAAGAGACGAGCACATGCCTTGAAAAAGTAATCGGTTTTCCATTTACCAATTTAAACTAGGTTTAGATCATTCGTAGAAAAAACACTGATGAATTCTAAAACTTAAAAAAATTAACAATCATTTGTGCATATTTACTGGATTATAAATGGCTTCACTGTAATTACTTCCTAGTACTGAAATGCACATGACCAAACCAAAAGGACCTAGAACCTGAAACAAGGGTTATTTTTCCTCTATGCTTACAGAGGACAGCGATATTGGTCCTACTGCATAGGAATGTGTCACAGACTCCCCAAAGCTTAACTGACGTTTTGAGGACTGTCACTCTCTCCTCTTTTTTTTACCTGCTATACACCTGGAAACTTCATGGCACTCCATGGGAGAGCCTGATTTCTATCTTCAATTCCTGAGACAGGAAGCAGAAGACAAAAAAATTATACAGACTGTAGAAACATTTTAACTAAAGAAACATATATAATAAATCATTATTTAGACTACTAGTGAAATACAAAACTCACTCTGCGAAAACACTGCATGGAAAAGAGTTCTAGAAGAATAACAGTTTTGTATCAAAACAGAATCACGAAGACCTTTCAGTCTGCCTTATTTGGTTTCCATGTGAAAATACAGCTGAAAGAAGTTTCTGCATACTTTACAACACAACTGGAACGGAAAAGATCTAATATACATATACATACTCCTGATGAAATTAACTGAACAACTACCTGTTTAAAAGCGAAATAACTGTAGTGTTAAGAAAATACTGCTGTGACTACAAGTTACAATGTGAGGATTGCCAGTGTTTCCACAGATGGGACCATCACAGAAGGAAGGAGGGGAGGCTTCCTCAGAGAGGAAATCGAAGGCTTTTTCAAAACTGAAAATTCAGCATTTTGAATAAAATATGTTTAATGTTTTTGTTTTTATGTAAACAGACCTTAGGAAGTGATCTGACAGCCTTAAGAAATTACCATTTGAAAGGAAAAAGGTCTACATGCTTCATCTTTGATCTAGGAGACAGATTTATCACAGGACAGGATGACTGAAGTTTATTCATTAGCTGATAACCTCCACATGCAACCCAAGCCTTCAATCTGCAATAAAGCAGCAAAGGAGGATGGGGCTCTGAGGAAAGGAAACTAAGTAAGTTTGGCTGAGCAGCGACACACTGATGGAAGGCCATAGGGTAGACAGGGGCAAAAAAACCCACAAGAAGAGCCCTGTACAGCTGCCTGGGCTCCTCCATAACCCAAACTGCTGGAGACCATCAGGTTCACAGTGGTCCTGTGCAGTTAAATGACGTCTGCATAAATTGTCTGCTGTGTCCACTGTCTCTGGATGCCCAGAGATACCTCTCCATCAACAATAAAACTCACATGCATGCTGGGCACTCTGAAAGAAAGCTTCCACACTTTAAGAGTTTTAAAAATCAGAAGTTATGTACTTGATGGGGTCTTCTAATTTGATTCACAATGCTATTGCCACCACCAGTATTTACATAATCTCTGAGCCACTGACCACTATTACAATCCAGGACAAAGGAGAACCTAAAGTCCTTCCACCTTCAAAGCTGGAAATACAAGCAGAAAAGCAAATAAACAGAAACTGCTTATTAAAATCACAAAAAAACCCCCACGAATTCTCTACTTTTAAGATCAGAAGTCAGAGGCATTACAACCAACACTCTGCCTCTTAGTAAAACTTTTTCAATAATTAAATCTTGCAATTATGGAAAAAGACGCGACTATAGCAGATTTAAATATTTCCAAAAATACTCTAGAGGAAGAAGGAGAAAAAAAAAATACATGTTAACACAGGCTAATGCCCAGCAATGAACCACAAAATGAGCCCACAAAGTTCTCTAACAGACAACAATTCCTAATTTCTTTTGAATGTGAATTAAAAAAAAAAAGAGAAAAAGAGAGAAAAAAAAAGTTAACAGCTGGTAACAGTTTCAGCCCTGCTTTAAACAAAGGAAACAAGTGCTCAGGGACACAATGAAAGAAATGAGGCTATCTAAGGCAACTACGAAGGGAGATAAGGTGGTCAGCATCGACGACTCAGCCTGACCTCTCCAGCTCTTACAACAGCAATTGCACCGGACTGTCTTTGTGAAATGCTTTTGAGATCTCTAGATAAGTGATCATTAAGAAAGCTGTGTATCTCACAGCACAGTGATACATGCATTTCTGTACCTACTTCAAACCAGAAACAAAGATGTTAAGCAACATGCCCAAGGTCATGCAAAGCTAAAGGCAGGAACAAACCACAAAACCCCGACTCTCATAGCCCTTAAGAAAGAATCCATCACAGTCGGGCATGCACTAAAATAAATAACTAAATGTC
The DNA here is from genome assembly GCA_035041135.1 of Platyrinchus mystaceus. Taxonomy (NCBI): domain Eukaryota; kingdom Metazoa; phylum Chordata; class Aves; order Passeriformes; family Tyrannidae; genus Platyrinchus; species Platyrinchus mystaceus. The sequence goes on from JAWWLV010000088.1 coordinate 27,897,109, forward strand.
TCTGTATTTGACAACATCTGACCTATGGAAGGAAGTAGTTTCAAGACAAGTGGCAAGAAACAAAACACAGCTGCGGCAGAAAGCCCTACCAGGGAATAGCTCAGCACCAAGAATAAGTAACACCACCTTATAGGATATTTGTCGGACTGCCTGCCGCAGCACCACGCTTGCAGAGCTACACTCAAAGAGAAGGTGATTCCAGACACAGAGACTCTACAAAAGGGGTAATTAAAAACAAACAAACAAATAAAAACCCCACAACAAAAACCCAAACATAAAAAAGCCCCAAAAAAACTAAACTGAAAACACAGTGGTGTGTGCAACTTGCCACACACACACACAACCAAAATGCTACCAACTGCAATTCCTAGGACATTGTGCACTACCAAGACATAACTACCAGCTGCCTATGTAATGAATCATCACGTTAAAAAATGTCATTTTTTTTAGTCCACTAAAATTTTCTCTGGAAGCTGCAAAATTAAACCATTCTGCATCAAAACCAAAAACAAATCCGGTAAATAGATCTCCTTTTGACTTCAGTAGGCCCGTCAGAACTTACAGTGTTCTGGTGTTTTCTACTTAGTTTTAATTGTGTGTGCTTTTTCCTCCAAAATACGTAAAATTAAGTGAACGTTAACCTCTATCAATTGCTCATCAACTCTTGCTATACTGAAGCAAACAGGAAATGCTCTTCTAGGTCTGAAATTCACCTTTGAAATTTAAATCACAGAAAGAAAGAGAAAGAAAGTAAAACAAACACAGCATTTTTCACCTGGTAGTGCAAAAAAAAAATCATTATTTTGTATGCTGCAAACATATAAGTAAATATTAAAGCTTTTCTTCATTTAAAGTGCATTTGGAATATCCTACACCATTAGTTAAAATGACAGAAGAATACAGCTACCTGAAGGCTGTGTAAAGAATCTCTCTTTAACAGGCTTTTAAAGATTGCAAGCCAGAGCATCTAAAAAGCACATCCCTGAATAATTTAAGGCTCCTGGCATCTACATTGAAAGCACTCCTTTGCTAAAACTGGAGGAACAAAAAAGAGGTAAGAGAAAGAATAAAGGTCATGAAAGATCAGTGACAAAATAACTACTAAAAAAGAATTTTTCCTATCTTAATCAGACATGGAGAAGCACGGATTTACAGCCAGCCCTTCCCATTTACTGTCAACAGCTGTGGTCTAACACTAACATTTACCCCTGGGCAGTATTAAGGCTGTGATGATCTGGAAAACAACACAGGAACAAAATGAAAGAGAAGAAAACTGATCAAGAAGGTGAAGCACAAGACAAATCTTCATTAATAGAAATCTAGTAACAAATAAAAAGCCAAAACCTAGAGGTTTTCATTATTCTTAAATATATAACTGACATTTCCGGGCAAAAGAAGAAAAAGCAAAAATAAAACTCTAAAGAAATAGATTAGTCCAAAAACATATTATAAAAACAAAACAAAATATGATTATGCTATGAAGACACAAGGCAATACGGTTTGGTGCAGGGTAATCCCCATTTATAACCAATTGTACCTAGGTCGAATTACAATTCAGGGTAATTGTTGACAATACCAAGTTTTCTTTGCCAACTACATCCTTTAAACATCAGCAAATCCTACCTACTTCCTCTTGTGTCTGTCACAGAAACCATCCAAACAATGGGAGCAAGCAATCTTCACCTCAACAGCTATTGACTTCAAGCAAACTGAACACTTTATTCATTTTTACTCCCGGAGTGGAAAGTCCTTGCTGTTCTACAGTATCTGAAAGCCTTGCCACTGATTACAACCAGTTCAGGATCTGGCTCCTCCTCAGTATATGAAAATGGACTTGAAACAATAGGAAACCTTATCTGAGGAAGTTAACACAGGTCACCCTTCTCCACACATGAATACTGACTTTATACTGACAGAAAATCAGCTTAATTAAGTTTTATGTAGATAAGAATTTGGAAAAAGAGTCATATACAGAATGCTTATTAAAAAAAAGCATTCACCTCTTTAGGGGAAACAGATTTTGCATATTTTCTTTACACAACTTTTCATGTAATTGTTTTAAAGAAGAGTCATTAGGAAGTCACTTGACTATGCAGTAAACAGGTGAGCTGAATTGCAGAAGCAGATTCAGAATAAGGCAAAACCAATCTGCCTAACACAGAACTTTTAAGTAAATGCCTGTAAAAGTGATTCCTCACTCTTTCTGTGGACTTTATTTTGTATGACAATTGGAATGAAAAAGAAAATTACACTAATATGTAATTTAATATTTTCCTAGTGAAACTTCAAACAACAACAACAAAAATCTTTTTCATATATAGTTTTCTCCCTTAGAACTCAAGAAGTTGAGTTCTCACAGAAAGCAGATTACAAGAAACCAAACCGTGTTCTGCTTTTCAAATTTTATCTGAACAAGTTTTCTACTCTACATTTCACTCACTCTAAGCAAAATCACAAGAAGGTACTTTGTGATAGGTATGCAAGGATAAAAAATATTTAATAAAAAGATAAGAGAAGATGGGGCTTTGATGACAAAAATGAAAAGTTTGAAAGTGCAGACATTTCTAAGATTCTTATGGTAGGAAGGACTCCTATCCAGAAGACATAAAGGAGTAACAAAATAGATTCTACTTTAAACAGGTAAACTGAAGCTTAAAGCATTAAGGGGAAGCTTGACATGCCAGATCCTTAGCTAATAGAAATATGCGTAATTCCAATAACGTCAATAATACCACATGAAGTTATGCTAGCTGTTGATCTCACTCATAATATCTAAAGCCTACACCTAACTATAAATACACATATTATGTTTGCTTTTTGAAAACGGATTGAAGTTTAATAGCAACTCATAATTGAAATATTCATGGTCCCAAGCTAGCTTTGAAGTTAAATCCCTGACTGGATAAAGTGGACTGTATATCTAATCTAAACTAAATGTTTCCCTTAGTTACTAATACCAATGCAGTTTCACTAGTTAAAATCATTATTACAGAAAGAAACGCAAAACCCACAGCACTTTAAGGGGCATTTAGTCCTGCTCAGTGCTAGGACACAGCACATGATCTTGGCAGTATCAGTTCCTCCGCTGCCTTCCACATCTTGCTCCAAGAGCTGACCTCTTCAAATCACCAAGCTGGTAATTCCTAGGCAAGAAAGTTTAAACCACAGCTTTCCAGTACTGCTACTGCTACCGAAGTTTCTAAAGTCTCCTTTTAATGACACAAGTTTCAATTTAACACCACAAATCTGCCTCAGCTTTAAAGCCCATTTCTCAAACACCGAATCTCGAAATAAAATGTCATAAACTTTTGCACCTGGACTGCAGATTGTAACTGTTTCACTGGAGCACTGCAGTTTTCTTTACATACTCTGCACATCAACCACACCCCCCTACCTATATACAGCTCCATAAATAAAATTTCTGCAGTGAACCACAGTTTAGTTGCCTTTGAACTAAAGTGGCTGTGACCGCCTTCACTGGTTTACACTTCTGTCCTTCACCATTTTTGTCTCAATTAAACGCATTAAACACTAAATCCGTGAAAGTTTGTCCATCCTCTCCCACATATAAAATAAAAATAAATTAAAAAAAAGCGCCAAGTGCTCCTACCAGACTGCTGCCAGTAATGGGGCGAGTACCGTACAGAGGTATATATTATATATAATAAGTAATTATATTGGAGTTGGAAGGCAGGTTTGGATCCCAAAGAAAACAGTCACAATTGTGCTACTTCTGCAGCAGTAATTTCCCCATGGTTTTGGTTATGTTGATCTCCGTTCCTGTTTTGCAGAGCCCACAGCTACATACATTATATCCAAGTATATGTCTGAAACTCCATAACCTTTGCCAGAGTAGCTCACCAGGAAGCTCTCCTGACCTTTACTTAAGATAAAGAAACCAACTGAAACGAAGAAATAAATGTTCCTTTGATAATACTGTGTAAGCTGTGGCTAAGGAACTTTGAAATACAACAGCATTAATAAAATAACCATATTAGGAGTATTTCTTTATCACCAAAAGCAGTGACCAGCTTCAATGGAGCTTTTCTTTCACAGCTCACAAATTATTTTCCAAGAATCATTGACTTGTTGTGTAACGATAATTGTGGGTTAATAGAAGCCCCAACTGAACTTTGTACTCTTACACAAAGGATATATGCATGAATGACTATATTTGGACACAACTCTCTATGTAAAATAACATATCCAGTTTTCAATTTATAGATTGTTTCGGCTTTCACATTATAATTTTTTTTAAAAGTCTTTTAAGACGCGGGTAGGAAAAAAACCCTCTTATAGGGGCAACTTTATAAGTGACCTTGATTGTTGGTTGGTATATGTACAGGAACTTTGAGAGAAAAACAAAAATAAATTGTTGCTGTGTGGGAATACTATCCTGCACAGCAACAATTCCATGGGATGAAAAAAAGCCCAAAATGCTGTTATGAATACTCTCAATAAATTCTTCTTAGAACAATTCCTAAAAAACTGGAAAAAGAATATAAAAGATTTATAGGAAAACTGAATTTGGTTTTTGGGTTAAAGACTATTTTATTGCAATTCTTCCTAATCTCTCTAATATTAATCTTAATGTTTCAGTACATGAATCCTGTATTTAACAGCTATCTGGTTTAGTGAACTGCAGCAATTCACTCCGATAGGATAAATTATTTAAGTTATCTAGCAAAATGGAAAAGCTCCCATGCGCTCTGCTACAGTCAGCAGACACTGTTTCGAAGAGACTTCTGATGATGGAGAGAAGCCTTGCCATGAGGAATAAAAATGCATAAAGATGCTCCAAGAAGTCTGTGACTTTGTCAGATGTTTCTCATGCTATGCCCTTGCAATCACCCAAAACCACAGTACAGGAGGTACAGCAAAGGGGAGCCAGTGCTTAACAGAATACTATCATCTTAGCAGGTGAAGGCAAGACTTGAGGGGCACAGGCTGATAAAAGTAAGTTTAGGTTCTTGTAGAGTAGAAAACAAAGCAAAAGCATTCAGCTTAATGTAACTCCTGCTTCCTCCCATTAATTCAAAGCGAAATTTTGTCTGAGCAACAAAATGCCACATGCTAAGACAACTTAAAAATGCTTCAGCAGTGGCTGTATTTGATTGATTATGTGGAGAACTGTATTTATTTGTTGATACACAAAACATGTTTAGCAGCCTGATTTCTGCTCAGCAGAGATGCCTCCTATGTCCCACGGTATCTGATCTGTACCAGCTCAGAATGCTCCTCTGCTCACTCCATGGACAAACAAACTCCTTCCACCTCCACAACTTGAGTTTTTCCATGCTTCCCCGGGGCTGAGGGTGGGAATGATAGGAGAGGGCCCTCTCCCTTCAGCCCAAACAACTTCTTTTGGCTGCACATCAAAATGCCACTTGCTTCATCTACTCATTGCACTGATGTCACCCACCAGCAAAAGGAATTATCACATGACTGCAGATGACACAATAATTAACAAATATGAAGACCCAACAGAAATATACAAATATATCTTTTTAAGAAAGTGATGAGTCGTACTATACTTACAACTTTCAGCCTGATAGTCTGGCACAAACTGCTCATCATTGTCAGGTACCTGAGCTGAAGAAAGGAAAACAAAAACAAAAAACAAACAAACAAACAAAAAACAAGAATTAAAAGAAGCCTTTATAGCATAAATAAAGACTTGTGCTTAATTCAAAGCACTGCCAAGTTTAAAACTAGGATTTTTTCTTCATTCTTGAGTATGAAAATCAGACAAGTGCATCATTTCAATATCTGATAAACCCTGGGGTGAAGCTGCGCGGTGCAGTGTGAGTCCAGAGCAGCCCTGGCACTCTGGAGCAATGGGAATGGGCTGACTTTCCCTGCTTCACTCCCTGCACCAGGGTCTGGACCTACCGTGCCACCGGTAAAACTCATCAGTGCTCCGTTTCAAAATATCTGAACACGAAGTCCACATAAAAACAAACCCAAGTGATTAACACTTATTCTTCTTTAACCCCAAACTACCACACCTTCGGCTTACTTAAAAGTGATTCCAATTGTTTGTGGCAGTCAGCCAACACAGTAGGGATTTTCTGTTATTGTTTTAAATATTCAAAAGGAACTATTTTACCAGACCACAGGATTCCTGGTTCAATGACAACATATCAGACATTAAAAAAAAAAAGCAAAAATCAAGATTAATATCCATTCACCTTATGTAGGATCATCTTTGCTTTTAGGAAACTTTCATTACAAACCTGAACTATAAAATACAATCATTTCATGGTCTGCTAACAGATAATTTTGCTCCTGTGGTACCACAGTTCCTTTTCATTGTATATCTAAGACATCTCTCAAACTGTGTTGTAAACTCCTTTAAACCATTTAAGCTGAAATACCACTAAATGTATATTACAGATGAATGCATTCAAATAACTGCAGAAAATTACACTGAGAAATGGCATCCTCAGAGCAAGACCGCTTCTGCGTACATCCCGAGAGAGATCCAGCTTATTGTCTCAACTTTGTCATCTTTTCCTCAACACACACACTAACAGGAATCACCAGCAAAGCTGCATAAAATTATCCGTTTAAAAATACTTTAATTTACACAGTTCTTGTCTAAAGACAAGCAAATAATTTACATGATCTTCATTAAAAGTTAACATCTGCCATGATCTGGTTACCCAATGAGATTTGAGAGGTAAATGCTGCTTATATAATCATTTATCGAAACTGTGACTATCAAACTATTAAATACATTAAATGATAAAATGTAACTTTAATGCCCCTCAGAACACCTTCTAGTTTAGAAAGCGCATATTCCCCATCATATATGTACAACTGCTACCAGTTTTAATATAATTTGCTTGAATTTAAAATATGTATTCAATTATAATTACAGTTATTTTCAATGTACACTACAGTACTCTTCATGGACCAGATCTCCACTCCTTACTCAGGAAATATTTCTAATCACTTAACTGGAATTTTTTTTGCCCTGGTAAAGATTTCAGAATCAGGCTCATTACACCGAAAAATTATTTGCTCTGGATTTTAAAATAAATTTAAAATCTTACTGTCTTAATTGGAGAAAATACCCCTTAAAAACAAATGACCTTGGGAAATATGCAAACACAGATTTGAAAAAAAGTGTGAGTAAGATAAATACACTAAGTGCAATTAGCCTTATTGTGAAAGAAAGCATAGCTACTGTTCCTTTGTTGTTTGGTTTTTTAAAGAAAAAAATAACATTACAGTAAACCATCCTTTTAGGATAAATCAGTGCCTCGGAGGACATGTTGGCTCCTCAAAGTTTGAAGCTGTATAAAACACTTATTTTACCAACCCAAATATTCCCAGTATTTTTGACGCATTAAATTTCTCTTTCTTCCAGAGAAACTACAGAACTTTTACCAAAAATGAACTCAGGGAGCCCAAATATTAACACTGCAATTTCTGACATTTCATGCAATTGACTGCTTGCAAACGTTTGGCATTTTCCTTACAAAAATGCCAACCATTTGACTGTAACAGAAGAATCCAATTATGAAATCAAGGTCTTTTACTTAAAAATCAGTTCATAAGGATTTCTTATATTTCCAATTGTTTTTCAAGGGTCTGTGAGTACATTCAGATTTAAAGTAATTGTATCAAGTAACTTCTTGTTTACAGAAGACACATCCCACGCAGTTTTCTTAAGCCAGCTATCATTTTCAAATGCAGCAAGGAGGCTAGCAGAACTCTGATTTTTTTTAACACACACCTGCAGTTTATATATCCATATATATGCATTAATCTGTGAATCTAGAATATGCTAAAAAGCCCTAAAGAAAAAAAAAAACAAACACCTCCTGTTTAAATACAGAGGCTACATTTAGTGATTGCAGCACTGGGACAGCCAATATCATATAACTTCCCATAGAGCGTACTCTGCGCACCGGACAGCTTCACCAGTGCTTTGTTCTAGTTTTATCACTTTAATTTGACTCAGTCCAGAACAAATCTGTTGTAGAATTTTATGTATAGATATCAGTAAATACGGTCCTTTTTGGTTTTCCCCAGCCACAGAGTAAGGAAAAAATAAAATATATCATGGAAACCTCTATATTACTGCCATTATGCCTGATTTGCTCTTGTTTATGGAGTAAACAAGAAAAATGTACTTCATTCATGGATCCCCAAAATTTATGAAGACATATTTAATAGAGATCAAAGCACATCACTTTATCAGTACTCTAGAAACAGGTGGAGACTGCGCTGTCAAAATTTAAATACAATATTAACATAGCCTTAAAAGCCTCTATAGAGAAAGTAACATAGCAAGTTAAGAAGTATTTAAAACCCTGCCAAATATAAACAAAACAAATAACAACAATCCAAAATGTTCAACCCTGGAACATGCATTTCCTACTGGAATCTAATTTTAGTAGCATCAGTACCTTAGAAATGAGCCCAAAAGGCTATAGGGAGAAATTAAAAGGACCTGTTGGTGGAAATGAGAATTTAAATTATTCCTTCATTTAATCCGTTATTATTTTTAAAGTAGCAGAACTGAAACTTGCACACGATCATGCTGCCGAAATGCAAGCAATCATCCTCATACATGGAGATTCCTTCCACCAGCACCTTGCTGCGAGAGGGCAAATCATTGGGATACATCATCCCATTACTCAAGTAAAAGAGGGCTTTTGTACCTGGAGTTTGAATAATTACAGGCAGACTTTGTAGCAAATTAAATAGACTGGTAAAGACCCTTCAACATGAATGTCTGAAAGGAAAATGTACTTGCAGTGTTGCAACAGTCTGCACATTTATATACATATGCCATTCATTTCCTCTTTTATTCACAAATACTGCAACTCAGCAAGCTTGCCATAAAATCTTCATTGGTCTTCTGTTAACCTACACAAGACACAGTGCATAAATCACCAAAACTTTTTTTTTTTTTTACTTTGCCATTCAGAGGAAAATTGAAAAAGATATCTGAAATGATCACCTAACTGAATGAGAATATTTCCCTGAGCTACTTAATTATGGGGGTTTGAGAAGGCAAGTGTATTCCAAAAGACTAATAAAAGGTTTTGAAAGATATTAAGCACGTGGCTTTTACTGCTAATAGCAGAAGCAGCTACATTAGTTCATTCCACATTCAGAGTCATCAAGTCTCAGACTCCTGAAGCAGATATCTGCAGCATAAACTATCCAGCTCAGCCTAGAATATTACCAAAAGTTTTCTTTTTCTTCTGACTATAGCTATAACGTCTCAAGAGGATTTGGGAAGTGCACAGAAATGTTAATGATGATCTTGAGATGTTATCAGTTTCAGTTTTACAGTTTCACTACCTACTAAGTTAAAACCAGTTTGCCAAATGCAAACATACACAGCACAAAAACACTTAATAATTGTTTGTAGTTTTTAGAGCTTTAAACAATCTTTGAAAAGCTGAACTTACAGCCCATTTTGCAAATGGAAAGCAATTTGAGGGGAAAAAAAAAGTTTAGAACCAGGGCCTGTTAGCTTGCTTTCATTGCAAGTAAACAAAAAGTCCCCATTAACAAGCATCCAGGACAAAAGGAGTTAATATTTAATTAAAACCAGCTCTATCCACTGTAACAATGACCTGGAGCCAAACAAGGCAGAAGATGTATGAGTCATTCTTTCTGCCAGTGAATGAGACAGCTGATCTCCGAAGCAATTCCTCAAGACAAGCAGTCAGAACTGGAGTTCTGCCTCCATTCACAAAAACACAGTCCAGCATGAACCATGTGGCCCCAACCACAAGCTTTTCATGTCACACCCTTCCAGAAAGCTACAGCAAAGTAAACTTGAACTTTAGGCATAAACACACTGATTTCACTGCTTTGTCTCAAGATGCAGCACAGACCTGCTGAGGAACATTATAAATGAAAAGTTAAGCAAACTATAAAGGGCTTAAATTTAACTCTTCCTTCTCCCAGTCAAAAACTGCTTCCAAAAGCTGAGCTGCATTCCAGGGAAAGGTGTTCCTGTTAAAAAAAACAAAACAAAACAAAACAAAAAAAACGGAAACGTTCCAGAAAAACAAGAAGCTGCAAATGCTTCACTTAAAACTTTATTTTGGGTAGCAGAACACTTCCTGCGGTACTGTGTGCTCTGACCTCATGCTTTACTTTTAGAGCTAAGAGCAATTAGTTTTAAAATATCCATCAGTTATTCAAAGTGGTAAAAGAAATTGAAATTGACAGGAAATTCTATATGAACAGTAGTATTTTGGCTTCAGCTAAAATAAGACTTCAGGCCTCAACAGTAATGGGTCTATTGAGTTTTGTTTGATTCATTGTCACTTCTGAATATCTGAAAGATTGGCTAAATTGTAACTAATTCCTGAAAGAGCTGGGGGGGGGCAGGGGATGTTAGCTGGTGGTTGTTCTTTTTCCACGGGAACAACTGTTTCTAACAAAGAAACATTCAGAAAGAAAAACAGTGACAAATTTCAAGATAGTAAAAAATATTATTTCCCATAAGCACTGGATTTGCTATCAAAACAATTCAAAACCCTTTTTACATAATGTGAGATGCTCTGACTAACAAACTTAAATGCAGTCGAAAACTAGCTCCAGATCTCAAAATTCTTCCTTATGTGAATAATCCCTAGGAATATGAAGATGGGTTTGCAGAATCTGCTCTTCATTTGCTGCTATACTAAAAATGAGGAAAAAAGTTAGCTTAAAAGGAGCACTCGCATTTAACATTTCGCTACACTCCTCATGGTTAGCAAACCCCACTATGCCTTTGAAAATTATTATTTTGAGTAAAAGTTATTTACTTTTCCATCAAACAAGAAAAACATGAAAAAGTTTATTACTACTTTCAGACTATTACTTCTTACAGACTTTAGGACTTGTAGATTTTTGGTGGATTTATTTCTTTGGTTTTTTTGTTGTGTTGTTTTGTTTTTTTTTTTAAATAATATTCCCTTCCCTCCCATTTTGCCTAATTTAACTCTTCTTTTTTTGGTGCAGATATTTAAGATCACAAGTTATGAGCATTAGAAACCTAAGTCTGTCAGATCACTAGAATCCACCAAAAAAAAAAAAAAAAAAGAAGAAGACATTCTCTGTATTACAAACTGAAAGTCTTTTCGCTGCTTTTAAGTGTTTGCCTCCATTAGGCAGATTTGAGCCATGGAGATACTGAATTATCATTTTTTGACTATTATTTCTACTATAAAAATCGACAAAAGTAGACAGTTCTTGAATATGGCTACATAGAATTTGCCTTACACTCAGTAAATTTTAAAATATTTTGGCAGAAAAAATCTAGTTAGCCAGATTAAACAAAGCCACTCTAACTAGAGTAGAATTTGAAGATCTAGTACTTTTATTTAAAATAATCCTTTAAGAACTAGAAGCTACTTACTTTCATACCTCCTCATTTGAGAAATAAACTATACGTCAACACTTGCTTAGACATCACTGCGACACTGGTGGGACCTTCAGGTTAGGAAAGCAGGAGGCAGAAATTTCTTTTCTAAAGTTCATTCCAAAGTTGGGTATTAATTTTTTGAGAAAAATTACTTACTTTCAGGTACTAAAAACTGGCTTCTGAATTCTAGTAGCTTGTAGAAGCCATCCACTCAATGTAGCTGAGCCGCAGTAGAGTCATGAACCCGTTACCTGTAGCTATTATTTCAAACCACTTTCTGTTCACTTAATATTTTTGTATTTTTTTCGATTTGCCCAAAGAACATTATATTTTATTTTTCAGTACATTACCATCTGAGAAGCTTATTATCTATTGCTCTAAGAAGCAGATCTAGTATACATATTATGTGTCTTTGCTTGGGATGTCTTTTATGTATTTTTAACAAGCTGTAGGAGAAACTAGTATCTGAGTAATTTTAAATAAAAATCTGGGGTTTGGTAATCTATTATTCCCCAAAAACAAATACTTTCCCCATAGAAAGGAGACACTCACTCATTAAGAATTTGATCTCTCTTCATTTTATTCCACAAGAAGAAGTAAGAGCTACCATGATAACATTAGATTAATATTTGAACCATTTTTTTTAAGGCACTGAACAGTTGTTATCTGTCAGAACCAATCTGACTCCAAATATATAGAATCAATAAAGTCATTTTACAGTACTATTGTGCAAAATGTTGCCACTGAGTTATTTAAATATAAAAGAAAAGATACCTGAATAATATTTGTCTTGGTTAGCAATAGGCAATTTTAACTATTTCAAGGTTGAACATTGAAAAAATTATTAAGGGTTTCCTATTTTCAATTTCTGGCATCAGAAAACAGTTATATTCTATCTTCTGTCTTGCATAACAATTGACATGAGGGGACCTTATTCAGAGTAAGTTTTACATCAAAATAATTTAGATTCTTTCTTACATATATAATACTACACAGAGTTAAGAACCAAAACTCATTTCCATAAAAATCTAGTATGCAGCTAGTGGAATACATTTGTAAGCTTTCTGTAAGTAGTATTCAGCTTGTTAATTATGTAGTAATAAAATATTGAAGAGGTTACTGAATTGTTTACATTTGGATTAATTCTTTAATACATATGAACCACCCACCATTTCCAACAGGAAATGAATACATTTCTTTTCTGTTTATTTGTTTACCACCAACTTGTCACAGGTGACACTAACTGTAAAAATCTCCAGGCTAAAATGTATCATGCAGTAAGGACAGCTTGAGGAAGAGCAAACAAAAAAAATTCCTCAAGCATTACTTTTGTGTGTCATAAAATTCAACTCACTTTCTTCTCCTAACTAATAAGTAGATTTTTGACCTGGTTACTCCCCAGTGGGGATCTGAACTCGTGGGAGAAACCTGGTCAGCTGCCACTGCTTTTCTTAAAAAGGGTCAAGATGTTTTAAAATTTCATGGTCATTTCCCTGGCTCCAGAGCTTTATGAAAAGAAATATGTAAACACTATTGATGCTGCCAAATTGGCAGACTTCTAGCCTATGAAGGTCCAGAAGAACATAAATGGACACATCTAGCAATGGGTAAACAAGTCTGATTTCAAAATCTGTTTCCTGGCTAAGCTCACCCATGTAGACATTTGAGCACAGCTACAATATCCTCAAACACTAGTACATTATAAAGACTACCAAAAGTTGTTTAGGGTGGGGTTTTTTTTATTAAAACTTTAAGATCAAGTTAATAGCTCAATATTTGATGTTCTCAACTTTTTATTTCAGTTTTAGCTTAGCCTTTAGGAAAGCTGTGCAAAGTTTGTGTTTCATGAAACAGTTAAAACCATGGCTTGGCCCAAAACACAGAGATGATTTAAAATATTTCTAGAACACTGGAAAACCTGTAATATTTAGCTGTAACATACTGAAGACCAATAACATTATTTAGCTTTATTATCCTCTGCTGGGTGCAAAATCAACTTTTTATCATTTTTTAAATATTTACCAGATCATTTTATTTACCTTTAAAAAGGTTCCTCAACCTAGCTGACACAGGACTAGACACCTTTCTCCCTCAGAATCTATCTAAATTTATTCAGTGAAATATACTCTGACAAAGATGTAAAAAGGCTCTCAAACAATTTGTTTTAATCTAAAATAAGCAATGCGTCTAGAGTAAAAATTGAAATTATATTGATATATATGCACCTACAGAAATCATTAGTTTTAAATTCTGTATTATTTTTCAAATTCCCATTATTATCTACACATGCATTATGAATATGCCTGTATTTTTCTAACTGATGATCAAAGAATATAATTTTTTCAGAAACAAAACCATCCATGCCAGTGAAAAAATCAAAGTTATCCTCTCCAAAGAAAAATAGTATCTTTTGGGTAGTATGTTAACATAATTCTAGCTTGCTAGAATGAATGAGATAATACAACATACAGAGTTCCTTAGGAAAATTACCACAGGGAGACAGCTACAGTTGTATCTGTTCATTATACTACAAAAATTATCTTTGTACAGGACATCCTGTTTTCAATTATTAGGAAAGAATCATGTTAATTCATAAAAATATATCCTCTGTTCCATTAATTTAAGGAGGGCTTTCTGATTATATACAGAGTAACCATATACGAAAAATAATGCTATGAGAATAAAAATGTCATCAAAATAAAAAATACCCCACAACTTACTTATAGGTAAAGAACTTGACTAACTATATATATTAAGCTGTTAAAACAGGATCACTATGTAGACAAGCAGTCATAAGCAATATTTCCCTCTTTCTATGAAAACCAACAGCAAACATTTCACCTCAACATCCCTCCTTTCAAAAAAAAAACCCAACAAAACCAGAACATCTCCTCTATAAACAGCTGTGCACAGTACTGGACATGATAAAAATTAAACATATGTGAATACTCACATTCATTTGAATCAGGATAAATTTAGAGAGTTTTTTTAACTTTCATCAAATTCATGTGTATCTATTTCAGATGCAGAAGTTTACATATAAATGTCGACCAGAAATATTAAGAACAGGGAATGCACAAAAATCTTTATGCTTCAAATAAACAGCATTGTAAATATCAAAGGAAAAAAAAATCAGAAAATGCTGCTGAAAAGAACAAATAGACTTCAACTAGCACAAAAGCTACCTTGCAACTTGTTAAAGTTCTCTTAATGCAGCAGCACATTTTTATTATTGTTAAATTAATCTCTTAACAACTACTCTAAATTCATATTTGTACATTATTGTTCTTAAACATTCTCTCTTCATTAGAATGTGCTGTGCAAGATTATTTGAAATACTTAAAAGAACATGCATGTGTAAAACAGACCAATTCTAATCACCCGGTACACAATCTCACAACTACAAATACGAAGACAAAAATAACATGCAAAATAGTTAAAGGTTTCTAGGGAAAAAAAAAAAAAAGAGAAAATAAAGAAAAGTACTGTTTAAGTATTTCATACACACCTAAAGTTCTGTGTTGTGAACAAGGTGGAAAGAAGACACTTGCACTTAAATCTTGAAGCATCCCGTCCCGATGAACCCAGAGAAACTAATTTCTGCCATCAGAAAAGTACTCCACCAGAACACCAAATAATTATATGTGCTGCTGAAAAGGAAACAGCAAGCCCAGTTCTGGCTGTATGTAGTCTCTCGAGGTACAATAATATAAACCTGATCAATTGCAATTAAAATCTGAACAGAGGCTTAGAACTTGAAGTCTTGGTGCATTAGTTCTTGCCAAAAGCAGATGTGATTGTGAGCTGGAAGCAATTTCTCCTGGTAATTTGTGATGACACTGGGTAGAGCAGCCCCAGAGTCCCCAAAGACAAACTCATCAGAGGCTCTAATGTATGCATGACACATGAGGTGGCTCTTTTAGAGCTCAATTAATTGGGCTGAACATTAAGACAGCAAGTTCAGGACTTTTTTTTTCCCCTCCAGAGTTGTTTTTCCTCTTTTTAAAAGCAGTTTTTTCCCTTACCTTCAGCAAGCCATGTCTCCTGTAATTGGCTCAGATCTTGAAAGAGTTCTGCAAAAGATAAAGACACAGATAAAAGACTCATACCTTTAATCTTTTCATAAGATTAAAATATGTTCAAAAATATATTTTTCCCTAAGAAACATATACATGAGTCCTATTTTGGCAGTCAAATGTATAGACAAAGTAGGTATTTTGAGGCATCGGTTAATGATTTTTCTATACCTATTAATAAAAAAACAAGCACTTACTGTATTATCAACTCTTGAAATAATAACTAGAACCTTAACGAAGCTCTGTAGTATAAAAGACTCATTCAGCAATACATAGAAAAGTTAAAAATTATAATCTTTCTTACAGGTGAGCTACTTCTCCTTATACAATTCAGGCCTCCTCCTGCAATATCTGCCCCAGATAAAGCTTACTCGGACTTCAGCAGTTCTGCCTGAGCAATAACTGAGTATTTTTAACAGTAGGGTCATATCAATCATATAAAAATTCTGAAGCCACGACCTGAGATACAGCAACAGCAAATAGAAATGGGAAATCTTTTGTACTTCCCCTTATGTTTTACTTCATATGACAGGAAAATCACCACTATTTCCTCTATGCTGTACTCACAGTACGTCTTGAAAGTTAAAACCACTTTCTTCATAGACTGAGTTTTGCAGCAATTTATCTTCTTTTGCAATTCACTGAAATCAGTTGCTTATAATGGGTGTAAACCAGAGCAGCATTCAGCTTACTTGGAAACCTCAGAAACTCAGTTATGGAAATTCTGTTTACTAAGAGTAAGTAGGATATTTGAACTAACAAATGGTTTATTTTTAATTTACTGTACTTTGAGAGAGACTTCCTCTCTTATGAATGCTGACAGATAACTATTTACATACACTTAAATGACAGAGGCTATTCATTTATCCTGTGGACTGATACCCCACATTCACATTGGGAAATGACTTAACTGAAAATCAGAAAGTTGCTTTCTTTTCAATCTACTTTTCCAGACAAGTAGGGATTTTGAAAAGTGTTATCGATGTGTCCTGAACCTGATAAGATTTATATAGGGGTAAATTATAGGCCCCTACATGCCTTCCTGTATGTCTTACGTACTCACAGGGGTGTAGGCATAGAACCTGCTAACCTAAAGAAGTGTTAACAGCTATTACTAACCCATAGTCCTCAAGCTACAAACATGAGTGACTACTGATGGGACTAAGTTATAAATCTTTGGCCCTCCAAATCTTTCTCAATTCTAGGCTTCATTAACCGAAATTCCCTGGATTTTTAACCCTATTAGTGTTATACAACAGAAACAGCCCAGCAGACACCAGAAGCCTGACTACTAGCTCTACAGCTAGAACGAAAATCAACATCCACATCCACATTCTCTCACTCCTGCTACCACTAGTGAAGACATACCAGTGAAAAGGATGTTAAAAGACAGAAGGAATGAAAAAAGCCTTAAATCTCAAGAGGCCTGATGGTGAAAAAGCCAGGTGCCATGACTTGTGTCAGATGCTGCAAAGTCTTGGCCTCAGTGCATGACACCTGTGTGCCACATGTGCACAAAACCCAACAGGGTAAGTCAAGGAAACAGTATCAACTTTATCAATTTACTGTCTTTGCCAGTTTTGCAGTAGTAAAGGCAGTTTTCTTGTCCAGTTAACTCAGATTGATCTACATATATTTATCTCAAAAATAAATAAATAAATAGCTCTCAAAAAGCTTCTCTGCGTTAGTAAGAAAGGGAGAAGGGGGGAGGGAAGTGGGGGAATGACAAGCCCTCACCTTCTGAATCATGAGCCAGGTCTCTGTTAATGAATTTTCTTTTCCTGACATTTGTCGGTCTCTCATTACAGTTTCTCCCACGCGGATTCTATAAACAGGAAAGATCAGTTACTTTAGAAATCTAGGGTTTGGATTTTGGTTGGTTTGGTGTGGGTTTTTTTTAATTTAATCACATATACTCAAAGTTGACATAAATTCTTTACATTTTCAAACAGGGATATGATTGTCTTGCAGCCTTAAATTTCTAACAAAAGATGTTGCTGAGCACCTAACATCCTCTAAAAGAGTCCTGTGGCTAAATGCAAAACATTTTTATCTATCTATGTAGACATCTATTTGTACAGATACATATATAATGTGCTCAAGCAGCAACACAATACCAATCATGTATTTTTAGCATCTAAAGTATACAAACCTACACAATAGCCCATAAATCCTTTCTGCATAAGCTATGCAGAAGAACCCAGATATGAAATTAAAATAGACTGCTTTGTTTCCCTGTGTTACTTATAAAATTGTTTGCAAAGTCCTGAAAGAAAAAAAAAAGGAGAAGAAAAAAGGTTAATGTTTGCCTCAACTTCATTCTTCTGAACGTTTCAGGCAAACGCAGCCAGAAACTTTGAATGCAGCTGCTGCTGCTCTCTCCTCTCATCCGCTAATCATGTGCATGATTTTTTTAATCATCCCAAAACTGTCTTTAAAAGAACACGATGCTTTATTGCAATAACTAAGAAGATAGGCTCATCTTGCAGGCAAAGCTCCCAGATGAAGAGTCGCCCCTACAGCGGTAACAAAGCAGAGACTGTGTCTGTAAAACTCCCCCACAGAAATAAGTCGGAGTCAAGTTTATAAACACCAACTTTGAACTGATCACTCACATTGGTGACCATGTAAGGCACTTGCTGGTCATAAAATCCATCCATTCTGCAGCTCTTCCACGAGTCTTAGCTCAGTGTTTTATTTACTGGGCATTTGATCTGGAGATTTCCTCGGGATCTGGACTCCAATCAGCCTAGAGGGGAATACAAGATGGCTTTTAGATTTAAAAAAAAAAAAAAAAAAAAAAAAAAAAAAAAAAAAAAAAGGCAGCAGCATGAATGAACTGCTTGCATTTGCATAGCTAATTAACCTCAAAGAGTCCCATTCATAAAAACAACCCTCCCTTCTCTGCCTTCACCTGGGTTACGCGCTCCTGCCAGCAAAACGCGGAGCGAAAGAACTGCGAGGAAGCGGCGGCGGCGAGCGGGGCGAGGGGCAGGGGTTTATTTACACTGCCCGCCGTACCCGCGGGCGATCCGCGCCACCGGCAGCCCCGGCGCCCGCGAACGTGTGCTCAACTCGTAATGGCGAACGCGGGGCTCGCCGCGCACCTCGCGGCGGCGGCGGCGCCCGGCAGCCCCAGCCACGCACACACAGACACACACACCACACACGCCCCCCCCACCCCACGCACCCGGCCGCCTTCTCCCCCAGGATCGCTCCCGCAGCCCGCGGCCGCCGCGCAACCCTGCGGGGCGGGCGGGCAAAGTTGCGGGGCGGGGGGGGGAAGAACCCACCTGAAGGCCAGGCGCGGCGATCGGCTGCAAAAAAAATTCCCTCCAAATTTAATAAAAACATTAATTATTCCCCGGCACTTCCCCCTTGGAAGCCGCGAGCGCCACTGACAGAGCTCAATCCCGTGGTTTTTCCTCTCCTCCTCC
>JAWWLV010000088.1:27916154-27941310 GCA_035041135.1 Platyrinchus mystaceus
CCGCGCTCCCCTCTGACCCTCCGCCGGCGGCGGGGGAAGGGCTCGGAAGTCCACGCTAGGATGCCCGGCGGTGTCTTGGGACCCTGCCGCGGGCACACCGTGTCCCCTTAGACACCCCCGCGTGGCAAGGCAGCCCCCTCCATTCACAAAAATGTATTTCAAAAAAGTTTCGCCTCTCTGACTCCGCAAAGCAAAGCACACCCTCCCCCCTCCCCACGCACACGCGCGCCCTTTCTGATGGCAGAGCTGCCCCGCAAAGCGCCGCGGGCGCCCAGCGGTGAGGAGGAGGTGAGCGCGGCGACAGGGATTTCGCACCGCTCTGCCCGGACCTGGTGGCACCCCCGGGCTCGTGGTTGCTCTGGGTTTGCTTTTTTATTGGAAGTTTTTGGTTAGTGGTTCTTGTTTGTTCTGGTTTGTTTTGTTTTGTTTTGTTTTTTTTTTGGTGGTTGGTTGGTTTGTTTTTTTTTTTTGGGGGGGGGGGTTGTTTTGGGTTTTTTTGTTTGGTCTGCTTTTTTTTTTATAGTTGAATCATAGAAAGCAATTTTTATTTCCACTAGGATGACATAATTTCTAGGTTTTGTGGACAGAACGTGGCAGCACCCAGACGTGGGATTTAGGGGACTTTTTGGTGCAGTGATGCCAGGACCTACACAGGTCAGGATTTCTGAGGACTTCTCTAAGAAACTGGGATTTCTGTTCTTTGGACAGAGTGGCTGTTGACTGTGTCCAAAATCTCTCCCCTTTCTGAACTGCAAAAATGCACCAAACAGATAGTGTGGTTTCATAAGAGCTATATTTGTCCTGTCTTTGAGCAGTGAATTCCAGGTATCACAGGAATCAGGTGGTAAATTTAGGTATTCATGATGCTGTCATGCTGTGAGATACGAAGTTCCAGATTTCTATGATCTTATATAGTTCAGCAATTAACAAGTAGAGCCTCAAGTTATCAAGTCCTACTTCACCCTCAGCACTTTCTGAGGGCTCTCTTTATAGCTAAGGGTATAAAGGCAACTAAAGAAACCTGCTTTTGTATGATTCACCTGTGGTGGTTTTAACAATAGTCACTTCCTCTGTATTAATTTGTTTTGAAAATTGCAGTTGTTTCATTACACTCTATTCTAGAGCATATTACTTTCTGCCACAATATTTTGATTCTCCTTCTTTCTGATCTCACTATTTATACTCACTTGACACTTGTCCTGTCCAGCCAAGGAAGAGGGAAGCACTTCCATGTTCCCATTACTTCTGTCTTTCCCATACTTTTCAGGGACAATGTCCACCATGAGCAGCTTGTTTTCTGTGTTCTTTTTCCTTCTGTTTTCAAACAGCTACCCCAGCACACCTGGAATTACAAGAGAGTAACAATATTCTAAACGTTGTATAAATCTATAATTTTATTGTGTTCTTGGCCAAGTGTCTGAGTTGCTGTTCCCGTAAGCCACTTTTGTGATAAAGTAGAAAAATTAAGTTCTACCAGATACTCCAGTTTAAATGACGTTTACTGGATAATCATAGAATGGTTTGGGTTGGAAGGGACCTTAAAGATCATCTAGTTCCACCCCCCATGCCATGGGCATCTCTCAATAGATCAGGTTGCTCAAAGCCCCATCCAACCTGGCCTTGAACACTGCCAGGGACAGGGCATCCATAACTTCTCTAATGAAACCATGATTTTCTTACTTATACCCATGTCCAGACTAGAGCAGCTTCTGAGCTTGTGGGAACACTGTGGCTGCACATGTGACCCCTCCAGGTGTCCATCCCACCCCACTGGATGTCTGAGCCACCCATCAAACAGCTCCCAAAGCACCAGACTTTACCACATTTTCTTCTAAACTGAAATCAGTGATGGATTTTCTTATCTTTCAACAGTGCACTAAAAATTGTTGGTGTGTCAGTCAGACAAGCTGATTTAACCAATGTCAACTCAAGTTACCTCAGAGCCATCACATATCAGGTGTCACCTGTGAAATTTGCACTGCTGGGCCACATCTTGCGCTTCCCTACACCACAACCTGCACCTCACAAAGTCTGGCATAGCACTGTGGCCACCTTCCAGCACACCGCCCCCTCCATGTGCACAGGTTTGGCATCCTGCTTTACGGAGCTGTAGGAGGTCCGGGTTGGGCTGTAACTCCAAGAGAAGCTGTGCAATAAATGCATCCTGGCAGGAGAAACACTCTATTGCTTGCTGTTCCTCTTCATGCCGCACATCTCTTCCCTGTCTCACATGCTGGGGAGAAAAGGAAGAGTAAGGCTATTTTGAAGCCCTCTTTATCCTCATCTTTGTTCATCCACTCTGCTGAGTGGTAGTCAGGAAAGCTTCTTAAACTATTAAGAGGAGGACGCTGTAGATGTAGTTCTGTGTGCTGAATGCAGTCTTGTACCATCACCAACTATAACTGTCTTGTATGTAAACTGGTGGGGCCATATAATTATTTTGTAACTTTACATGTTTGTTCAAAATTCTTGCCACTTTGTTCATTTTTTATGTTTTAATTCTTTTTTTTAGAAAGCAGTACTCTTAAAAATCTTCTTATTAAAAAAAAATCCTTTTAGAAAATGAAAAATTAACCTCAGAATCACTTCAATTTTTAGTGGAAAAGATGAAACTTTTATACCAGATTGAGGATATTCTGAAAAAAAAAATGTGCTGAATTTATTTTACTATAAAAACTTGCTTTAAAAAAATCAAGTTTTCTGATGATACTGCTTTATAAGCAAGATATGTTTCCTTTTAAAAACAGACATGTTCAAGTGTACTATAAAGCTTCACTATATATTGAAAATTGTATAATATTTCCATTTCTTAATGGCAATATACACTTTGCACACTTCTCTGAAAGAGGACAATGAAATATGTATTTCTTGCTCAATTTCACACATTGTGGAGCTACAGATAATTGCTGTAACATAAAACATAGAAATAAATCCAGACGGAGCAAAGAGAAGATTTGATAAACACTGTTTTTTCCTAGAAAACGTGAGAAAATTTAACCATGTTTCCAAATAAAGAAATAAACCATTATAATCCGGTACAATAAAATCTAAGTTCAGTATGAAAAAAAAGAATAAAAAATAAAGATTATGAACTGACTTGATAATAGGACAGATAAATACACTTAAAAATAATTTATGCTGAAAAAATAAGCCTTTTGAACGCCTTCATAAAATCATGCTGATACCAAAGAAAATCTTTCAGAAAAAGGATAGTCACAATTGAAACATAATGGCTAGGTAAATTTCAAAACAACATTACCTTAAAAAAAAATCATACTTGTTTCTCTGAAATTGTTTAGCTTATCTATTCGTTCAGGCATTTCCCCAGAAAATTTTGATCTACCTATGGGCCTGATAGACAACAACTGTTGAGCAGCAACTTTTAAAACATAGTCTATGGCAGACTCAATAAAGTAACAACTAAGTATGTGGCTGACTACTGCAAACCCATGAAAACCTGATGAGATTTCTGTCTGGTAAATTAACCCTTGACCACATTTTAACCTCCTGATGCTGACTCTTTCAGCAGGTTAACAGTGCTTATTTTATCATGATGCTAGTGACATGCAACAAAGTAGTATATGACAGCGAAATTAAAAAGAAAAAAAAAAAACAGAAAAATTGATAGGGCAGATACTTGCCTAACAGCGTGGCTTTTTCTAAAGCCTGTGTTTCGAATGTAGCTTTGAGGACTAAACCTTAAATCAAGAAAAAGGAAAGTACCAGTAGGAAGAAAACACATGGTGATTATATCCATATGCTAAACTATCAGATGTGGAACTAAAAGTACATGTAAACAAGTATCTTCAAAGAAAGAAGGAAAGAAAACAAAGAAGTAATCCCAGTTTGCATGAATTAATAGAACATTGCATACAGCCTTGCAGAAACCTGGAGGCCTCCATAAGCAACTCCATTTAAATGTCCATTTACCTGATAAAGCAATGCACGGTAATTTTCAGTAAATATTTGTCTACTAGAAAGTTATGCTAGACAGGAAAACTAAATTAAGATATTTCACAATCAGTGCAAGAAAGCAAAAGCCCAAACAAACCTTCTATTGCAACATGTGCCAACCATATCCTGGGCTGTTCCAAAAGAAGTGTGATCAACAGATCAAGGGAGATCCTCACCTCTAGTCAGTTCTTGGGAGGTCTCACATGGAGTACTGCATCCAGTTCTGGGGCTCACAACAAAAAAAGGACATGGGCCTGTTGGAGAGGGCCACTAAGTGGATCAGAGGACTGGAAAACCTGTCGTACAAAGACAGCCTGAGAGAGTAAGGGTTGTTCAGCCTGGAGAAGAGAAGGCTCCAGAGACACCTTATAGCACCTTCCAGTACCTAATGAGAGAGCCAGAGAGGGATTTTTTAACAAGGGCATGATAGGACAAGATGGGAACAGTTTTAAACTGAAAGAGAGATTAATTAGATTAGATATTAGGAAGCAATTCTTTACTATGAGGATGGTGAGGCACTGGAACAGGTTGCCCAGAGAAGTTGTAGATGCCCCATCCCTGGAAGTGTTCAAGACCAGGTTGGATGGCACTCCAAGCTCTGAGTGAAAGATGTCCCTGCCCATGGCACAGGGGGTGGAACCAGATGACATTTAAGGCCTGCCCAACCCAAATCATTCTATGATTCTATGAAAGGTGAAAAGTAAGTTTAGTTTAACAGTATTTTCAGCCTTCATTATAACTAAGACTTCAAACTATAAAATCTCTAGAAAGCAGAAGGCCTGGCACCTCTCTTAGAGCACTGGCCCACTTGTTGGAGCAAAGTAACCTCAGTATTGTTCTGGCTCTCCTAGTAGTCTTCTGGGTAATTCCTACATAGGCAAACCCTGTCATCTCACTGGAGGTTTTTTGTGCTTATAAAGTGAGACATTGAGTTCTTAACTTACTGTTGAAAATAATAGTCTGTTACTATTCATTGTGGAGATACTGGCTGCTCCTAACTCCTTGGATTGACAGAGTCTATTTCCTTCTGAACCTTTGAAGGGCAAAAATCATGCTACACATGTGTATTAACTTCAATGACAGTTGCTACAAAGCAGGAGTGAATCACCTAGAACTGTGAATCCATGATCAGGAACACTGCTCAGCTCTGCGTGCCATCACAACGAAAGCAGTAAGCGGTCCTCTACCACAAAGTACCAGAGAACAACTTAAATGACAGTTTGATTAACTTGTATAAATCATCATTATCCCATCACAACAATGCTCATTTCCTGACCAACTGAGCAAATCAAAATAAAAATTATACTAGTTTAGGACCTAATATAGCAACATATGAGTCACTGGAAGAACAAACCAAGTTAAAGCATGTAAATGTAAATTGTAATATGTTCGTACAGGGTCAGTAAGTTTCCAGCTTGCACTCCTTGCAATCACATTCATGAAATGGCCAGCCATGATTAAGTGTTAATGAAGTAGCCAAGAAGCTACTTGAATATCAGGCCAGTAAAAGAATTTGTGCATAAGCCTAATCTCACAGATGGTTTTAATTTGCACGTCCTCCTATATGGATACCAAGAGAGAATCGTGCAAACACTTCATAATCCTTCACATACTTTATGTGAGATTTCTGCCCCACTGTAGTTCATAGACGTTGTAGAAAACCTCAAATCTCCTGATGCACTTATAGTCTCAGGCAAACATGAAAGAAGGAAAAGGAAGAGAAAAGCTTAAAGATTGTGTTTACTAAGTTCGCTGGAAAATCTGTTGTTTAGAAATTGTTCGGTACACAATAAATGGCTTTGGTGGTCGTTTAAGCCCTCTTGAAACCCAGAAATCACAGAGATGACACAACGTGCCCTTTCAGAATTACAGACTCTGACTCAAGGTCACTATTGGACATGCTCAAAGCTTGATCACAGACATTAACATAGCAGCAAGAGGTCTGTTGGAAAAAGCAATGCCATTTATTAAACCAGTGGTTATAATGACAAAACCCCCAAACTTCTGGAGTCAAAGGGCCTTAAGCTTATCTACTCTGTTTTTTAGCGGCTGCATCAACTGAGCTAGTAAAAAACATGACCTCTCTCTCCAATTGTTAATTTATTAATTTTGACAGAGCAATAATGAAAACACTATTAGCAGGCAATAGCTATATTGATATTACATCATATATATGCATGTGTGAAATCATAAACACATATAACCATTAAGACCTAGCCATCCACTGCCACCTGCCTACCATCCTTAAACCCACATCTGCACAAAAACACCCAAGTATTCCAAGACAAACAACACAGGGTCAAAGAAAGAGAACAAAATCTAAGAACAGCTTCATGCACATAAAATAACAAGATACTGAAAAGCAGATATAGATTACTTATACAAAGAAAAAATTAAAACAGTGACTATTATTTCTTAGGGTGTTTTTTAAGTAGTAAAGACCTAGTAAGGACAAATAAAAATACCTAGATAAACTATTAGTTGAAGAGCACATTGTTCTAAATGCTGTTTCAGAGACAAACCCCTGCCCCAGTCTCCAGTTAATTAGGAAGCAGCTTTGTTATCAAGGGGGTGGAAGGTGTGTGTTGCCATTTATGCTCAGGTGAGAAATTAACTTTTTGGGTCCATTTGCAGTAGGGAGTATGTATTTTGTTATAGAGTAGCTAATGGAGGAGAAAATGTTAACTTCTGTGAGACTAATGAGATCATATGCATTATGTTTTGCCATATTTAATACGTTCTTTATTTTTAGTTGCAGAGAATTATAGCCTTGCAGCAGGGCTTTGTTGTGCCTGAGAAGATACTGAATAAAGATGGTGGTCTCTGCCCTAGAGAGCATAGGTGTTTGTTCATCAAACAGAAATTAAAGTGTATTCTCCCTTCCACCCCAAACCAGTATCCTTGAGAAGCAGAGGTAACAAAATAGAAAATAGCTAGGTATGGCTTCTACCTGTGCCAAGCAGAGGCATTTTAAATCAGAGGTTTTAAGGCAGCGTTTGAAAGAACATCATGTATGAGGTTCCTGAGCTTTCAGTGGGAACTTTTCCCATAAAAGCAAAACGTGAGTAGAAAATGTGGGGCACTGAAGGCTGTCATTACTGCTTTTATGGCTATTACAGCTATTAGACAGCTACCTAGAGCAGACAGTATCACAACTAGGTTAAACTATACTACAAAGAGCCAAAGACAGGATATGTCTATGAAAGGTGGTCGAAGGAAATCAGTAGAAGATGGCAATACAGACAAAGTGCTAGTCCTGGTAGCAGCACTCCATGGCACATGTGAGGAGAAAGGCCAAAAGAGAAAGCGAAGTTCAGATACCAGAAAATTGTAGGTAGGCAGAGACTGGGCAAAGCCATGGTTTGCAAAATTTACATAGAGGACTAAACAACTATATTGAGTCACGTGGCAAGTAAATTCCTCATTGGATGGAAATTTCAGGTAGGAAGAAATCAACCTAAAACAGAGATTAAAATTATATGTACAGATGGAATAGAATATTCAGGATCTACAGGCCAGAGTCCTGCAAATGAAATGAGCAAGTTTTCACAGAAATAATAAATGCCACGAAGGATATACCAACACAGTAACATTTGAACCCTTAGAATTATAAAACACAGAACATTTAGAAGCAGGAAGTGATATTTTCATTCAGTGAGTTTAATGGGCTTAAAAACTTTCATTTTCAACTCCCAAAACCTGTTCACAAGATAGGAAAGAATATTTATACCTGTTTTTCAAAAAAGGAAATTTAGGCTCATGTGAGTATACTAAGGATTAATAAGAGGGATAAGTGTTGCATGCTGGGAGGATTTCAGTAATACTCAAGGACTTCATTGCTTCTTTGACCTAGCTATATTGGGTCACCAAACTCAGCTCTGATGTTAGAGGCTTCTTCCCCATAGAGTGCACAAGGTTACCATCATTCACAACTTTGCAATTCATTAGCTTTCAGTATTTCAAAAAGAGGGGAGAAGGGAAGAACACACAATCTTTGAATGTTAGGATTTTCATTTTTGAAAGTATCATGTTTTAATAGGGCATTAAGTTACTGGTTCTTATTGGATTTTATTTTGTCATAAAGATTTTTTTTTGCCTGTTTTGAGGAATGTAACTATTTTAAAATGTTCTGCATTCAACCAACCACACACACAAAAAAAGGGAACTGAAAACAGGGGGTGGAATTAAAGCCCTGATATATGTGACAAGGGACAAATGGGGTAAATATGGTCTAGTCCCACCTGCAATTGCTGCTGTTACAACTACAGGTTGCTCCATAGAGGAGCAAATAAAACAGGATGACTGCAGGTTAAAGGAAGATGCTCAGCTCTTGTGCTGAAATATATTGCTGTGAATTCTTTTCAGGTCTGTACAATCACAGAAGTTGTGACTTTCCATTATTGTGTATTTAAAACAATGGTTCTATAACTAAAATAATACATCTGAGAACTCTCCTTAATAAACTCGCCTTAATAAGCAACCAGTGTGTGTACTGTCCACGAAGAACGAGAAGGATTCTTGTAGCATAGTGACATTTCATGGTCTTATGTTTCTTTCTAGCACCTTTCTTAGTGTGTTTCTTAGAGTAATTTCATAGCAGGCTGAAGAGATTACTCTACTGTAAATGTGAAAAACCTTTTCTATATAAGGAAACCCTTATAAGCCATTCTGTTTCATCTTTTTCCTTGTGTATATTATTCTACCTAGTAATTTTTATCACAAAAAGAGTGTAACAGAGTAGTAGAGCAGAGATTTTGAAGACAAAATCTGTACAATCTCCTATTTTGTTTTATAGGAGAAGAAGGGGGTAGAGAGTTTAACAAATCTTCTTCTGATCTTATTTACCCATTGCAGTAACTTTTTATGTAGTCTCTGTATTTCTTCAGTTTGTATAGAATTAAATTAGGTGGTACCTACTTTACATATAAGTTTGGAAATACCGTGGACCAAGACTTAAAAGTAGCTGAAAGTTTATTTGTGAGAGGTTTTCAGAGTGTCTGCAGTAAAAAACATACTGTTATGAAAAAAATCCACAGAAGCAGCTGCTCTTTAAATGTCATGCATAGGCACAGCAAGGGTTGCACAAAGTTTCCACTACTTTTGAAAAAGAGTGTTAAAATAAAACAATAATAATAACAATAATAATAATAAAAAGCCCCACAAAAAACCACACTCCATAAAATGCCAGTCAGTCTGAATGGAAATTTTCAGTTTGGCAGAATTTCAGAAACAGAGTGGCAGAACAGAGGCAGAAGGATTTGACATTTATTTGCTTGAGTTTCGAAATCACATCTTGGTTGAGAAAGAGGGAAGGAGGAGAAATAAACATCTCTAAGAAAAACCAGCAATATGAAAGGTACAGTTTATGTTTGATAGGACCTAGATTATCTAATTACATTATACCATTCTTAACCTAAGATTTAAAATACAGATATCATATTTGGGTTTTAAACATAACAGGCTTGACTGGCATTCATTTGTCCAATTTTGGTTTGGGTTCATCTTTATTTGTTGTTATTTTAGTTTCAAGTGCTAAGTTTAGCTCTCTTTCAGTGTTAATTGCTATGTTTATTTTTCTTTTTAATTTCAGAGGCCTGCAGTACAGTTTGAACTGGAGATTAATTAAATTCTTGGTAAATCACATTCTAACAAGAGATATTGGAGTCCCATTGTGAACAGGGCCAGGCTATATTTAAAAAAAAAATTAAAATCTTCTTATTCAGTTGGAATCCAGTGGAAATAAGAACGGAAGTTCAGAGCAATGTAAAAGTCCTCAGATTGTAGATTTGCCTCAGAAGAAAAAAAGATATAAGACTTCTTACATCTAAGGTTACAATCTCTGCAATCTGATACTTTATTCAGGATGTTCCTCTTGCAAACTGTTAATTCTTTCTATTATCATCACTAAGTTTTTGATGATAGCCTAAGGAAGAAAGCTGTTTTCTATTCACATCTTACAAAGAAAGCTCAAATTTACTAAGCACAGTCCCCTGAATGACTGATTTTTTTTTTTTCCCCTCCACTCAAAGGAAAACATACCTGAATTACAGAACTTTCTTGCTTGCTTTCTCTTAATGTTGAATTGTTTTTATCAACTCTGTTTACTAAATTTAATTTTGTAAATGAAATTCATGGCAAAACATGTACCAAGTTTTTGAGAGCTAGCAGTAGACTACAAGTCAAAGCAAACCTTCCAAGAAGGACTTTCAGCTTTCTAAGTTCATGTAATACTTTTGTTGCCTTTTTGTCTGGGCTGAATGCCATCCTTCACTGTCAAGTTCTCTTCACAGGGTGTCAAAATATTAATTTTAAAAACTAAAAGATACAGGATGAAAACTACCTTTGCCAAGGAAGTTCATGTCATGACAATACAGGTGCTGTCTTCGGTGCACGTTCCTTGGATGACATAGATGCAAAGGAGCAGTAATATACACAAAGAAGCACCCACACACCTAAAATTATTCAAAAGCTAAATATGCAATTCACAGTTCTACCCATAGGATAGTAAAAAAGGCTGTACTTGACATATATTGGCTAGGTTAGGATATTCAAAAGCTTAATCAGTGAATAAATTTTTAGGGCCATGCATAATGCAACTCAGCTCAAACTTTTGACGATGAGGATGACGTAGTTATATACATAAAGTGAAATTAGTTAAAATGCCATCAACAAATTACGTTGGTAAAATGATAAAATAATGAAGTATTTTGGCTGAATCATACAGTAAAAACATGGATGACCATAAATTACAAATCTGTATTCTAGAGTTACATATTGAATCCACACCAACAAATGCAGACTAAACTAATACTTGAAGCTGAAGGCTTGAAAAATTAAAGAAATTGAAATTAGAAATTATTTTTCTAAAATACAAAGTGTCACCTCCTAAAGTCAATCAATGTCAGAAAAATGTTTTCGACAAAACAGGGCAAAATGCTCCCTTCCCGCCCTCCTTTAATGTCTTCCCACATTTATTCGTATAGAAATGCATTCACAGTTTTTTATTATTCAATGTTTCCCATAAGTTTCCCATAAAGAATTAGAATAAATATATCTACAATTAAGATCTTCTGATTTGTACTCTATATATCTTCACAGAATAAAAGAGGGAAAAAAAAGACCATCCTTAAAAAAAAGGAAGAAAATGTTTGGAAATTCTGGATGTTCAAAAAAGGTGAACAATTTAAGAGCATTTCTATTTCAAACATACCACTGAAATTTAAAAAAAAAATTATGAAGGGGAAAAAAAGAGACGTACCAATCTGTTGTTTAGGCTCAAGAGAACAAATTCCATAGATCCTGTCATTTCAGACATAAAAATATTTTGTTCCCTTTGTTCCGTCAAAGATATCAGTCAGCAACCTTGCAATACATGTCATGAGATTTATTTATCTTGCTAGATTCTGTAAAAGCAATTTTTGAACTTTCCAAGGTCTGCTTATAAAACCCATAATTAAAAGGACTCTTTTCTCCCTTTTTTTCCCACAATCCCACAAACCGATAGCAAAATATTAGTACAAGTTATCATAATTCACTATGAGGTCGTTCAAATCTCATAACTTATGTAATTCATTCTGATCCAAGCACCTTCTCTTAGCTCGATCAAAACCAAGATGAATCTGCCAAAAGTCTGTTTTTGAGTAAGTCAAAAATGCCTTCATCATACAAAGAGTAATTTTTCCTAAGCCAAGTATTGTTAACTAAGCACCAACTTGGTGTCCTCTTTAAAGAAAATTCCACTACAGAAACCTTTACACATGCACAAATCAAATGTTTTCTATTCGCCTACTTATCTCCCAGGCACCTGAGATGTCCAACTATTTGTGCTCATTTTCACTGGCATGACTATAGAAAGTTTTGTCTATACTTTTAAATAAAGCCCCTTGCACTAGCTGGTTAAAAACTCATTTCTTCTCACAGTCAAAATAGGTTCATGGAAGAATCTGTTGTGCTATTGGAATATTCACTCTATGCATATAGCCCCTTTGTAGGGAACTTTGCCTAGATTTGCTTTCTGAATTATGATTTCTAACTCAGCTTGAAGACTTAACTGAAACTTTACTTCTGCAAAGAAATCAGAGATTTAAATTTGAAGTTCAAAAAGTCATTTATAAATAAAGTTATTACTTAACAGGGCTATATCAGGATCCTAGAAGATCATCCCAAGTTTAAAAAAGGGACTATAAATCCTCTTCTTCCTCCTTCTGTTTTGTACCAGGGCATAGAAGCCAGATACTTAGAGGTTTGCCAAGGCATTCTCCTTCTACTGTTCCTTTATTAGGATTATGCACATGAAGTCTAATTTCCTCATCTAGAGTAAATAAGAAAAATGTAGGAAAAAAAAGATATGGCAAGTTGAGAAATCAGTGACTGCCTTTTATTTTCTCCCATTTTTAATATAAAAAAGCACATTTGGAAGTTCACACATGGGACTTCTGAGGTGTGTAAAGATATTTTGTTAATAAACATTGCAAATTTCCCAAAGCTTTATTTTTTCAGTGCTGGCTATTTTTTCCAATTCTATTCTTGTCTCTCTAGCTTTTTGCTTCTGTAATAGATAAAGGAAGGAGGAGTGCTTGGTTTCTTACTGTGGATACCTCCATGATCAGAGTGTGTTAAAAGCTGTTGAGAATTGCCTGCATACCATTTATTTGGCCCTGGATTTTACCAGTTACTGAAAAAAGTTGAATAGATTGTCTAAGTATGATGCTAAATATAGAGAAATATGCCACAATCTCATTTGCTTTAATAGTTTAACCAGCACTATTTGGCATCTCTAATCCTGAATTGTTTTATCTGTCAGGTGTGGGGCAACTCAGTAGCATGAACTTGAAATGCATTTGAGACCTCAGCCCATCTATATACTTTCTTCTATTGCTGCTTTAGTCTGGTTTTTATTAGTGCAATTTTTTCTCTGTATCACTGTATATTGTGTACTCTGGAAAACTGGGGCCAATTAAAGCTACTCAGTCCATGGGCTCTAAATATGATCCTCTCTCTAATAGTAATTAATCTGTGAAATTCTCATAGTTATAATCATGGCTTTAAAAACCTTTAACTTATCCCTCACAGAGTTGTACATTTCCTGCGTGCTGTCACATATTGTATAATAAGCAAACCAATGGAAACTGTTGCATGGATGATTGGGCTGCAGCTCCATTTTTTTAAAGTGGTAGAGTGGATATTCCATGTAAAAGACATTTTAGTGCTTTCCACATAAAGTTTCTTTAGTTTCAGCAGAAGTATTTTGCTATATTTTTCTCAGTTAAATTTATTAGATGTTTGATTTGGTTTTTTTTATTTTCCAGCCAAGAATTCCAGTTTCAGCTATACCAAAATGTATCCCTATTTGTTTTTCAAGTATTTGCAATTTCCTTCCATTAAAAAAAACACAAACAAACCAAATCGACAACGAACAAAAAAATGCACGACTCAAGTCTGAACAAACCAAAACATTTTTGATTTGACACTTAAAAAAAACTAGGCTTCTTGTCACTTTGCCCTTGACACTTTTTTAAATGTTTGAAAATAGTAGGTAGAAGTATTTCATACTACCTCATAAATATTTTTGATGACTGATTTAAAAAAAAAAAAAATTACCTTTTAAATTTTTGTAACTCCCCAAGAAAAGTCAATTATTCACAAATTTTAATATGGAATGACCAGTAACTAAAAAGAAAGAGGATTCTGGCCTAATTTCTAGTAGTAACTAGTACAGTAACAAAGGATGATTGAACTAGAGCTTCTCTAATTGTTTTAGTTTTCCTCCATAATAGAAAAGAGCACTGTAGTCTGTACTGATTTTTTTAGAGCTCAGCTCATTAAAAAAAATGAGCCAGTGTTTGTAAAATTCCTTCAACAGTTTTAGAAAAGGAATGTGATTTTACCATTTTTCAACTTATGGTCGCTACCTAGTGGCTTTTGGTTCTCCAGAAGACACCTGATGATACAGAAGTAATTTCTGCATCAACTAGCTTAGGTTCTTCTATAGTCTTTCCATGCTGCTTTGCTGCAACAGTATGGTAAGTCAAGACTATTAGAGTTAATTTATTATAACTTCTAAAGGTTTCTGATTTTTTCTGTAGCTCTTTCTAGCAATAGGACTTTTGTTGCATGTGATGCAGTCAGCTAAATGTTGTGCAGTCTATCAAATTTTGCAAACTCGTTCAAAAAGTCTTTATCAGAGCTTAAATTCAGAGTTTTCTCCTGAAAGCAGAAGCACCTCCCTGATAAGAGCTAAGAGACTAAATACTTCTGGCATTTACTTAAAAAAAATGCCCAAACAAATGAAAACACATCATCTTTTAGGGAACTGAGCACTTTGGGAAAATGCTGGAATGGCAACTCAAAGTATCCACACTGTGCATTTGAAAAGTAGCAGTTTATATTAGGTTTAATATAGCAAAGAAATCTGTGCTGCCAGTACTATCTGACAAACTTCTCTCAGCTTTTCCAAGGGGAACATGTCTATGGCAAAGAGGGCAGATGAGTCTTGATGAGCGTTTAGGCTTACGCTTCTGAGCAAAGACTGTCAACATGAAAAGTATTCTCACCAACTGTAGTGGTGCTTTTGCAAGACCACTAAATACAATTTATTTTTTCTGTCTGAATATAGCATTTCTTATCTTTTTCGTGCTTTCCATATGGACATCATCTGCTGTTCTGCATGTTTAATGGTGCAATATAAGTATACAGAAACATCCAGAAGCCATTTCTTATCTGTACAGTTAAGCAACTCTTACAAAAATACTACACATCACTTTATGGTAAAACACTAAACATAACTCACCTCATCATGAATACAAAACTACATTCATCCTATTTATCACTGTTAAGATAAATTAGTAAGTATCAGAATGACAAGAAGAAAAAAAGGTAGCTTGCTTGCTTACTTGTACTGATGATGATAGTGTCATATGCTGTTTATTAATAGCAGGGGTTTTTAAAACAGTGGAATAGTAACCCTTATAGTAAAAGAGAAAGCTATCATAAGTGTAAAATTTCAGATAAGTCACATCTAGCAGCCCTGAAAATGCAATCTGGAAAACTGCAAGAGCTGACCAATTAACTCCCAAGTCATCAGTTGAGTGACTTTTGACATGACCTGGGAGCATGGTCTCAGTTTCCTTTTTTTTTTTATTTTTTTTTATAAGAAATTAATTTTAAGAGATTTTTAAGAAATTCAGAATTAAGGGAAAAAAATGTAAAGGACCTTGATCAGATTCTATGTGTTACCCAGGCCACACTTCATTAATTCTAAATAAAAATTTACCTTGTCAATACAATATTTATACAAGAGTTCCTATTTTCATTTTAATAATTGATACTAGTCTGATTTTCTAGCCCAACTCATATTAGTTTTCTTGTTTTGACTAATATTTCCATAGAGATTTCAATTATGCAGAATGAGCTCAGGACTTTTTTGTCTAGTATGATAACTAAAGGACTGTCCTGGGTAATGTCTGGTGTAACTAATACTGGTGGGGTTTAGAGGTCTTGATATGGGACTAGGAAAGCATATACTGTTCATATGCAATTATTTAGTTTTGTACCAAAGGACAGAAGGCAAATCTTTACATTATCTACAGCCTTTATGTTCACTGAAACTGGGAAGAGGAAGAACAGGGGGAGGGGAGATGTAGAATATCACTTGAGAAGTCTCATTCACAGGAATTACATTTTTTTTTCCCCAAAAGTGAGCAAAACAGAGCACGTGCAGTAAAAATAAAATCATCACATCAATGCTAGACAGACATAAGGAACGGGCATAGACAAAATAACAGAATTACAGTCGGAAATTTTGTTTAAGACTTTCATATAAACTTCTGAATTTCAGTAAAAAATTCTGTAAAATGTTGATGGAAATGTCAGGAAAAACTTATTCCTACATTTTAAGCCAAAATTAATTTTGTTGTTAGATCTCAATTCACACAGCACACATTACTGATGGGGTTGTAGCAATTAATGTGTTTAGACTTAGTCTCAGTTTGGCTTGGTAAACTGTATTTCAAGTAAATGAAGTCCTTAAAGTGAAAAGAGAACGCAATTTAAATATTTGTGAGGTTCTCATGCAATATTCTGTATTTTGCTTTTGCTGTAATTGAACAGAACAAGTGTGTGTGAAGAAACAAAGACAAAAAGCAGCAGGGTGCATTGCATTCCTCTGGACTGTATCAAACTAAAGAGACTCCCAGAACTTTTCCATGCTTCCCAGAAACATCACTCACATAAGGAACGTAGCCCAGCATGCTGAAGGACTGAAGCTGGGACCTCATCCCTGCAAGTAAGAGTCCTCATGGATTCACAGTTTAAGTGCTTCTGAGAACATTGTTTAGCTCTTTGGCGAACCACAAGTATGCAGCCGTTTTGTTAAAAAGTCCCAGCTGTATAGTAATCAGCACACATTTTTAATCCATCTATTCTCTGCTGTGAAATGGCAATAGTGCATAATAGAGAATTTTAACAAGCATCCACTTCACTCATTTATAATCTTCACTTGAGC
This sequence comes from Platyrinchus mystaceus, assembly GCA_035041135.1. NCBI lineage: Eukaryota > Metazoa > Chordata > Aves > Passeriformes > Tyrannidae > Platyrinchus > Platyrinchus mystaceus. Next base: position 27,932,611 of record JAWWLV010000088.1, read on the forward strand.
CAGTACTTAATTTCTGTAGGTGACAAACCAGTACACCACACAGGTTCAACTGTAAGTCTTGGATCTCTAATACAGATTAGAGAGGGATTTGCTGGGGATAGATCCTATAAAAGTAGGAGAGTGATAGGGATGTTACCCATCCCTACAATACTATTCGGAGTTATACATTTTCCTTGTCCCATAATAAGACAACAGTTGGGGTGCTAGATAGCATACCTTTCTCTGCCTTCAAACACTGTAGCCAGGTTCATCCCTAAGAGCAGAGATCAATCCTTGGTAGCATCATATAGTCATTCAGTCTCTGTTCTTTGCAACTGAATGTGTGATGGGGTTGTTGTTGGATTTTGGGGGCTTTTGTTTGTTTGTTTTTGCTTTTGTTTATATAATCAATAGGAAAATCTGGGAAAAGGTTTAGTAAGATATACTTTTAAAGTAATATCCGTAAGCAGTAGAACAATTTTTCAAAGAACAGACAGCTGTAAAATGGTATCTACAAAATGGTCTGTTATTTATCTGCACAATGACATCCCAACTTTGCCAACATCTTAAGGGGAACTTCCTGCAACTTCTCATTGAAGTGAGTGCTTTTCATTTCTCTTCTTTGAAAATGAAAAGCTTTACATTTCTAAAGGTGGGAATTTTTGAAATAAGTAATATTATTTAAAGTGAGCACCTCAACTACTTCGTGCTGCACCCCAGAATCTTTTCCCAACTGTGTGTGATCACTTGCTTCTGGCAACGGACTAATCTCCCCTTTCATCTGGAAGGTTTCCCCACCCAGTATCCAGCAGTCATGCCAAAGCACAAGAGTATCCCTTTTCCAAACTACATGGCTTTTAAGAGATTGCAACATAGAAGCTGCAGAGAAACAAGGCAAATAAAGAGCCTGCTAGAGAAATTTCTCTGTCATGAAATCACCTATATGGCTGGTTTCTATGTCCCCTGAAATCTCTGAAGAGAATTCATTTTTATACATATATGGACTTGAAGTGGACTGTTCTGTTTGGACATGTAAAATCAGATTATATGTCCTTGAGCTATCCTCTTTATTCACCTGGATATATTGTGCAACCCATCCTTTGCCAAAAAGAAACAATGGAAAAATAATTATTTATGAAAATATTTATAAAGCATTAGTATAATTAATTGATGAAAACTGACAATTGTGACTTTGAAAGTTTTCTAACAGAAGTAGCATATTTTATAAGAATAATAATCATCATCATATTGAAGTTAGTCCATGAATTGTGTTCTATAGTAATCTGCAGAACTGTCGTCATAATTTTAAAATTCTCATTAATCATAAACCTAAAATTGGTGAGTACAAAATTTCACCTCAGCCCTGTCTGTGTGATTCTAACGTCAAAAATTACAGCTAAATCTATTTAAAGTTATTTTAGAGACTGGATTGTTAACAAAGAAATAGAAAATTATTAAAATATTTCAGAAAGCATACTACAAAGAGAAATTGAAAATAGCATTAATAACTATACCTCAGGCTTTGGCATATAAATAATGAATTTTTAAAGTTTTGTCATAAAATATAAATTAATATAAATTTATCTTCCTATAGTCTCTAATTTTCACTCTCAAAAGGAAGCTAAGAAATATTTTAAAATTATTTGAGAAATTTATTTCGAGCTGTATTTACTTATGAAAAATAAATTTTTGTTTTAGAGCAGTTATTCTTATAACTATCAAATTTATTTAATCCCTATGTTTTTGAAAGGAAAAAATTTCTACTCAGAGTTACAACTGATTTTGTCAGATATGAAGTTGTCTAAAGATAGATAAGTAGCTTCTAACCCATAGTGAAATCAATAGGGGCTATGCATTACTAACATAGAAGCCTAAAGACAAATATAAATCTAGTCAACAATCCAGATGTCAACAATCTGGAAGAAAACTTTATTATCAATGTATGTGAATGAGATTGTGTCCCCTGTTTGGGGAATTTAATCCACATTTTCTCAAGCATGCAAAGATGGCCTTCCTGTGGATTTTCCAATAGACCACATATAAACCTCATTAAACTGCAGCACTAAGACCTACTTGAGAAAGTTACTTAATGCAAGAAAAAAAAAATCTCTAAAAACACCCCCAGCCCAGTAAAACAATAACAACAACAAAACCACTTCACAGAATGCTACAGGCTAAACACCATTTTCTGTTTTGACATCCATCTACATGGATGAGTTAAAGGGAATTTTCTGCCAACATGTCTAAGGATTTTGAGAAATTCTTTAGGAAAGAAATTAAATGGAAAGAAAAGTACCATTTTTGCTTCATGTTGTGATGGCTATCGGGTTTTAAAGACTGATGTTTTTAGATGCTGTTAATTATTGCTATAGCTTTTCACATTTTTCTATTCTTTTGATTTGACTGCACTTCAACTATAAGAGTATTTCCTTGGGAGGTCATGTGTGACATAAAACCATAAATATCTGGCATCTTTTTCAAAGCATGAGCTGTTGTACATCTTTTAAACTATACAAGCATATAAACTGCATCTTGAAAATCTTAAAAGTGCTTAAAAATCAATAATTGAGTGTTTTGCATGAGCATCATCAACTCTCTAGTGACATCTTAAGAGGACTTTTGAAAAAAGGTCATTGTGTAATACTTGAGAAGGTGTAACTCCACTCACCTTCAGCATTAAAACACTTCTTCATCTTAAAAATAATTGCATAATAATGGCATATGAAGCAAATAGTCTACTTTCACAGATAGATATTGCATACCAAAGTAGTGTTCATTGTAGGATGACTAAAACTTTGTTGTAGCTACAAGGTACACAGACATGTGCGAAATTTTGGTATATTGTTTTTGGAAACAATATAATCCCCATCTATATCAAGTCGAATTCTATAAAAGACTACAGTGCTCAACAAGTAGTGTAATTCAGTGCAAGGTAGTCAACAACAGCCTTCAAATACATGGAAGATTGTGCACTTCAGACCACTGTAACCTGTTTCAGTCTTAAGGTTTACTGAATTGGTTGCATGGTGCTGCTTTGGCAAAAAAACATAGTTGATGGATGCTAGTTAAGCTTTGTTGCACAGTTACTCTTCAGCTTCTCTGTCCTTTCAATTCAACACATTCACATATACTGAAATTCCAGAGAAGAGAGAAAAATTCTGCCTATTCTATTGATTTCCTCTAGAGAAACAGATAAGAGAAGTAAGAATATGTAATTTTCAATGTTGGCAACAAATTTACTTACACTCACTAAGTTACCAAGTTGTTTATTTGCTCTGTCCCTTAGATTTGCACATAAGTCTGTATTAAGTTGGTGGAAATATTTCTGTTAAATTCAGAAGACTTTGACAGCAATACATGCCATTTTTTTTCACCCTTTCTCTACACCTTTTCTAAGGAATATTTGACCTAATGTCACATATAAAAAATTGTGAAATAATTAGAGTAAAATTTACCGTCATAAGTGAATTTTAAATGTGTAGTATTGTGTAGGTAAAGGTGGGGAGCTGCTTGTTTTAAACTTAATTGGAACAGAAACTGTATTTCCTGGGAATATTTTGAATTAACAGTAGATTAGCAATTTGGCATAAAGGGTTATCTATTTAAGTCTCATATTGTGCTTAAAGGTGTTTTGGGACTTCACTCCCAAAACCTAAAAAAATCCCATAAGCCAAAGAACAGAGCAAAACCATTAGCTTTGAATATTCAAATACCTCAGCTTTTTTGATATCATAAACATGCTTCCAGTAATTCATAACACTTCATATGATGCAATATTTCTGGTTTTAAGACATTCGTATTAACAGTAGAGATAGCAAATGCTCGTGTGGTGTGTCCCTGTAAGAAGGAGTAAAACTTGTGATATTGTCAGGGGCTCAAGTGGAGCTAAAAGAATACACTTCCTCTCAGAGGTGGTGGAGGTTATGTAAATCCTGTCAAGGGTATCTAATGCCAACTGCATGCCACAAGGCCTGCGGAGTGTGAGACTTGAGGGGTTACTCAGGCCAGCAAAGCAGCACTGACTAGACCACTGAAAATGCTGAATGGATTCCTCAACATAAAAACTTGATAAGAATGGAAGGGGGCATGCTGCAGGTGTTGGTTATCTTTTCTTGTTGCCCTGTGAACAGAAGAAGATGACTACATTCTTTTCTTACCTGGTCAGATTTAAGTTACAAAGGAATCAATATGTAAACACTTAGGAGAGAATCATGAGGTGAATGATAAATGACAAGGATCAATTTAATAAAACCTATCAGGTCACAATAAACATAAGCCATCTCTGAAAATAATTAAAAGAGATGGTTTGCTGGGTAAAGTGATTGTAATTGTTTTAATAGATTTTTAGTAAAGATTTTCATCTAGTCTGTCCTGGAAGCTTTATAGAAAAAATGGAAAAATAGAGCTGGAATACACTTCAGGTGGCCATCTAGTCCATTCTCAGATCCAAGTCACAAGTGGCACGAACGCCACACCTAACACATTTGTCCAACCGGTTCCTAAAATCCTCCAGCAACAGACTCCACAGTCTCCTTAGGCAAACTACTCCAGTGCTTAACTGTCCATTGCAGCAAGATTGTTGTTCTTGAGAGCCAGACTAATCACATCACTTCTTGCCCTATCCAGAGAAAAAGAGCTTATTCTCTCTCTTTTAGCATCAACTTTTTTACATATAGAAGCCTTAACATTTCCCTAGAATTTTCTGTTTTCTATAATAAACTACTTCAGTTCTTTCATCTTTGCTCACAACTTATCCTCTAGCTCACACATTAAAGGTAACTGGATACAACATGAGGGGAGATACTGCAGACAGAAATACAAAATAGTACTAATTCCAATATTAATATATGAATATTCTGCAGTCATTTATTTAGAATAATAATGAAAGGAGACCTTTATCTAGGTCTCTAGGCATAAGTTATCTAGGCATAAGTTCTTCCATGAAGAGATATGTAAACTAACAGTAGCTTTTTTTCCTTATATAAATATTTATATCCACCTGTATTCAAATGAAGATCAGCATTTGTTACATATGGGATTTAAAATAAAGTATGTTCTAAACTCTTTTTTCAGAAGACAATATTTGAGATATTATAATGTAAAGGAGCCAAAGAGGTTAGTTACAATGTAAAGGAATCAAAAAGGTTATTGCATTTATGAACTATTTAGAAGAAACCACATCTTGAATTCATAAATTAATATTTACTAGAAGAGTCTCCTTAACAATACATGTAATTAGACATCCCAGAGAATCTTTTTGTTATCAGCATTACCTTCATCATCACCTTCATCATCTTCTACAGAGGTTTTTGGTTTTCTGTATGGCAGTTACTTTAAATTCCAAGAATCCAAAATCTGACATGAAAATTGTTAACCAAAAATAAAATTTTCAATATATTTGCTTTATACTGATATTTTTCCAACTGTAGAGCTGTCAAATGCAATATTAAATTTAATCTGAGCTAATGTCTTACAATATAAAATAAACACACTTTTTCTTTCCTCACTTCCTTTCTTGATCTTTTAGTTGTTCAGACTGATGGTTACTGTCCTTGGGATTTGATCTCTGCATTGTCAGTAGCCTTACTCATGGAAATAGTCTAGTTAAGGTCCACAAAACTGTTCCTGCAACTGAATTTATTGAAATAAAGTTCTGTAACAGGTACAATATATATATATATATATATATATATATATTAAAAAGTGAGCATTTTAAAGAAAGCCAATGTGTATGCACTGTAGACATTTTTTTCACCTTTTATACATTCTATGATCTAATTGTCAAAGACATGCAAATATGATTTAAAATTACATGAGGCCAAGTCTATCTATAGATTTATTCCATACAGGTCAATAAATGTATGTTACACTTCTGAAAAGTGACTTTTAAATTTCCACTGAAGATGCCAACTGCAGAATTTGTATACTTCCAGTAATATTGTAAATATGGCTATCTCCTACACTTCCTTTGATTTCTCAACCATTATGATGTCAAGGGAAAAAATCTATACATCATTTGCCTACTGAAAGGAAAGGAAATTGACAACATTTTTGACACCTTTCATGTTTAAAATGTAAATATCTGGCATATTTAGATATGCTATTTTACTAGCCTATCTAAACAGAAATGGAGAAATTCAGTATGAAAACTCACTCTATGTTTCCAGTGTATTCTGTCAGTTATGAACAGATAGCCAGTGATGATTTTCTTCCAGAAAGAGGGCTTTTTTTGCTTCTGTAGTAGAAATTCTGAGTAATAGATTGTGATATGGATTACACACACACACACAAAAATTAAATGAAGAAAATGCAGAAGGTAAGTGAAAACTTCCTTTTGCACTCCAAAGTAGCTACATCTTTATTAGGATTTTCCAAATGTAAAGAAAAAGTAAGAACTTTACAACTGTTATCTCAGCCATCCAATTAAAGAAAGAAACAGTGAATCTGTTTGCTGGTCCCAAAATACTGTGCATAATTCATCTCAGCCAACATGAAGTTGTTGTATAAGCTCTTTGCAAATGATGTAAATTTACTTTCTCCAAAAGATAAGAAATTCTGCTTAAGGCACAGACATATTCAAGATTTTTATTGTGTCAAAGACCAGGCTGGCCATAACTGATTTTGTGTAAGAGCTGCAGATTACCTTTGAAATGATGAAATACTATTGGGCAAATTAACTCTGAAACTCTTCACCTTCCCTGGCTTAAGTGAGACCTTTAATTTAATTTTACTTTGGGCTCTTTTGCTAGTTAATTAAATGCAATGCGGCAATGCAGAGCCCAATGTTGATCTTTTCTATATACTATTCTTCAGATAGAGCACCTGTCTCTCAGATGCTAATAGCTTCTTCAGTATGCAGCAGTCTTCAGCATTTGGGGGTGGTGTGACAACATACATGGAGACAGAGATATGACTGTAACCTGAACTTTGATATAGATCTGTCTGCTTCCTACCTTATCGTTAGTTTCCATGTCTCTTCACGGCTTGTTGTATCTCACTTGACTTTTACTTTCTTTATATTGATGGAGACTTTGAAAGCCAAAAACCACTGTAAGGGCAGGAAATGCAAAGTGTGGTCACTTTCTGCAACCTATTATAAAATAAAATTGCTCAGTATCCTTTGTGCAACATGAGGTTTCATGTATTGATTCAGAGTAGCATCATTATACCAGAAAATTCTGTAATATATTGCTACCTTTCAAAACACAAAGGGGAGGAGGGGAAAAGAAAAAAGGAGAGAGATAAATTATAAATGTCCTCTTGTTCTCTATTTTCTATAAAAGTCTTATCTGCCCCACACAAGGTACATCTGCAACTGCAAATAATCATGAACTTCTCTTCATCTAGCAAACATCATGTTCCTGAGGACAGACTCCAAAATGATTCTTCTTGCAAGTTCATAATTTTTATAATAGAATAAAAGAATGGTTTGGAAGGAATCTGAAAGATAATCTGGTTCCAAGGGACACATTCCGCTAGACCAGGTTGCTCAAAGCTCCATGCAACCTAGCCTTGAATGCTTCCAGGAGGAATTGTGGACAGGGTATCCACAACCCTTTGAGCAACCTGTTCCAGTCTCTTACCAATCTCACAGTAAAGAATTGTTTCCAAGTATCTAAACTAAACCTACCCTCTTTCAGTTGGCGGGTGGGTGGGGGGGACAGAATCATCTTCTTTGACCTGCTGGCCACACTCCTTTCAATGCAGCTCAGGATATGGTTGGGTCATGTCCAGCAGACTCATGTCCAGCCTCTCCTCCTCCAGCACCTCCCAGACTTTCTTGGCAGGGCTGCTCTTCATCATTCATCCCCCAGACTGTATTGATACTGGGAGTTGTCCCTTGCACTGGATTTGTTAAACCCCATGAGGTTACCTTGGGCTCCCTTCTCAAGCTTATCTGGGTCCCTTTTTTTCCTCCCTCCCATCCACATCTTGAAGTCCATCCACTCAAGAGATGTGGAAAGAGAGGTTGCCATCGAAGATTGAGGCAAAAATGCTACTGAACATCTCAGCCTTCTTCTCATTTGTTGTTGCCAGTTCGCCAGCCTTTCTCATTGAGGGGCTATGCTTTCTTTGACCTTCCTTTTCTCGCTGACATACTTGTAGAAGCCTTTCTTGTTATTCTTTGCATCCCTTACGAAGTTCAGCTCCAGCTTCAGCTTTGCCTTTTATGTATACTGGAATACGGTCATTTCTATGTTTCCGGCACTATTTTTTAGGTAGATATCTCTAGTTATATCTTTGCAAAATAATCCCTCATATTCAAGAAAATGAACATGAATATATTTCACTAAACCATCGCTAGGCCCAGGCAAAAAAGATGTACAGAAAAACCTCATTGATAATGGTTGATAACGATGTGCAAAATGGATAAAAGCCATAATTTTAAATGGCCCATTCCAACTGGTAGAAATACTTGCCTTTTAACACAGTGGTTATCTTCTCTCCAAATTACCTTTCTCTCTAGGCTTTTTCGCTGCCAAGAGACCCTTGAAATCTTCTAAATGTTATGCAAGCAGAGAATGGTAATGAATAGGACTCCGTTTCTTCATATTTATGAAGACATCAGTAATTAAAGGCCAAATGATATTTGAATGTTTTAATTAGACAGGTTCAGAGAATGTTCAGATTTAACACACTCCTTTCCTTCTAAAAAAAAAGTGATTATGTGCTTTTGGGGGGGGGGGGGGGGGGGGGGGGGGGGGGGGGGGGGGGGGGGGG
>JAWWLV010000088.1:27941320-28000193 GCA_035041135.1 Platyrinchus mystaceus
TTTCCTTTTAAAAAAAAATTTTTTTTTTGGTTTTCCCGCCCCCCCCCCCCCCCCCCACTATTCCTTGGAATGATATTCCTGGTGCCTATCAGTCAAGGATCGTGATAGTTTTTAATGAACAAAGTAATTATAAAGAAATCTACAATGTGGATTTGAGTAATACATTTTACAGGTTCTGAGATAAAGTTTTATTTTGGTGCTGGCATACAAGCAGCCTCCAGGACCTTTCTTCACTTGAAAATACTATTTTACACAAGTCATTCACATTTTCCTGATGGAACCGTAAAGGGCACTAGTCAAGAAGGATACTCAGGCACAAACAAACACTAATTTATATTCTGCTGTCCAGAATTTGCTGCAAAGGAAGTCAAAGCAGGTGAGCAATGAGAAGTTTCTGAAAACATTTCAGAGATGGACTGAAAGGCTTTCTGTAGTAAATTTGTTATGTTTCTAACTTTCCTGGAAAAAACATAAATCAGCTCTAGACAATGTTACATTTGGTACCTGTTGCAGATAAAGAATAAACAAGGATTCTCCAATACTTTCAGCAGCCATATCAAATGGCTGTGAGCCCAGAAGGAGAGGGAGAAAAATCCAGTGTGATAACAAAGCTCTCAAGTAGGACCTTATACAGCAGGAGAACAAATTAGAAATTCTCTTTTGTGCCTAGATTTTCAAAAATGTAAGTTTAGATTTTTTTTTCCCTTGAATTGTCTAACTTGCACTCAGTTCTACAAAGAAATGAATAGTCTGCCTGTTAGGTGTCATAAAAAATAAAAAAATGTATGTCCACTACAAATAAAGAAGAAAATGCTTTAAGTTTAAACCACAGAATTAGAAACAAGGGGTTTCACACCACCTCATAGGATGACTTCTGCTGTTACCTTACTTTCTTATTTACTGGGTTCCCAGTCTGTTAAAGCATGGCTTGGCATATATATCTAGCTCTAAGGTCCCCTGTATTAAACATTTAGAATTTTTAAAGAAACTTCCTCTGGTGCAAGATATAATTCATTATAAATGTTTAGCAAACAAACATCTATTTTGCTTTTCAATGGGACTCAGTAAAAGTAAAATTGTATATAGAACTAAGCAATAATCTTTAGGACAAGATAATGCTGCTGAATTAACTGTTCTTTAACATTTCTGATACTAAAATCCTACACAACTCTTAGGTTTCCCAAAGTGATAGGAAGATACCTGACTTCCAGTGAATGACTTGGATCTAATCTCTACAGAATGCTTAAAACCCTTCTATTAAGCCTTCAGAGTTTTCAGTTTGTCTTTACCATCAACTTATAAATTTATGCAGACATTCGTTCTAGTCTTTCCTAATATTTAACCATTATTGACCATCTGCCTGAGGTTTTATTGATAAGCAGTATTTATTCACTAAAAAGTATAGCAAAGAAACAATCATTATAAACCTCTACAAGTTCTGTTCCTGCATCTAGTAAGAAGGGAAATGTACATATGTGTTTCTGGAAAAAACCTCAAGCTTTATTCATTCCCACATCAGTAATAAGAAAAAGAAAATCGCTTTGAAAGTAACCGCTCTTATTTTCAAAGCTGAATATACTGTCATCGTTCATATAGTTTAAATAGCAACTTCAAGATTATGAGTCCTGAGCTTGGTAATTGAACTGCACATCTAATTTACCCTACCTCCTTCCCCCAATGCACAGAGAACGGGAGAACTACTGCATTATGTAGACCTGTCCTTATTTAAGTATAAATTGTGTATAGATGATAAATAAAAATTTCAGCTTTGTTCATATAATACACCTATTTAAAGGAGTAGCATGAAAAATGTAAAGCACCAGCAGAAAACAAGACAACATGTTTAACACTGTAAGAAAGGCAATAAAAGTAACTGAGCAGCAAACCCAAGAAGTTATTTCCACTTGGATGGTAATGCATGTTAGGTCAGTTGTCTTTTTCTAAGCAGAGGGCATTTGACTCTTTCAGTGAATAGAGTTCGCTAAATTGCTTCCTGTTTCAGAATCTGTGAAACCACAGGGTGAACATCCTCAAGAAACCCGGGTAGGTTGACTGTGACCAAAGTGGATACTTCAGGAGCTGCTTGTACTAGCAGAAACTTGATTTGCAACAGAGTAAAGGTTGAAAGCTCAAAGGTCCTGAAATGTAGACAACATAACAATACAGACAATGACTCTTCTGCTTTTGCAAAACCCATATGAACAAAAAAAGGCACCTCGATTCCTCTTCCGCATCACAATGAAAAAAGAAGTTCAAGTCAAAAATGTTTACCTTTGAACAAAAAAACATAAAATAAAAAAGCAAAAAGTTGTCATGCTAGCTTGTTGCTAAGTTTCTAACTCAACAAAATAAATTTTACACAAGTAATGAAATAAGCTGTACAGGCAAAAGTGATAAGGTTTAAAAGATAAGGAAAAAAAGGGGCCTTTTTGAAATAGAATTTTCATATAGGACATAATTCTGGGGTTTGAGCAATTTTTCTCTCTGTTTTGAGGTATCAAATGTTGACCATTAGGTGATAATAATCAAAACATTTGGGGAGTTCACTAAAATGGGGTTGAAGTATGTGTCACAGTCTGATGGCAAGTAAATTAAAAGTTTGCTTTTAAGGCATACTTTATCTCTTTGCTACTAGATAAGCTCTGTTGGCCACATCCTCCAGTCCTGTACTGGTATCCCACTGCTGAATAGTGCCCAACTTCACAAAAATATTGGCAACATAAAAAAGCATTGTAGACAGACACACACAGTTGTTGTTAGGTATTCTCTTTTAAATGTAAACTTCATATAGGTCTTGTTTAAGTATTTAGATGCACTGTTAGACATCTGAAATGGATGGAATTCTAAACTGGAATACTTGCAGAGGTAGTTTAGGTCAGCAATTGACTGTAGCAACAGTTATACATATTACATGAAATAAATACCCAATCATTCTTGACTCATTTACTTTAAAACTCATTTTCTTAATGTATTATAGAGAAACTAGATCTGAGACAGTTCCCAGTCACTAAGGACAATTAATTAGAAAAATTTCTAAGAGCAAAAAAGAGATGTTTTTAATTCTCTTCTCCACCTAGTAAGATAGCATCATTTTAATTTTTTCTCCCCATGGTTTTGGTGGGCGTTTTTTGTTAGTTTAAAAGCTTGATTTTTATTACATTTTTATATATTCTCTGGAAATACTAACATGCTTAGTATTCCATTATTAGCGGTCAGTTTGTACCCAAGAACAACAACTTGGACTGAAGTAGTACCAACACCTATTGTGTCTGCTCTAGGAATACGCAATTTGCCAAACGCTGTCAAAAACTTTAAGGCAGACACTGTTACCTACATGAATTTTCTGGGTCCATTGTGTTCATGTGCTGCAGGAGTAGGACTGACACATTATGTAGCACTTTTATAATCAGAGCAACTTATTTTCAATAGGTACAGTTTTGCAGCACAAATAACTCAGTTGGAAATACCATAGTTCATCTAGAAATCTTGTGCCTGAAATGTTCATTGAAGTCTATCTATAGTTCAATGCATTGCAAGAGAAATCTCAGGAAAGCATATTTTCCTTTTCAAAAAGTATTTTCCCTTTCCCTGTGTTGCTAGCAACTCGAGCTCTTCTCCAAAATTCTCCACAGACAAACAATGCAAGTGATACTCTGCTTTAAGGAACAGTTTCCTCAGCTAATTTATATATTATATTTAACCAACACTAGTGGCAGATTCACAGACATAAGAGGTGGAACTGAACTCTGTGAAAAGGGTACTTACTGAGCTGAGGCACACACAGACTTGTGGGTGCCTCTGTCCAGGGAACTTTCACCTTCAACCACAACAGAGCTGTAATATTTTCCTTGCCACTAAGTGACCCACTATAGCAGATACTAGAGTCCACTGTGCTGTCCAAGGGCATGTTCTTACTCTGCTTAAGGGGACCAGTAAAAGATACAATCTCATAGTAAACTTCTGTTCTCAGAAATATTAGTCTGGTTGGTAAAATTCCTGAACCAGACCAGACTACATCAGAGTTCACTAGGCTATTTTGTGACCTATGTACACAAGGAATATGTGAATTGTATCTGCGGAGCCTACTAATTTCATTTTAGGGGAGATCTAGATGTATGGTACAAAATGTTCAGTCTGCACACTGTGAAAGTTCTCTTCCTTGCACTTGTTTCAAAACAAGGAACCCACTAGATCCAACTCATACCCAGGTAAAAGTAATGTTTATCTTTCCAGTGATTTCAGTCTGTGTATTCAGGATAATTAGGATTCAACCCCAAAAGCTATAATTTAGGAGATCTTTCTTCCTTCTGATCTGCTAGGTAGGAATTATCATCTTAGAATGGTTATTGTTTTCAGCAGGGTGACAAATCTCACTCTAAATTGAGAGAATCTATATTTAAAGTCTGAAGCCTAAGGATTCTGAAGTTCTCAGTAAGAAGTTCTTTTCTGTGTATCATTTTGCACATCAAATGTACTTGACTCAAGCTAAAATAGATGCCCCATAATCAGACAGAAACACAAAGTTATCATCATCAGCAAGAAAGGGAGGTAAAAGTAAAATTTGACTCATTATTGTATTGATGTCAAAAGCAGTTGATGCCACTGCAAAACGATAAATACAGTAAAGTAGGCCCTAAGTCTCTACCGATTAATGAATAGGTGCATTCTGAGGAAATAAACGTTTGATGCACCTGTTGAATTGGAAAAGAGCATCATACGTTGTTCAAAGCTGCTTTAGAAGTTTAAGTATGCAGTGTGTTATAAATGGTCCTAAAAAAGGATAAATTTTAATATAGTAGAATCTACCAAAAAAATTCTGAAAGCAGGTATCAGAAATTATCATTAAGATGTGTAACCTTTCCAAATAGTTTAGTTCAAAGCAGACATATAACTGCATAAGTTCCACATGTTTATTTTAACCAAAGGTGTATGCTCTTAACTAAAACTTAAATAGTGATCATAACGGTGTTTGAAGGAGTAAGAATCTTTATGAAGAGTTCTAGTCAGTTGCTAATAAACATCTTTTTTTTTCCTATTTGTAGACAAATCATTCATAATACTGCAATGTAATGCAGAATTTAGAAATGTGAGAGCTTTAGTTAGATTGCAAAGCAAATTAATAAAGATAAGGGTTCTAAAACAAGCCTAATTGGTGTTTAATTCTAATTTCATTTAAAGGTAAAATACTTAAATCCTTTTATTAGTGTTGTCATCAATTTATTATCCATCATTAACTCCAGGTTAAAGCTGCTGCCTGCCTTCTCTTACAATTTCTGACTGCTTCCTCATCTTACCCAGTAGGTTGCACTATTATCTGTATGGGTGCATATATTGGAGTACAATAAACACATAAAGTCATTTCTCTCTCTTTCTCTAGTAAAACCGAGGAAAATTAAAAAAAAAAAAAAAACAACCCCACAACAACCCCCCAAAAAAACCTTGTCTACCACCAATACAGTATTCATATTAGAACTAGAAACAATTTTTGGAATGCAAAAAGAATGTTAAGGTGGAAACTATGTATTAGAAGTAGCACAACAGGGAATTTTTAAAGAACTCATGATCAATGATCTTTTCCTGAACTGCTGAATGAATTTGAAACAGATGAATTTAGGTTAGTTGACTGGCATGAAATAAACCCCCAAAATCCAAATTCCTTTTGAAAGGTAAAATTTTGTTATAAATATGAGACAAGTATATTAGTTTGCCTCAGTAAAAGCAGCCATCATCTGTATATCTGATGTCCACAAGCAAGATATAAAACCTTAGAAATACTCCAACAATTAATTCTTAAATGATATACAATAGAATGAGGATGAGGTTTGCTGTTGTTGCTTATGAGTATCTGCTTTATGGACTGTCAGAAACCTTCACTTTCACAGGGCAGTCTAGTTTGTCACTTTTCACAAGCCCTAAATGCATACACAGAAGATGACAGAAAACAAATACTATTAAAATATGATGAATTAATGAGAACAAAAAATACCACTTACAGGCAGATTAATAAAAAACCCAAAAACCCCATCAACAACAAAACCCCCATACCAACCAAACAAATCAAAAAGAATGTTCTCTTTTGTTTTTAACATTCTCATTTTCCTAAGTCAAAAAAAGGAACAAATCAAGATCAAAAGTACACTGTGTTCTAAATTAAGACAGAGATGAATGAAAATGTGGGTTTTTTGTGTGCTATATGTGTTGAAGGAAAAGTTTGAGAAAGTATGGAGGTCAGATTAGGGAACTGAAAATTCAATAATAGATGTTAGATTAGATAGAGTAACAAAATATCTGAAGCATTGACGTATTAAAAATTCAACCAAGAGAAATTTAATACAAATTTATTTGCTACTCATAATATAATGTAAGTTGAACAGATAAACCCATTCTTCTGGAATGCCAAGAAAGAAGGTTAGTAAAACTGGTTGAGCGTCTGCTATCACAGCCATACTATGACTGTAGCAGTGACTGCTGCTCCCACAGCATCTGTGCCCGTCCTCTGCCTGAGCCCATGGTCTTACCAGTCAAAATTCTAATTATTCACTGAGAGAAAAGCTGCCTTTATGATTCTTGCCCCTGCTCCAAAACACTTCAGCCCTCCCCCCTGCCCCTGCCACACACACACACACACTTCAGAGTAAAAAGCATGAGTGGATGTATATCTCAAAGAACAAACAGTAAACAGAGTATTGTTTTTATTGTGCTTCCTACCAAAGTACTCCTTGTTTATTCTCCTGAGCTGACAGAATCTCGGAGCAAACCCCAAGTACTTTGTTTCCACAGGTGCTTTTCCTATCCTTCCCAGGTTCTCATTGACTAATCACAGATGAAAGGGACAACAAGGCCACTGGCTTTTTTTTACAGAGATGGAGATCGTGTCGCTGTTTTTCCTAGGTTATCCAGGGAAATAGTGCTCCCCTCCCTCAGGAGCATTCGATTTGTGACTACAGTGACAAAAAACTGGGAAAGGACCAAAAGAAGTAAAGAAAAGGAATAACTTTGGCTTCACTTCTCACTGACTTGACTAGTGAGCCAAGTAAATCAGAGACAAACCTGCTTTTACAAAGAGGTGATGTAATGTTTTTCTTCCTCACTGACTCAGGGAGTAGGAAGTGGGCTGCACCTTGTCTGATTTGCTATGACCTAATATGCTCCTTATGCTGGTGAAATTGCAGTTTTTATCTAGAAAGGAGATTTAAAAGCAACTCAAAACCAACCAACAAACCAACCAAATTAAAAAAAAAAAATCCCCCCCAACCTTATAGTGAAGAGAATCAAATCCCACAGATCCTCAATCTATTCTATGCCTGAAGTCCTTAAGTTCCCTCAGAGCACTTCTCCTTTTAGCATCTGTGTCCTGTTTGTGGAGCATGTAGTGTACAAAATGGTGAGATAGCAGCTGGACTGCACTGCAAGGTCATCCAGTGACCAAAGAAAACTGCTAAAATTCAGAGCAGAAAAAATACTGTCATATAATAAACAAGCTAATCAACACAGTTCTTAAAAATTTGCTTGAGAAAAAGAGTAATCTGCAGCTGATTCTGAAACAAAAGGCATGAAATAAGTAACAGAAAATTCTAAAGATGAATGTTCTTATTTAGTAATGTAAGGCTCAATTAAAAGAAGTAGAGAACATACATCCCCCCTTTCCAAAATTGTAATACTTCAATTTAAAGGATTGTTACCTTTTAAAAAATACATATATTGGATCAAATACTACCAAAAAATCTTCAGGAAGCTTTTTTGTTCTTTTTAGAAAACAGCTATTCATTCACTTTGTAATTTTCCTTGATATATATTCTCAAATTACTTCAACTCCTTTGAAACTGTAAGACTCCAAATATTAATCAGAAAAATTACATAATGTTCTAAAGAAACACAAAGCATAACTCATTTTTCTGGTTCCATAATCAACTAATACAGTTTTGCATGAAAAAGATATTTATGAAGAAAAAAATAAAAATAGTTAAATGGTACCACCAATCGACTGGGAGTGAGAAGTGAAATTAACATTTTTACATAGGAACAAAATTACTGAGTGCATGTATTTCAGAAATATATTCTTAGCCTGTGTATTGAAGATTATAACACCTGGAACTCATTTGCTCTGATTAAATATCTGTATTGTTACACAAAAGTGAAATCCAGTTCCATGAACTTTTGCAAAAATTTTCGAAAAGTCTTAGATTTATTCTTCTAGAGACAAGGAAGCAGAGTGCTCAAAGACTTGGAGACTGAAAGTGATGAAAACATGAAAGGTAATCTCTAAATTTTATTGCCAGATGTTTGTGAATTAAAGGGTTCCAGACAGTACATCAGACAAGCAGCTATAGAAACAAGACCAAGAATAGTCAAGTGGTTTCCTCCTATCCTTACGAAGTCTAAGCATCAGTTTTCTCTCTGATCTTTGCCTTATTGCTCTGGTAGATTGCTTGTTTAGTTTTTTAATGATATAAGCTTCCAAACAAGTCAGAAATTTTCTCTGCTGTCTCTTGGGCATCTTTTGAGGGGCTTCTCTTCTAGTTTTCTCACCATTCAATTTTGCTTCAGTTTCAGTAAACTAAAATAAAAAACCCTTTATCATGTACTCAAAATTTGCTGGCTGTTGCCTTCATTTCTGATTGAACTGATATCCATTCCAGATCAAAGTCAGAAATAGGCTGGAATTACTCATCACTGCCAAAGACATAGCATTGAGGAAAGAACATTAAATTCCTCTCATGATTAAATTACACACACACACTCCACAGTTGTTTATCCACATATGAACATACTGGGTCCCAGCTTCATTTGACTGACGCTAGATGAATGGAACCCATCTTTCCTATCTGTGTCTATGAACCCCATTTGATCTCCCTTAACAGAAGCTATCTCCTTTGTTTAGCTGGTTAACGTGTTCCTGTTTATGTGAGTACCTAACACATGGAGATGAAGATAAGAATAAAAAAAGGTTTGGGTTTTTTTTGTCTCAGTTGAAATGCAAGAAAATTTCTCTCCAAACAAAGCCCTCAGAGAGTCCTTTAAATATGTAAAACTGAGACAAAATTACCCTGAGCAACAATTCACAATCCGTAAGTCCTAGATATAAAAAAACTGGTTTGAGACATTGATAAAGAGGTATCATTTGATGATGATGATGAAGATCACTAGACTCACTGTCTTGAATGGCTCTAACTTCTGCATGGATGGCAACTACTTTGTCATACATACAAGAAAGCAAATAAAATAGCTAATTGAGCTATTTCCTCCACAGAAGAGGAAGAAAGAATTATTGCTATTTTTATCTGTAGTAACTGAGTACCTTCTGATTACTTACAAAAATGTGGCTTATGAAATTTATCTAAAAAGAACATCATTACCTGAAGGAATATTGAATTTTAAGATAAATCTATTATATTTAAAGAACTCATTCACACAAAAATCTTCTTTTTAAATCATCTACCAAGCTACCATTTCCATAGCTAGCAACCAGACTGCACTAATTTTGGCAAGCTGAGGAAATATTTAAGATTTTATTTGAAGTATTAAGGAGTAAAGAGAATCCCAATGAAGGCAAGTTTGATCAAAGAGAAGCAGAATTTTCCACTCAGTGCAGTCAAGCGACAAGGACACTGTCAATGTCAGGATTGCTTCCCGAGTTCAAAAATCTACTGGAAATACTATATATTATATACCATATATAAAAGGTCTGTATATTTAGAGGCTCACAAGTAAATCTTATTAAGATCTGCAGTCTCAGCTCTTGCCCTTGGATCGCTGGTGGTCTTTGAAATGTAACTGGGTAACTCTAACTTTTAGCTACACCAAGAGATGATTCAGGTTTTTTTCTAGATGTTCAGCAACTTCTAGGTGAAATCTGTGGCCAACAAAATAGGTAAGAGGAATGTAAACATGGGATTTTAAAGCTATCATTTGTTAGTTTCTTCAAACTTCATTTATTCTTCTATGTGTGGGTGCATGAAAGTCTTTTCATTACTGCAAGGCAGAACCAACATAAGTCTCATTTTGGTTCTTGAAACTTAACCTCAAGTAACTTTTTTTCTTTCACCATGAAGATTAAGAACAAATTTCAGTAAATCAAAATAATGTCTTTACAACTTATGTTTTCATGCCATAAGACAGGATATTATTTTTCAAGACCTAATATAGCCATACATTATAAAACACAAAAACTTTACCTGCACAGCATAATTTACTGACTGGAAACTCAGCACAGGCTAGGCTGCAAGAGCCCAGCTGCAATGTCATATCCTGGTTTCTATATCGTCATGATCCCTGTGTTCACTGGTGAATCTAGTGCATCCTGTGGTTCTCCAAGATAAGGTGCTGTATTCTTTCACAGTCTCGTTTTAGTTATGTATAGGTTCCTTTGGCAAAAAATAAAGATTCACTGGAGAATTATCAACATTAAGAAAATTTAGACTGCATTCTACTACAAACTCAGGGTATTGAGACTATAGAAAAATTGTGTTTTAACCTGCATGCCAGACAGCAAAATTTTAAACATTGAAATTGGATTTGCATGGATTTTAATGTTTAAAGCAAGTCCCAATCTGAGTAAGCTATTTTTCTGAGAAGGTGATAAATGGAAACTTACAAACAGACAGATATATAAATAATTTTTTCTCTAAATTTCAGTGATAAAAAAAAGTTATGGATATAGTCAAAGATTGCACTTTAACATGACAGGAGATGACACCATGACTGGATGACTGCAATGGATGGATGACAGACCATTTGATATAAAAATGGACAAAGACTTCTTGAAAAACCTTGAAGAAGACTTGTAACTACAGGTCCTGTTTTTCAAGGAGAACTTGAACCATATTGATATCTGCTGGAATGGTGACATCTCAGATCATAAAGAATCTATGATCTGAGAAACTTTAAAGAAACTTTATGGAACACATCTGGGAAAATTTTTTGCACAAGCAGTGAAGATGCAGGAAGGGTATGCTTTCTTGGCACAGCTGCTACTCACAAATAAGAAATAACTGATTGGGAATGCAGTAGTCAAGGATAACCTTGGCAGAACTGAGCAAGAGATGCTAGAGTTTAAAATCCTGAGAGATATGAGGAAGTCAAATAGCCACGTCAAACTTAGAGGCAGAATCACATGGGCAACTGCCTTGAAGGACAAAGAGACCCTGAAGAGCTGGTTGACCTTCAATGACAGTCTCTTCAAAGTACAAGAATTGTCCATTCCAATGTGCAAATAGTCAAGCACAGGAAAACAGCTTGGCTGAATGGGATACTCCCAACTGAGGTCAAATGCTAAGAGGAATTGTACAGAAACTGAAAGCAGTGTTGGGCTACACAAAAACATTAAAATATTTCCGAAGCATTCAGTAGTAAAATTAGGAAAACCAAAGCTCAGATGGCAAGATATAAAAAAAACCCCACCAAAACCCAAAAAACCAGTAAGAACTTATTGATATCTTGGAAGAAACAGAAAGACAAGTGTACATCCATTGCTGAATGAGGCAGAGAAGTTAATGACAGAAGACAAAAATACGAGGAGGAATACGATGTCTGCTTTGCTTTGCTATAACTTGCAAAGGCTTCTTTCAGGTCTGCCTCTAAATCCTGGGAAACAATGCTGGGGCATGTATTACTTGTGTTAATATGTGTGAAAGACTCAAAGCAAATTTGATGTACAAATCCATGGGATCAGACAGAATGATCTTTACAGGCTGCTGAGGGAGCCAGCAAGTTTCATTGAGACACACCCTTCTGCAGTCTCTGAATGGACTAGCATTCAGAGTGGATGCTAGTGTGGGAGCTCTCTGAGGACTGGAGACAGATGTCACACCTGTTTTCAGCTCTAGGGAACTGCAAACTGATCAGTTTAACTCAAGAAGCAGAGAAGAGGCAATGGACATGATTTGCAGGAATTTACAGTTAGACACTGCGAAGAGATCTTCCCCAAGAAGGTGGTCAGATACTGCAGTAGAGATGCTGTAGAATCTTTATCCTTGGAGATATTCAAAACTCAACTGGATAAGCCCTTTGCCTAACCTCAGAGACATTAGCCCTGCAGGTCTGTTATAAGCAAGAGGCTAAGACCCGATGATCTTGAGAGGCATATACCTAAAATATTTTGTGATTCTAATTTGTGATTTAGTACAAGAATATTTAATAAAAATTGGCAAGGACTAATTACTAATTAGTAATGCAATTACTAATAAAGATGAAAATGGAAGCTTCCCATGAAAGCTTTGCAATAAGCAATTTCTTTTTGAGAAGATCAGAAGCCCTAAAAATGTTAAGTGGTAAACCTTTTGAATAAAATTAAAAGATTTTAAAGTACAGTAAAAGATAGAAGTACTGTGCTACTACCTTTAAAAAAATTGCATGTCTTTCCTATGTTGCAGTGCAATTCCCATGGTATTCCACATGTTGGTGAACAAGAAAACCTGTCAGTTAACAAGAGTAACCCAAGCCTCTCAGAAATTAAGGACACTCCACTCTTTTCCTTTAAAAAGTCAGTAACTGGTGGCTTTCAACAATTTGTGTATCTAGGAAAAATATATGTGGAGCTCTCATGTGATGGTACAGAATATGAGATTTGGATGCCAACTCATTTGGATGCCTTTGAAAACGTGGCTGATTTTTCAAGCTTTTTTGTTGTTGTTGGGTTAGTTTGGGAATTTTTTTGCCAGTACCAAAGGGTATTTCACACTGGGGAAAAAAAGTATTCCTAATTCTGTAGCCAAACTGTTGCGAGTGCTTCATCTGTCATTTGCTCTATCAGCTGGCATTCCTGCAGATAAAAGAAGTCTTAGTGCCATGAAATGAGTAAGAAATTAGGTCCAATATAGTATGCTAGCAGACTGATTTTTCTCTTTCACACGCCTTCATATTGAGTGGGATGCAATTGCCAAATGAAATCCAGAAGAAACAGTGGATTTGAATGTTAGCAGAGATGGGGGTCGGGGGGCAATTAGCATTATCATTGAAGCTGTCTGCAGTTCTAACTACATTTCAGATTTTGAATATACAGCTCAAGAACTTCTGGCATTTTACACTGTCCCTGTCCTTTTTGGGGGGGATTTTTTTGTTTTGTTTTGGCTTTTTTTGGGTGCTTTTTTTGATGTTGTTGTTTTGGGGGGCGGTTGTTGGGATTTTTTTGTTTTGTTTTTGGTTTTTGGGGTTTTTTTAAGAGAAATGCTTTGCATCCTTACTTATGAAGGCAATATCTACATGGTAAAGTTTAATTTAAAGAGAGGAAAAACTGGATTTAAAGACCAAGCCCATAGTTCGATTTATTGAAACTGTACCTCTTAATTAGTTGTTGCATTTTACTTATAACTACTACATTTGTAGCAGTTTTCAGTTCATAAATATGCATATATATGTATAGCTAAATATTTATATTTCATAAAACATTATTCTTTTGCTAAATGCTGTCAACTGGAACAAGGATTAGATTCGATAATCTGCAATTCTTTGTGAAATGCTGACAAACAACTCATTTAAAAAGCTGAAGAAACTGTTTCACAATACTTGCCCACTTCACACACTGTGGTTCCTATTATTAAACTCAGGTATTATGAGGGACAATGGCATCAAATACACTTGAGAAAACTTAAAATGTATCAATAGCTAAATCGAATATACTACTTAAGGATCTTATTTTGTGCACTAGAGTACTTGAACTAAGGCTGAGCACTTGCAATCTAAGTGTCAAATGGGCCACCACCAGTTTGCTCCTCTCCTCCACTTTTTCCTTGACAATTCTGGAAGAAACGGAGAGCCCTGGAAGTTAAAGTTGGTGGCTTGATACAAAGCACCTTCTTAGCCTGCCACAAAAAATCCCTCATTTCTTCAGCTGTCAAATGCAACTTCAGTGAAACCCATCAATTCAGAGAGAAATCCAAGTCCTTGCCCTGAGGTAGTTATTGCCCATGAAACAGCCAGTCTATCCACTAGTTCTTTCCAAAAAAAACACACCCTAGGCTTGCTCCAAAGTATATTTAAAGTGTAGTTTTTAGAGGAAAGGATACCTTCCACTTAAGTGTGCTGGGCCTCATGATAGAGAGCTCTCTTAGAAACTGGAGGATGAGGGCACAAGTCCTTTAATGCAGACAGGATTTGAGGCTGGCATTCGCCATGAAAGTGTCCTTAGATCCATCTCACTTGTTAAAAGGGTTGCAAAGACACCCTGTGCTTATGATTTCATTTACCAAAAATCTTGGCGTTTGTTTTTTTTTTCTTTTTTTTCCTTTCCCCTTCCCTTCCTCTGGTCGTATTCTTTCTCCAAATTTGCAAATCGTTTCAGGCTTCAGAAAATGAAACCACTTGCCAAATCACATAGACGTACAAAACGTCCACTCAGGCCCGTTCAAAAGGCCCACCCCATTGGTATTCACCGAGAATAGCACATGTCCTTTCACAGGGGCTGGGTCATTGTCGGTCTAGTGTTGGTCTTTCAGCTGGTAATAAATCAACTCCACTGACTCGGAGGCAACTGCTCCTATTTACCTCAGCTAAGAACCTGTCCCTAGTGCCGAAATGTTCATCTGATGAATTAGTATCTATTTCCCTAAAATTCCTTCTGGGCATTGATTGTTTTCCCCTTCCCCTTTTACACTACTGTGTGAAGTTGTTAGGCAACATCAAACATTGGAGACTAATTTTAACTGTGAATGTAGCAATCCTTTATATTGGCTTTAGTGGGCAAAATTAAACGTTGATCATTTAGAATGAAAAGCTGGTGTATAAATAATGACAGATAATAAATACGTCTGATGGACCAAGTTTTTAAATATCAATCAGTGCAAGCAATGCTAAGACTATTTTGCTAGAATAAACTGTATACAGACAGATCCTTAACATCTTCCCTCCCTTTACAATAATTCTGCAGATATTTGATTTTTTTGGTCAATATTTGATACTATAGTATTAAAGTTATACAAGATTTCAAACAATGGAAATAATTTTCAGATATAGCTCATCTCTTATTTTACCTGAATTATGATGTCCCTTAAAGTGATTTGTTTGGTCTGCATATATGGCACAGAATTTATATTTATCTTTTTACCAAAAAATGAGAGGTGGAAGTTGATCTTCAGCAAATCTTCCAATGAGGTCAGCTATCTTGAGATGGGATAATTGCTATATAGACGTTAAGCTAAATTTTTTAAAGAACAGGCTTTTTTTATTCTGTTTAAGTTTTTTCTTTTTTCCCTAAGATTAATGGCTGCCTTTTTTTTTTTTTTCTCTTTTCTTATCTTTTTTTGTCTTCTGCCATTGTTTTGCCAGTAGCATTTGGGCTTTTCAGCTTCAAAAATAACTGGTCATTATAAAACTAAGAGTTACATGTTTAAAGTAAAATAGTAGAAATGTTCAACTAGTCAGTGCTTCTACCAGTTCCCTTAACTTGGCTTAGACTACATGAGAGTAACAAGAACAGAAAAAGTTGTTTAAAGTTGATGTGCATAACTGCGTATCACTGACAAACATTTTGATTTCTGTGGCTCCTTTTTTCTTCAAGTATTTGCTATTATGATTTCATTTTGGAAGTCATGTGTGCTGATTCTACCTATTATGATCAAGTCACAGTATGTCCAAATAAAATTAAATCATTCTCTAGGGTCAGCTTTCAGAGTTATTCCCACCGTTCAACTCCTCCAAGCAATAAAACAAAACATTTTTGAGATAACAAGTTTTAAATGCTAAAAGCTTAAACTTGGTGTCCTTTGTCAGGTAAAATTCCCTGTGCTTGGAGTTAGAATTTTACCATAGTAGGCACTGCAAGACTGAACAACTAATACTTCCCCTTAACCTACTGTTATAAGAGTCCTTTGGAGTTTCTGTGCTAACCTAACAGCTCTTTTGTTAAACTATAGAGCAGTGAGAGGGGTGTTTTATGCTTTGTGTTATAAAATGAAAACATTAGCAATTGAAATAAATGTGAGTTTGGCTTTTTAGCACTTGGAAGTATTCACTTTGAACTGTAAATTATTTATGGTACTCAAAGAGATACTTTGTAAATAACAGGAAAGCATCAGAAATCAAATGCAGATTGTGGTATTTAGTCTTGTCTCGCCATCATTAACCATTTCAGTTCCACAACATGTTTCAATAAATCAAGCACATCTTTTAGACATCTCTCCTAAAGGAATTAGAAATCAGCAGAAATAAATGAAGTTGTCTACAAGTGACAGCTACAAAGGGAAACCCAGGGAAGGAGGGGAAAAAAAAAGGTGCTCCTGTGAGCAGATGATAAAGCAGATGCTGTAAAACAACATGGGGATTGCACCATTTCTTCTCCAGAATTGACGATCATTTGATAAACAGCTAGTCATGCTCCTGGAAAACCCTGTCCATCAGTGCATATCGGTACAAATTGATGGTGACATGTCCTGATTAAACTTGCTGTGCTGTGAAATGCAATGCATTATCTGCATGGCAGTAAGTGAACAAATGCTCCCAGGGAGTAAAACAACAAGCAGAGCCACACATCTCAGGTTAGGTCCCGAGTCGTAGCTGCCTATGGTGAAGTAGGTGTTTAATTGACAAAATCAGTCTTGTCCTGTGGGTTTTGCAGGCTATAGTTTTTTGGTCAGTTCATTGTAAAGAGTTGTCTTGATAATGCTCTTTCTGTAAAACTATAAGTCAAATTTCAAAATCTTCAGTCAAATTTTTGAATCTCTTCTGCCAGCAAAGCTTAGACAAGCTTGCACCCTCTGTACATTAACAGGAAGTTCCTCTTCAAAATAAACTGAATATTGCAAACATAGTAGTGGTGAGATCACATCACCCAACACGAACCAAGCTAAGCAATTTCTCAATGAGAATTTGAGAGATGTCCTGAAAGTTCATTTTCTCCAGTAAAAGGCAATCAATTTTATAATTCTAATGTAAATAAAATTTAAAAAAATAAGAAAAAAGTGGCTTGAATTTATTTTGAAAACCTTAATACTACAAGTTTCATTTGCATTTTTTTCTCAAACATATAGAATGAAAACCTTTTTGCAAGAGGTAGCTATTTATTTAAAAAAAATGAAAGTCATGCATTGAACACCATTTCACTTTAATAAAAGGACTTCTGACATAACTGATGAATAATTTTCTATGGAGATGAAAGTTTTGCCTCTTAAAGACAGGTTTGCTGAACAAAAGATCTCTTCTAAAACAGGTAGGTTCCCTTGGGGATGGGAGCCGGACTTTGCAATTCATTGTGCTGCTGAAAGGACGGACCATTCAAGGCAGTAAGAACACCACTGCCAGACAGCTAGCAGAATCTGGAATTTACTCTCACCTCTGCAAAACCCACTGATGGCTGTAGACTCAAACCAGATGGCTGTATGCAATCTGAAATGCTTTTCAGAACAATTCCTTATCCTGATCTTACTTTAACTAACCTTCCAGGGTGGGTTCTAATCTCACATAAGATCTAGAACAATTTAGCTGACTGCTGTGGACTAAGACAGCAATAGAGATATTTCCTCTATTCTTTCATTCAGGAAACAGACTGCAGCAAATAAAAAAGTTATCTTGGGATTCTTGGGAGAAGTAAAATATTTAATTCTTTTAGTACTTAGCTTTCTTTTGCATACTACCTGGTCAGCAAATGAGGGGAAGGTGAAATATATCCATTTCCCTGCCAAAAAACATATATATGGTAAAGAAATAACATACAGTAAGTTCTTCTCTGAAATTTTAGTTCCTATGTTAAGAAGGTAAGAAGGTCTAGGAGAAGAAATAGCTGTACAGGAAAGCTTAAAGAAGCAAGGACTGCACCTACATAACGATGATGCAAAACGCACTGAAATTATTTGCCCGGGGAGGCACAAAACACCAAGAACAACCCTTAAACTACTCTTAAATATACTTCCTGAATTTTGTTAAAAGGTGTGAGGCCAGTAGAGCACATTAGAGAGTAGGGTGGGGTCACCAGTACTATGTAGATTTAAGATAGTGCTTCCATCATAAAGTAGACTGAGAAAGTTGCAGAAACCCAGCCTATTATAAGGGTTCTGATTCAGGAGCCAGCCTGTGCTCCTTTCACCTGGCTGCAGAGTGCATGACAAACCAGGCACAGCCTGGCACAGAGAGTGCCTTCATCTTGTAGGCAGCCTCTAAAGCAGAAAAATGCAAGACAATGCAATTTTCCCCCCTCCTTTGTTTCATGTGGACTTCAACCTATTTCTTTTATTTCTGAAACAGAGGTTTTAATTAAAGCTACCTTCTATAGAATGCACTCCACTTCAGCTCTGTTGCAAATAACACATTAATTTCCCCTGACTCTAAGTAATCTTACTTTCTCTCTTTTATCCCTGAACTGGCAAACACCAATGGGAAATAACAGGTGGGGGCAACAAAACTGAAGTAGCTTACTGAAGTTATGACAAACTCTGCATTTTGTTACTTCTCTTCATTTTTAATACATATACTTCTTTATTCTTGAACTTCCCCCACTAAAATTATGGTATGAGCTTTAGCAATGCAGCTTCTCACTGGAGGAATGAAAACCAAACAAGTCACAGAAGGTAGATAGTAGATAAAGCAAATAAAGCATATAAAAAAGAGGAGTACGTGAGCCATTCCCTCTCTGCTGTAGCACCCTGTAGACTTTTTACATCTTTCTTTCTGATCCTGGATCAGGTCACTGGCAAATCAATTAAATGTTAAAAAAAATTCACAAGGCCAGCTTCCCTGAGGTATGCAGGAAAGAAAGGAGGGATGCCTCCAAGGTTGCTGGATCTGGGATTGCATGTATGGGTCCACACACCCACTCCCCCCACACCCTTTTTTTCTTCTTTTTTTTTGCAGGCAGGGGGATTTTAAAGAAGCACATTCACAGAGCCCTTGTGGGACAAAGATCTTACAGTTTCTTCTAACAGTGGGGAGAAAGCAGTGAGAAGAAGTGAAATCTCCGTATCTCACAGTTGTTGTTTTGACCAACAGAAGAGGGAATGAATGAAAAAAGTTTCAGAACAGTAAGCTAAAACTGTGACCGAGTAAATAGTCAAGCTAGGTTCATGTTCCCTGCAGATCATGTACAGATGGGACATGCAATGTAATCATCAGTGGGCTATAAATCCATCTGCCAACATAAAATCACATAGATATATCTCTGTTGGCTTAACATTTAAATTATGTAGTTGTGGATCAGAACTCCTATTGTGCTAGATGCTCTAACACCACAGAACATGGAGTTCCCCTCCCCTCATCCCTAAAAGAAAACTTGTAATTTAAAAACTGTTAAGTACAGATATGTGGGCATATGAACGAAAACAGATTCTGATTTCTGTGGTGATAGCTACAACACTGTCTTTTTGTAAACAGCTGAAAGAAGAATTTGAAAGAAAGTAATGGAGTAGCTTTGTAGACATTTCAATAGGAATATTAGTCAGATAAGACTAATGCTAAGACCCCCAAAATATTTGCTTTAAAATCTAAAACTACTGGCTACTGAATGTTGTCATGACTTGACTGGATACAGATCACAAAAATAAGCATTTGCTTTTGTACCAGATTTTACACAATGAGAGCTCTCAAAATGAAACGATTTTAGGCATGGATATAAAAATACCTTTTGTTAAGCCACTAAAGGCCTCAAAGTAAAGACAAATAACCTGTGCCTAAGGTAACCAGTAGGGGCAGGGTGTCAGAGAAAAAAACATTCTAAGAATGGTTTCTGAGAGAAGATTGTGAACTGACAGACCAGGAATCTTTTAGAGGTGAACTCTGAATAGATCTGAATAACAAAGAAAATTTACAAGGGCTGTGACCGATATGAGAATAACAAATGCTTTAAATAGAAGTGTATGAACAAAGCAAAGGCAGCAAACTAGCAGATGGAAAACAAAGTGATGGGAAAACAAGCAAAAACTTCAAAGATTGAGGAGCATTAAGTTATTATTTTATGACTGAAGGTAAAGATACAACAATGATGAGCCAGAAGTCAGAGAACTGCAACAGAGCAGTCCAGTCTAATGGCATGCACAGGAATATCTGAATGACACTAAGAAATAATGGAAAACAAATAAATAAGGACAAGAACCTTGTACCTTTTCTACATTCAATATTGCCACATGATAGTTAAATGATTACTTCAAATAAATATTCTCAATCCTCCTTTACCACTGGATTAGAGCAATGAGTTAACTTGAAATGTTTTTATTATTCTACATGCAACATTTTTCTAAGGAATGAGACTTGTAGGTTTGTTTTGTTGGTTTTTTTTTTTTAAGTTATGAAGAAAAAGTGTCACAAAATATGTTTTGTTTTTATGTTTTAATATGTGCTTTATGCTAAATGTTGATTAGCAATCTAAAAACACTGAAACAAATGAGCTATGAGATTGGCTTCATACACTAGGACAGTACAAGCTTGAAGGTGTGCAATGGGTGTAGATAATGTCTACTATCCACAGATAGTAGAAGAAAATGTGAACAAAAAGCTATATGTAAATGCATGAGATTGAAGATGTACACTTTGTACACCACCTGCATACCTTAGGCCTATGACATCCTAATCAAGGTTTACACATACCAGCTTTAGAAAAAAATTTAAATGTTTTTATATAGCACTTAGCACTGGATATTTAAGCACTGGCAAAGGCCTGACTCATTACTGCGTCACTGCTGTTTTAAGCATAAAAGACAAGAAATCCAACAGCAGTAGCTACTTTAGGCAGAAATAATTAGGAGTGGGTTGTGTTGTGCTGTACATAGACATGCTTTTGCAGCACTGTGTCAGGGCCTCTTAAGGCAACAGCACAGAATTTGTTACCAAGTCAATAGTCTGTTGAAGTCCTCAAAGCTAGTTCAAAACAACTATTTATTCATACTCAAGTTCGGTGTTACATTACCCCAGCAGGGTGATTCAGATACTAATGGTAGATTTTTAGGGCCCTGAATAGTTAAAGAAGAGGCACAGTTCCGAACAGAATCCATAAAATTTACATGTGAATTGGAAAATGCAAAATAAAACAGTCTTGTGTAAACTCCACATAGTCAGAGTTTGAAAATTCTCATGCCTTTGAGATTCAGAGGGTGGAGTTACGAGTCCTTAACTGAGCAGGGCTCACTTATAACATTGGTTATAGCACTTACAGTGTTTGCCAGAAAACTGGAGTTTTTGATTTCTTCCCTGACCTGAGATATTTCAAATTTCCATTTCTAAGCCTAATGCCTAACCACCAACTAATAGAACTGCATAGATGGAAACATGTTGAAGCCAATGTTTTTGAAGACAGAAATATAGACCTGCTAAGGACATAGAAGAGTGAGAAAGAGGAAAACATGAGTCCTCTGCTGAAGGGAAGACACCTAGTGACCTGGTTTCCAGACCAGTAGTGTGGGGAAACTTTGCAGGTGCAACCATCCAATAGGTTTTTACAGAGGTGTGAATGCACAGAACTTCTCAATCTCTTACCTGAACTTCTCTGGAGACATTAACTGGGGCAGGAAAGATGTTCTAAGCCCTACCACAATACAGCAGAGACAAAAGCCAGGCTCTGTGGCTGCAATGGCAAACCAGTGATTTCAGTAGGAGTTGGGATTTCACATCCACATCATTCACTTTAAACTGTCTCAAACAAGGAGATTATATTTTAATCATAATCTCCAAAGCTATGACTTAGTATCACATTCTATGTTAGGACTTTAAATGCTCTCAAGGGGATCTCCATTACTGTAGCAGAAATAGCATGACATGCAAATTATCTATATTGTATGCTGCCATCTCCTATACAAGTCATCTTAAATGCTGATTATTCTTGCCAAAAAAATATTCACAGTAGTCATTGCAGAGCTGTGATTATGAAAAAGGAAAAACATGTTTTAACACCTTAAAGGAACCAAGTAATTAAACAAATAGTGACTACTTCTGTGTTTCTGTACCTTGCAAGCAGCCTGCTTCTAATAAAGGAAAATTTACAGAAGAGGTTCTGTATGTAAGGGAAACCAGATCTGCCAAAATATTCTCAATTCTCCCATATGCAGTTGTGGCTGCATATTCTGATGAGGTTCATATCATAGCAACTCTCCAAATTTATTTATGAACAAATTAGAATAAAACAATAAATGACATTGTAATTTGTCCAGAAGTCCTCTCTCTTTCAAACTTTACCAAGAAGAGGCGGATTGTCACTATGGGATTTTTTTCCTGCAAATAGCTTTTCTGTCCAGTGATGTTGGACCAGAAGGTATCTTGGGTTCCCTAAAACATTTTTTATTGCCCTTATGAAAATCCACTTTTATATGTTGTGCTATTGCACTGTGTTTTTTGGAGGAAGTACATAGTAGAAATAGTTAAAAATTACCATTCGTGCTATACCTCAGATAAGAAAATAGCACAAATATTGCACAGACATATAAGTCTTAGCAGTGGCAAGTTACAGACGTATTTAATACCTACTTGTATCTTACATTTTTAGACAGAAGTCACCCTAGAAACGAGTAAAGAAAGTTTAACCCTTTTCTGAACATTTCAGATTTTGCCTGTGTGAGTCTGACTCCAGGAATTCAGCTCTGTTCTGGGTTGTCAGCACAACTGTTCTGGTTGCATTTGAATGCTTTTACAAGCTCTTGTGGTAGTGCATATTTCTACACACATATCAAAAGGGAACAATTGGCATCTGCCATAAGATTTATTTTTTTGTCCAAGATTCAGCAGGCAAGCCAAGGAAAAACTATAGATCATTTCACACAGACTAATATCTCAACTCTTTGGCAGAGAAAGCTGTTATATCTTATAAAGTGACAGGATTCCCAGCAGAAGGGAACCTTATCTTGCACCAAAGAAACATAACATTTTCTTAAAGGCCCATTAACCTCATGCGAGTCCGCTCACCTTTTGTCCCAAGATCATAAAAATAAGACTGATGATTGTCACAGCAAGGATTTTTAGCATACTATCAATCGGGTTAGACATTCTAACAGTACTTAGTGATAAATATACAATGATCACAAAGAGGATAGCAAGCCTTCAGACAGCATACATATTTTGGGTAACTAGCAGGTAAAAAGTGTTCACAGATTAGCTATCACACAGTATTAGCTGATAATTCACCCAAAATACTGAGAGACACATTAAGACACATTAAAGACACATTTGAGAATTACAGTGACATGCAAATGCCTTATCAATATGATCGAATGTTTATTTTTAGTTGAGGTACAGTGTACCTTAGAAGAAACACAAGCATTATAATGCCTTGTCAATAACTTATTTTACAATGCCAAGTCTAAAATATTCTTATTATTTGCTTATTTTATAATAATTGGGATAACTTAATAATGGCATTTCCATTCTTTATCTATTCACCCATTCTATTTTTAGTGAAAATCAGAGTCCACTGCTGTTTTTTGAGAGAACTATCAAGATATTTAGTAAAATTCTAGGCTATATGAAATGATTTTTTTGTTTAGCATTATTCTGTTATTTCTGTGTTTGTTCAGTGACAAGGTAGACTTGTACTAACAAAATAATCTGAAAAAGGAGGAACTATGAATCAAAGTCAACTCTTGAAGATAACTCGTAGTTGTGCACCTATTGGAATAATAAAAATGCAGAGATTTTACATAAATACTAGAATTTGATGTGCAAGCTTTTACTCTTGTGTCAACCGTAGCA
Organism: Platyrinchus mystaceus; assembly: GCA_035041135.1. Classification (NCBI taxonomy): domain Eukaryota; kingdom Metazoa; phylum Chordata; class Aves; order Passeriformes; family Tyrannidae; genus Platyrinchus; species Platyrinchus mystaceus. The sequence continues at coordinate 27,964,910 of JAWWLV010000088.1, forward strand.
GCACAAAAGTTGAAAGTTTCATTTCAGGATCTTGAACAAATCCAAGAATTTAAAAATTCTCCTAAAGGAAAAAAGAATTACGTTCATATTGAATGAATAATGTATCTTCTTTTTTTCACTTTTTGCTTTTTTTAAAGTGAAAAGTCAGTTATACCACAGTGTTAATCACTACATTAGTGAAACAGAATTAGTGAATGAAACAAATTAAAATTTTACTTTTTCTTTTAAAATTCAAGCACAAAATATTTTGACATTTAAAAAAATCAGTCTGATATTGATCTGAAATGAGAATTCAGTTGAATCTAATTTGAAAAAATTGATTAAGGAAAGCAGGTTCCTCCCCACCATTTTGTATATTTTGATAGGACAGAGGCTAAGGAATTTTTGACTAGTATTACTGACAGAGTATAAAGGCCTGAATTTGCATCTCAATCCTGACTTTGTAGATCAGGCAGTGGGACCAAATATTTCAAACTTCTTGTAAATTAATTATATTTAATCATTAAAAGAGGGATTTAGCTGGTTAAAAAAAAAAAAAAAGAATCACTGTTCATGATATAGCCACAGAAAACAGTGATTGATGTAAATGAGGTTAAAGTTCCTTAATCTATATGTATATATTGTCATATCAAGGTCATACTACCAAGGAGAAAAACACACCACACCCGTTCCCCCCCCAAATTCTCACAAGGTACCTAAATTAACAAGTTCTTGGTTTTTTCCTTTAGTAATAGGACTGAATTGAAGCATATGGAAGTGAAGTTCAGCTTAGATGGAATAGATCGTCCTGCATTTGCTTGCTTACTTATGTGTATACCATAAACATATTTTATATCTGTCTGAATCAAAGTTCTAGTTCTTATCATTCTGGGATAAAAAGAGATGTTTAGAACTCACTCATGTTTACTAAAAAACCCCAACTAAACAACAAATCATCAGACTCGAAACCCTACACCACACCCTCTGCAATAGCCAACCTCATGACTGGGCAGAAACTATAGTGCTGAAGCTCACGTTACAAAGTCCATTTGTCTCACTGAGGGACATACAAATCACCACTCTCCTTCTGAAAATAGTTTAAAAAAGAATTATTATTATTATTATGTGGTTTGTTTGTTTGGGGTTTTCTTTGTATACTTAATGAAAACAGATTGACAGCCCTGAAGATGGACAGTTTATATTTTCTTACTGGCAGGCACAAGTTGGCCCATAAATATGGTTTTCACCAAAAGAGTAAGAAATGTTCACTTCCCTGTCTGAAAACCTACTTAATGCAAATTGCTGTGTTCCTTCACAGCATGTGAATTTGACCCTAGATTAAAAAAAAAAAATCAAGCAAAAGTTTATTTCAAATAGGTTAATCAGCAGCCAAGTATTTTCAGTCATTATCAACATTAGAATAAAAATTGACCTGAAAACTTAAAAATCTTTCCTTCTCACTCAGTTAGACCCAGCAAATGATTTTTGATGTTTATTAGAATTTGAGCACCTCACTATGAAGCTGCTGCTTTAGCATCAACACAGCTTCCACCTTTCTATAAATAACAAAGCCCGATGATTATCACTTTCTGTATGAGTCATATTTAAAGAGAGCCCTGAGGTGCTTCTCATGGAGTCTCTTTGAATCATGAATCAGAAAGGAAAGAAAGCAGCCTCTGAAATATCACCATACTCAGATTCTAGAGGCTAGAACGTATTGTTGCCTATTTATAGTTTCAGGCTGTTGGGTAGTTTCACATAATGGAAGTCAATAGTCATAGAGAAGTTTCTTTTCTTCAGCGGTATTTGTAAAATTAAGAGAACCTGATAATGGGAAGGCTCCATCCACACACAACTCAGAACAGAAAGGTAAAACCTCTTTATTTAAAAATCAACTGAAAATCCATAGTCTGAGCAAAAATGGGAAACAAGAGCCAGCAGGCTCCTCATGGCACAAACCCAGGTTGGGCAGACACCAGCAAACCTTGACAGACCTGAGGACAATTTTCACATCAGATACTGCTGCACAGCACCTCCTCAGAGCCTCACATGCCACAGATTTTAACCTATTAGTTTATATTTCATTAACAGCTTCCAGATCATGCCCATGTTTTATTAATTTTCCAGCCAGTGCTGCAATAAGGCTTTTACTCACCTCACCAGGACCACAAGAAGTTTTCTTCCTCATGGACAGAGGAGATAAGGCAGAATGCTTTCCTGATGGAGCTGCAGACAAGCAGCAATTGGCTGGCATATTTTTCACCGTTCTTGCATAAAATGTTGATTAGTGCTTCTCTGGTCTACCTCAGTTTTCTAAATTTTTTTCTTTTCAGGCTTTATTTATAAAGCTCTGACAAGTCCTTTACCTTCCTTTGACTGTCCTTCAGCTCTCCTTTTCTTGCAAGTCCTTCTGACTTTACCTGAAGGGCTCAGTTGTGTCCAACTTGTCTCAATCCTTCTCCCCACAAAGCAAGGAAGCACTACCTAAGTCCTCCAGCCTTAAATGGAACAGGTCTCTAGATAAATCTAATTTACCCCCTTCCCTAGCTCATCACTCACTGCTCATTAGTCCAGAGTGCTTTCATCTGGCCTCCCAGATCCCACAGGACCATTTTTGTGGACTGCCTTGGAGCGATCCACCCCATCATGTTTTACTTGGAGCATCTGTTTTGTCATTCCTTAGCAGAGATCTCTGCTCTTCTCATGCTTCCTTGTCTAGAGATAATTCTTCCTGATTTTTTTTTTCCTAATTTTGTAGCCATTCTCCCTAGTCACTCCTCCAGAGAGATGAGGGACAACACTACCCTGAAATGTCTGCTTCCCAGAAAGTCTTGGTCTTGTTATGGTCTGCCTCAGAATTACAAGCCCCAGAAGCCACTTGGGGTTGAAGGCAGTAACTTACAGAACATCACTAGTAGCCTAAATCACTAATACTGTGTGACTAGTAGTCACTGAACAGCTGTAATCTCGTAAATATTAACTTCTAGATTTATTAAAAAAAAGGGTCTTTTTCTCCCTTTCCTACCATAATTGACTATTTTGATTCTTATACTGATATTCTGAAATGGTATAGTTTATAACTTTATTTGCCTTAAATAGTTTTGGATATTAGCTAATCATTATTGTGATGTACATGCAACACTACAAAGTTGATAAGAGTGAGCAAATAGGATGTCTACTTCTGTTTCAGAAACTAAGGGCTTCCTAGCTCTTCAAAGTCCTGAGCTTATCAGCATGTTACCTGATCTAGCATACACAAACACATATGCACACCAATAAGCCTAAATCATGAGGTTTCATCCCCTTGCTTTAAGTAATCTTGATGATGTGCATACAAATATCTTACAAGTAATTCTCTGTTTGCCTCTGCAAGAAATACCATTCCCACCTCTTTTTACAAGAACTCATGTGAAGTGAGAGAGACTGACTGACCAATTTCAGAAGCTAAAGTTTTTTCCTGACAAGTCATGTTCTTTCCTAAGCACATTGCCCAGCTGACATGCTCTAGCAGGGAGATGAAAAATTTGCAAATCTAGTGTCACATTTAATTCCTACATATTTGTAATTGCCATTTACATTGCAAATGTCATTAATGAAGCCTTAAAGAATGCTTCATTGTAAAGAGTAGAAGGTTTACAGATACTGCTCTTCAGTCCATGTAAGAACAATGCAACTACTTCAGCTGCATGAAGATATATGCATATATTCTTTGCTTCACTTCTCATACCAATGAATAATTTCATGATGTTAGTTCTGTGAATACTGAAGTGGAAAAAAAAAGGATCCTGCTCTGAAGTTCTCTTTCATGAAATCAACCATTTTCTTTTCATACTATGTTTTATGTGGTCTAAGATTTTCTCATCACCACCAATACCTTCAATCTGAGCATGGTTTAAAACTATTAGAGGCCATACTAAAAAAAACCCAAACAACCAAGATTAATAGAAAGTCAGTCACTGCTATGATAATTGTCAATATGATGGCTATTCTCTTGTATTTTGCTCCAGTGAGAATTTGATACATCCTGATCAACAGATCTGATTTACCTTTTATATGTTTAATCCGAATGATATGTAATTGTGATTACATGAACTCATCTATCCCTCTTTACATGAAAAAGTGTGTTGTGAACAACTTGCTATCACAGACTGGCACATTTAAAATTGCACACATTATTAAATAATATCTTATGTATAATTTTATTTGTTTTCAGAGTTACAATGTTCATGAGATAATTATAGAGAGCACATTATATATTATTGTTAAACACATTTTTGCCACAAAAAGTTGAGAGCATTGGTAGAAAAACCTATGTCAAATTATGTGAAAATATTTATCACCTGTAACCATAATTTCATAAAACCAATATACACTTTATGTAACATTATGTCAGCAAATTCCTTCTTTTTGCAAATAACTTTTGCTCTATACTTACGTATGTTCATAGTTAAGTGCACCAAATGCTTCTCTGTGTGTGTGTGTGTGTGTGTGTGTGTGTGTTTGCAATGCACAGGAAAAATACGAGTTTACTCCTATAGTAACTGTAATTGTCAACACCACTGGACCTAAGAAGGGTGAATTACAAGATTTTAATTTTAGCAAATAATCACCTTCATATTTTTCTACCTAATGCTGAACATAACATTAATTAGTATTTACCTCCTAATGTTTACAGAACACAGACTTTATATTTCAAAGACATAATCCTTACCAACTATATACTGACTTTTATTTCAGTGTCTATTATTTAAAGTATGACTGTTGAATTCTTATACTGAGGAACAAATGATAGCAACTTTATTTAAATACATGCACAGTACCGTGCACTACAGCATGATGAAGTATTACTTTTCAAATGGATGAATGAAATGGATCAATAGAAAAATAGATTTAATAAACCATTAACATTTGTAAGTCTGGATAAAAATGCAAAATCATGCATTTCAAGCAAAGTTTTGTTTTTTCCTTGTTTTTTGAGGAAATCTCTGAAAACTTAAGACATGCAGAGCTGAGAAGCAGCTCACTCTGGACAGAAAACAATGTTAAGACTGCATAAAAAGTTTTGATTGAGACTGTTTATATGCAGGACTGAAAAAAGTTGCCATTCTTGGACTTCCCTTCAACGTTAGACAGTGCTGTGCAAACCTCAGACAAATCCCTGTACTATGATTTCTAAGCTGTTAGGAAGTCTCTAAAAGGGCTAAGAAAGTAAAAACCTGAGCAACTGCCTCCCCAAAATTTATGACAAGAAATGTTTTGATTCTCGACAGCAGACTATAAAAGGGGAATAGATAACAGTTTATTCTTTCCTTAAGAGATTAATTTAGGTGATGAGTAAATTATGGATGGCATAAATTTATAAATAATTATGGCAAAAAATTGGATAAAAATTTAATTTTCTGATATTTAGAGTTCATGTCAATGTCTCAATATTTAGAGTATGTGACTAGGTCTATTAACTTATGAAACAAATGAAAAGTGAGTATTTACTTGCAATTAATTTAATGTTTTTTCCTACCTCAACATTTGTCTGGACACTGTCAATGTAATCAAAAGAACTGTAAATTTTCAGAAGTGAGTCTACTCCAGCGAGTTTGATTAATTATGCATTAACCCATTTCTCTGAAGCATCCTTCACTAAATCTTTGGTGGGAAATGCACTTTAATTAGGCATGAGCTTTGGTTATTTGTGTGCATATGCACTATGCTATTGGTCAGTATGCAGAATGATTTAAAGTGTGCCATGTTACAGAGATGTATTGTTCATGAAAATAATTCTGGTGTTCAAACAAACAACACTGATGGCTAGTTTTGCAAGTATTATTATCTTCACTCCATATGATTTCCTTAGCATTATAATTTTTGCTAAAACTTGCATTGGCTTCCAATCTTAACAAAAAATTTATACAAGTAATCATGATAATTTGAATACTGTACATATTGTTAGTTCTTTTCAGCAGGTACAGTTACTCATATACGTAGGAGTTATCAGAATAAGATCTAAGATTTCAATACTCAGTTGAATAAATATATTCTCCGGGTATAAAGAAATGGTAAACTAAAATACAGGTTAATGAGACCTGTAGTAAACTTTACTCTGAAACAGGTCAAACTGGCTATTGATGTGAAGACCTTTGATTCAAGAGATACTATGGAACCTATGACATGTGATCATGTAGTAGCAAAAGTTGAAATGGAAAAGAGAGAAAATCAAATTACCCATGACATTCTTTTCCAATATTCCATGGCAGAATTAGCCCATAGGTTAGTGCATGCAACAAAAAATATGCATCACTTTATGTAAACATCTGCTTTCATCATGCAAAATGCCTACAAAACTGTGACAACATTTTTTCTAGTAGCATAGTTTTACATTAGCTCAGTTACAGAAACAGTTAAACCAAAATCCAAGATTTTGCAAGTAGAAGATATTCTAAAATTCTTGAAAGATTTCCAGCATAAATATTCCAAAGCCCAACAAAGCTAATTGTTTTTCTGAAAACTAAACTACATAGGCTTATTCCTTGCTGTGGTTCCTTGTTCTTTTGATGATCGAAGAGAAAAGACCGGTTTTTGGAGGAGGTCCCATCAACATGGGGGCTTGGTTCTTGTGAGTAATTTTTATCTGGAGGGAGAAAGAAAAAAACCAGAATTATCCCTTAGGCTAGTTAAATGCCAAGTATCTGAGATGCCTGAATTATCTTTACATGTGACTTCCAAACCTTCTTCATTTAACCTAAGATAAAAAGAAAATACCCGGGTTTCTTTATGAACGATGGTACATATGCAGTAAACCAATCTATGTGTAATCATTATTTCCACAAATAATTTAAATTATAAACACAATACATACTAAATATTGTATGCAATAAAATACATGCCAATATGTAATCTTACTTTTTGAGTGTGGGATTTATTGCTTGCTGTTGAGGAAGAATTTAAAAGTTGGAGAGAACTTACATGCTGGAAGACCAAGCTGTTGTCTATTATTAAGATATAAGCCATGTCTTCATTTGCTTTCTTTATACATCTAATTAAGCTGTACTCTTTTACCACAGGACACTGCTTGATTTCAAAATAACCATTATGAATGAAAGAATAAAATTAATACACAAAAAAGGTCAAAAAAGATGAACTAGCATTCTAAATTGTTAATTAATTGTTAATAGAATGGACTCAAATATTGAAAAGACTATTTTAAACACTTTGTAATACTGCTCTAAAGCCACCCGTTTTGATTTCTTTGATATAAAACTACGAATCACCTTAAATGAGACAACCTTAAAGTAGATTATGTCTGCAATTTTCTCTAATTCAAGTCTAAATTAGAGAAGACATTTTATGAATGTATGCTATGCTCAAAGCTAATTGAAAGCAATTATCAAAGTGGCATTTTGTCTGTGACTTTAAGATACATTGTAAGATAATAAATGATTCTCATTATGTAATAAAAAGGTCACATCTTGCCTTTGGGCTAGTGACGTTAAGAGTTTTTCAAAAGCAATCCGAGACATTTTCTTTAGTGAACTACGACTAATACAAGAACCATCACTTATTAAATATCAGTTGTCACCTGCATAGTACCCACATCAGAGATGGGTATTTCTTTCAAAAAGAAACACCACCTCATTAAAAACTGGAAAAATATATCTCTTAAAGTACATACCTGACATTTTCAAGTTAAAATGAATATCCTTCACTTGTCATTCACTAATAGTAATGAAACAAAAAATGTACGTCACATGGAGAGGCTCATTAAAATATAGATCAGGACATTTCTTGGGGTGGAGATTTACTTTTCAATATAAGGAGACAGAAACATAAAAATCTCAATAGAGTGAGTGCCTTGGTTTAACTCTTATTAGAGCCTTTACTTTACTCTCCAAATGCTCATTTCCATGCCACCTTAGTTCATTAGTCTCAAATTTTACGCGTGACCTCTTTTTGTCAACACTGTTCATTAGTATCAAATTTAGCATATGGGGTTTTTTTTGGCAACCTAGATTAATTTCATATGGATAATAACTCTTGCTTTCAAAGACTGGCACCAACATATTTTCTCACAAGAAATTCTGCTTCAGGCACCACTTTGGAAGCCAAATCTGTAGTTGGGGTAAACGGGCACTATTCCACTGATGTCACATAGTACCAGCTGATGATCTGGTCCTGGAAAATTGCCTCAAGAATCTTGGTTACTTTCACATGCTTCATAAGACATATTTTGGGGCTCAGGAACAGTGATGACATCAAACTGATCCTGAGGATCAATACACGAAGTAAGCTGCAGCTGGTGGGAGTGAATTTTTTGAGTCATAAGGGTTCAGTTTATTACAAGATTTGGCCATGATGTGGCAGTAGGAATGCCTTCAGAGTTTCAGAGATAAATCATAGTAATTCCATTTTAGAATTAATAAAAGAGGATAGCTCAAAAAAGGGCTTTAGTATGAAGATGTGAGGTAATCCTGAGACCCCATACAGACTGCATGTTGGGTTGGGGCTGTTCAGTGCTGCTCAGGATGAATCCAATTACATATTCAGTAAATGTTTATCATTTGTAATGTTCTTTTTTGGCTTGAGCCATCTGTTTCAGAGACCATGACCTCTTCAGTATGTTGCTTCCTATCAGCTGAGATCAGCTAAGATGCCTGAACATGATTAACCACTCACGTGTATGGGGATGAGTCCTATATGCATTTCTCCAAGGCATATTTTCAACTATTAAATTGGCACAAAATATATTTTATATTCTGAAAACAAAAAAACAATGTGTAAACTGAAAGTATATTTCTTTACTTCTGCATGGTAGTGTCTGTTAATATTGCATTGGTTAACAATGATAAGCATCAATTCCTTACTTTCCTACTGTAAAAAGAAGAAAATAAAAAATTAAAAAAGTCTTATCTTTGGCTGATAAAAAGAGATCAGCATGTTTGCAAAACATTGCACTATTTTTCCTGAAGCAGGCTAATTTTGTCTTTCTCAAGACTCAGGCACTGCATGTCTGCCCTGGACTCTCACTTCTGCTTCTGCTCTCATACTGGCAGCACTGCCAGAGTTGGAGCTGTGAGTTTGGGTGACAAGTGACAGTACACACTTTGAGATGGGAAGAAGCACTGAGGATCTCAGACAGAGAAATAACGTTGTAGGTCAAGGTAGGACTGAACATTGAAAGTGCTCTACGAAAGGACAGAAAAAGAGAGAGAGAGAGAAAAAGCTTTACATACAAGAAACAGAGACTTTGTTAAGTTCAAAATTCCTGCTTACAGCGGTATAGAGATTCTATGTGCATGCACATGGAGAGTCTAAAGACTAACTTTTATATTCAGTTTCCCTTTCATTCAGCAAGCAACTTCATGTCTTTTTTTAGTAGAAACACAATTATAAAAGCTTTAAATAAGATTTTTTTTTTTATTTCTCATTTTTCCTAGATTTACTCTGTGCATCTCACACGTAAACATACACACACAAATGAGAAATTGCTAAGACAAAAATCCAGAAAGCTAAAATCTTAACCTAACATATTTTTAGGATGATGATACCCTGAGAAACACTCATACAGATTACTATGGAATTCTGGAAAATAGTTATTGAGATCACTTACTCATTTTATTGGCAATATATAATACCTGGAACATAATATGGAGGACATTTTGAACATAAATTAAGGGAAGTGCCTGAAGTGCTGCTGGAGAAAAAAAAAGTTATTTGTTGCAAATTTATATTTCAAAACAGGCAAAATCAGGAAATAACAAAATTCCATTTAGAGGGTAAGTAAGTAGCAATATGAATTGCTAAGATATCAGATTTTTCTTGTAAACCCAATGCACGATTTTCTAGGCTAAACTCAAACTGTTGAAGCCAATGACAAACTGTATTTTAAGGACAGAGGGAAAAAACTGTCAGAAGAAAAACATATCCAGTTTTAGCTTATGGCCACTTTTTTCCATGTTATCAGCAGGGTTTAGATGTTGGTTGTTTTGAGGTTATGAGGGTTTTCCCATAAAAAGACGCCTAAATGCTGCTGCCCATACAGGAAATGGAGGGATGCAACACCTCTATATCACAGAAGTACCAAATAGTTTTATCTTCATGTAGGCGATCAAGAGTTGTATGCAGCATCATGATGTGAATGAGACCAACAGAATGTAGGCAGTGCTGAACAAAATTAACCTGTGACTTGCATTATGTGACATTTTGGACAAAATCTCTCAGATCTAGACTAGTTGTTTTAAATATAGCGTTATGCAACACATCATAAATAAATTTCTAAACAATATTATTGTGCAAAGTGCAATCAAATCTAATCAGTTTGGCATTAATTAAGCTCTAATAATATACTCTAGTCTCTCTCCTAAGTAGTGTGATCCGTTTCCCCTTCATACAGGTAGATTGGAAAACATTATGGTGTCATCATAATTTTTAAACATACTGAGAAAATGACAGAGCTGCAAAATTAAAATAAATGATTAATGACTTTTTTTTCATGTTTTGTACTAATAGGTATCACTGAGGTTTTAAATTAATAGAGCTGTCAGCTCAGGGTTGTTACAGATACAGTGCAGAACTAAAATGGAAATTATGTATTCCACAGATACCTAAAGATGACATTTTGGAATATTTTAAAATTTAATTAGTAGGTGCAATTGTTTTTCCCCCCTCCTCCCTAAAACCACTGCAAATTAATTGGCAATTAGTCACAACTAATTCTTTTCTTAACAATCTGAACTGGAAAGTAAGGTGCATTACATGTTAGAGTATTTGTCTGGGGTGCAGAAAGCACACATGCAGTAAATTGCTTTGTCAATTACAAAAAAAAAAAAAAATGACTGTTGTGAAATTAAGAAAAAAATATGCATAGGTAAACAAAACTAATTAAAGTGCAGTGTACCTGTGACCACAAAAAATAATGCCCAGGTGCAAAATAAAATGTTAGAAACTCAAAAAAATCAATTTGGCCTTGAAACTGAAATGTATGCACACTGCTGCTCAAAGGCGAAAAAAACACAGCGTTTTACTATAACACCAAACCCCTTTTCTAGGGACTGAATTCCATTTATGGGTTAACTGTATAGTAATTGGCTAATATGTTACTGAAATCAGCCACCATATCTAGGACCCAGCTCCTCTTTGCTCTAAAGCAGCAGGCACAGAAGTTTAAACTCTCATTATAAACAACTGATAAGAAAATACTAATACAGGCAGAGGCATGGAAAGAAGATACTTTACAGGCAGAGTCTAGAATCCAGCCACAGCTTCTTCATGCGATCTGTAGGGTGTTGGAGCCAATGGGTCTACATGAAAGCAAATCTGTGACGTTCTTTTAGTTTTCTCATGGAGCTCTGGTATATAGTGATTATTAATAAAAGCTTGGTTTAGTTAATTTTAGGTTTAGTTCTTGTTTCTCTCTGGATTTAACTATAGCACAGTAGGATCTCTATGCTCTGGCTCTCACATCTCTAGGGACTAAAGGAAAAACTAGAGAGAAACCATTCATTCAAAACTTATTTTTAAGGTGCATTTAAATGATAATATTTAGAAATAATAATTCTGGGTTTCATTATTAGATGACTTACTCCAAATTCTTCTGTCAGTAAACAATTCTAAAAATATTACGTGTTTCAGATGTTTCTATGAAACTATATTTTTGGCAATCCATAAGGTGAGTTCTGACTATGGATTTTCATTTTAATTTCTTAATTTAGGCAACATTCTTGCATCTTCTATAGATATTTCCATCTTCTACTTTTAGTCTAGTGTTTCTAGCAGCTTGACACTCTTTCAGATACTATGCCAAGCAAGTCAGGAATAGATGAAAGAACTGAAATTGCAGTTATTTCAAATTAAGACGGAACATTCTTATGGATTTTCTCAAAACAATGCTAATAATTTATGTAGCTAAATTGAAAGATTACTTTTCTTTAAAAAAGCCTGATGGCTAAAGCCTGAAGTTTATTGAATTAACTTGAGAGTCTTTGAAGTTTCATTACTATTAATGACCTGTTTGGAGATCAGGTAAAACCATAGATGTCTTTCATGTGTCTATATCTGTCTGGGAGAGCTCTGATAGAATTTCTTCTTCAGCTAATCAGAGGAGATGTTTAACATAACATTAGCATTATCATCTTTCCTTCTCCCAAAGACTCCTCTATAAAAAACACCAGTGAAAATAATACAATTTGATGCTCAGATGCTGCGTCTTATTATACCAGAGCAGAGCGACTTTGTTAGACACAGCAGTCTGCATGTGTTCAACATACTGAATAATATTGAATGACAAATTTTTAGACCAAGGCATTCACATTTTTAAGTATGTGCAGAACCTACAGAAATGCATTCTCGTTCTCATGTAGATGAGATGCTAGGTGCATGAGCAATAAAAGATCATAAAAGAAGTTAAAAGAAGCACACAACAATTTCTTTAGTACTGAAATTGATCACAGGAGGGAAAAAACCACAGATCACAGCTTCTGGGGAATCACTGCATTATCTATCACATCCCACAGTATTTTCTTAGAGCTCACACTGTCATTTTGCAGGAGCATGGTCTCTGTATGCATGAGAAGGGACAGCTGTCAGCAACTCGTGCTGCTTGTATGAAACTTTTTCTCCAGCCAGAAAGGAGAAGCAGCAGCAAAGATAAACTGTTGATTCCCTCAACAGGAAGGACATTTCCAAGCCTGCATGTGCAGGCTGCATCCCATGCATAATACGGATTTGATGCAGAACTTGTTTACCTTAATAGGCATTATGGGAAAGTAGGACAATTTTGATCAGGTTGAACTTGATGTCTTGAAAAGTCATTTGCAAAATACTCTCATTTATATCAAAACCTGAAGCAAACCAGAAAAGGACTTCTGAGCTTAAGCACTGCAACCTGGGTGAGGGTTGATTCAGTATCTGCTGATTGTATGATTTTCTTTCTCAGTTAATTTCTGTAAAATAGATCAGTCCCTAAAACTATTGAATTTAGATGACTCTGAAGTTACTAAGATGATCAAAGAAAAAAATGAGTGAGGCTCATCTGCTGTGTCTCACTGATGCACATGATCTGTGCAACTGAACAAGGTGCAGAGCTCTCTCCCTTAGAAATTTTGGGAGAACACTGCAGTTTTTTCTCTGGGAAGACAAACCCCATTATTCCTATATTGGCCTCCTTATATTTTTTTCTGAAATTTGAGCTCTATCGGGTTCAAATAAGTGACTATGTAGTTGGCTACATGTAAGGACTTGCTTTGACTTTATGGGGTTTTTTTCATACTACGGTTTGGATACACATCACAGATATCACCCTGGTATTTATGTGATCAAGTACACTTTGGCTTCCAAACAAAGGCCCTCGTGAAGCACAAGCTTAGAAATCAAATCTTCAGCTTCGACTGAGAGAAAGCTAATGTCAACCTTTCTCACTGTCTCCAGAGTAATTCCTAGCTATCTTGCAGAGAACTTCAAGAAAAGTTGTACTGTAGTTAGAATTATTGATAAGGGAAGAGAGGTTGGACCATACATGTTTTTAACTTTTTAAGAGGTAGAAAACAGAGTGTGGTACATGGACAATAATGCAAGGAGCAACTGCAATAAATAATTAACCTCCTCAGCAGAGAAAAAAAAAAATCCTGAAAAATGAACAATATAACATAAAATAATATTTCTATATCTAAATTCATAAAGGTGGAACTGGTATAGCCAAATAGTTCATGTATTTTCTTCTCAGAGCAAATAAGTACATTCAACAGCATGGTTTTCTTATACAATGCAAAGTATATTCTCTTAACAGTGGTATAGCAAAAAAGAATGAATTCCACAGAAATGTATATGCCATTTCTATCCCCTTTAAAACAGTACTTCAACTGGACAGCAGTTATTACCAGTAATAATTTACTGTTTCCTCGGGTCAGTAATTGAAATGTAAGAACTGTCTCTTTTTCCAGTTTTGTCCTCAGTCACACAGGCAGCTTCTGCTAGCATTATCAATCAGATAGCAGGGATTTTGCACAGAGCAAGCAATCAAGACAAAAAAAGCACATGTTATTGCCAGCATCCCTCCATAAGTTCTCTTCTGTAATCTGGCAACTGAAAAATTACATGTCTTTTTCTTGAACATGTAACTGCTTGGTTCAGTACTGTCGCTCTGCACTGAGCCATCACTGAAGGGGTAAAGATAATGATATGTCTTAACTCTAAAAGGTTTCCCCCAATAAAATCCCCACTGTTCTTTTGCCTTCACACAGTATGTGTTCATATGGTTCTCCTCATATTGCAGAATCTGAGCACTTCCATAGAGAATGAGAGTTCAGGCATTCTTCATGCTCTTCAGCTGTACACTACAGCATACCTAGTAAACATGAACTATCACGACCCTCTTCTGTCATTCTAACCCATATATTATCAGCTGCATTCCTGTTAGCACTTTACTGAAGGTGCTCCCTTTACTTTTATGTGTAGCTTTTAATTCTACTACAGACATAATGCTCATGAAAGTGATCCAGTACCCATTTTTTTTTTGAGAATTAATCCCATCTATAGTGGATTTTTTTCCTCTTCACACTACTGTTTTCTCATACATACAAACTGCAAAGCTACAGCAATTGATCTACTTTAATATTTGTCTTCTTTAGGGAGATAAAATTAGTAGAAATGTATATTAAAATATGTTTTGAAGATTACACACAACAGTAAAGAGCTTGGCTTTCTTCAACATCTTCTCCAAATGCTTGCTTAGCCTCTATAATTTACAGAAGAGAGATGAAAATAGAGAGTTCTTACAGATACCACTTTTCTTCTGCTGTCTGTAAACAGAACTCAAAAAACCCTCTGTGAGCAAGCTCTTATCCTACCCTATCTTATCCTAATTGATCCAGATGAATGTTTACCTGCCCTCATGTCATATGTGTGGGCACTGAAACAAGAAACCAAATAATTTCCTTTATTTTCCTTTTAACTGTAAGGACTTAAAAAATAATAGTTCTACTGTATAATTTAATCAGCACAGTTAAGATTTCAGATTTAAATAAAAATTTCCTGATATGAACTCTTAAAAATACAATAGATAATCTTTCTAAATTTTTAAGAATAATTAGTTACTTTATACACTTTAGCATCAAAACAGACGTTGAATTTTTCTCAGCAATAGAGACTCTAAATCTGATACATCATCATACAGAAATTATTAAATTAGATAAAAAGATGCTGAGACTTCACCCTTCAAGTATTTTCCAAACTTCTCAAATAAATGCCTTTTTATTCCATTCTAATCTGTGGTTAAAAACAGAATGACGAATTGAAAATGCAGAGATTATTGAAGTGTATAAAAACAGTGCATGAAGATTTTATTTAAGTAAATTGAGTTAATGCTGATGAAAATGGTTGTCTTTTAAATAAATAATTAAAAAAAATCCTTCTATCATTGAAAAAGAAGAGAAAGTAAAAAAAATCAGTTGCAATTACCGTGCAAGGAGTTTGCATCCAAGGTTCCCCATCTATCTGCATAGGCAGAGACTTGCTGGTTCTAAAGGGACAAATGTCAAAGTATAAGAAAAAGAAACTCGACAAAATTGATACATGTATTTATTAAAAAGGCATATATGTGATGGTGTACAGATATAATCTGGATTTACTCCTAAACCGCTATGTAATTTCCAGTATGACCCAACATGCTTACAAAGGTAATGTAGTTAACTTAGTAGGCTTAGTCTGATTTTCAACACACAAAGCAAAAATACGGCAAACATTCACACATGTTGCTAGTAAGACGCTACTTTTTCATGGGAGAAGAGTCTAATTTGTGGAATAAAGAGTGAATTACAAATGAACTTCAGGAATAAACCTTATTAACTGTAAAGACAGAGGAATTTCTCCTGTTTTTTATAATTTAGATGCTCTATATATCATTCTGTATATTATAATACTATAAAGGAAACAAGATATAAATTTTAGGTCTATCATCAGCTTATTAGAACTATAAAAGATATTTTTACATTGTGTCTGTCTCTGAGTTAGAACACTCACAGGGAATGAAGCTACGGGTGCTGATTTTAACATAAAGATCTGGACATATTCTCTCTCTAGTTTTGTTTCGTTTTAGTTTTCTCTCTCTGAATTTCTGCATTATAATAGTTTGCATTCAAGACTATTAGAAATAACATGGAGTGGATAAATATAATAATGAAAAAGTTAGTCAACTGAGCACTCACATTGACCAATGGAAATTCTGGTTTGGATGTTATATGAAAACAATGAACAGTCCATGGATTTATCCACTGTCATTTATGGCCATAAATGGAGGAACGGAAGAATGTTTAATGAACTCTCACTTTATAGTTCTGGAAAGGCTTGAATCTTTTGTAGTTGTGGTCCTGCTGAAGTGGGATTATAGGAATTACCTCTTGGTATCTAGAGAAAGCTGGAATAGCCCTGTGATCTTATTTCTCTTCTGCATCCATATGAGAGAATACTTTTTAAGTCAACACCACTTAGTCCTTGAGGAGAGTATAAATAAAAAGTACTTTGGAAAATCTTACTTATTTTCTTAAAGTTTTTATTGTTACCCTTCTGTTTTATGCTCATTTTAGGCTTATAATTGTAGACTTTATGGTTTTAATAAATTTTGGAAAATTCTTCCTGAAGAATTCTTCACTGAGAAAGAATTGACCACCTCTCTCTTTTCCAGTCATTATTGTGAATGTTCTGGTCACTTTTAGCTCAGAAATGATAAAACACAATGAAATTAGCATACTCCACCGTCACCAGCTCACACATACCAACAGATTTAATAATACCTGATGACAACAGATGAGCACTGGGCAAGCCGTCTTCCAGCACTTTTCAGACCGGTGTATATCTGTCCCATCTCCATGGCTCCCTCCAGACCAACCACTTCCATAAGCTGGTCACTCAGATCTGCAAAAAAGTTGAAAAAAACACATTTTGTCTAGATAGCATTTTGACAGCAATCATCTCGACTAGCAAGAACTGTCAGAAGAGAAACTGATAATAAAAATTGTGGAGAACAAAATTGGCAAAAATGATTATTCCTAAGAAGTGCTTGGAACTTTAAGGTTGGACACAACTGGGCCTGCTGTCACACCATTCTAAAATATCCTGACCAAAATGATTCTAAAATACAATAATTTTATCCGTGTTTTATTTTAATACATAAATACTGAACAAATAATCTCATTATATGAGAAAATAGGAGACGTTCCTTCATTTGGTTTACCTGACCCACACACAATGACATGCTTGCAATTCAGAAATTTTTGCTGTTCATTCTTTCAAAAGATACTTAAAATCTCTAAAGAAAATGCCAGACCCTATTGAATTTTCTTATATAAAGCACAATCCAGATGATGTGTACAACTCTTAATTCAGCCTTTGTGTGTATGCATTATTATTATGAGATTGCTTATTATTTTTTGCATTTGATCGTTGTCTTAATTAGTGCACAGATGCAATGCAAAAAAGGAGAAAAACACCTTATATCAGTAACTATGCACATAGCCTTCCTGAACACTGTAGTGCTTATTTGCACTCAATTATATATTTTTGTTTCCCATTGCTTGTTGACTACATAGCACTTTGGCATTAAAGTTCAAATTTAAATAAATAATATATCTGGCAAAATAAATATTAGTTTGCTTGACTTCAAGGAGCAAGGACAAAGTCTTTCTAGAATTTCAGGTACAAACAGAAACTTGAACAGTAATATAGCAGTCTGGTTTGAGAGGCAATCAAGCAAGGGAATGAAATATTATTTAGAATCAACTAGAGTCTTTTGTATGAAATGTTTTATAGGCTCCTGTGTAAATGCATGTTGCCAAGACCACATGGACAAGAAAAAGAAATCTTTCTTTATTTAGCCATGTAATATGTGTGTTTTATGAATTGGCTGTTAATGTTCATGTTTCCAAAAGGTGCATTATTCTGTGAAGCACAGCAAGGAGCTAAAATGTTAGTCTATCATCACACTGGAAAAAAAAATAAGGAAAGCACATTACTCTGTATATTTTAAACCCTTCCACCTTTAATGAAGGTAGAATTGCATGCTAACAATCATATCTATGAGGCTATTCCAAAGTTTCAATGGGAGTCTTTTCTGCTCACTTCTTCGGGCTTTCAAGGAAGGTAATTAACTGAAAAGAAGTACTGTGATGGGGGAAAAAATATTAAAAGCAAATAGGATTTATGGTCTGGATTATTCTGCTTCCAACTAGAAAATCTGGTGCTATCGGAAGCCTTCATTTTTATTCTTACACTTTCTTAATATTCTCTGTTATTTTCATTTTCTCATCACAGTTCCATATAAAATTGGTGAAGATAAAAACAAACACTATTTTTCCTCTTAAGGGAAAAACAATAAGATAGACAAAAGGGTAAAATATACAATACGATTAATTCTAACTATACATTTTTATACTTTGCATCCCTGTAACACACTTAACCCCAATTTCGTATATCTGGCTTTCTACTGAACTATTTTTTTCTTGAAATGTTTTCTTTATTTTACTCACTTTTAAACTTAACTGAGATTTAAACAAATTCTGCTCTTCTTGCTAGCCACAGAGGTTTTAAATGGAAAAGTCCTACTGATTTTCAAAAGCTACTATACTATAAAAGCACACAGAACTTTACAGACGTACTAAATCATAAAAATGTTTCCAGCCAAAGAAAACATCAAATTCCTATTCACTGGGTTATTAGAAAATTATTATTTTTTAAATGGGAGAATAATTAAGAACAGATTTTTATTTCTGACAGCTCAGGCAACATGTGCAAGATTCAGAATAGTGACATTTGCAGCGATATAAATTTGATGCATCATTTTTCAATAGCTGTGAGATTAGTGCCAGTAACAGCAGGTAACTAAGGGCCAAATCCTGCTCTTTGATCTATACCACACTTCTCAAAAAATGTGGTATATTAAACATTGGAAGATGGAACTCAATAATACTCTCATCTACCAAAAAAGTGAAGCGTTTTCAAAACCTTCACATTTGCAGTGGCACATTCCCAAAGTGGAGTTATTTTAAGCTAAATATGAATATTTTTAGAATCGAGCTTAAATTAGACACAACTTTCCTTCAAAGGCAGTAAAAGCTAAAGCAAATACAACATGAAATTATTGACTGCATTAGTTCACACTCCTGCCCTCACTAATATATTTGACCTGATGCTTTTCAATAGTATATCCATTTCAACAAATCCTTGAGACACATTGACTTTGATAAGAACTCAGAGTGAACAAAATTGGAAAAGGGAGTATGTCTATTTTAGTCCCACTCCTCAATGATGTTACATGGCTATAGGTATAGGTACACTAGTTGAATATAAAGGGTCAAGACATCAATGAATGAATGACATTTGTTCTTAAAAGGTCTTCACCAAAGACTCTGAAAGAGACTAAGCTCTATTAAAGGAGATCTGATCTTCTATTAAATGAAAAGATAGGAAAGGGAAAGTCACTCTTCATTCAGGCGGAAGTTTATAACTGATTTCTCAAAAAGATCTGTGCTGGCCTCTGTACTGCTCAACATATACCACTAAATAATCTGGAAATAGAAGTAGTGCATTGCTGAGGATTCAACGATGGAAAGACAAAAGCCAATTTTTAAAAAAGTTAAGAATTTTACAGTACTGAGTAATAGAGCTGTACGAAGGCAGAAAGTTCAATATATTTAACTTCATGCCCATGAGGGGAAACAGAGCTAACTACAGATATGTAGACTGTTATATACATATATATAACTTTTGGAAATAAATATGGTGTGTGTGTGTCCCTGTGCATGTCTGTATGTTTATTTTGCTGAACTACAGCTGAAACTGTCATGCAGGAATTAACACTGTGGAGTTAGTGGGGCTAGTTCTATGAAAATATCAGCACAATGCTCAATTTATGATCATCAAATATTACAACTGGTACATTCATAAGGTATAGAGTAGTTATAGTCCATTCAGCAATGCAGAGGAGGAGAGAAAATAACTGGAAGTAACAGATCAAAAAACATGGTAACAATTATGAAACAACTTCTGTATGAAAATAAATTAGACTAGTAGCCTTCAGGAGGTAAGGAGATGAATGGGGGAAAGATGAGAAAATCGTAAATGCCATACTGTAATTCAGAATTTTGCAAAATGCAAAAATCAAGGAGCTTCATAGCACTTCTAGACAAGCAAGGAATCCTATTTTACATAATACTTTGTTATGCCATCATGCCATATTAGACTTTGACATTCCTTAAATCAAAAATTATATTTATTCAGTAGGATATCTTAAGAGAAAAATCACTTTAAGTTTGCTTTCTTATGCCTTATTTCTAATATAGGTTCTAATATACTTGTTTCTAATATAGCTACACGAAGTTGTGGGTTGATCTAGTATCATTGTTCTTGTTGACTGCTTATACATCTTAAAAATTTTAGAGGAGAACAATGAATACTGCTGTTCACTAAATATCATTCATCACTTAAAACAGCTTACAATGTGGACTTTTCCATGACATGTATCCCTACTCTTTTTGAGACCTAATTGGGAAAGCCACTCATTTTCAATCCTCAAATTATATTCTAAAGTTACGTACTCATGTGTATCTGTGTCTCTAACAACTGTAAAGCAAAAAACATATCTCTTTTTAGGGATGTTGCATTTCTTCTCCATCCTATAAATTTCATTCTAAAGGGAAATAATTGGTGATTGTATTGAAATTCTTCAGTTCACACTTCACCTATTATAACTAGTTTTAGAAGGTTTGGGTTTGGAAAACTGAAGGTTAGATTTTCAAGAAGAATTTAGTACCTAACAGTGAACAATAGCAACTACCAGATACCGAACAGTTTTTCATTCTAGTCAAGTCATTTAGTTGCCTAAATGAGAGCTGAAGTCTGATAGGTAAGCTATCACCGGGAGCATCTCGGTATTAGTCTATTAGGAAAGTGTTTTTTTGACTGGTGCCTTGGGGTTCCTCAGTCTGTTTGTTCTACTTTGAGCTCTGTGAAAGAGCTGAAGGCTCTCGCTTGTTTTCTATGTGAATGAGCCATTAGAGTGTGTGGGAATGTTTTCACAGCACCATGCCTCTCCTGCCCTTTTCCACAAACCAAAGTACTTCACGTGTCTCCTCATATTAGCCCTGTCAGTAAACAAAGCCAGCTCTCCCAGGGGAGCACTGCTGTCAGCAGACGGTGACTAGCATGCAGAGGGGCATCTGACCCCTTGCACTCATTCCTGATGGGGAGATAAAGTCACTAGGGAGCTGACTGCCCATTTCTTCCCATCAGGCATCAGGAGAAAGAGAAGTTCAAACAGAAACTTGCACGAGTGGCAGACAAAACACTGTATGTGAATATAAGCCCTGTACAGCCCTTCCCTGAAGCATGAAGAAACACACTTGGAGACTTTAAAGTTTCGTAGTGAGGAGTTTACATTATCCATTAGCTTGGCATTAGCTGAATGCTTCAATATTCAAAGTGAACACACAGGAGAAAAACACATTTGGAATTCACCTATGAAGATAAAGCAAGGAAAGCAAAATGGGGATGGGGGTGGGAAAAAGCATGGTGTGATTAGAAATACTGATTTACATAGAGAACTTTCCCTGTAATGGAACTGGTTTTGATATCCAATTTATCTTTGCAATATATAAATATTGCTGTCCTGGCAAGAGATTGAATGACTCTATTATAACTTGGGGTTACTGCACTCACTCAGGCACATTTGCATAAAAACACTGTTGGTCAGTGGTAAATCTGTCTCTGGCAGCAGTTTGTCTTCAAATAGAAGGGGCTCCATATCTTACTAAATGTAATCAAACCCTAGTAATCATCACGCTGGAAATTTTTTGGTTCCAGTTAAAATACTGGACAAGAATTTGAAAGCTGGGATGATGCCAAAGGATCCTTGAAAAACTCCCAAGCTCAATGCTCTGCATCTCATGAATACTTCAGTATCTTCCTAGAACACAGCATGTATTAAATATCCAGTTACCCCTTATGCAGGAATGTGGGGCTGCTTCCATATGCAAGGATAGGGAATACTGTTGCAAAAAATACTTAAAACGTGTTTAATGACATCAGTAAATCATGTGCAATCTGTACATCCTGGGTTTTGTTATGTTTTCCTTTAGAGAAGCTACCTGAAGTAACATATGCCTCGACATTTATATCAGTGTTGTACATGGTCCAGATGATGTCAAGGCTCTGTTTTGTTACTGATTCACAGACATATACAAAAGCAGTTCTCCTACCCAAGAATTTATAGACAAATAAAACAGACAAAGCATTGGGGGAAAATAATATTATTATGTCCATTTTACAAAGTGAAAATCGTACACATATATGTTTAGGTCCTGCAAAATGTTTGTTCTTATATTCAGCTGTATACATTGTGTTTAGACCCACAAGAGTCATAATATTATTTCTACCACATAAAGTTAAGCATATGAATTTACAGAACTGACCTGGCCAAGATCACACGTGAAGTTTGTGGCAGAGACAGGAAATAAATCAGCAAATCCTGAATTTAAACCCTCTGTTTTCAAAAGTCTGTTCTCCCTCTTAATGTTGACTTCAAGGATATACATCAAGTCCTATATCTATAGTATTTGACCCAGTTTTGAGTATTTCGCATTGCTGAGTTTGCTTGTTAACATTAAAAATCTCAGGTGGATCCATACATCTATTTCATGCCCGTATTGATTCTCTAGTCTTTATTCTTTTCTTTGTATTTTGTTTTCCTGTTTTTGAAACAAACAAACACCCCACAAAAAAACCCCCACCACCCAAACAAACAAACAAAAACCCCAAACCAAACAAAAAACAAACAAAAAACACAAACCAAAAAAACCCCACAAAAAACCCCTAGCTAAGCCTGCCTTTCAGCCTGAAGGAAAGTATATCACTGCTGTAATTCTTACCCTAGAGAGATACACAGATATGGTGATAATAAATTATGCAGGTATTTTATATACATAAACACACACAAAAGTGCATACACATTATATACCTCTGTGGACATACACACATATGATATACATTCATATTATGTGAGAAATTCAGTAGATTTTTTGCTTCACCATCAGAACTGATGATGCACTAAATAGCTCTGTTGGAGTAAGAATGCAAAGGTGCTAGCTTTGACACTTAAAATGAATACAATCAATAAAATCCTATCTCTTCTGAATTCAGAGGCATAACTCTTACTGATTTCAGTGTAACCTGAATTTTAGCCAGTATCTTGTGTCTTGCATCAGTCTATCACAGAGACTCTATCCTCAGATGGAATCATTTAACAGATACAATTCAGTCTACTCTGTGTAATGGATTTTTTCTGGTTATATAGTCATCTTCTGACACTCATTAATCATAGAATGACAAGTTTTCCCCAAAAAAACAGGAGGAAAAACAAGGAAGAATCAGTCCTTATAATTAAATATTTAATGAAACTTTTTATATGCACAGAAGGCCTTTGTAAAACTTTTCCTTAAGTGAACTTATTTTTTTTTTCCCATCTCAGCATGGGGAAGGACAGGAGAGTTCTTCATAGAAACTTTTTGATTAATGGTAAAAGAAGGAAAAAAAAAAAGAATGCCAACAACCAAAACCAACCCACCCCCGAGCATTCAAATTAAATCACTTCCACCTAGAAACTACTCCCAAATACCAATGTTGAGATGTTCAAAATTTGAAACAAGAGGTTTCATCTTCCAGTTAGGGAGAGCATTATGTATAAACCTTTTATGGTAAAGCTTGGCAGATAAAATGTATTCTTTTTTAATGGATTTATTCTTCTAATAGTTTGAGGTACAATTGCATCGAACATGCTGCTGCACCAAAAAGCCCTCTATTATTTTAATCTGTATTCTTTTAAAAGTTATTTGTTCAAAAGGATTTCACTGTGTTACTCTTATACCCCCTTCATCCAACAGAACAAAAGCCGTTCTATGAAAGGAGTCTAAACTTGGACAAACCATTAAAAAAAAAAAAAAAAAGCAAAGTTCCTCTCTGTTTTTATCAAATTTGATTGCTGCAGCTGTTCCCAGTTTCTGTATTTTAAAAATAGCCTTATTCAGTGCCTTGTTGGCTAAAGGCCAGAGTACCATTAGAACATGCTGTACGGAAAACCTCTATTCAGTTACAGATACAGAAATATATTTAAGATCAGTGGGGGTCATCTGCAGCAAACACTTGTATGGGGGAAAATGGAATTTTAATGTGCTTGGACAGCTCACCACTTTAAACAGATATTTAAGAACTTCAAACCGGATATTTTGCTATTTGTATCAGTACTATCATATTACTAAGCATCAGGTACAATACAATATGAGCAAGTCAAGATCATTTCAACTAACAAAAATAGATCTAATTCTCAAATTACTCCTCAGTAGTTCTGGCATTCACTTTAAATGGCTCCTAGTAATATTGGATATTTGATTAGCTTATAAAAATGCCACAGCCTAGAAAAGAAAAATACAGTAATATTGATGGAAATGTAGAAATCTGATCAATGAAAACCAGCTTTGATTTGTACATTTCTAGGAGGACTAGTACTAACAGGGTATAAATGTTCCCCTTTATGCAGGGTAGCAAATTCCAATAATGGCATTATCCCTATATTTATCCACCAAAGAGTTTTTCAATTATCTGCCAGAAAGAAATGTTCATTCCATTTACATGAGTATTAAAACTCCTTTTGATTAAAGTGGTAGCGATTTTGGTACAGAAGTTCAGAAACTCTCAGAGGATCTTCATTCCTCTTTCTCTTCATGAGAACCAATTCCATTTCTTTCCTCTACCATGCTAGTATTCCACGGTGTTTGGAGATCACACTATGCAGTATGGATACTGGTTTGACCAACAGCAGTATTTACTTATTAACCAAGAACCTAACTCAGGAAAGTATTCTGAACATCAATGAGATGTCTCATAGATTACTTTTAATCATTTATGATGGTGTAAAATGCCTGTGTTAAAGCATTAGTTAGGTATTTCTACTGCAGCTGGGGAAGAAATCTTCAGCATGGTAGAGATAGAGATCCAAGGTGATTATTTGGATAGGTACTAACAGGAAAGAAAACAGCAGTCATGGCATCAATATAGTGTATTGAGCTTGCTGAGACTCCCAAGTTCTCAGTGGCTGGTTTGCCTCCCAAGTGTCTTTGCCCTCACTCCCTCAGTACTTGGGTTATTTTAATTAAATAAATGCTACAATCACACTTTGGATTGCAGTTTCCATTATAAACATTGCTCAGACCTTCTCTTTGTACAGAAGGAGCATCAGGAAATTAAATGAAGTTAAATCCAGTGAACCCTGGGGCAGGTATTTATGGGGCAGGCATCTATGTAAATCAGACTGTCTTCCTAAACTTCCTGCAGTCAGTGAAATTAAAGAAGCTTTTATTTAGTTTCCCACAAAACTAAATGTATTTGGTGTTGTCTGAGGCGGCCTAGGATTTCCAAGACATTCCCAGTGGGCTGACAAGCCTGACAAAGGAGCAACAGAAGTACATGAAAGGATTATATCTTGAGAGGAACTCTAATGGTGTTAGGAACTTACACGTGGAGAATTGAAGAAAGCTTAGTTTTCTCCTGACAGTGACTCAGAGAAAGAGTCTAAGACGTCTTGTTTTCTGGAGAAGCATATTTTTCTGTTGTTACCATGAAAAAACTTGGGAGACAAGTTATCTTGGTCAGCCTAGGAGCTCTGCTAAATCTACCACTCAAAACGTGTTAGCTTCTTTGTGGAGGCTAAGGCCTGAGAAAGTGATACAACCTCTACTTACTCGTTTGGTGGGCAACAAGTTTGCTTGTTAGCTCCAGGACTGAGCTCCAAGTAGCTGAGCAGATTCCCACAGGTCTTAATTTTCTTGCATTTATTCTGTTCTCATTAGTTGTCATTGGGGGTTTTGGTCTCTGCTATTTAATCTAGTTACATAAAGACAATTGCATATATTTTTTGTCCTATCTAAACCACACACATTGCTAAATATTCCATATTTATTGTACTATTACTAGTTCACAAGAGGTCCAGGATATGCTGAAACCATTTTTTATTGGAGAAACCAAAGGGGAAAGTTACCTCTAATAGTGCTGCAAGAAAATGTCTTTGATGTGCTTTACATGGAACAACATTTCAGAAGACCATAAAGAAAGCAAAAATAAATTTATTACACCTTTCAATATTTCAAATATTAATGACTGACATAGAGATATTTTTCAATATCTTTTGTCAACAGTTAGGAAGAAAAGGTATTTCCATAACTGTGATCAAATACAGACAATTCCAAATTTCTTCTCAAGGACAAAAAGACCAGAGTCAGCCACAAGTGTCACAGTAGCAAGACTCAAATTATTTTTAGTGATCTAGTCCTGAATAATATAACAGAAAAAACAAACTTTATTTCATTCCAAAGAAGAAAAGAAAATGATAATTACAAAAAAACCTAGATCTGGTTACAATTTATTTTTATGGTATTCTGCCACAAAAGGAAAGCCACAATCTTTCACTAAAATAAATGATCTGAACTAAAATACCACTCACAACATTTCAGGTATCTGAGAAATACAGAAGCAAAGTCCTTGGCCAGAGCTAACTCCTCCCATGATCTTGTGCTGAAAATCTTCACTGAAACGTGGAGCCTTAATGGATTTGCCTTAGAGAGATTTGATATGGTAAGAAAAATATATTCTCGAGGATTTTAATATAAAATAGGAGACCTAGAAAACTAAGGAGATTATTCTCATCTTATTTTCATTCTCATTTCTCATTTCATTCTCATTTTTCACTCTTACTTTTTCTTTTCTGAAGGATGGAGAGGAAGAGAAAGCACATGAGAAACAGATAATGAGATCAGAGTTATATGAAAACATATATGTTAGTTATTTTCAGACTGGACTATGCAAAACATGAAAATGGCAATCCTACTCCAAATAGCAGTCCTTACATCCGAGTTCCTGAAAGTAGTTCTGCTATAATTCCTGACCAGCTATGTTCAGACAGTTCCAGAAGGTAGACAAGACTTCCAGTTACTAACCAGCACTGTGATGTTGGTTGACACGTTCAGGAAATTATCTTTGCTTTCTAACTTCACTAATTCATCTTTATTATATATCTTTGTTTAAATTCCTTTTCTAGGCATCGAGGCCAAAGCTGAAATAGTACATATATAGGATTACTCTTTTTCAGTTCAGACACGTATGAACCTGAGAAGCTACATATCAGAAAGTGTGGGTGGGAGGGTTGTTTTTTGGTTACATATGGAAATTCATCTGGAAGGACAAAAGATTGTTCATGCGTATTTTTGCAATTTTTACCTTCTAGGCTACATTCCACAAAATTCTGAGACAAATCTGGAAAGGATCTTAATGTTGGTCTCTGACCAACAAATCATTTAAGCATGAATATTAAGTAATGTCAAAAGGACTACATCCATGTTTCAAACATGACTCTTAGGTGCTCTGTTTATACAGGCCTATTGCTATGGTAACTACTTTATGGTACATGCTTTCAGAATACTAATTATAAAGCAACATAAATAAGGTTGTGTACAACAAGCAAGCTAGAATTTACATATTTGAGGCATCTGAAAATTCAGCCCTACTTGTAAAATCTAATGTATGACTGATTTTGAAAAGTATTTTTGATCCTTGTAATTCATGCATTGTAATGCTAGCTGCATTTTCTTTTCCATAACACTACTTTGCACTAGGATCAGCAGCACAAGAGGAATGCAATATACAAAGGGAATTAAAGAAAGCAAAAATGCAGGTGCACTAATAAATGGGTGGCCTTTGGAGAACAGTATTTATGTGTGCCATGCCAAGCTAAACAGAAACCTAAATGTTACATGCAAGAAGTGGTACAACAAGAACATCTGTCTGTGTTGGGGGACTGAACTGGCATGGCTAACACCTCCAGTGCCAGGTGCAAAGGACATTTCAGTACAGATTGAGTGGTTTTGACTGCTAGCATCTGTATACATCAGATTATCTCTTCTTTTACCTTCATAGTCCACTAGAGTATTTGTATTATACATCTGGCTTTAGATTCTAGCATAGCAAAAGACAGGTTGCAATTCTTCATTTCTTGGATCTTAGCCACAGGGTTTTTTTTTTCATTTGGGTCTTGCTTGTCATACAAGCATAAAGCCAGAGTCACTAGTAATTTCTAAATGTATGGTTGAGGAAAATGAGCATTTTAACCTCAGAAAAAAAGAACCATTAAAGGAAGAAATGTACCTTTGATCTATTTAATGTGGATCAAATGCCTGTAGAGAAAGTTTTCCTCTCTAAAATACTAAAGTTGGACTAAAACTTTTAATTTCTCTGAGAATATCCATTCTTCTGGGAGATACTACATTTTCATGTAAAGTCACTTTTTAAAATCAATCTTCCAAATAAAAAGAAAATTTTTATTTCAAGTTCAAGTGACATACCTGATTCAAAAAAATATTGGTAATATTTGGTAGAAAATTAAAACACTTGAAAGAATGCCCCAGCTGTCTGAAATGATGAGTAGGAAATGCAAAACCAGTCACTCGTGACATACTCGTTGAAGTCCAAACCTAATTATCTTTGGAATATCTGAGATTCAAACAGAGTCCATTGAGACTATGACCTACTGAATTAAGTGGCTCAGGCTCAATCTTTTATTTCTTAATTAGGCAAATATTTCAGGAATCAATTGTTGTTTAAAGCTGAAAACTCATAAAAACTACCAGTGGCCATACTAGTTCAAGTCAAAGTCAATGGCCTGTTTACCACTACGATGACACCAACAAAAGTTGAAACTGTTCCAAGGACTGTAGAGGGGGAAAAAAAAGGAAAAAAAAAAAAAAGAAATATAAGAATAGTGCTTGTATTCTGGGATAACAAAATCTACTTGTGTTGATGCACTGCTAATGAGTCTGAACCACAGCTCCCCAGGTTTTATTCGTCTAGCACTTCTAACAAAACCTACATTTCTATTCAAGACAGTAACAAAACATCACCAATAGTAAAACAGGACATAATGAGCTTTGACAGAATTTCTTCAAAAAGCTGTTTCTTTCTCTTGGCAATTCCAAATCACCTCCTTCCATCCCCAGCCACTGATAAAACCTCCTGAATATGCCTAATAAATACTCTAAAAAAGAAAAGAAAAATTATTTAAGTCTACACTTCTCTAGGAATTCGGCATTTGTGTCATCACATTGTAAATTATATTTCTTAACTTCTAATAAGGTGTGACAAAAATGAAGTAAATACAAATAAATCCACAGGGAAGAGACTCAAAAAAACATTACAAAAGCTTGATTTTAGGGAAAAAAAAAAAGAAAAAGCTATAAAAAAATTTAAATCCCTAGTCACTCATCTTTTCTTGTTACTTAGTTCTAATGCCAAATTCTTTCGTTATTTTTTGACCTGATATGAAGCACCATCTGGTAAAAGCATGTTGCAATTCTAAATAAATGAAATAATTGGGTAGTTGGTTTAAAATATCTTTCCTAATAAGTATTACTATACATTAGCAAAACTCACTTCATTCCATTTCTGAGCTCTGATGCTGTGCTGCGATTTTTTTTCTGTCTACAGGACCTGGGATTCCCAAGCAGTCTCATGTCTAGTGATAGACTGTCATGAACCTGATGAACTTGCACAATCACACAGTATCAGATGCATATGTCCATATGTTTTATCTGTATTTCTTGTATGCATTGTTATTATTGCTAGACAAGGGTAACACCACAGACTCATCAGAGTCATTGCCCTGAGGATGAGATCACAGTCTGGGGGTCCTGACAGATCTGCAGCAACAGATTACAGACCATACGGCTGATGGTTAAAATAAACCCAACGGCCGTGGTTATTCAGGAGACATTTCAAAAGTAGATCAAATGTCCCTGTCATAAGACATCTCATTCACACTTCAAAAAATCTTTGAATGATTTTGGCCAGCCAATTACTTCAATCTACTACCACAAATGTGTCAAGGTCTGAGGAGATCATCCTATTGCTGGAGTCCTACAGACGTATTTTTGTGTCTGCACGGACCCATTTGCCAGTCTGCAGGACCTTCTGCAGAGTGCAGATCATCACCTTCCTAGGCATACATCACAGGAGGAATCAGGTCAGAAGAGACAAAGGAGGCATTGATCAATTGGATACATGTTACAGCATTGCTCCTCAACAAGTTATGACAAGCGTGGAGTAACAGTGAAAAATAAAATATTTGTTAGTGATGAAAAGCGGTGTAGAGAACAGCAGTTGGTCGTAAGCAAACATTTTGCAGCTATAAAGACCCAGCTGCTTTGGCTGACTAAAATGAAAAGGAACAATGCTTTAGGGGGTTGTGAAAGAACACCTCACTACTGATGGATTATATAGAAAAAAAGTCTACTGTATAAAGCATTAGTAGTCACAGTCCTCTTTTCATAACGTACCTAATTTCTTTGATTTGAGAATCCTAGGTAAGTGTGTCATGCACTAAATGAAAACCTGTTCACAGTTCTTGAAACCAGTTTGTTCTGTATGCCTGTTTTTTCTTTCATTAAATATTCATTTATTGATATTAGACTTATAAAAAATTTAGCATAATTTTAATTCTCCCCTACATGAATAGGAAAAATTAAAGGAAAAGAGAGTTCTTCCAGGTTTATAGATATGTGTGATACAAATTGTGATATTTCCAGAAAATGACAACAATATCAGGAATCCATGAGAAAAAATGTCTTGTGCATCACCTAAATATTTAACTACAATATCAGCTTATGTTAATCATATTTCAAGAGTTGAGTTAAACATGCTGTAATTTTGCCATCAACCCACATGAATCAAACCTTTATTTAATAACTGTAAAAGCTGCCATTTGCTACTTTTAAGATATCTAATTTCTCACAGCCAATAATGGTCACTAGAGTTACAAAATGCTAAAAATAGCAACATTCTTGAAAATATTGTTTTAGTTCTTACTGCAGAAGCTGAAACATCTGTAACAGTATGGCAGTTATCAGCTTCTTGTAATTTCTGGCAATGTTCAGTTAAAAAGGCTTTAAAAGTACAAGTAAAAACATTAGTGTTTTGACTACTTGTAAGAAACTAGTATGTATACAATTAATATAAAGGGAACTGCCAAGTCAATCTGAGCTTAAAATTCAGGGGCTTGTGTTATATTTGTTTTATTTATTTTTGAATTTGTAAAAACCCCAAGCTGTTGCAAAACCAATTGAACATTCCAGGTATTTTAATTAATAGAAACATTGTTAAATTCAACAGATACACAAAAAGTAAACAGGCAAGAGCAGAAACATCCTTATACAGCTAATATATGAAAAAAACCAAGATGCCTCATCCTGATTTATGCAAGGAAAAATCAAACAATATCACTCTAAGAACAAATGTTCTCTCAATAGAAAGCATAGAGAAAGTTCAACAAAATTTGACTCAACTTTTATTCAGATATAATGAGAACTGGACTCAGTTCTAAGTCTTTTGAATAAATGGAAAAGTATCCTCTCAGAATAAAACAAAATTAATTAATGCTATTTTGGTTTTAGCCTGAAAAACAAACAAAACCAAAGAGGAAGATAAAAGGAGAGCAGTAGGGAAAACAGTTAATTGCTAAGTTTTGAGATATTTTTTCTCCATCATACATTTTCTTCCAAAATATCCTGGAAAATGACATTGCCAATGCTAATTCCCAGTGCTTAAACTGTTCTTTATATCATCAAAGCACAGTTTACACACTGAAGTTCATGGCACTTATCATGGAAAATACAATGTATAACAGCATATGAAGTCCAGAAAACTGTGGTCTTCACATGAGGACTGAATTAAGGTTTGACTGTCTAAATATTGGAAGTTTCTATGTTTTATGTTCAAAGTTCTTTGTTATTATGTTTTTTGTTTTTATGTTCTATGTTCAGGTCTAACTCTGTAGCCTTCAGATTCTTCTTTTAACTGACTTATTATGTTCAGTGTAAATAAAACATAAAAGTAAATTTACAGAATTTTTCACATGAACATACAATAAACATTTTATATAAATTTTGTTTATCTAATCCTACTTCTTGTAAATTATTTTCAATAAAATTTTTAATCCTGTAATTGGCAAAAGCTGTTGGTTAAAAATTTATCTAAAACTGAAATTACATTTTGCTGAGCCCTCATCATACAGATTTTCTTGCTGCAATATTTCAGCTGTAAAGGCTAAGACAAAGACTGCCTATTGCTTTTCCTGTTTCACAAACTAGGACCATATTTTGAGGTTGTATCATAGGAATCATGACTACTGCTAATAATATGAAGTATAGGTCTTTATTTGGGATCTGCTCCAAAGCCTGCCAGTTCTGTGGGAATAAAATAACCACCATGTGTTTGGTATCTTAACTTCCTAAATGGATGCAATATCAGATGAGTTGTGTAAGGCATTATTGCTTAAACACTTTCATTTTATTTTTATCTATATATTAATCACAGAGTGACAAAGACACAGGGAGAAAAGTCAGGGATTTTGAATTCCATTCAGCTCATTTATATAATGAGCTATGTAACTTTAGGAAAGCCACCATATCTCATTTACAACCCTGGTCCAATTGTGGCTATTGAATTAAAAGAACTATTTACAGTTGCTATAGTTCTGGATTCTTTTGGATCTCATGGGAATGAAAAGACGTTAATTCATACGCATTCTTAGGAAATTTTCCATACTCTGGTTTCACATGTTAAATCAATGATCAGTCATGATCATCAACAAAACACCGAGCAGATTGCAAAGCTCTCCAGGGCATGGATTACTTTTTTTGTTTGTGTAGTACTCTCTTCCCTGTAACTCTACTGTCTGATTAGGCTCCTTAGGAGGTACTGGAATATACATAAATAATAAGCAAGAGGAGACGATAAAAAAAAATAATTGCTACTATTAATCTATGAGATTAAGATGTAAACTACATGCTTCGCATCGCACTGCTGACTCCCAAGGGAGGTTTGGCAAAGAGAGCGCGCGCACTAGGCAATATCACTGAGCAGTGCTCCCTCCCCAGTTCAGTAGAAATTCCACCCCAGCACAGACTGATGATTAACTTCGTATTTTCCTTGGCTGAGTTGAGAAGTGTTCCTCACTTTAGCTCAATCACTCAGCCTTCTGAGTGCCAGCTTACTGTTCACAACTATTTTTCCATCCATGGGGATTTTAATAGGCATGAATGAGGACAGTTATGAAAGAAATTCACAGTATAAAGGAAAACCCTTAAATTCAGTTATTATTTGGGCATTCAGGCTTCACATCTTTTTCAAGCTGACTAGCCCTTGCTCATTTAAACAATGCCAATGATCTCCTTCTAGGCTGACCATCATAAAGCTGCTTGTATACAGTAGCATGGCTTTTCTCTGAGCTTGTGAGTGTGCCTGCAGCTCAATAGGATTATTCACATGAACAGATGTTACTCAATGTGGGCACTGGTTGCAGAATTAAGCCTGTCCTTGCTCTTCCTCTTGCTACAAACATCAGCTGCTCAGACATCCAGACTTTTTTTTTTTTTAATGGCTTTTTGCCATACACAAAGCATGTAAAATGACAACTTCTGTAATTTAAAAAACAAGAAATAAAAAATCCCCCTATATTCCATTAGCACTTATATAAAATAATGGTTATATACTCCTCCATATAGTTTCTTGTATACATGATGATAAGAA
Organism: Platyrinchus mystaceus; assembly: GCA_035041135.1. Lineage (NCBI taxonomy): Eukaryota > Metazoa > Chordata > Aves > Passeriformes > Tyrannidae > Platyrinchus > Platyrinchus mystaceus. The sequence continues at coordinate 27,998,543 of JAWWLV010000088.1, forward strand.
ATTAAAAGTCCATTTAGCTGTTTGGCATAATATTTTGTGGCTTTCACAGATAAACAGAAACCTCTATCTGGTCATTTTAAAGTATATATTTGAATAGGTATAGAAGATGTTGGACCAACATTGAATTTTTATTTTCATACCATACAACAAAAATTGATGAGTCTACAGATTATGTTTGGTTTATTACAATTTTTTTTCATTACAACACATTTTTTCCCATACCAAATTAAATCTATCTTTTAGAAGTATGTAAACCAGTCTTAAACATTAGAAAAAACCCTAAGAATTATTAGACAAACACTTAACTGTAATGTTTTGAAAATTTTAACATTAAATATCTCATAATATTTCTTTATCTAACTACCCTTCTCAGTTTTAACCTCACAATTTAACAAATTGTGTCTGTTACAACCTAAATTCAGATTTGGTGTAAGATACTCCAACTTAAGACCTGAAAGTAGGAGTGTTAACACTTGCTTGCGGAAATAAATTACATATAGTATTTGAAAATGAACAGTTAAAATAATACTTCCCATACTTATTGCCTTCTTTTTTAAGAACTGAAGGCATTTTATTTAGCCTTTTGCTTTTGGGTGATGGCCAAAAGTGATCATTGATATTAGTGTCTTTTCGACCATTTATATTTTTAAGTCCCTCCAAATTGATTCTGTGCTGAAAGCACAGCCGAGGCTCACAAATAAGTTAGAAAAGGTATAAAAAGATCCTTTGAAAATGAAAAATACCTGAAGAGAGCAAGCTTCACAGATAGCAACTATACAACGAATCAGTCTTGTGGGGCTTGTTTTTGTTTGTGTACTCTTTCCTTTCCTGCGTTATATAAAAATCTTCAGTTATTTCTCTTTGTTGCAAACTGTGAACCCAGTAGCCTAGGAATAAAGATCTGGGAGGAAAACTTTAAGGGAAACACGTTTCAGATACAGCTGGACCAGGTGGTCCAATCTGCCAGTTTACAACTAATTGGCAAACCATTTGCTCTTCTTCAGACCCCTGGTACATCACCTGTTCTAATGACTTGTCAGAATTATGGCTAACGGATCCACAACCTATTCTGACAGTTATTTAAGAACCCTTGAGTGAACATCATCTGTCCCCGCTGATTTGGGTTTTTTAGGTATTCTTTATATTTTGGGGTTTTAGGTATTCTTTTACTTCCTTATCACTCATTGTAAAGTATTTTCATTAAGTGTTAACTCACTGCTCTTCTATGTATACATACTGAAAAAAACCAAACCTGAAGACAGAGTGAGGAAGGACAAGAAAAAACCCCTGCAAAACCCTCAAAACAAATCTTGATGAATATTTCCAAAAAACTGCAGGTTCCCTGCTACTTGGTGAGTACCACCACATGCTAAATGGATACAGATGCATGGTTATTAAGATTACTCCTATTTACCTAGTACAGCCACATTTGCCAACAAACAAGGTAATTTGGAACACTTACTATCCCCTTCCCCTCTCCTTCCACGCCCATAAATTACTCTCAAGGGAAATAATCCAAACAGCACCAATACTTTCTGAAGCACCAAACATGCAACTGTAGCACTAATTTACAGGGCTAAAAAGATTCAGAATGACCAAACAGCTTCCTATGGTAAAACATACATTACCTTTTTTATAGTCTACTATTTAG
>JAWWLV010000088.1:28000293-28032020 GCA_035041135.1 Platyrinchus mystaceus
GGCTAAAAAGATTCAGAATGACCAAACAGCTTCCTATGGTAAAACATACATTACCTTTTTTATAGTCTACTATTTAGTTCAAATTTCTTATATTACCACCTTTCACGTCCTCTGGGAAGTGCAAGTATTTTCTTGCCTAGTATCTTGCTCTAGCAAGATTCATAACATATACTTACTAGTCTTTTCCTTTTTTTCTTATTTCTTGTTAATTCCTTCATTTTCTCAGCTTATGGAGAACCATGCTGGTACTCCTAGTACCAGAACAGCCATCTGTTGTGCCTTTAATATTGTATCATTCATTCTATGCCATGTTCCATGTCCTGCCACCTCTTACTAACACTGCTTACTCGACACTGGCATGCTGATTCTTTTAATGTCACAGTATCTCCTTTTAAAACGCAGTATATTTTAATTTTGTTTAGGTGTAAGTGGTTTATTCACTATTATCACAGATTGCAATCCACTTCATCTAAATACTAGCCCCTCTGTTCAGGGGATGCTGAAGGAGGAAGGAGCTGAGTTTATACAACCCTTCTACAGCCCTATTGGCTGCATAGGGAAGAAGCAAGTGTCAAACACTCCTTTCACTTAGGATCTGATTACTTTAACCACATTACAAGATGGGCACTGATGAATCAACAATTCCTCTTATTACAAAAGAGAATTATAGCCACAGCAGCAGTACTTAATGATTAGCTCCTGGTAGTAGGTGATACCCTTATGTTTTAAGACCTACAGAAGAGCGCCCACCAGTTTTCATAGCATGTTGGGGGACCATCCATTTACCATGTGAGAACAACGATAATTGTCATGGGATTAAGAGGAAAGCAAGAAAAAGTATTTCTGAAAACAGGAATATGGATTCAGCTACATGCAAAGTGAGAGAACAGTACCCATCTTTCTTGGATGAGGCACCTAACTACCAGTCCATAGTGAAAAAGTAAAGGACCAGAAAGAGTTATCTGTGCTCCTGACCAGTATGGCACTTTGGTATCTCCCAGTCCAAACTGAGTGACAACAGAGCTTGAGGTAGGAAGCACACTTCTCTCTCTCCAGATTAATGCTAGAAGTTACAGCTGTTATCAGTATCCAACCAAGCAGGTAGCTTCAGGCAACTGAGCAGTGCCTAAAGCATTTCGGTTCCTGGAAGGTTTAGACAGTGGTAGAAGTTAAAAATATGGATCTTTGTCTGTGGTTTAGATGGATTTTAGGCACTTCAATCATAAGTTAAGTTTCTATTTAGATTCATGGGATTCGGTCTATTTATTAATACTAGTATTTTGATATTAAAATTGATTTCACAGAACTTTCTCCTGCAGATCTTACCGAATGTCACAATGCATAATGAAGTTCTATGCTGCACCCTACTTAATTTCAACGCCTCAAGCCCAAGTATTTTGCCTTTAACTTCTTTAAAGTCAAAGTTTATCTTGAAAATCAAACAGTTCCTAAATTATCCAAGTGTGATATGTGCTTATTACACTTTTACAAATTGAACACTAGGGTGAGATTTAAAATATGTTGTTTGTCCTTCAGACTCCTGAATGTCATCTTTTAACCTTGGGAATTTCTGTAGCTAGATTATAAATTTGTGGTAGAATAAGGAAAACACTGAATTGTTCTTTAGCAGGGACAGTATAATACTCTATTGATCTGAAAGAACACTGCACCTCATAGTGGAAAAAAACCCCAGACTTTCAGCAAATACTGAATGAAAACAATAAGTTGTATTAATCCAAGGGAAGAATCATGCTTGAAAATATTATCCTCTGGTAGTGGGCAGCAAACCAGTTTTTGTGCCACTTCAAGTCAGTAACATAAAAATCACAAGTTTTATGCTGCTCCTGTGTATAATACGTACTATTTACTAACACTGTGCTTTGGGCTCAATAAAGAATAAAGAAGTTCTACATGCTATGTTAGTATAAAATTTTTCTCTTCCCAAATTGATTTGCATCACGTGTTTAGAAGAAAAACCATGTGTAAATCCATATATAAAATACCTATAATAAATAAATAAAATCAATAAGACACATAATATGTTCCAAATTACAGTGTACAAACCTCTGTTTTTAAAGAGCAGACATTTTATAGGGATGGAAACCTGGTCAAAGGAAGCTTTTGCAATAGAGTATATAGTTTTACAGGGGAAAGAACTAGAGAAATTGTTCCCCCAAAGAAAAGTAAGATAAAAGAGGGGCAGAGAAGAATTAAAACCATAAATACTCATACTACACTTGCATAAAGAAAAACATTTGAGAAAAAGAAATAAACAAGCTCTGATCTCTTGACTGATCCAGGGAAACAATTCAATTAAAATAATCAACATGCCAGATCTCCCTTCCTGATTTGCTTAAGTAAGCTTGCATTTGCAATTGTAGAATTAGATTGTGCATATATATATGTGAGTGCTCCCCTCCACCTCTTCTCCCCCAGGGAAAAATCAAACTTACAAGGGGTCATTTAGCAAACATCATGGGGATTAAAATACCTTAGTCCCTAGAATTTTGGCTACATTAAATATAGGTCATGTATACATTAAAAGAGGAATCTGGCTCAGATTTAACTCAGCTATTGCTTTGCTAGCTTGGCTGACCAAACTTCAACTGGGTCATGCGTGGTTTTGGTCAGGAACTCTGCATTTGCTCCACAGGTTTTAATTTTTATTAGTTTCTATTCTACCCAAACTAAGAAGTGGAAACATGCATTTTTATTGTACCACCTTTTGAAATATCTGCACAAATCAGGCGCATACAACTTAACAACCAAATAAAAGCACCAAACTCCAAATAACCTGGCTAGAAGAATAACATAGCATGTTGTTATCTTGATCTCTTTGAAACATAAATCTCCAACATAAGTCAAACATTTCTGAAACAGTGATAAAGTGTTAAAGGTCTGTAACGTATACACTCATGGTAAAAGACACATTTCCAGTCAGAGTAGATTATGTCTTTGGAAATGGGAAAAGAACCTGTTTTTTTTAGTGCTGCAACAGGCAAAGTTACAAGAATATCAGGATACAGCAGAGCACACTGACAATGATGAGACTGTCTCTGATGCTCCCTAATACTATCCCCACACAGGGTACAGCACTTTGCTGGAAAGAACCCCAGTCCATACGCTCAGCAGGAATAAAGTACGTGTAATATTATCATATGCTACATTAAACTGCACCTACAATAAATTCATAAGATAGTGTAATGATATTTCTCAAGGAATAATATACAAAAGGCTAAAAGGGCTCAGAGTCTGATAGCCACACAAGTAACAGCAACCCCCAAATTTCTGGATTTTGTAGTTTTTCTATTTCAAAGGATTCCCACTGCTTGTATTTTTTATTTGTATTTTGCTACACAAAAGTATTTTTTGGTAGTTCACACTTTTCTGAAAATATTATGAAAATCGTTCATCCTCACATTTATTTAAACTTAATATTTTAAATAATTTCTCTCAATTCTCTAGACTTCATAATATAGTATTATGATTTCCATAATTTTTTCAATAGATTATTTGATAATTATTAATTTGTAATGATATTTTCACTCCTTTTGTGACCCTAAAGAAAAAGATCTTTTCCTAAAAATTTATTTAAGAGACCACAATTCAAACTAAAAAAAAAAAGTACTTTAACAATCGCTACTTAGATGATACATTTTTCCATGCCATTTTTCATACAACACTAACATTCAGAACTATTTAGCTTCTATATTCAGGATTTCCAACTTCAATATTTGCATAAATATTAACTGAATCACGATGAATTAAATAAAAAATGTTCACATAGTATTTTTTATTTTTAACAACTTATAATTTTAGATTGCTTCTAACGTATGAAACCATGCTGCAATAAGGACAAAGATTTTTGAAAGAACAGTTGCGGATACTGTTAATTCTATGGGATAGAAAAAAGTCACTAGATTTTCACTTTCAGATCTCTGAAAATAATTTTTAAGAACAGTTGAATATTGCCATGTTTCACCTGCTATCTCTTTACTCAATAGAAAATCAGGTAACAGCAGAGTTCATGTGGTTTAACTTTGAACAGGCATTGGTGGGATTCATGGCTCCCCCCGGTACAGATCTGAGCTTCCCGAACACCGTTACAGTGCATTGCTGGGAGATAGGAATGCTTTCAGAGCAGCTTTTATGGCACAGATTTCTCTGTTCTGTCTTTCAGAGAAGCATGTCATAAATGACCACGAAAACTGTTCTGTGAGCTCTGGCAAAGGAACAACAAGGCATGCAATTCAGATTTCTTGGATTTGGGCATGCTATCGATGTTTTCTTTAAAATATTGTCCTAATTAAGGACCAAGATTTTAATTTTAGAAGGCAGTCTAGCTCAGACTGAATTGCATTAGGAAACAAAGCACATAGGGAATGAGCATATTCCCTCTCACGAAACTACTTTAATGAAGACATATAAGCCATCAATTTACCTCTCCTTCAGCCTGCTGAATTTAACCACACCTTAATATCTAGGGAATCCTGGCTACCCCTTTGCCTCTATTGCAAGTTCTGGGAACCTCCATAAAAACCTATTCCAGTATTACCCTTTAGTATTATAACCAGGAACCAGTCCTTTTTATGACTATGCCCGTAAGTATAGTGTTTCAGCTTACAGGTGAGCAGTGTGATGTTAGAAGGAAAAAACCCACCAAGTCTCAAAAATTAAGTTGAATATATTAAAAGAATGTAAGTGGTCCCAGGTTGGCATAATTAATAGTGAGGTTATAGAACCTGGAACTTGAAACTATTCATGGCCGACCAGAACAGGTGGATAACTATATCTGCATGCATATATGGTTTAAGTTCTGGTGAATTCATTCTAGAACGGTCCAGCATACAGAACCTGTCATGCAACTCTGCTTTGGAAGTCTTCATTTGTAAATCCAATATACAAATATTTCTCCTTTATACATTATCCACATCTGTAGGCATCCTTTTGAAGTTGTAAAAAATAAAACAAATAAACAGGGAATAACAAAAGAAAACAAAAAAGCACACCCAAACAAAACTTTCAAATAGTATTTACATTAGCTTGAAAGAGCAAAAACCATGTAAATATGGGTATGTGTATTCATATGAGGGTATATGCACATTTGCATGAACAGAGTAAGAAGGCAGAGAGGTATAAGGACTTACCTAGCTCTCATTGCAGAATTTCTAGTTTTAAAAGCTTAGAGACTGTATGTATTATGTTATAAGTCTCTGGGCTTCACTAATTCCGTGACTGCAGGCTTCTTTTTGATTTTGATTTTGCAACTGAAACTGATTGGCTGGCAGACAAAGGGACAGAAACAGCTGCAGCTGGTATTATTGATTATTTCCTCAATTTAAAGGAAGTAAATGAGGAGGCTAACAACATTGAGGGATAAAGGCTAAGTTGTTGCTCTATGGCTCTGGCAAAGCTAGTCACTGTCTACTACCACATGATCTGAATTAATTCATAAAATGCAACTATTATCATTTTAATACCAGAGATTGCTGTAGAAGTCATAGGGACCTGCCTGTTATGATAGTGAATCTTTAATCTCATTATTTTTTCAGTAAAAACTGAAATTTCTAATATGGAAAGACACTAAATCTTATATAAACAGTCTAGAAACTGCTTTTGGGCTGTGATTAGTAATGTGAATAACTTTCTAGAACTACACTGAGCTTATAATAGTTAATGCCTACACTGAGAGGTCCTGTCCTCTGAATAAGAATTGTTACTTACTAAAGAAAGCAGAAGATAACTCTTAAAAACCAGAAGACACATCAGTGATCAACAATGGAAAAAAAAATATAAACAAATTAGAGCAGGAAATGTGTAAATGTAGGAAACAAATTATATAAATATTATTTGTTTTGCACCTCTTCTTTACTCCTTTGAGCATTGACTTGACATTAGCCACTGTTTTCTTATGCAGGGCTTCAACTGGAGAGAAGTAAAGCAGAATTGAGTAGGGCCTATCTCCATTAAAGGAAAGTATGGTTTTGTTTATGCATGGTATAAACAACAGCATGGATATACCCTCTTGGTGTAAAATTATGTTGTGTCTTCACACAGCTTCCACTGGAGAGCTATTTGGTGGAGTCTACTCGGGCTACAGAACTGTACCTTAGGTAGCAGGCACTGCACTGTTTGAAGATGCAGTTTTTGAGCAACACCAGCAGGAGAAACCTGATGCTCCCTTGCAATCAAAACTTTTACAACAAATCTTAAAAATTACCCATACAGATGTCAAAAAAAAAAAAAAAAGAAAGCAGAGACTTGCAGGTGCCTCTATGTCACTCAGTCATTCTCACAGCCTTGCTCCTCCCTCACCTCCCCAGGCAGCCTATTTCCTAGCTCCTCACTCTCATTACCAAGTTTTTCTAATTTATCTGAATCTCTTGATAAAATTTAATCCTATTATTCGTTGTTCTGTTCATCATGTACATACGAAACAGTTGACCCCTTCTGCTTTAAGGAGTTGGAAGCTGTCCTCATGTTTGTTTTTAGGCTTTCCAAACTGTGGAAGGATCTTTTAAAGAGACACCTTATAGGATTTGAGGCCATGCTTAAGTGATCGTAAAGACACTACATCTGTGCATTACTGGATCATCTGAGAATACATATTATCTGCACAATTAGGTCTCAATATTTCATTTGAGAATACTTGGTATGATGCCTCCTCCTGCACCCATGGATCACTGCTGTGTTCTCTGCATTTTGTCTTTCCCTCCTTTTGCCTTCCAGTCAAAGTATTCTGTCTGTAATGCTAAACCAAACAAGGTCAGGTTTTCTGACCCTGAGGCTAACTGGCACAGAATGGCTTCCTTCCATACTGTTAAATCTCTCGTCCCAGATAACAGTATGGCTTTGTCAGTACCGTCTATTGGGAACAGTCCCTGGCCTGCACCCAGACATTATCTAGGAAAGTTAGTTTCCACCAGGCAGTAGTCTTTGTAATAAGCATGTGCTAGGGCTTGAAGCTTTGCCCTATTTAATTTACAGCCATAAATGTAGCCAAGGATGTTGACCCTATCATGTTAAAGAAGTTTATGGCCATTAACCCTTTTGGATATGGTGTTCATTTTCTGAGATAAACCACCACCTCAGAAATAAGTCTCCAGAAAAAGCCCTGATGCCTCTTCCTGGCCACTAGTTTTACTTTGTAAATACCACAACCCCAGACTATTTACAACTCCCCACTTCCTAGGTATCATTTTTAGGGTAGCCTAAGTAGAAAGCTATATATGGGTCTATATCCATGTAAGGTCCCCTTCTTAGACACACCACGAGAACGTGAATCCTTTGTTCAGATGCTGAGAAGCCTTCATAAACCACAGCAAAGGAGTTGTGAAATTACCTCATGAAATTCATCAGGGCAAAGTACAAACTCTGCACTTGGGGAGGAATAAGCCCAGGCACCACTGCATGCAGGGGCTACCCAGCTGAAAGCAGCTTGGCAGAAAAGCACCTGGGGTTCTTCATCAGATTAAAGATGAGCCAGCAATGTGCCCTTGCTGCAAAGGTGGCCAATGGTATCCTGGGCTTCGTTTGACAAAATAATGCCAGCAGATGCAGAGAGGTGATCCTTACCATGTACTCAGCACTGGCAAGGCTGTGCCTGGAGTCCTGGGTCCAGTTCTGGGCTCCTCAGTGAAAGAGAGACATGGACACACTGGAGAGGGTCCAATGCAGGGCCATCCATATGATTAAGCATCAGGAACATCTCTCCTACGAGGAAGGGCTGAGAGAGCTGAGACTGTCTAGCCTGGGGAAAGAAGGCTTGGGGGGCTCTTATTAATGGGTACAGATATTTGAAGGAGGGATGCAAAGAAGATGGAACCAAGCTCTTTCCAGACACTGGATATGTGTCTTTGTGCAAATTTCTATTTCCAATGCACTAGATGAATCATACTGTCAAACTGCAAGTCTAGGAAACACTAATTATTTAGCTACTAATTATTTAGCTACTTCCCCCCCCCCCCGGGGGAACAGTTTAAGAATTATATTAAAAACTTGAGAATGCAAACCTTTTTTTTCCTTTCAAGTTGAAAAACTTGCAGCAAGTCAGATCACAAAGCCAGATTCTGAATAGAGTATCCCTTGTCTGTCTGCACAGTTCATATTATGACAGTATGCTGCTTTTCCGTTTCATTCCACAATATTTCAGAATATTTATGCCACGTTAAAAGAGCTGTATAATCTCCATAATTAAAAAAAATTGTCATAATTACCATAAAATATTAAGAAAGCATAAGACACCTGGGGAATTTCTGATTCAGATTTTGTGTTTTGTTTGTAATCACAAGAGATGTTTTTTGTGCTTAAGAAAAATAATCAAAGGAAAACCACTGTCTGAAAGAGAACACATAACTACTGATCCGTTACCAGGAAAGGAAAAAAAGCCCCTAAATTCACCTCTGTAACAACATACTGGCATGTTGGGTAGCTGAAGCCTCTATGCTCCCTTCTAACACCTCTGAATTGGCAGCATGCTCAAGCTGGAATGGGAAGCAGGATGTGTGTTCAAAAACTAGCAGTTAATAAGTTCTGTACTGTCCCATTAAGAAGGGTGAAGAACATTACTGAAATTTTCAACTTAGTCATTGTATTCATGGGCAAGATGGTAAAAATCAGAGTTTGCCTGAAAACAAATTTAACACTACCCTGCTTAGTTTATCCAAGTTCTGTGAATCTCCACTGTTGAAATGTCAAACCTGAGGACAGTGCAAGTCTGAGATTGCCTGTGCTCTGTTAATCTGAGGTTTTATGTGATCACAGAGGAACCATGCAGCTAGGCTAAGCTAGGTTAGCTAATGAGCCAAGTTCTATTAATTTTTTTTGAGGAGAAAACAGTGATCCCAAAGACAATGTCAAAATCTTTGAGAAAATTTGTGAAGATTTGTAGGGCTGTGCCATAAAAGCACATGTTAGCAATGCTAACAGAGAATGACCATGCAAATGGAAGAAAACTTACGAGAGATTGTTGCAAAAATGAAACCAGAGGAGAACTGCAAAGAGGCAGCAAGGCACCCAGCAGCAATTAACAGCCTGGTTTCTGCAGCACACACTCCCCAGATTTTTCCCTGTAGGCAAGTTTCATATCCAAAGAGTAGAAAGATTTTTAAAATCCTAATGTTGAATTAGGTAGCAGCAGCAGTAATGGTGTCCTTGCACTTCTGTTTATGTAAGTATATACTATGTTCTGGCAAACTTACATTCTGGCAGAATCACCACTTTGCAACACAGGAAGCAAACCAGGTTTAATGAAAATGACTTTTGGTTACTTGCTGAGTAGAAATGGCAGGAGATAATGTTTTTGGAAAACACTATAAAACTTTGTATAGCTTACACCATCCTGTATGAACCTCTGTTACTATGAATGGTCTAAATTAAAAGGCACCCAAGTCATATTTATGCCCTAAGTTCTCAAAAGTGTGTATAACTTTTTTAAAAGCACATATAATGGTTATATAATGGTGCAGTAGGACAGAACAGAGAGGATGCTCTCCCAGCCCATACAGAGACTAAAAGAGAAGCCAGAAGACCTATAGGTTTACTGTGACCAGCTGACTAAATGTTCTGCTGCTCTCTGCCATCTGGAAGCACTGGGAGAGTTCAGCCTAGCACTGACACGTATCCTCAGGCTTCATGGTCATCCTACCTTTTTGTATTCTTCTTACAATGAAGAAGGTCCATAAAAAGATAAAACTGCATGACAAGTATTTATTTAGATTGTAGTTCTGATTCAGCACCTTTTTCAGACAACAGCAAAATCTCCACTGGTTCAACTGGAACAGAATGGGATGGATATGTGCATGCGTGACTATGGATTCCTTTGTCTAACACTGCTCTCACTTCTTCTGAAAACACCTAATCTATTCTTGCATACTTAAAGAGGTATTTATTAATTTTTAGCTTCCTGTAGATAATTTGACTGCTCTATGCAGCCATAAAATTTTATGACAGTAAACATGAGAGATGTGCCTAAATTGCACAGAAATGTTTCTACACTGCCTGTTTTATTTTTCTTTTATAGTGTCAGTCCCATTAAATTTACATTGGTGCTAATTTTATAAAAACTTGGTGTCAAAATTATTAAGGTGACAAATATGCTGAGTCGATTAATTTTACCTATGGCCCCTGAATGACTGTGCACTGTTCTTTTCAGTCTGAAATGTACATATGTGGAAACACTACAGCAAATGCTGCTATGCTTATCCAACTCCAATTATGCCAATAAGAGATCATTAAAATGGGATTTTAATTGTTCAAATCTCAACATGCCCATCAGAGAACAAAGCTTTTCAAAATAATAAAAAAAAGTTCATTTCTTAACATTGTGAAAAATCTACTGTGACAATAAAGAGAAATATAAAATTATTAAATTATATAATTTATTAAAAAAAAGCTGAATATTAAACTGCTGAGGGCTTATTTATCAATCAGCTGCTAGACCTTCCCAGTACAAAAGCAGAGTACTCAGGAGATTTACAGAAAGAGCTACAAACTATTCCAGATTTAACACAGCACAGATTTCTATAGACTGCAGAGAAGATTAAGATTATGAAGAACAGATACACAGCAGTGTATCTTTTGACAAGGGAATATTTCTGCAGTCATGCTCTGTGCCTACTTAGATGAATGTTCTCAGTCTGGAAGTCCTTAGCTGAAAGAAACAATATAAGGCTTAAAAGTCTGAGCAATTCAAACCACTTTTTCCTTACACTGAAGTTACTTAAAACAAGCTATTTCTTATTGTTCCATCTTATCTTTGTGTTAGTGGCTAGTATGACTTTCAGTCCCCTCTGCCTGAGGTGATAGACCCCAAATGGCATGCAGGTCAACACCTTAATCTCTTCTGAATTTTATGTAACTCAAAACACTGCAAGTGACCCCTATTAGTTGGTTTATAGTCAACATTACCGGAACTAGCATGATAGAAATAACACACACCTCAGTTCTTCAATGCCAGAATGTTATTTTCCTGCATATTTTCTCTGTAAGTATTTTTCCTTTGCCTGCCTTCTCTTTCTATGTCTTTCCTCTGTTTTCTTTCATGTTTTGGTGATGGTACTAAATTTGAATTAAACAATGCTTTAGTTATGAAAACATAAGATAATGGTTTTCACTTTCACGACATGATTCTTCTAAGATATTTTTATTTGTCAAAGTTCACAAAGCAGAACCTTGTTTGGTCTAGTAATAACCTAGAACCAGATATCTGATGAATAGCTCATTTTGAACCCCCACCAAAAAAGTTCAGTAAGAGCATGTGCAGATCTTTTTTTTTTTTTTTTTTTTTTTTTAATGTATGCCCAAAGCGGAAAGGTACTTCTGAAATTCTGTTTGACTGTACCACAGAGATCTGCCATGCCACTGGCACAATGTTTCCCCAGAGAAATGATAAAATAATCCCAAATCCTATTTTCCTAACTTTTGCTTTTGTTTGCTTCTTCTCATCCATTTTGCATATATCTTTGACTTGCATCTGTTTACATACTAGTCTATTATTCATCTACAGTGTAACAGCACAGCAGCCACTGCATGCTTTTCATATAATTTTTGCAGCTTCTGTTTCCATCTTGCTAGATTTTTTTAAAACTTATATAAGCAATCAAACCAAGAAAGGGTATGAGAACATAAAATAAAATGTAGCTTGAACCCAAGCTTTTACAGCTTAGACAAGGTTATTGCTGATGCCAGAGAAAAGTAATGTTCAAAATTGTCAGCTAGAAAGTTTTAGGCTCAAAGGCATGATAAATGAGAAATGCCTGGGATCCAAGATGTAGGAATCATAACAGATTTCTGATGTCAAGGAATAAGAAATACTTTACAGGGTATCTGGCTTTTCTCTGTGAAGGCAACAAAACAGAGATCCTCCAAACAGGACAACAAACTCTTTGAGCATCACCTTACAAAGGCTGTCCCCTTTTACCTTTTTACCTACAATTTTCCATGCAAAAAAGTGATTTAAGGGAAGTTTACGTAAATATCACTAAGCCCAAAAGAGATGCTTCAGCCTCTCCACTATAAATCTTTTTCATATGAACATCAGCATAATTTTGTCCTATTTTCTCTGTCATCATCAGTTCTCATCTTAGCTTTTCCTCCAAATACAAGACTTCACAGCTTCCTAACTAGGCCGATATACTGTTTTATAATGCAAGAAAATGGAAACACTCAAAGAGAACTTAAAGAAGACAAAGTTAAAAAATAATTTGAAATAAGCACCAGCTTCCTTATGAAATAAACTACTGAACCCACAGCACAAAATGATATGGGAGGAGTGAGTAAAGAAGGATTCTGAAACAATTTCCAATAAATAGGATAAATAGAAATATTAATTGAGCTATGATTGCAGTTTCAAGGGGAATAGAGACTTTCTGCCTCATGACATATAAAGCAACCAACATTTGCTTGAGGTAAGGAAGTATCTTCCTTTTCAGGTATTCATATTTATCTTGAGGGAATTCTTGTCATCTCTGTTAAGCAGCCAGGATAGCTATTCACAGAAAGAAGAACTGGATAAATGAGTGACATAGTTTGATTACAAAGCAGTTATTCTTCTGGATTTTTGTGCTTTCCATCTAAAAAGAAATCACTGCTTTGGTGATAAGTGTTCTTGGAAAAATATTTTTGAGCTGAATGTGCATATATTTATTTATTGAATTGGAAACCCTATTGCACAAGCCAATTCTCTAGTCTCAGAAAATGTTAAAGGAAAAATAAACTCACTAATTGTCTGAGAGAACAACCACATGACATCACACATAAAAAAAACTTACAAAGGATGAGAAGTCTAAAGCATATATTTGAGAAGGAGAGTGTCAAATGCTCTTCTTCAAGAGCACCATAAAAAGTAAGGGAAAAAAGGAAATAAAATACTGTGTGGCAGGGTATTGTACTAGCAGCAGCTGTAATACAATAAGACAGAAAAATATAACAAATTGCAGCAGATTATTGAACTTTTGTAATTTGTACATTTCCACACACATTTACATAAAAGCCCGAGTGCAAGGCAAATCTACATTCTTCAGTTCAGAGAAGGCAAGAAACTAAATAGATTTCATTTAACTCAGTCAATGACCTGCCTGCAGGCTGACATAATTTTACTTCACTATTACTAGTCTCTGGTGGCTACAAATTTTGACTCCATCTTCTACAAATGATATTTCTGTAAATTACCGAGCAATCCTGATTTGGACATAAGGCTAAATAAATCATCCAAGCCAACACACCTGTAAGAGGCAGTTCTTATGCTGCCCTAGCAGTGATCTCCAGACCATGTTAGAGGAGAGAGAATCCAGGCTACATGCTCAATATGTTCATCCTTCCACAGTACAGATTACTGGCCAAAATGTCTGGCTGTATTTGTGGAGTTGGATGCTGTACACTCAGAACCAAGGGTAAAATCTGCAGTGCCCCATGTTTTCTGTTTAGGCATGGGTTATTACTTCAAAAAAGGCAGACACCTATCAAGCTTTCATCCTAGGTAATCTAGGTCAGGCTTTCACCAGAATTCCAGACCCACTGATGTCTTAAAATGTGAAATAAACCTTTAGGAAATAACTTATGACTATTCAAAACTTACATCACTAAAAGAACAGAGGAAAACTATTCACCATAAAATGTAATTGGCGACCTTAGAAGAGTGCTTATACCTAAAATATAACTACTTCTCTTATGACTTCCCAAATCAATAATAATAATGTTTGAATATGAAGTTAGACCTTCTAAATTCAATAGAAATGTCAGTGACAGTAAATTTTAAGGAGACCTCATACCCAAAGACATGAAAGCTCTTCAATAAACAGAAGAAAAAGAAAAAGTATTCTGGCTCCATCCCAAGAACACCTAATGTATCTCCAGTGTAGAACACACATCCTCAGTTGTTCAAGAAATCATCCATCTGCCCCCTCGAAATGAGACTTTATTAAAAACACCAAAAAATAGCTTGGAAGAAGAGTCCTTTTATTCAGGTTTAGGTGTGATGAAAGAAATATTTCCAAGTGTTCCTTTGTGTTCAGAGAGGCTAAAAATGTTCTTTCATTTTTCAGACTTTTTTTTGTTGTTTTGGTTTTCTTTCTCTCTCTCTCTTTTTTTTTTTAATAAAATGAAAGATATTCTTACTGCAGCACGTGACACCATGGTTTGGGGACTGAAGAAAAACACCAAATGTCTTGAGCGCTGGCAGCTCTGAGAGTGTTACAAAACAAGCCCCTGAGCCAACTAGACAGAGATGTTGGCCTCACACAGTTGCTATAGTGTAACGATAAATGTTTAAGTTAAACGCTTATATAGCACTGGGAAGCTGCCTCTAACTTTATGTAGGTACTTGATTAGGATAATAGCAGATGCCACTTTACACACAGCTCTCACGAGAAAACATGCCCCATGTTCCCCCCAAGCAGACACAGCGGAGCTCTGGCTTTGCTGGCCCACAGCCCTCTGTGTCAGCCAGCAGCATCTCTGGGCAAGCAGAGAGGTGAAAGCAGAAGGCATGTGTTATCCTGACAAATATATAGCAATGCAGGTGCATGAAGTTCTGTTGCTATCTCAGGAAAGCAGACTTGAATTCACTTGGGGCGGAGCAGCTCTCTTTCCATCTAAATGATGTACTGAACTCGTGCAACCAGGATGCACATTATACTGAATTTTGTTTCAGTGGTTGCTATATATATATATATATAACATGGAATCATTTCTTAAAATTCAAACTGCGAATCTC
The DNA here is from genome assembly GCA_035041135.1 of Platyrinchus mystaceus. Lineage (NCBI taxonomy): Eukaryota > Metazoa > Chordata > Aves > Passeriformes > Tyrannidae > Platyrinchus > Platyrinchus mystaceus. Next base: position 28,015,007 of record JAWWLV010000088.1, read on the forward strand.
TTTCCCCAACAACTTGGTTTCTTCTCCAGAGAAATGGGCAGGAGAATGAAATAACAAAGAAAGATCAAAATGGATTAAAAAAAAGAGCAATTTAATTCCTGTGCTTGCTGGGTTGCCTTTGTTACTCATTGAACAGTTATACTGAAATAAGTAAAACTACTCACACCAATTAACAGAACCGAATTTGGGTCATTCTCTCATTTACTTGATCTAAAAGTTTGCTCTGCTGTGCAAATGTGGTCTCAAAGCATGTTAGCAAAGATAAAAACTACATAACTGTCAGCTGAAAGAAATATAAATTTTACCTGTTTGAGTCCAAGTTCAAAATGAGAAGAGGTTGAAAAGCTAGTAGCCAGCTTATAATTCCATCATGTAGGCAAGAATATTTCCAGTGTTTTTAGAATAAAAATTCAAAATGTTGAAATTTTCTTAAAATTCCTACAAAATTTATTCTTAACTAATGGAAATATTTTGCTTTAATAACATTGAAACATTTTATTTTGATTCTGGCAAATCTGCTATATCATCTAAATAATAATATGGGGGGGTTTCATTGCATTATAAATACCATAAATTTCAACATTATTAAAATAGAGTAAGAGAGTAAAAATTACTGTATTGATTTTTTCATTGAAAATCTTATTCAAATAATTTTTTTATAATATGTATTTAAAGAAAGTTTCAGGTTTTATGTTCATAATGGATCTCTAACTACAAAACTTATTCAACATTTAAATTACATTAATGAATTGATGTGGTCTCACAACCTGAGAAACTGATGCAAGTATTTATGAGAACATTTAGTACCTGTGCAAATCCAGTGAATGTAAATTGAAAATAATTTAACAGGGGAGTGTTCTTAAAGCTAAGGACACACACATCTAACCAAAACAAGATCTACATTGGGTTGAATCTGGTTTGAAATTGAAATCACATCAAAAAGGCTTTTATTTAAAAAAAATGTGTTTGCTTGGAAAAAATAATTTTGAAAGTACTTCAAGAACTTAGAGAATGAACAGCTCTGAGTAATTATTTAAAACTACATATATATATATTATTTCAGGAAACAAAACCTGTCCAAGTAGGGGATGGAGAGGGGGCAGCTGGGGAGGAGAAAGTTGCATTTAGGCACTTAATGCCTGAAGTCAGTTTGTCACTCCAGGTCCTCTCTACAACAAATGGAGAGAAATGGGCAGTCCCAGATGGTGACCCTGTATGAGTCTCAAAGTGCTTAAATACTTATGAGTTCTCATTTCAGAAGCCTTCCCTTAGTGATCCTGAAAACATAGGGCGTTTGCAGACATAGGAAACTCATCACACCACAATATGCAATCAGTAAAAGTCACTGCCCATCACACCTCAGTTCAACTTTTATACTGATACAAAACAGGAAAGAAATAAGAAGACAACACCTAGTATTAAATTAAACAGGATTTACGAAGAAACCACTGCTAAGGGGCACATAGATTTTGGAAACCGGTGATGAGGAAACACATAATTCCGTCCAAAAGGAATTTTTACTGATCTGTGTTTCCAGCATAACTCATCCTCCTTTTGCATGCTGCAATTAACAGCAGTGAAAGAAACATCTATGGATAGTAAACACTTCACAATAATCTAGTAAAAGAACAGCAAAGTAATAGGAATTGAGGGAGTAACTTTAGTAAAGACAGGAAATGGTTGGGGACTGAATGTGATAGGCCACTGAATGACAGGTCCAAAGCTCTCATGAAAATAAGGTATGTAAGAAGGGTGATTTTTAAAAGCAGTTATACCATAGCCTGTTAGCACCCATTGTGCTATGACAAAACTTGTTTAAGTTTCATGATGTGGTCATTGTTTCTGCCAAAGAAGTCTCTGCAGGTAGCATTGCAATACATGTCAATTCCTAGCAAATAGGGGTTTTTTTGAAAAGAAAATAAAGACAAGGCTACCATGCTATTTGTTCACAAGGAACAGTGGGCTATCAAATAGAAAAAAATGTTTGTTGATTCATGATTCAAAGGCAAAATTGAAACTATGCAGATGGAGGTCACTGGGAATTGTTCTAATTAGAAAAGTGCAACAAGACAAATCATCTGTTTCTGCTTCCTCTCCCTAGTCTCCAAATATATCTCATCAAGAACAGCTGCCAGGAAATAAATAAATAAATAAACCACGTGAGATAGAAGTGTCATAAAAACTATCAAGTGCCAGCCACAGTTTCTTTAGGATCTAGAGCTGCGCTTTGCTAAGAATTCCTACCAAATAAAGAGCCATCAATATAAATGTTTCAGTATAAATGCATATTGGAAGTGTATTCCTACAGTTTTTCTACACAGATACATGCTCACATAAGGCTTGTAGAGACTTATGTAAGCAATATACTTCTCCAAGGCATTGTGATAGAACTAAAATAGCAACTCCACCATTGCCTTACTCTTTACCTGAAATTAATGCTGCCAAAAATGCCCTTTAAAAGCAGTGTAAGTTGACATGTTACAAAATACACTTCCACAGTAAAAAAAGAAACTACTCTCCATTACCTTTATGATGCAATACTAATTCAAAACATTTCACATTGTGTATGTCACCACTACGAATGTGATGATTTTGAAACTTCACATGACACAGAATCGTGGTTTATTATGGTAGAGAGGAAAAAAAGAAAACATAGAGTTTACTTAGGGAAAAAATCCTAAATAAATAATTCATACTTGGATGAACTGAATTCTAGTCTTTTAGAAGGTGCCAACAGATGGTTCACATTTATAGAAAGTGCACTTGCTGACTTTTAAAACAGAAATTAAAATTCATAAACTATATCATTAGTTCCCCTTTGAAGTGCCATTGTATTTATGAGGAATATTTGAATTTTCCCAGGTGAACAGTCTTTAATCATAATTTTACTATGGAAAAAGTGCAACATGTTACTTTTTAGCTACTGTTTTATGTTTGTAGGTTCAAAGTTAAACTAATCTAATGATCAGTCAAAGGACAAACAGAAACACGGAATCTGTACAAGGCTGATGTTTTCAGCTATTACAAATTTCAAAGCAGTTTTAGAGTTTTCCCATTCCTTAAATGAAGGGCCTGTATTATCAGTCCTCATTTGGTAGGGGCTCATAAATGTTGACTTCAGTTTACAATATCCCTGCTTACTCTTAACACCATATCCACCACAAAAAGCAGTGAGCTTGCAGCTCATGTAAAAGTGGGCATGGAGTCCTTCTCGGCTAAGTTTAGTAATTCCCTAGTGGAAACACAACCAATATAATATCCTGGTATTATTGAAACACTTCATTGTTGTTAAAATAAATGTTAGCACCTAACAGGGTTATGAGTAAGGCATACTTTGCACCTATAAAATATACAGTGAATAGCTTTCATTAAGTATTTTCATACAACTTTTTCCTTGTTCCATTGCTGAGTTACTGTTTAATATCTACTTTTTGATGAAGCAGAGTAATACTAGCATGTATGGAAGAATCTCACTAGATGGGAGAAGAGTTTGCTGTCGCAGTATCATGATTAGAACAAAGGAATCCTCTTTTTCAGTAGAAGGCTGTTGAATTTAAAAATAATTTAATAAATTAGTTTTGTCCAAAGAAAGTTGACCAAGCAAGAACTACTAAGGAAAGACTGTCTGCATATTTAGTCCACAGCTCAAATGCCATTATACTTTTGGTAGCATTATATATAAAACCACGGTGATGTACCAGAACAGCCACCTGGGAGCTGTGGGTAGATATGAACAGGCTTCCCACAATTAGGCACCTAAATGAAATATCTAAATGAGGAGATGTGTGCCTAGGATCACCTTTTCCAAAAAGTATTACATTCAAGAGGCAATAAGCAGTGTACAGCAGCTTAACATCAGTACCTAAGTTAGGCAGTGGAAATGTCATTTGTTCCTAGAAATCATCTCCAAAGACTTCTGCAATCTAATGTTTTGCATAACGCTTAATTCTACATTCAGGTGAACAAAGTTTAATATTCTTTACACCAAAGATCTGAAAGACGATTAACTGTGGTTATTTCTCATCTGAATTACCATGGCCACAGAATTCTTTACAGAGTCAGGGCCAGGGCAGGGGGTATACTAGGTACTATACAAACAGGACTACATGCTTGTTCTTGCCCCTTGCTCATGTGGTCAGACTGTTTATTTGTTTCCTGAATGTGTACCTTGTTTACAGAGAAAATTCTAAAGGGCAGACTGGACTGCTTTTCATAGTTCTTCTCAATGGGTATATTCTCCTTCAAATGCCCACAGGTATGGATCAATCTCCAAAACTTTTTTGTTTTCTGCATAAGGCAAAGGAGAAGCTAATGTAAAAAACAACAACCAAAAAAAACCCCCAAACAATCAAACAAAAAAAAACCCACAACAACAATAACCAGCCAACCAACCAAAACATCAAGAACGTGAAATTTGGGATTTTGAAGACTTTAGCTTTCTTCAGTGGGCATAAAATCTACCAGCAAAACTCACATCCCTTTCACATATAGTAGATCTCTATAGCTTTTTCTCCACATTTTATCACTGGCAAAGTGAGGTGACCAACATATTGACTTAAACTCAAACATACTAAATATTCTATCTAAATGTTTTATTTATAAACTTCACTACTCATGTTTGATACAGAAATATAGACAGTGAAAAAGCCAAACTGATTGCTACTAAAGCAAGTTTCTTCCTGATATACAACAAAACCACACAACTTTCCTAAAATACCTTGTTTACCAATATGGAAGACAACTAGGGATGCAAAAGCTAGGAGAGAGTCTGTCGAAACTGTTGAAGAACGCATAAAAAAATCAAGTCTTACGGGGGGGGGGGTGTTTTCTTCTAAATTTCCTGACATTTATCTTCTACACATTCTCTCTTCCCTGCTCATATCTATCACATATCCCATCATATTAAATCAGGTGAAAAATGTAGTTTGGACCTAGATCACTGAATGTTATGCATGAGAGAGAAATCAGACAAGACTCAGGGTTAGAATTTTGCCAGTTATTCAGATTGTTCATATACATGGATAATCATTCTGGTTTTTGCTAACCTTATCCAGTTAAATCAGACTGGTATGGAGGTATAGTATGTAATTCAGACTAAAGAGGTATACAGATCATCAGTGTCTTATGAATTAATTTCAGTGGGAAGGATGATCAGTGCTTTGTGGCAGAAAAGTTTTTCACCTGAGAGTAGGAAACACGACTGATTCTGTCAAAGTGCAACCTGAATTTTGCTAGTTCTTATAATCATGCTGTATTCACCTTCAGTAAAAAGCCCCAGGAGAGCACTACATGTTACACTTGGATCTGGATTGAGTCTTTCACTCTCCATCCGTCCATGCACTATTCAAACAAACACATTTTCCCCAAAAGGTTTCATCTTATTCTCGAGAAGAAACACAGCTTTATATACTGAGAATTAGGGGGTCTAGCATTTAAACAACAACAGAAAAATTATCATTGCTTTTACTGCAAAGTGCTAAGATGTGAAATAAAGCTACTTTATATGACCAGCTTAGAGACTGGTGAAAGTAAAGTATAGCCTGTAGGAAAACAGTTTTCTTAAGACTTCTTTTGGAACCCAAAGGCAGTGTATTCAATTACTGGAAATAGTTATATCCAGTATATTTTATACCTACTACTAAACTGAAGCTTGCTATCACTCTTGGGGATTTTATGCACTGGAGTCTTTGTAAACTAATAAAAATGAGATGCTATCATGAAAATGAGAATGGGCTGTAGCCCTTGATAGAAAATAAACGAGAAACTCACAAATCAAATTGTTTGACACACAAGTTCGTTCACAGTGGCTTCAGGAAAACATAATTTTTTGGTTTGTTCTATGAATATCTTCCATGACTAATCACACAATAGTGTTTCAGTTACCTGTTCAGTTTAGGTATCTTTCAAGTATATGTTTTGCACAGAAAGAGTCCTTTCCACTTGTCCTTCCTCGCAGACACACTGGTCTGAAAACATCTGGAAAGTTACCTGCTTTGCTTTGTCAGCAGAAGTCAGATGTGGAAAGAGTTTACTTTGGGGGATACCTGAAATATCAGGCTGCATGTGCAGGCTGTCCTATACATAAGTGACTTAGCTGGACTGTTCACATGGTGACACGAGCTGTTTCTCTCCTATTCAGGTCAGAATGTGAACGCTTTCAAAGCTCTGGAGTATTTCACTGGGTTAGATTCAGGTTCATTATTAATATCTAATTTCCTGACTGATATTAGAAGCCTCATTAATACTCCGAAATTTGACCATTAATATCACATATTGGTTGTTAAAGGGCTGGAAGTTTCTGGTCCTTAAAATATTTTTTTCCTTAAAACCAAAGATGTATATTTATATACATCTAAGTTTCTATGACTCAAAAAAACACAGATAAACTAAACAAAACAGCCTATTCATTGTTTGTTTGTACAGAGGCTTATTCAAAACAAGAGATACTTTGATTAGGTTTCTTGAAGAACACCTGTAAATCACTGTGTTGGAAATCTGCCTGTTACTAAAAAGGTTATGAATAGCATAAATAATTAAATTTATTATCTGTAGCTGCTTATTATGCTTTATACTTTTTGCACTTAATAAGGGGACAAAATAATAACCGTGTTGAATGATTCAATTTGCCAGCAGTCAAATACAACTTCTTAGTCTCCCCTTGTCCAAACAATTGAGGGCTCTTGGCCTACTTGAATAAGTGAGTATAGCCTTCCAGATGCAGACAAATAAACTTGCAAATATTTTATTTGTCTGCTAGTAATGATACTAAAAAACGTATCTCCACTGAAAAAATAGTCACTTATGTAATGCTATTTCAACTCTGAACTCCTTTGGAATGCTGAATGTTTCACAGGTATATTGGGTCTTATATTTTCAAATATTTCACACGCTAGTTCGCACAAATTATATATTGACACTCCTGTAGACAAGAGAGGAAGAAACTCATGTTCACTTCCACCTTCACATAATACTTTTCTCGTTATCACAGTTGGTCCTAAAGCACATTTCTTTTACTAAATCATATTAGCATTGCTACATCTGTATATACATAGCTGTAGGAACAAAAACCACAGTGACTTTGAATATATATACCTTGGCCATACTTTCCATTTTCTATTAAAAAGGAAAAATCTTTACAAAGGATCACAGAGAGTTGCTGCTTTTGGAAACAGAAGAGAATCTCTTGATTTCACTGCAGAAGGAACATATCTTTAAAAACACAGCCATCAAAAACTCTTAGTCATTACCAAGGAGCTCTGCAGCATATTGATCCACTGTACAGTGAAGGTGTGAGCTGCTGTTCTAATTGGTCTGGCTACCCCAGCTACAGTTGCTTTGGTCCCCACTTGCTCCTCGTGGCCTGTCTTCAGTGTTGGGGTGCATACAAACAGCTGTGAGGGAAGGAATTTCTGGGACAGCTGCTGGAAAATCAGAATCTGTCATGGACTCATTCAACCAAATCTCTCACCTGGCTTGAGTTATATTGACTCCCACACACAGAAGTAACTCAGAATGATTTTAGCATCTGGAGGCTTTATTAGCATTCCCTTCAGAGCATGGTCACACAAAGTGTGACACAAATATTGACACATTAAGGAAACTGGTAGACAGTAGGAAGAAGGATTACCACAGCAAAGCCCTTCAGGTTTATCTTGTGCCCCCTTTAGACTCTCCTATCACAGCTGCATTGGTCAGTGGACTACTGGGACATCTTTTTCATCAACTACAGGTTAGCAAATATTTCTGAGGGCAATATTCTTGTTGATAATTAATTCCAGTTATTCATGACTATAAGTGAGTCTGAATAACAGACATGACTATAATCTGATACATCTGATCTACTTCAAACACCTACCTGAGGAGCACAAGAGCAGCCATGCTCTGGTTGGGCAGACACGGTGCAGCTACTGTTGAAAGGTAAGTGATAAACACGAGAACTGATTTCTATGCCAAGGTTCACAAGACCTAGACTGTACAATTAAAAAAAGTCTACTTGTCTTCTTCAATTATTACTTTTTTTCACAGTCTTTCTCTATGTAGGTCTTACACAGAATTTGAAGTGTAATTAGGAAGAGATCTTCGCTTGCTCTTGAAGGCAGGTGGTAGGAAAGAACTGTCAATCACATATAACAAAGTAGTCTAAGTATTTTCTACTAGCTTTCTGAAAGAAATACATGGCATTCACTATAAAAATGAATGGAAGTATATGGTTTTTGGACAATAAGGCATGCAGTAAAAAGGAGTACAAATTAGTTGTTCCTTTTAGGTAGGATCTTTAGAAGCAGAGATAAATAATAATTTGATTCCTACACATTTAAGTACACATATACAGATCATGTCCTGTCTTCAGACATCAGTATCTGTACAAAGACGGGATGATTTCTGAGAAATTCCCAGCAAGGGAATTAAAGAATTTTTGTAAGATTTAAGCATTAACCTGGCTTCACATCTTAATTTTGGGTCAAACTATTAAACAAATTTTAATCAAGACTTTCAAAGCTCATCAACAAGCTAATTTTAAGTGGACTATGCATATATTTAATCATACATGTAGTCAATAATCCAACAGAAATTAAGGCTACATAAGGCTGAACGACTTTAGACTTACTGTAGCTAAATTTAACATAGAACAAAAAAAAATTTCAAAAATTATCAAAAAACCTCAAGAAAGTTTATCCATAACTTTTGTCTAAATGACAAATGATACAGACTACAGAATTTTGCCTGTATGAACAGATGTCCTGTTGTTCTATACACTATTGGAAATGAAAGTTTGTTTCAAGACTGCTTCTAAAACATCTTAGAAACTTTCTAACAAAAAAAGATTTGTGGTTTTTTTAACATATCTGTAAGCAGTTTTTAGATATTTTAGATATATATGCAGAGTTTTCTGAGGAAGCTGTGTGTGTTTCAAACTGTTGTTCAGAGACCTTTTTGCAGTTACCAGCAAGACTGGCTCTTACCACTGTCATTCCCTTAACTATGTCTACTGACATTCCACTTTTGTCTTCAAACCAGATGTCATCCATTACAGAGAACATTCTCTTCACAGGTGCATTAGTGTCTCTGCATGCCAAAACAAATTCAGCAAGGAGCAGGAGATTTTAGAATGTATGGTATTATTTTTAATTATTTACAATTTTCACCCATATTTCAGTGAGCTTTCTGCACCCAAAACCCCCTGACTGAGGGAAGAGGAGAAACCTCCAGCTGAAGGCTGGAGGTTCATTTCAGAATGCATAAAGGCTCCATTATATAAAAATAAAATAAAAATGAATTTACCCTCCTTGTGGTTTTAGGACTATGTTTTGCATGCTACTGAGAAGATGGAGGATTTTGGTTTAAGAAGAAACTCAGACTTGAATACCAATGACCACTTAAACAAATGTTGCAGAGATGTATTTAGCACTGAAGGGGAAACACCCACTTTTGAAGAATAGGCTGGCATAAATCTGTGTAACCAAGTTAGTCCAAGTAACTTGTGATACTAAACTTGCAATATTCTTCAACATAGAGGATTTAAGCCTCCATTACAGTAATTGAAGCAGCACTGCAAGTCGGAAATGAGTCCACTGATGCACTCTTATGTCAGCACCTTGACCAAAAGTGCCGGGACAAAAATTTTCCTGTCAAATGAGATTTGCTGCTGCATTATACTGTTCATTTGTCTCTCACCTTCAGTATTCCACTAACTCTGGTCTTGTCTTCTTGGAAAGGTTAGCACAGAGTAAGCTAGGATCTAGACCTAAACAGCAACTCCTTTTTAGACACTTGTAGTTTATATTAAAAATGCTATTGTGTGGGATAGTGTAGGAGCACTTCCAGTGCTGTTAAATCATACATTCAGCAGTTCTTCCTGAGTAGAGGCCTATATATTCGGTGCTAATTACTGCTGACACTGCATGGATGCAAGTTGCTGATGGCTCTGATATTAGTGTAAACAGAGTCTGTAATTAAAAGACCATGACTCTTCCTATACAAACATTTCTTTCTGAGTATCTCATGCAGAGATGCAGATTTCAAAATCTACTCAGCATGTCAGGGAAAAATTGAAGGAACACCTCAGGTGAAAGCCCACAGTTTTTAGATGTTCTTAACTTTCAATTACCACTGTATTTCTAACTTCTGAGCCTAGGAAATTTTAGTAGTAAATAATGTATTGCTTCTCTTACAAATACTGAATTCTGCTTTTGCTATTTTTCCTTATAATGGGTGGCAAAAATTGATAGTTCCATTAGTTTCAGGCAGTTAGAACTTAGAAGTAATATCCCATAACCAGGAGATTTTTTTTTCTCAAAAGAAATATAATTCTTTATTTTTTTCCTTCTAATTTTTGAGTCTTTAAGTTTCAGCCAGGTAATTTTCTGCAACCAGAAGAACTAAAAATTAGAGCCTTCTTACTGAAATCCAAGCTTTCACAAAGACCTCGAGATCTTGGTGCGGACTACATGTGGGGCAAAATAAGTCAGGTCTTCTGTGAAGCAGGGTGGAGGGCCAACAAGTACTTTACCTACTAATTCCAGATGACTACTGAACTATCACATCAGTCTTCCTTGTGGTGTGAAAGAATACCCACTTTTTATTCTTGCCTCCAGGAGACTGAGATGGCTTTCAAGATTTTATTATTTTAGAGAAAAGTGACACTATTTTTGTATAATAAAGAAACACAAATTAATCTCCTCTCCTAAGTGGATTTTTATTATAAGCCACTCAGATACGTAGCTTCTGTCTCTGGACTAGTAAAAAGTTGCAGGAATGTACTTGGTTCTCAGTGGGGGGAAAAGGTGACAGTGCTCCGAGAGCCTTTCCTGCTTGCAGTCTGTTAGGTTGGAGGGTTATTATTATTCTTAGAGCCAGGGGATGTGGACATCTGTCAGCTTGCTTCCCTCACATGTGCAATAACTGTGTGTGGTCCTCTAAATGAAACTGTTAGCTATGCAGTTCTGTATTCATGTACCAATTCTGAGCAGGTTGAACTCATGCCAATTAGAAAGTACTTTATTATGGGTGGGTGAAATGGGGATATGTAAATACCATAATAAACAATTGCTTTAAAATAACTTCTTTTTCTCAACCTTCTCTCCAAATTTTAAATTCATTCTTTTAAAATGAAGGTATAGACTAAATTAACATGCCTATTTTGAAAATGCAAGCTTGTTTTACAGCAACATGCTCCACTAGATGATAATCACTGTACGAACAGCTGCTGTGGGAGGTCAGGGAAGTCAAAGAAGAGAAAAAGTAGCCATTGACAGATGAAGTTAGGTGATCTCTAGATGCAGTTGGTTTAATGCACAAAATCTACAATACTAAGAAGACTGCATTAATAGAGACTACTGGGAACCAATGTTTACATTTAAAAGTTGTTACACACATGAGGGTAGGCTACTATACTCATTAGTAAGTATCCTTTGATTGCACAGGTGTTTACTAAATACTTGGGAAGTTTTCAACTGATGCACAACAAACACACATATGCTTCATAACACTGAATTAAGAGATTTACTTTGTTTACTGGTTTAATTAACTTTTCAGATTAGGGCAGCCTTCAAGATTACACTGGAAACGGAGCCACTGTAAACACACATACTTTAGAGCATAAATCCTGCAGCAGAACTATCATCGTGCAAACTCATCACAACAGCAGTGTCTCAGGGGTATGTAATGCCTTTCTGGGGTCTTAATATACAGCAGGAAGCATTTTCTATTAAGGAGAAGAAATACACACTCATCTGACTTCATATTCCTGACAAAATAACGCAGCTATGCCACTTCACATGCTCTGCCACCTTTTGTTGCTAGATATGTAACAGTGTCATCTACCATGCTCTACAAGTAATATATGTTAGTTAAATGGATTTTTCTTTTTCAATTATCTAGCAACATTTTGTCAATTATCTAGCAGCTCACATTGGCAAGACTTGTCATAAACTTCATAGGTCTGTCGGATTGCTATAATGATGGAACATATGTTAAGAAGACCCCCAAATCCCTTAAAAAAAAAAAAAATCAAACATGTGGCCTAGACCAAAAGATATTTAATGCATGTACAATGAAAGGAATCTAGTGATTTTTTGAATTCACTGGTCACAATGTCACTCTCTCTTTCAAGTTCTTGCAAGTAGTTCCTCCACTTTTAAAGCTAAAAGGCCATCTTCTCTCCTATTAGCTTTTGTTTTAACACAGTCCTTTCATTTCCCCAGTAGAACAAATCTTTTTCCGTTAGCCAACTGCCAAGAGAAATTTTCTTTAACTACCTGTCTCTCAAAGCCACCCAAAGCCTTGATATTACCCTCAAGAAATGTCTGACAATTTAGGGATTTTTTTCAGATTTTGACAAGACATAGTATTCCACACATTTTCAAGTTATTCAAAATAGATTTTATAAAATATTCTAGTTAGCTTGTAAAGCAATAACTTCTGAACTCTAAGGCATTAAACAGACATATTGCCAATTTGGTATAGGCAGTCCTAACAGCATTTTGGATGATGTTTAAAAAGACAATATGCCATTAAGAATACTTTTTCCCCTATCAGTTTTATACTTCCTTTTCTATTTTTCAATAATAAAAATAAGAGTCACACTCAGAAATGTGATCTAGAGAAAGACAAAAAAGAATTCACAAATATAGTACTAGTTTTATACCAGTAATATCCTTTGACTCTGAGTCAAATCTAATCATTCAAACAAACAATTGCCATCTCACCCACAAAACTTTGCCTATACAAAAGTAAATTAAACTTGACCTAGATAAACATGGTCAAAACCCTTCTGATCTGTGTCTCTTCTGGTACTGCCAGCAAATTGCCATGAATTTTCTGACGTATGACTATTTCATAACTCAACACAGAATACAAGACACAACACGTTAAAATAACTTAGCAAAGCAGACAGTACTTCATAAAGGTGGACTCGTGAGTAGGAAGTAATAAAAAAAAAATTACTGGATCAATGCAGTTATGTAGATGATGTCAAATGTTCATACTCAGAACAGAGGTAGTAAGAATATGTCTGAAGAAAGAAAGACCAGTAACATTCTGTTTATTACACAGATCTTGGCAACCAGCCTCAGCAGCTCAGAGCAGAGGGTCAACAAAAGCTGCTTTAGACTCCTTCCTAAGGAGTTTTAGTGTGACTAAAGAGAGATGCCCAGGTAGGAAAGCCTTCTCAGTCATTCATCTGAGTTCTCTATGAGGGGAATAAAATACAAGAAATATTACAGTAGTTTTTCTAGCTTGGATAAAATATTTGGGATTTTCACATCCTGCACTGCAATAATTTTTGTGTGTTGTCTTTATTAAACTGACTTTTTCCTTTGTTCAGGAATCACAACTCTGAGACAATACTCTAGCAATACAATTAAATGCTTTAGTAGGGGTCACCACTCAACACAGTAATTAGCAGATGATCTTAATTTCAATCATTCTAAATACATATGTTTTGAAATTATTATCATAGCAAGCAATGTTAGATTTGATGTTCAGTGTTCTTTCCTTCAAGAAGGAGAATTATTTCATAGAGGTCTGACCAAAGTGACCTCTTAATTCCTTGTATTTAAACAATTCTTTTGATACCATATAAGCACAAAATTCATACTGGAAAACTGAAAAAATATATATTGCAGGTACATATCATGATTTCCTCCCTCCAATAGGTGTGTATAATGCAGAAATTTTTCCTTTGTTTTTTATGATAATACTGGGTTGACTCATACTTTAAAATATAAGTTACTGCAAAGAATTTAGTAGTATGCTGTCTTAGCTAGAGCTTAGTACTCATCAGACAAAGTTTTGCAAACCTGGACACATATGTGAACAAACAGAGTGACTTCATCACAGTGATATTTGAACTATGTCTTTGTGTCTCACTATCAAAAAGAACCTGTAGGCTGAAAATATTAAAAATAAACATTTTTTATCTCCACATTAATTGATACCTAAATAACCATCTCTATATACTTTAATAATTGAGTTGCAATTTTATAGCTGAAAAATATTACCAGTATATATGGGACTAACTATACAGATTTTTACCTGTAGAAAATGATAGTTTAATAAATTGTCTCAGACAGAGCTAGATTAATCAACTCCATCACTCCAATTAATTATACAGCAATTACTTTCTGATGTTTTAAATGTCTTCTGATTACGTCTTAGTAATTCTCAAAGTATCTACATTATTATTTCCGATGTTATAACAAAAATTGCTGATTGTTTCTTACTAACATAACTTTTTCATGCTCTAAAGACTTAATCATCCATTTTATCAGTTTGGTAATGGTTCTAAACATTCACAAAGTGGCAAAGAATAACTGATATTAGCTCAGTTGGTTGGAGCATGGTGCTAATAATGCCAAGGTCACAGGTCTGATCCCTGTACAGGTCATTCACTTCAGAGCTGGACTTGATGATCCCTTCCAATTCACAACACTCTGTGACTCTTGAATTTTTAACTGAATAAATTAAAAAACTTGGATTGTGAATAATTTTTTTCCACACAGCCTAGAGAAAATGGCAACATATGAGAAACTTTTTACTATCTGTAGAAGGTAATATAAATATGATGCCATTTGCACTCCAGGAAGCTTTTTACCATTATTTTTACAGGTCTGTAAGCTTTTTGGGATTCGGAGGTCCTACACCTTTAACCACTTTCTCACAATAAAATAGAACTGAAACCAAAAGAAACACATGGTAGAAGGTCAATAAGCAGAAAATAAACATTTTAGAAGGGAAAAATTATATTCTCAACTATATAGAGAGTCCAGATAAATGGAAGGGAGGCTTTCTAGAAGATACTATGGGTTTAAGAACTTACCTAAATTCAATTGGCTCTAAATGGTTTTAGATACAAATTTATTATTCAGTATGTGCCCCCATGTTGACCATCAATGGGCTAACCAGGTCTATAAGGAACTGATGAGCACACTGAGACTCTGCCTAAAGCAGCCCAAAAGGGTTGTTTACAAACTTTAGACTAAATGAAAAGGCAGGGAACATTGATCAGAAAAAGTAATGAGAGGATCAATTCCAGTAGAGGTGACACCTCCTCTGTGGTTTCACATGACAGTGCTGATTTTGCTCATGGGTGGGTATTCTGAGGCCTTTTCCAAACGACAAGTCTCCAGTAGAGAACTCTTATTTCTAGAAAGAAGTAGGAGGATCTAGGATAAGACTATTGGGTCAGCTAATGTTATGATCGAGTGAATAAGAAAGATGAAAATAAAACAAATTACATACTGACTGCCACATACATGCAGTTTGAAATTGGACTTATTCACCTTGCATTCAACAACCAAACCCTTAGATTTTAGCAAATGAACTTTACATCATAAATTCTTTGACATTTCAGAGTGCAAGTTCTAGACAAGCCCTTGAGCAACATGGTCGAATTAGACCTGCTTTGAGCAGAGAGGGCTGGTCTAGATGACTTGTTAAGGTTCTTTCCAACCTAAATTATCCTTTGGGTCTCTGTTACTTCAAGCAGGAAATGTTCATTTGATCTGTGTTTATAAAGCTCCTAGTGTCTGAGACCTTTGGGTGTTATCACAGAAAAAATACATAATAATCACTAACTGCCAACTTGTTCATACACTTGATATAATATAAAGCAATAAAAGGAATGGTTTGGTCAGCCTCAGATTATTTACTAGATTCTAAAATTACTTTTTTTTTCTTTTTGTTTAAAAAGGATATCACTTATTTTCCTGAATTCAATAGTATATTAGATTCACAAGAAACTTTAAAAAAAAAGGCACACAAATATGATCTGTAATCTATTGCAAATCCATGGCTCTCTAGTCCGTATTTTAAAGAAGGCTTCTTTATGGTTGGCAGCTGAAGCCACTGAAAAACATAAGCAAGCCTTTCTGATGAGATGAAGTTACTTAACTAGCAACCAGTGTTTTCATTATAAAATAACACACATAGAAGGTATTTACAAGTTCCATCGAGGATGTGGAAACCAGAAGAAGAAAATATAGCTCAAGACTGCAATTTTATTATTTCTGCAGTGCTAACAAATACTGAAGGCTATTGTAAGTGGAAAGACATGTCTGAATCCTGATAAGGAGGATGATGGGACAACTCCTGAGCCTTGCACATGAGACCTTTAAAATTGTTCAGTTAGCCTCATGAAGATTTCTACAGCATGGAATGCAGTGCCAAGGAGACAACAAAGCAAACACAGTGGCTTTAATCTGTGCCTTCTCAATATCAGGGAAACAAGCACAGCCAGAAAATGTGTTGCCTGCAGGAACCACCCACTGGGGCTATACATAGGCAGCATGATTTAGTGTTATCAGAAATCACAACATATACAATAAATGGAAAAATCTGTACCTACTTGGATTTTACAATTAAGTATATACCTCTGCTTTACTGCTATTTTTCTTATGTCAAATTTCAAGGACTTCCAATGATAATAAAAAACCCTCCGACTGACACATATGAAAGATAAGCAGTGTGTTTGTGACCCTGTTGCCTGGAAATAGTAGGTCCAGAAATAGTTGGCGCTAAACTTAAAATAAAATTATAGAACTCTTTCAACCTTTCTACTCTCACTGTGTAAATGTGAAAGTATTGTAAATCTTGTTGACAGTTATTGCCATATCTATTGGCACACATTCAGCAGCAGTTTGAGAAGTGTTGTGCAGCATAGCTAGTGCCCATTACCTGTCTCCCTATATTTTCTTACAATTTATTTTCACCCCAGCAAGCAGCACCTCACAATGCCATTAATTTGTTGGGCAGCTCATACTTTCCAACACAAACTACTTTACAATGTGCTCTTATAAACAACCTGGTGGTTTACTGGCAATGCTTAAGAGTGTCAGGAGGGAGGCTACGATTTAAAGGCAGTAGGTGAAAAATAGAGCAGGTCACAGAGATGACATGGTTTGACCAAACCTCCTCTCCTTTAATTTTACTATCGTCAGCACAAGTGCACAAAATTGCCAGACTTACAGTTGGTTTCTGTAAACATTCAACTGAAACAATGCTACTATCAAACAGT
>JAWWLV010000088.1:28042893-28059888 GCA_035041135.1 Platyrinchus mystaceus
GGGAGGTGGTGGATTCTCCATCCCTGGAGGTATTTAAGAAGAGACTGGATGTGGCACTTAGTGCCATAGTCTAGTAAGTGTGGTGGTAGTGGATCAAGGGTTGGACTTGATGATCTCAGAGGTCCTTTCCAACCCATCTGATTCTATGATCACAATAGTATAAGACAGTTAAAGTCCTGATCTATATTCAATCTGAATAAGGAGGAGAAACAGGAAGATACTGTGAAGCAAAAGATAATATTTTCTGTACAATAAAAAGAGGAAAACAAACAAACAAAACCCCCCAGACATTTTTGAAGTCTGGTCTGTTCATCCCTTTGGTGTGAAGAGAGTGATAGTTTATTATCACTAGAACTTGTGATATGCAGCGAAGTGTTACAATGCATAGTATTCAGATTCTCAAAGTAGAATAGAAATTACTATTTTTTATAGGCTTTGCCAAGAGTAATCACCAGGAAATTATATGAGCTTTGCCTGTGCAAGCCAACTTCAGCTTATGTATTCAAGGACTGCATACAGCATCACAGTATAGTAACATATAATGTATAGGCAGCTTGTACTTGTTACTCTGAAGTAATTTCCCATTGCCTCTAGCCAAAGCTTGCTAGAAACAGGGCATGATTATCCCCAAGTTTTATGCACACTGACATTAAGAAGCATTATAAATGCTCAGGAAGCATTTTCCAACTCCAAAATCTCCAGGTACTTCTAAACTGAATGTCACAGTAGCAAACAGTGCCACATGGTGTGTTTAGTCTGCTTAACAGGTAACATCTGAGTCAGGTTTACAAGTATATAGACTATAATTGTTACCACATCTTTGTTTATGCCTTTGTGCCAGTGCTTCCCATCAGAAAAAACAAATGCACAAGAAAGGAAATATCTGAGAACTGTCTATCCTTTTTCTTCACAAGAGGCAATACAAGGTCAATTATACAACTCAGTTGACTGTATTGAACCAGATAGCCTATATCAATCTGTAAGCTTACCTTGGCATGCAAACTTCAATTCCTTGGCATCTGTCACGGTGGTTCTTTTATCTGACCTCTTCTTTTCTGTCCGACGGTGGCTACGTCTTTTCTTTGTCTCTCCCCAAAGATTTGATCCACCATGCATGCTTGGAATGTTCAGAATGGCAATTCCTTCCAGAGATATATTGATTAAGTCTAGCTGAATTCCATCACACTGATTAAAAAGGAGGAAAAAAAAAGGAAAAAAAAAAGGAGAGAGAAAACAATGAGAAAGAAAAATCTGAGTATTCTACCCATCAGATAGATATTTTTCTTCAGCAATTCATCATTATTAACACTGCTAATAGTTTATTCAATATTTACACCTAAGATATGTATTTAAATTTGAAAAGGAGGTGTGAGATCAGATCCTCATTCAGAAGGTAAAACACGATTGCTATTCAGCTTTTGATTGCTTAAGCATCAATACAGATGTTATCAGAAAACCATTTATACTACCAAAATTTCTATATCAGTAACTGGAGGGGTTTTGTTGCCTGTACCAGCTAAATTGTCTGTCTGATCACTTTGCAATGATACTTGTCACTGTAACAACTGAGTTCCTTCCCCATGAAACTGAATATAAAAGTCCCTGCAGGCAGGGAATATACAGCCTCATGGAACAGGGTCTAAGCAAGCCCTGAGAGCACAGAACACCACACAGGTATTAGTTTCAGTCCAAAGGCACAATAAGCATATCAGCATAGGGCTATACCTGACTAATAACTCCTACTACGAGGTAAGATTAGTAGAAATGGATACAGCAAATGCTGATGCAGCTACAGCATTTCTTATCCCAGAACCTCTGCCATCCAGTTCTCTTAAATACGCATCACTGCCAAAGGAAAACACAGGTTATGGAGCTAAAGAAGAGGTATCAGTGAACTAAAATTTTTCCAAGACCTACTGGACACACAGAACTAATCTTTGTGGGATAGTCCCTTCAGTGATGAAATCATGACTACAGGGCATCTTGTGTCACCAATATGTATTTCTCTCGCTTCCTACAGCAAACCTGGACTTACAGGCATTCGATAGAGGTACATTTCTTTGCTAAATCTGGCTTCAAATTATATCTTATAAGGGACCATGTTTTTCACTTCTGGAGAATGGTTCAGGGTTCTTAACTTATCAGCTTGTTCAGTAACAAAGTGCAGCACTTTTTCCAGCGGCTGAAGCCTATGACATTGGCAAATACAATTCACCTGAGACACACTGGATGAGATACACCTAGCTTGATAGGATACACTTACCCTTCACTGGCTATAATTTACTCTAAATTACTCAGTCCTCCTCTCTACCAACGTTGCTTTAGGATCACAGGAAGCTCCTAACTCACAAAAAATTGTAGAAAAGTACTGAAGTATTTCCACAGAATAAAAAAAAGTCCCAACTTCACATTACTACAGTGGAACCTGAAGGTGGAAGGCAAAGCATTCAGTTCTACTAATTAGTTCACTGAATCAGCCAAAATTCCCAGGATTCATATACATGTACCTTGTCTAGAATTAGATTAGCTTCATTCCTCACAACAAAGATAGGGTATAAGATATCCTGGCAAATCACATGCACCACAGTGTAGAGCAGCATATTTTTAAAAACATTAGATCCTACTCCTGCAATGTTCTTCTGCAAACTAGTAAAGGATCTAGTAATCCATTGAAAATTGATTAAAGGTATTATTTTGTAATTCCAATATGCAATAATCAGGAAGAAAACTGGAAAAATAATTAACCATGCTTCAGTAATAGTCCACTGACATCTCTCAGCTCGCTGCTCTGTGGGTCACTGGCACTTCTTCCTCTCTGCCTAAACCTTTATCACAACTTTGAAGAAGAAAAGCAAAGTACAACTCAAAAATAACTATGAATGATTATTTGTTTACTCTGAAACTTTCTGAGATCACAAAACAGAACTGTATTATAATGCACACACATCTTCTTAATTCTTCTAAGGGCATAAAAATCTGGAGAGAGAACTAAGATTTCCATTTCATATTTGCTCTTTAAGAATTAAATTTTAAACCTGTGGATTATATTCATACACAGAAACCTTTAAAGACATATCTGAAAGTGAGTTGGCAGTTGTGGCAACTACTATAATTGAAAGTGTAACTTTTTAATCACACTTTTCTTACAAGAAAAAAGCTATAGGTCTTCACTGTGATTTCTGGAAGCAAATTTGCTGTTGCCCCCTATATTTTGTATGTATTAAATACTAAGATGATTTATTTTGCTAAAAATTCTGCTCATGTGTATGCTCACTTACTGCTATACATTCTAGATAAACAGATATTAATTTCATAATTAAAAGTAATCTTGTGTAAATACCCTGCAGGCCTCAATGAATCAAACACATACTGTGTGTCAGGCCTCCCACTGTCTTCAAGTGGAATGTACTGGCTGGATAATTAGATAGTACATATTTTTTAACCTTATTTGCATGCATATTATATCTTTTGCACACTGACAAGCAGCAGTAACAACAAAAGTCAGATTACCACAGGGAATTCCCACAAAGAAGTCTTCATTTCTTATAATTTGCAGCCTAAATTAAAATAATTTGATCTTTGACAAGGATGAAATGTCAAGCAGAAGGGGGTCCTCTACAAGCCACGGCCTGTGGCTTCTAAAATCTGCCTAATTTATGTCAGTCACTTCTTAATACATATTTAAGTATTACACGAGAAAGATGATAAATATGCAATCTGACACCTTTGGTATTTCCCTGCTGTTAATTTATAAAGGTCTGGCGTCCCCCAAACTGACTGGAATTATTTAAATAAAAGAAGAATTGTGAAATAGGGTGGCGCGGGGTCTAGCTTCCATTTTCACTCAATATTGAGCACAGCAGGTAGTACTCTAAGACAATTATGTGATGAGGCCTCAGAGTCCCAGAGTGATGAGCAACTTTCTGAATTAGGGAAGAAGCCTTTCTTTTGTTCATACACAGACAAGAAGTTTGCGCTACAGGTAGCTCTGTTTTGTCCTAACACATTCAAATACTACAACAACAAAACACAGATGTGTTCTGCTCCTTTCTGTTTTGTTGTTGGGTTTTGTTTTTTTTTTTTAATTTCAAATAATTCAATGATGCTGTTAAAAAATAAAAACATCCTTTTAAAATGTGGAGCATACCTACCCAGATCAGAAAGAAAATCCGTCCCTTTTAGTTCATTTTTGCCCTCTTTCCTGGCCTCAGTCACTTTTTCTATATTATTATTCATACTTTATTTATTACATCAAACATTTTCAGATCATCTCTAAGTTGAGAATATCCATATCTATGCCTGAAAAGAGTTAAGATTAAGGCTTTGCTGTGTAACCAAGGGCAATATATTGCACGAGTATGTGAATGTTTTAAACTCCTTTCCCTCACCCATTAGTACCAGGCGGTATAGAAGGTTTACACTGGTCTGACAATGCTTTTACAGTGTTGCAGGTATGGTCCACGCCATCCCCGCTTACACTCCATCTCTACCTACTCTCATTAAATACCTTTCACATACCCTCCTTTTTTACTGAAGTGCAAATAAAGTGCAAGTTCTTTAAACTGTAAAATCATCAGCCTTGTTTAGTGACACATTGTATTAAAAATAAATAGTTAATTTTGTCCTAGTTTGTTTGGTTGGTTTTTTTCCATTTTACTTTCTTTCCCTTTAGAACATATATTTCTCTCCTCAACTTCTTGGATCCCAATTTGGAAACAAAACCACATCTTATTCTGGATAATATAAGAATTGTGTCCAACTT
Source organism: Platyrinchus mystaceus (assembly GCA_035041135.1). Classification (NCBI taxonomy): domain Eukaryota; kingdom Metazoa; phylum Chordata; class Aves; order Passeriformes; family Tyrannidae; genus Platyrinchus; species Platyrinchus mystaceus. The sequence continues at coordinate 28,047,656 of JAWWLV010000088.1, forward strand.
TGTTCTGTGTTTCACACCCACACAGAAGAAAACTTGCACAACATGAGTCAAGAACATGTATCAGGAAAACCAATCTTATTTAGGTTAGAAATCAAATATAGGGTTGAACAAATATTTGCCCATGCAACGTTTGATCACTGTCTCAAAGCTCAGAGATACAAAATCTTAATCTTCCCAGGCTTTGTTAATTCAAAATTTGGCTGCATAGCAAACACATTCTCTGTGCATTTTATTGAGTCAAATACGGTCTCATACATCAAGCTCTCATTTACAGTGACATTCCCAAGTAAGGGGCAGCAGGTTAAAAATTAGATTAAAACAGTGGTACTTCCAAATGTTGACAATGTTCAAACAACCATATTGGCATGCATTGTAATTTACTCATTGTAAATAAATCTGCAAATAACTACCTCCTAACACTTCCTGCAAACTTTTGGAAACTATGCTTTTTGTTCCTAATTGTAGGACTAATGATAATGACCAGGATAGATGAAGTGCATATTAACAAACATGTCTCATATACTGGCAAGGTAACACTATATTGGTAATAATAGTTATTGACAGGAATTGGTAATAACTATACAACTGGTATCAGCAGCACCACAAACTCGTATACCTACTTGTTTGCTTTGGGACGTCAACATTTAATCACTCTTTCAGCAGTTACAATTATATAAGTTCACATCTTAGTATGTATTAGGATATGTATGATTTTCACCAGATATTATTATTTCATTGGGAAAGCCTCCTCTTCACTTTAATCAAAAGGTACATTTAACTTGCAGTATATTCAAATCTAATCAACAGTAAGCATTTCTTCCAATAACTAATGAAATATTTTTCACACTATGTTTCCAAAAATTCATGTTTGTGAAGCACTGTCTTGGGAAGCAAGGGGGATTTTTTTGTTTTGTTTTGTTTTTTCTTTTTCTGTGGTTTCTGGTTGATGTTTTGTTTTGTTTTGCTTTTATCATGTTTTAATCCAACTTGTGAGGAGCACGTTTCCACTTTAAGAAGAAACATAACAGCATAACAGGCAACTCCAGCACTGCAGGTCTTACAGCTTCAGTCTCAGTACTCTTTGTTACTTTTCTGCTACCAGACTCATGGTCCCTTCAGATCATTTCAGACTTCACCTTTCAGGAGGCTTTGACCAGACTCTCACAGCTCTCACCATACCTCTCCGAGTGCCTCATGCTACTATACAAATACTCCATTGACATGTGCAGTTTCTCATTACTATTGGAAAGGAACAGCACCATAATCCTCTTGAGAAATGATTTCATTATTTAACTTAAATTCATAAGTTTGTACCTTCACTCATTTCACATTTTTCATGTACTTATTTATAAACATCAATCCCCCAAAGAGTTTATGTAATATGGCCACTTATTTTATCAGCCACCAAAGTGGCAGTGGCACATTATTTTAAATTCCCATTTTATCTGTAGCTAACCTGTGTCTTTTCAGTTAATGTTCAATGTATAATGGAAAGATGACCCCTTGTGCAGAGAGAAAAGCTATTTAATGAAGGGGAATGATTCAAAAAAATACATATATTCTTTAACCTTTATTCAGGAAAGTAAGTACAATTTTAGGGAATTGAGTTTTAAAGGTTATAAAATCTTGGGACCTGGAAATAATAAGATTTTTTTTTTTATTTTAATCCTGCAGCAGCTCTCACTCCCTCCAACAGTCTTTCATTTTTCCATCTGACCTAGCCACACTCCCTATTGATTTCTAATGCTATACTTCACCTCTTGACCTTGTCTACTGTATTAAGACTTCACTAATCATCAAACTGAACTTTGTTCTTGTGTTCAGGGCTACACTACAAATAGACACGATAAAAATAATATTTTGGAATATAGGGTCGAAAGGATGTGCACTCCTTTGCCTTGCTGGATTCAGGCACTCTGCACCCTTGTTCCCTGCATTTCAGCCAAACTAGTGACATTTCAAGGATAAAGGCAACAATTAGTTTCTTACTTCTATTTCTACAGATTCATGCAGCTTCTTACAGGTTGCTGAGAAAGTTTCCGAAGTGCCAAATTCAAAATACCAAAATTTGTTCTTCATTCTGAAACAAGAAAAAAAAAAGAAAAGAAAAAAAGAAAGATCTTATTCACTATCAATGTGTGACAAAAGTGATAATCCTGTCTTCCATTATAAGTAATGGCAAAGGCTTGGGAACATGTGACATCCCATTTTAAATAGATGAGCTCATAATTTTCAAAGCTTAAATGTTGGTGTCAAGTTGTATGATATCCCCTAAAGGGATAACAGGAATGTGTTGAACTGACAGGTTCAAATGTACCTTTGACTTTTCTTTTTCAGTGACTATCAGAATATTTTTTATCACTTAACCAGTGACATGCCTCAGAAAAATGTATCGATTTTATTTCACTCCTTACACCTACCATACGATTTCTGATTCACAGTTAACATCTCTATCCTGCAGAGTAGTTGAATGTGCAAGGGCAATCCCATCATGAAGAAGAGCTAAGACAAAAATGTAGCTTGCCTTAAGTTAGATAAAAGTAAAGGCAAATGCTCACTGTCCATGATGACAGATGAGCTATTAGAAAAAAATAAAAATTCCAGATCTAATAATCTTTAGATATTTTGCAGTAGAAGAGCTGTATTTTCAGGTAATTCACTCATAGAGACATTTTAAATGGGCAGTGAGACCTGCATCTTGAAGATCATTAACAGTTCCTACAGGAAAATAAAACTGGATTTAATGATAGTAAATTGCTGAGTTTATCATGACAGCAGGCAGAATTTACACTTTTTTCTTCTTAAACACATAAAGACTGCACTTCTGTTTTACCAGATTTACTGCATACTGTTAAACACAATCAGGACGCAAATAGCACTATTTCAAATAAGTATGTGTACTTTTTTTAAAACTCTCATGAGTAACTATTATTTTGTAACAAAAAAAGAAGCTAAAAAAGAACAACAACCAAAGACACTGAATTAGAATTCATTATTCACACTTAGGAATCAGACATGAACTCAGTTTCTCCAATTGTATAAACTATTCTCTGACACAGGCACAGCATAGCGCGCTTGTGACTTGAAAATGACTTAGAAGTGCAGATGAGTGAAACACAGATGTAGATGACTGTAAAACGCGTCAGCAAAAGTACAGACCCTACCTGCTACTTCTTTCAAATTACACATGTAAGTCTACTTAGTGGTTCTTAAAGTTTACTTAATGACTCTTAGAATTGCAAAGTGAGAAGGGGCATTATTGTACTGGCCAGTTCCAGAAACCTGCTGGCACAAGAGCCAGTAATTCCTGGTGCAGTATGAGAAGGGCGTAAGGATGTCCAACCTAGCAGGCTACACAGAGTGGGGAGAGAAAAATAAGGAAGCAACATAAGGAGTTGAATAAAGAAATCCTGAGAAAGTACACTAAAGTTTCTATAAGCAATATAAGTCTTATTATTCTAGTAAATACTACATTTTTTCTAATAATAAAAAAACCCTCTAAATCTGTATCTTCCTCTTTCAAACAGGTGAAGCTCATCTTTTATCAAGACAGCAGCAAACAGTAGAAGAATTCATTTAGAAGATTAATGAACTGCTCTTAAGGCTATTCTAATTTCTTTCACAATGGTATAAGTAAATTTCACAATGGTATAAGTAAAAAAAATGTTTATTGACAATTTTGCCACATTAAAATTGTAAGAAACTGAATCCCAGGCTGCTGTCATGTATATTTTCTCTCACTCCTAGAGGAGCTGATGACCTCAACTTTTAATTAGAAATGACCAGAAAAATTTGAAGTCTGTTTCACTTAAAAAAAAAAAAAAGAAAGTGCTATACAGTAGCACTTTTCTTTACAAAAGTGGTTTTGTTGGAATAGCAAAAGGAATAGACTATTTTACAGGAAAGGGTTTTTTTTTTTTCCCCACATGCTTCAAAGTGTATAGTGAAATTCTTAAACAACTTTATGTTTGAAAATACAATACAAATAAAACCTCAATCATGATTAAAGGCTTACCTATCTCATCTAGTTATTGTATTAAAATATGTCAAAATATACAGCCTATGGATGTAGGAGTGACAAAACAAAACTGCACTTTGAGAACCTAAACACCTTTTATGCTGGGAGTGTTCCACATCTTCAAGTACTGGTCAATTTTCTGATAAGTGGAATGACCTTCCTTAACAGGGATGAAACAAATTCTCAAGACAGTACAGCAAGGCAAACACTGCAATTTCTTACAGCATTTCTATACTGTGGATAAATATCAGACTTAGAAACTTAGATATGTTTCTTGAAAAAGATTAGACTAAGATTTGGTAATCAAGGCAAAATAATCAAAATAGTCTGTGATACAGGTTTGTTCCATTATCAGTTAATCAGAAACCCCCCTACTGCTAAAACTATTTTATATAACCTTTCTGATTAAGCAATTACAAGGCATGTCATTGAAAAATTGTCCTGTATCTAAATATGGAAATAGTAAATACTTTATTCAACACCTGAAGAGCATCTATACTTCATTGCAGCATGCACACTCTGTCAGAACATGCATAACAATAGACCAGTTATAGGCTGCTAATAAAAGGTCATGACAATAAAAAGAGGAGTACCTTAAACTTAAATAAAAAATTCATATCCTGACATCAAGGGTCTACACTTGGGGCAAGAGCTTTTTGCTACATTTTTAAGTTTGTCACGCTTTCTACCGCATCCTGCTCACATTTCTTATATTTACTATTTATATTTATTATATTTATTATATTTATTTCCACTTTAATTGTGCAGTATCAAGCTTCAATGACTTCAGCTTAAAAATTCTACATCCGAAAATGTCCAACTGTAATTTTTATAAAATTTCAGCTGAAATACTTTGGCCATTTTTGAAAATGACTGGAGAAAAACATCTATATTTGCTTATATTAAGTGTGCTTGATAACATATACTTTGAACTGTTTTAATACAGCTACACTTTCTGAGAAGGGATTTTAAATTTAGCATAAGGATGGCCTTGCATCAAGAATATGTCTCTAGCCATCTGCATGAAAATACATACAGAATTTAACTATATTATGACCACTTGGAAATAGACTCTGGGAAAGCTTTATTTTCAATATTCTCATATGGCAGTAAAACAACAAATTTTTGTCTCTAGATCTGTCAACTTTTTTCCTTTAAGCTATATTAAATATAGAGATTTTTTTTTACCCATGAAAGTACTAGAATTCTTCATTCTTCCAAGGTAAATTCCTTGAAAGGTCCACTGCCAGGAAGCAATCTCTACCACAGATCCATGCAAGAATGTCTGCTCACAGACAAGCAGAACTTGAATTCCTCCAGCAAGTATTTCCTTTCCCAGAATATAATCTCTAAGCACTGCCTTCTGAAATTTTTTTAAAGCTATTCCAATTTGTTGCAGAAATAGTTTCTCTGTCAGTGAGTGTCAAGAGCTGATCTCAATCTATATCATAAACTCGTAGCTCCCATTCTAAGAGCAGCATTCATGAACAACAATGTACAGAATGTAATGAATTTAAAAAAAAGAAGAAAATAATTCTATGGCAGGGAAAAAAAAAAAGACTAGGAAAGAAGCCATATAGAGTGAGTGCTTATCATTTCATTCACTATATGTCTGGAAGGTGCTCAGAGCCTTAGATTCAGGCTATGTACTTAAAAGGAACAGGTCTCTCTCTACCTCCCTTTTCTTCCTTGTTCACTCTTTTGTCTTCTGCTCCAAGCAAATGTGGAACAACATGTAGAACCACCTCTGCAGGGAACCAAAAATACCAGAAAAGTGTGCTGAAATGGAGGTGCATTTCCAGAGAGGACAAACTGTGAGCAGTACAAGAGGAAAAAGGGGCTGACAAGTATGTGTGAAAAAAGAGGAGATTATCATCAGGGAAAATAGAGGAATCAAGAAAGAGAAGAATGAGAAAAAGATAGGAATCTAATTTCAAAATGCATTGAAGTTCTGCAAAGCTGAAAAAAGTATGACGATAAAATACAGAAGGGAAGAAAAATAAAATAATCCTAAAAGGAGATCCAAGTAAAAACACATATTTCTTAGGTCTGAAAATACAGATAATAAGGTCTAAAAATGAAACTAGGAGTATAGGAAATGCCATGCTGGGCAAAAAAGTTGAACATCTGTTCCAATGTTCTGTCACTGACAGTGGTTAGTACCAGAGACTTTGGAGAATAGGGTAAAACTCCATCTAGTATACAGCTGGGAATAATCTAACTCTATGGAAGGCTTATTATTATTTATGATTCTATCAAATTCAAAGAGGTTACATTTAGAGGAAACATAAAGAAGAATTCTTTTATGACGAAGGTGGTGAGACACTAGAACAGGATGCACAGAGAAGCTGTGGACACCTGTTCCTGGAAGCATTCAAGGCCAGGTTAGATGATGTTTTGAGCAATGTGGTCTAGTGAAAGGTGTCCCTGACCACGGCAGAGGGGGTTTAAAGGTCCCTTTCAACCCAAAGCATTCTATGATTTTAATTCAGAGAGTTTGTGGGCACTTACATATAAAGCAATATGAAAATGGTATGTATGAGGAAAATAAAAGTCTGTCTGGGAAAAATAAGTATACTTAAGGTGTGTTGGAAATTTCTGCTTTTGGTTTAATGACTCCTAGTCTGTAAACATACATCCAAGAGCACGTGATGGGTATTCTTCACTGGACTAAGAACTGGCCGGATAGCCAGGCCCAGAGAGCAGTGCTGAATGGTACTGCATTCAGTTGGCATATGGTCATTAGTGGTGTCCCCAGGGATAAGTGTTGGGCTCAGTCCTGTTTTGCATCTTTATTGATGATCTGGATGAGTGGATTGAGTTTATCATTAGCAAATTTGCAGATGACACCAAGTTGGGGGGGTGATCAGAAAAAATAAAACTGCGTCAGAGTAGTCTTTTAGGTGTCGGCAGGGAAGAAGTGTCAATCTGCTGGAGGGTAGGAAGCCTCTGCAGAGACCTGGACAGGCTGGATAGAGGGACCAAATCCAATGGTATGAGGTTCAATAAAACAAGTGGCAGGTTCTGCACTCTGGCCACAACAACCCCATGCAGTGCTACAGGCTGGGGGAAGAATGGCTGGAAAGCAGCCCAGCCGAAAAGGACCTGGGGGTGCTGACTGACAACTCAACATGAGCCAGCAGTGTGCCCAAGTGGCCAAGAATGCCAGTGGCATCCTGGTCTGTATCAGGAACAATGTGGCCAGCAGGACTAGGGAAGTGATTCTTCCCCTGTACGCAGCATGGGTGAGGCCACACCTGGAGTACTGTGTCCAGTTCTGGGCCCCTCAGTTCAGGAAGGATATTGAGGTGCTGGAGCAGGTGCAGAGAAAAGCAACCAGGCTGGTGAAGGGACTTGAACACAAGTTCTGTGGGGAGTAGCTGAGGGAGCTGGGGTTGTTCAGCCTGGAGAAGAGGAGGCTCAGGGTGACCTTATCTCTCTCTACAACTACCTTTTAGGTGGGGGTAGGCCTGTTCTCCCAGGCAACCAGAGACAGGACAAGGGTACATAGTCTTAAGCCGTTCCAGGGACAGAGTAGGTTGGGCATTAGGAAGAATTTCTTCACCAAAAGTGTGATTAGACATTGTAATGGGCTGTCCAGGGAGGTGGTTGAGTCACTGTGCCTGACGTCTTAAAGGAGTGACCAGATACGGCATAGTGCCATGGTCTAGTTGACGTGGAGGTGTTTGATTATAAGTTGGACTAGATGATTTCAGAGGTCTTTTCCAACCTAATTGATCCTGTGATTCTGTGAAGTAAAAATTTACAGCATATTATATGTTGCAGAGATTGTACTTTGTATTTCTGGTAATAAAAATAGGTGGATACATTGGACTTTATCTAATTAAATAAATAATCAATATCTGAAAAATAAAACTTCAGTTGATAAATATTTTAAGGCATTGTACATTCAATATAAGGAATATTTTTATCAAGTCTCTCACAGAAGTTTTCAACAGACAACATATTTTCCATCTTTTCTTACAGTTCATAAATCTATTATCTAGGTAATTTTATACTTAGGCAAAATGATTTCATTGCAGCACATAATATATATTAATAAGAATATATGACTTTTTCTAATGTTCTTCTTTTCTTTCTACTTCTGTCTTAACAATCATATAATTCCTGTTCTTCTTTGTAATGAATCATATGCAAAGGTAAGGAAATAGCCAGTGGAGATGCACATCCATAAGAGATTTATGTGTGACTGGCATGATTTTAATAGAGACATCTTTGTCAATTCTTTTTTTTTTTTTTTTTTTCCATTACCAACTGTACTTCTGGAAAATCTAAGTGTTAATCTCCTATGGCACAAAGCATAAGCAGAGACCGTATAGATAAGTGAGGAAAAGTTAAAATGCTGATAGAACGCTTCCAGTTTTACACAATAAATAAAATTTTCATATTACCATAAAATAATACCACCCATAGTTGAAAACCTACCTCATAAATGCTTATAACACTAAGTAACACTGTGAGATCATTCTCCCTGACATTTATTAGTTCTACTGCTGCAATGCTGCATTTGACTCCATTTTTCTCTCATGCTTTATAACACAGTTTTGCACTGTAGCTCATCATTCTGTACACAGTTGTGCTGCCATCTCTGCTGCCTGTCTGCCTGCCTCCCTTCTCCAGGTCTCTGCCCAATTTTCTCAAAACTGTCTGCATTTCATTCCATTCTGTAACTCATATCCTTCCCCCTTGCCCTTTCAGTTCTAGGCCTGCCCTCAGCTGTGCTCTCACATCTGGCCGAGAATCCACTCCTGGACACCTTGCTCACTCAGACCACTTTCAGTAATCAACAAAGCTCATAAAGAGTTGCAAAAGGGTCTTGCAACTTAGTGGCTGAGGTATAAAAATATAGATGACATTTAATGTGAATAAATGATGCATAAAGGAAAAAAAATAATTCTAATTTTACGAACAGTCATTAGTTCGCAAGGACAAAGTCTTGGGCTTACAAATAGCTGAATGAAGCTTTCCTCTCCTTGAAGGGAATAATGCGGAGGGGGAGAGAGGAAACCGCTTCTTATCTCAGGCTAAACTATCTATTTGGATTAAAATATTTGTACAGACAGTCCAGCTATCAATACCACTTCACACACTCAAGCCAGGTGCTGATGTTCCCAAACATCATCTGTTTGTACATTTGCAGACAAAAGGTGCAAAAAGGTGAAATGAATTCAACTGAAAGTGCTACCTTTGCTAGGGTAACCAGAACAAAACCAAGAGGAACACCAGGTTAACAATCATATCCATAAGCCACAATCTTCACCTTTTAGCTATGAAACCTGTTCTTGTTGGATTAACCATGATGTCTTTCTTACACACCCTCCTTACATTACAGATTCCAACAGAGACAAGCCTACTACTAACATCTCTTCAGAGGAGAACCTTATCCTAAAATACAAGTAAAAATGCCCATACTGAAATATAAGCAACATACCCCAAAAATGTTAAGGTCTTTGGAGTATAAGCTAGGTCCTATAATGCAGGAGGAACTCATGACTTTTGAAATGTGCCTTAGGTTGCATCTGTTTTGTGCCAACATACAACAGGATGTTCATGAGGAAAAAAGATTACTCCCAAGTTACAGAAAAGTAGTATACTCAACTGAGACAAATTACTGGTTAACCTACAGCACCTGATACAAAACCTAGCTATTATAAAAAAATGTGATACCTGACTGACATAGTTTACAAGATATTCCTCCATCTAAGAGGGTACTGTTTCTAATCTGTGATATAATATCTCTTTTAAATAAGGAATTCTGATGCTTGCTTTAGAATACATTTCATTTTAACAAATTTATTAGTAAGACCAAAGAAATACAGTTTAGTTTCTCAAAATACTTACTAAAAAGCGTCATTTTATCTGTGATTTAATCTGTCATTTTGCTCCAATAAACGAACATCCCTGTTACACTTCTTGAGTCCTTTGTGTCCATTCACCATCGTGAAGATTTCTGCTCTTAACATTTTACTTATTTTTATCCTCATATTTCTCCTCAGTTTCTTTCTCAAATTCCACAGTCTTTGGAGCAGATGCTGAGGCACCAATGACTCATTAATCTCAAGAGGTTTTTAATCATGAACAAAAATAAAGTCTATAAACAGTTCCACATTTACCAGCTTCGATCATACTCAAGAACAAATGAAGCTCTTAAAAAAAAAAAAAAAAAAAAGAAAAAAAGCCCTCTCCATATATGTTACAATAGACCTACTATCTCAGAGCAAGGACACAGATCTCTCCATCTCATCTTTAAATTATGTCAGACAAATAGAAAAAATTTCCTTTCCCTTACCCACTAATACGGATATGTAAAAGCAGACATGACACTGAGTAGTACTTATATTAATGAGACCACTATTAAGACAGTTAGAGGTTCAGGGACAGGTTTGAAGGAGCAACTCCTTATTGGCTGCTTCACATGCACAACTGTAGCTTTGTTTCAGAAAACAAACAAACAAACCAACCAGTTTTGTTTACCTGTTAAGTTGGTGATATGTAATTATATAATATTTTTCTCTACCCACTATTTTAACTCTCACTGAAAAACTGAAGTATCTCCATACTACTATTCAATTCCTGCCAAATAAATCCTCCCATTCCCTTAAAATGCTTGAAACACTATGCTTTATACCATTCCCAAGTAAGACACTATGAAAAGATAAGGTGAAAATAAAAAAAAAAAAGAAAAAAAAAGAAGTAAGCAATCAATGCTTTAAGGCAAACAATGAGCAGCTCTTCTGTGAACACACAGGAGAAACATCAGATTCTGTGTAGGAGAAAATATTTGACTGAATCTTTTTTCCTTAGTATCCCTCCAGGAATATTTAAACCTGACAGAACTGGGAACAGACTTTAGAGTCCTCTGAATCCCAGTCAGACAGGCAAAGTTTCTTTTACTAGTGAAAGAGCTGGTTTATGAGTTGAGGAAGCCTCACCCTTTTGAAGTTTCATTGCCTCCTCATTCTATCTCTTTAAGAAGACCACTTCTAAGAACAAGGTGGCTTGCCTCGGGTTAAGCTTAACACCACACTTCAGCATGTCAATGCATTTGTCCACCTGGGAAGTAGACAGCTGCATTCCTATTCAAGAAAAAGAAAACCATCTACTCAATGGAACTGAAGGTGTGATTCACCAGGCCTGAGTAAGCAGAATTGCTCTCCACGCTTCACTGAGAGAAATAAATGGCTCTCCACTGACTACAGTGAAAGCAATGACATCTAGTTCATATGTATGCAGGCACTTTTGTGTCCTATATTAAGTGTATAATTTCAAACTGAAAACCTGTCTTGTTTCAAAACACTTTGCCTAGATATAAGACTGTCCTTCCCCCAAATCCTTCAGGATATATGAAGTCTCATTATTTCTCATTTTACTTGCTAAAAAAGAATTTACAAAATCCATCCTTGCAAGTATTTAGGTATGACAGTGCATCTAAGCACCCTTATACTTAGGGCTTTTAGTAACTTAGAACCACAGACGAACCCATAGTCTGAACCCAGTCCACCTGTGCTCCCTGTAGCACCTTAAGTGCAAAAGAATCATGGAAACATAGAATCATAGAATCAACTGGGTTGGAAAAGACCTCTGAGATCATCAAGTCAAACCCTTGATCCAACACTGCCGTGGTTACTAGACCATGGCACTAAGGGCCACATCCAGTCTCTTCTTAAAAAGGAGAATCCACCGCTTCCCTGGGCAGCCCATTCCAACGCCTGATTACTCTCTCTGTAAAAAATTTCTTCCTAATATCCAACCTAAACCTCCCCTGGCAGAGCTTGAGACCATGCCCTCTTGTCTTACTGCTGGTTGCCTGGGAGAAGAGATCGATGCCCACCTGGCTACAACCTCCTTTTCAGGTAGTTGTAGAGAGTGATGAAGTCTCCCCTGAGCCTCCTCTTCTCCAGGCTAAACAACCCCAGCTCCCTCAGCCTCTCCTCATAGGGCTTCTGCTCAAGTCCCTTCACCAGCCTGGTTGCTCTTCTCTGGACCTGCTCCAGCACCTTAATATCCTTGCTGAACTGAGGGGCCCAGAACTGGACAGAGTACTCCAGATGTGGCCTCACCAGTGCTGAGTACAGGAGAAGAATCACTTTCTTGCTCCTGCTGGCCACGCCGTTCCAGATCCAGGCCAGGATGCCATTGGCCTTCTTGGACACCTGGGCACACTGCTGGCTCATGTTCAGCTTCCTGTCAATCC
>JAWWLV010000088.1:28059988-28076384 GCA_035041135.1 Platyrinchus mystaceus
CCTGGCTGCTCTCCAGCCACTCTGTGCCCAGCCTGTAGCGCTGCAGGGGGTTGTTGTGGCCAAAGTGCAGGACCCGGGACTTGGCCTTGTTGAACCTCATCCTGTTGGAAACAGACCATCTCTCCAGCTTGTCCAGGTCCCTCTGCAGAGCCCTCCTGCCTTCCAGCAGATCAGCATTCCCCCTCCAACTTGGTGTTCATCCTCAAATTTGCTAATGGTACACTCAAACCCCTCATCTAGATAATCAATAAAGATATTAAACTGTCCCACTTAATGCATGGACACTCTGCTACCTGCTTTCCTACAGAAAGGTTACAGCACAGCTTCCAGCTCTCAGGTGCAGATCATTCAGGAGAGAACAGGCAGGTGAAATATGGGGCAAGCTTTATTCTCTTTGTGAAATGAAAGTTCATAATTGTTAAATAACAGTACATTCCTTTCTATTTTGTAGAGTAGGATGGGATGAGTGTTGCTTTTAAAAGGCCACTGATTTTCTCAAAACCTGAAAATATTACAATTAATGTTGTATTTCTGGGTCTATATTTTTAGGCAACTTTTTTCCCGTGAAGACTGAACGCGGTCATCAGCTGTGGTGAAAAATGCTGCTCTGTAAATGTGCAGAGACTAGTGTGACAGAAGGCCTTTACTTAGTAGAAACCAGGACTTAGCATTGAAAATGCACATGGAAGCTGTATAAATAATAAATTCTACTACTATAATTGCTTAACATCTTACCCTTCAAAATAAAAATTTAGAAGAGTAAAGCTAGGAAGAGTATAGTGGTTTTGCTCCTATGTACAAAGCTATGTGACCAAGGACCATTTCTCCAAAAAATCTTGTTGGATTATCAGCAAATAACAGTTATACACCGAGCATGTCATTGTTTCACTTATTAGATGACTGTAGTGAGAGCACTTATTCTTTAATTCCTGTGCTCTATTAAAATTTAAAATACAAACAAATAAGAAGAAATTGATTTATTTTTCAAAAGCATACTTAAAGTAAACCTGTAAAATGGTTCCCTGTCTTTTATGGAATATGCTTGTGATCATATACATTTCACTTTGGAGAAGTCTATATAGCCCCTTCAAACAGGAATATATACAAATATCACTTTAAGAAATCTCCCTTTCTAATTTTTTGATAATCATAAGCTACAGGAATTGTAAATTTAGTACCAGTGTCTGGTAGGATTCTTTTCTGCAGCCAGAGAATTGGTGAGGAATCAACCTTTATGGGTGATAATTCTAAACTATCAAGCCTAGTAATTAGACCCGTGTTTCTGCCTGAATTATATTTGTCTAGTTCAGTGCCTTCAGTTTTACTTCTTATACTACAGCTCCATATTGCATTTCTAATCATTACTTCACCCCAGCTTTTTAAAAGCTCTCGCAGCTCCATGTTACCAGCTGTTGTTTTCTTTCTTAATGCATTTCACTTGCAAGGAAAAAAAACAAAACCAAAAAAAAAGCCCCACCACCCCCACCACCCCCCAGATTTAGATTTCTTATTCTCATCCTTACTCACTGCTTTTCAGCTCCTGAAATTAATGGAAATAATGATTCTTTGCTGTAAAGTCAGCAATACTTTAGGACCTCAACTTCATAAGGAAATCAAACATGGTGAATGAGGATATTGTCATTTGGAAGCATTAATTTGATTTCTTCAAATTTGCAGAATTTGGACTCTAATTCATAATTTTAGGTGATATAATACTTTTCTAAGTGATCTAAACTAAGCCAAATTAACCAACTCTTAAATGAAAGTTAAAATACATCCAGTCTATAATTTGTTCCAAATATTCCATAGATTAACTTTAAAAAGTAACAACAACAACAAAACCTGTCAAAACAAACAGACAAAGCTTATATTAAACTGGCAATTTTTTTTTTGTCTTTTCATCTTATTTGACATGCAGAAAACATCAGCTGCACAGCTTTTGTTAACATCCATGCACAGATGAACTGTGAGTACTCAGTAAGGAAATACAAATTATCAGCACATAAAATGCATCACAGCGCTCACCATAGTTACTTGAGAACTGCAGGTAACACTTCTACTGACACTTGTAGTTCTATAAAGTTCTCAGAAGTTAGCTTGAAGGCTTGGCTTTCTTTTAAAAAAACCAAATCTTAAGAGTGCATAAAGCACATAAGCCTAGCATCTAAAACAGGTCTGCAGAATCTATTCTGCCATAAACTTTCTAAGGCTGAAGAAAATTAATAATAACCATAAAATATAAGTCTACAATATTTGTCTGAGAAAGGGTGAAGGAAATTTTTCAAACCTTAACAAAAAAACCCCACTTAGAGAAACCATGTATGAAGCAGTCTCTAAAATTTTCTGCTTGGGACTTCACAAAAGCATGTACTACATTTTTACTAAGTTAAAACTTAGTGTGCTGACTACAAGAGACATACTTTAAAGAAAACCAGGGCGTACCAAACTTTTTCAGTTTTTCAATGGACAACACACACGAATCCACCATTTTTCATTTTAATGGAGACTGCAGAACTAGAACGAATTATATACTGAAATTCTTAGCTTTTCTGTAGTTCCTCTGCATCAGTCTACAAGCTCCAAGGGGCAGTAAAAATTATTATTGTTGCACAATTTGAAACAAAGTCCTAGTGACTCTTACCTCACAGTAATGCAATTTTTGTTGTTTAGTGTCTTTCCCACAGAATGGGAAAATACTTGAGTATTTCATCTTTCCATCAGTTTTCAGCTGTGTAGTATGGTACTGAGGCCAAATCAAATGTCGCTGTGGAGGATTTAACTGGTAGGAGAGGTGGCATAAGACACACATAGGATTTGAAATATAACTTTCAGATTTAAAAGATGCATATTTGCACATTCTTGTGGTATCCCTAGAGCTGACTGTAATTATAGTTTTCAGGTAACAGGTACAGGTTTCTGTGTTAAGATATAAGCAACGTACTAACCAAGTCTAACTGCCTTCAGAGATGGGGTTGGGGAGAAGGCAAAAAGAAAAGCCTGTTTAGTGAAAACAGTGCTGTTTCCAATAAACAGAGACTATTATGTTAAGGCAGAACTGTGCAATGCTTTTTGAGAAGATCTTTGCAAGTGGACTTAAAAACAATATTCCTGCAGAATTTCTTCTAAGTAGTAATTATAAGCTATTTGTTGGTAATTGTGTAATATTGACGCTTTATCTCTAAGTAGGAATATTACTAACATATCTGCTCTTGTAAGTTCCATGAGAACATGCCAAAGAATGATTTTGACATTTTTTACACATACAGCCCTAATACACCTAACAGTAATTTATATAAATGTACAGCTTTGCCCAGAAAGGATATTTCTAGGAAACAGCAATAATATTATTATTTTTTTATTTAGCTGTATCTCATTATGTGGTATTACACTCAGAAACATTTCTTAAAGCTTGCCTAATTTTGAAAATACTATGTTCCAGCATCTTAGCTTGCTTTTTCTCTAAGTTGTTCCTTAGAGCTAGATATTGCTGTGAGTATGAAGTATCACAGGCAATTGTCACATGATAAATTACTGTTTTTATCCAATCAAATATTAAAGCTGCTCACTACTGACCTTGAGCACCACTTACACTCCCAGAGCCATGGCCCTTTTCTAAGTCATCAGGGTACAGCTGGCACAAATTCAGCCGAGCAATCAGATTCATGCCCGTTCGCAAAAGTTAAGTCTCTTAAAAGCGCTGTGTCTCACAGAGCACAACCAGAGGCTTGACCACGCTTGAAAAGGTGTCCAACACCTGACTGTTCCTATCGAGGAGTATTACCTGCTCATATTGATTTGCAGCAACGTATTTCTCAGTAAGCATTTCCACTTAACATTTACTCTCATGGAACCTGTGTAGTGGGAGATATTTACGAGTTGCTTTCAGCTTAAAAATAAATCACCTCTAATTCCTCTAAGCGAAATCAATCAAAAGTCTTTAAAAAATGGACTGGTTGTTTGGTCGATTCTGGCAGAAAAGTAAACAGCACTTCAGCTTTTCTCCACCATTAAGGTCTAAATGGCCTAGAAAGCAAATCAATATCTCCAGTCAGCCTTCTGGCTATTGTTTAGCCAGTAGATATGGATTTTCTCTAGCTTACTGCACTCCTTTGGGACTAACCTGTAATCCTCAGAGAGTAATAATAAGTTCATTATCTAGTTCAGCTCTCTGTTGTACATTTAAATGGACCACATCCATCAGCAGCACTTGTTAAAGTTAAAGGACTATGACATTCCATTCAACCTATTTCACAATGAAATACTTGCAATACCTGATGGAGAAAACTATTGTAAAAACCTTAGTTGCTGTCAGGTTATTAAAAATGAAATATCACAAATGAGGTAAACAGTAAATAAGGATTTTTTTCTTATGTAACATTGTTTCTTTGTTAATGAGTTAAATTGTGGTGAAGTTTATTTCTGTCATACACCATGAAATCCTTCATTATTCATATCAATCTGTTTCAAATATTTCTGGTTAAATACCACTACAAAGCAGGCAGCTGTCAGAACCAATCAGTACTTTTTTTTTCATTCCTGAGCTACCAGATGTTTGCTGGACTAAAATGATTTCTCTTCCCTCTACCTGGAATGCACAAGAAAGCTCTCTCATTTTTAAACACTGAAGTTTTAAAAGGCTCTACTCTCAGATCACAGAACCTATGCTCTGCTCTCAGCCAGGAAGACTTACAGGCTCTGATCTGAGCACTCTGTTTTATTGCATACACACATTTTTTCTGATAAAGGTATACAGTCTATCACATCATGACAAATAAAACAATTTTACAGCTTTTACACTGAACATTTAAAAAAAATACAAACTAGCAACTATTCTCTAGATGATCTGAGTATTAAAAAAACCCCACTTAATACTTACTAGTTGCTGTGACTAGATCCATACTGTAAATTATGCACATGAAGACTGCTGCCTGCTGGGGAATGTGCTGCATTTTATCTACAGCCTCATACTCAGCCCTCAGATGGGTTTATACAGATATACCTAAGAGTCACAGCCACAACTGCCACACTGCCACAGCTTCTTTTCTCTAATTCAAAAACTATAAGGAAGAATGAAACAGGAAAAGGATGAGGGCTATGGCTCTATTCAGGCAAGTGGTTTGAAGAGCAATAGTTCCTATAATAAGCAACCATTCTTTTTTTTTTCTTTCAGAATTGCCTATCCGGATTGCAACCACATTTAGTTGAGTGACAGTCTTCAAATCAAAAGGAGAGCTGACATAGTCCTAAATAAAGATTAAGGAACTGATCCTTAAAATGGATCTTCTAAATTCAGAGGTTAAGTCCAAACAGCAATGCTGTACAAAAGTTAAAATAGAACTTCATGACAGTGGCAATTCCCAAGATGCAGCTTTGGTCTCTGGTGAGCTACTGTTGGTACTGGGATCACCACCAGATGACAGCTGGAGAGCACCCAGAGCTCCCCCCTTATGTTCTCTTTAACAACTCTGCTCTGTTCTAAAGCAAGTCACTTGGTTTGGTGGAGGTTTTTTTGATCACTCCACACTGCACTATAATGAAAATCAATAGAACTTAAGTTCCTAAGTACATCTCACTTTGAAAATATCTATTAATATTGTGTGAAATAATGCTTATACACCCTAAAAATGGAGCCTTGAGGTCTTCTGAATGTCACTAATCTTTGGCAGAGAGTAAGGTCTGGTGGAAAGACAAGTCAAGGAGATCAAAGCCATAGAACGGAGTGCCTGAAATAGCATCCCAAAAGGTGTCCTTCCAGAATTCTTCAAAAATGTTGATTCTTGTCCTTACTCTTTTAGTATGCAAGATGTAAATCAAAAATAAATATCTCCTCTACTTTTTCATAGGACTTGTGGGTCCACATTATGTCCAAGTGATGCAATTGATATTCTAGGAGGGGATATTCGTTTGCTTTTGTTATTATTATTGTGGGATTCTGTTCCCCTGATTATGTTTGTTCTCAGGGAACTGTAGTGGCACTGACTTGTGGGTCAATTCTTTTACCAGCTCATTATGTCTACTGATGAGTACTTGTAGTCTTCATTTCTAGATCAAACCTACCTACTTGCAGCTTCTGTGCCTTCTAATACTTTATCTACTAAACTAAATTAAACAAACTTTTACAATTTTTAAAAATAAATAGCATCTCATGCTTGCTATGCTGATCTCAGAATTTAATCTTCTCCTTTTTATGATGAATATTCAACTGTTTTGTAGCTTTTTTCCCAACTTCTAACATTTTTTTTCAGCTATTTCAGAAACCTTTGCAAATTTCAATGTTCTTTTTAAAGACTGGACACTAGAATTAGATGAAACATCACAGCAGTGTTCTCATGAACACCATATGAATTATAAAGAATGATCCTCCTACATATGTCTCATTCCCTTGCTCATAAAGCCAAAGCCCTTTATCTTCTCTTCAAGGCACATAATCACTCTCAGAAGTTCCTGTTCAACTTATTACCAGGCATGAACTACCTAGGCCTTTCCAGAGTCAGTGTTCTCTAAAATATGTTCTCCACATATGAGCTACAGTTGTATTTTCCAGATATTTGACCCTCCATTTAGCTATTTTAAGAACAATTAATCTAGATAACTGTTATTGACATTTCTGAAGTAATACTTAACACCCTTCCAATTTTTATAAGACAAAAACTTTGCTATCAATGTTTTCTTACAGTTCTCTGACAAAGACATTATATTCCACTGTAAGAAATAACTGCTTAAGTCTGTACAAACATTTTGGGGATAAAAATGTAAAATAGTGATTATAATTATGGATTAGCCTGTGTAGACTGTACACTTATTTTGCATAACATGCTTATAAGAAAGTACTAGAAACAAAATATACTTAAAATTAATTTTGGCTTTCATGTACCACATTATAGACTCCTTCCAGCCAATATACTTTTAATCTCCTATTACATTAAAAATGCTGAAACCTAGATGCTGTTAAGAAACTAAACCTTTAAGATATTTCTTTGATATAATATCTTCTGTGTTCAGCATTGCATCTTTATCTCATTCCTATTTAGCACTAGTTTTGTGCAGGAGCTAAATCCTCTTCACAATATGCATAATTTGACAATTAGTTTAGGCATTTGTAATACTTTCATATCCTAATAACTAGTAAGGGAACTTACACCCTAAAGTCTTGTATCTAGAATGAAATCTGATCCTGCTAATTAAAAAATAAAATTCATGTGTTTCAATGAGGTCAGCATCTCGGTCTTGATCTTTCAAGGCATTAGCATAATACACTCTTGAAAGTCTGATTTTAGCACTATTCTTTCCTTTGTATAATGCACATTTGTAAAAGGTTTTTTTCTCTGGTTTTAGCCAAAGAGTTAAAAAAATATAATTATAAAAAAATATCAATTTGGTTATTTTAAAATGTGATTATGTTAAGAAAATGAGCTCTATATAAGCATTCTCTTATTTCTTCACTCATCTGCTCCTGCTGTCTCTCAGGTCTACAGCAGAATGTTTTACCCAACTGCTAGGACTCAGGAAGGCAAGTTCCTTACAGAGCTTTGTTGATGACGTGTCACAAGATTCCCAAAGCTACACCTTCCTAAGGGTTTAAGTAAAGGATTGAATGTTCACAGCTGATCACCATCCTCCGTTGATCCATATATGAGTGCAAGTTTTGTATTACAGGTAAAAGAGAAAACCAGGAGTCTCACCAATGTACATAAAGCAACATGGCATCAACAGAAACAAAACATTAGAAGTGCTAAAAATTATCAGAAGCAGTCACAACTGATGAAAATTGTTTCAAAGTGATGGTAAATAGACTTTCTGTAGTGCAAAGACCTCATGAGCAGCCCAACTTCAAGACGCACCTGTTTTTCTTTGCTGCCCTTTTAGAGAATGTCAGAAAGTGGAATTTATTCTAAGTGATCAGCAGTGTGTCCCTAGATGCTGGCAGGACAGTCACCCCTCCAGCTAGACTTGCAAAACGCATCCTGACAGCCTTAAGGCACCAAGGGAGATGTAGTCAGGAGAAGTGATTTTAACCATGGGGGAAAGGGACAAAAGCACCTAATCTGTAACTCCCTTGAGACATTCTTCACTTGGGAGCAGGCAGACAGCTGTTGAACTTGAGGGACTTCTTAATTTGCTAACATTGCTCTTTTGAAAAAATTTCTCAATTACATGACATGACCTTGGGAATAAGGTGCTTGTGCAGGTCATGTGGTAGGCTTTTGCTTTCAAGTGACTAAAGTTTACACAGCTTGAAATATGACTTTTAGCATGGTTTCCTTTGGCACTAAGGCCTCTGCTGAATGCAGTGCAGTGTCCTGGCTTCATACTCCCTGTGGGACACCATGTGTCAAGTCCAATTGGCTGTGGGCTTCTGGAACATGAAGTTCGTTTTACATTACTTAAGTCTAATCAAAGTTTTCATAAAGAGCTGGTAAGAAGCAATGAGAGGCAGAGGATTCAAGTAACCTCATGAGTGAAGAATACAGCACAGGCAGTCCTACCATCAAAGAAGAAGCTCAGGACGTCCAGCAGAGGCCACCAAGGTGGCTGGGGCTGGTGCATTTGTCCTGTGTTAGGAGAGGCTTAGGGGGCTGGACTTGGTTCAGCCTGGAGAGGAGGCAGGGGAGAAAATAACAGCCTGTTGGTGCCCACAGGACTGAGTCAGGCTCTTCACAATGGTGTATGACAAAAGGAAACAGAGGGCTTAAACTGAAATAAGATCTGATAGGACGTATGAATTTTTTCAACAGACAGCTGAAGGAACAAGAATAGTTTGTCTATAAAGGTTATGCAGTCTCCATCCTCTCAGATTTCCAAGGCCATGCTGCATAAAGACCTGAGCAACCTAGCTGCCTCATAGCTGACCCTAGGATCTGGACAAGGACATGCGAGAGACCTCAAGTCCAGGATAATTTTTAATGGCTCTGTGTCTACGAGCAGAATTGTGACTCAAGAGGGTAAGGGCCTGTGTATATTCCACTAAAAATATACACATGTGCTGAAGAGAATCCATCAGTATTAGACAAGAGTATAACCAACTATTTATGGGAAACAGAATTACCAGGAGGTATCAGTGACCTTCAACCTCTACAAGTCTTGCAACCGGGAAAACAAACAACACAAGAAACATCCGATATTACAGAAAACAATCTGCTAATCAACATGTTATTGATCCCTTGTTTTTGTCAAGGTCATTTAGTGTTTTAAAAAATGATCTCACACTAAACCTTTATAGGAAAAGTGGGCTAATTTGATTTACAAAGTAAAGTGCTATTAATTATGGAAGACAGTCAATAAAAAAGCTGATTCCTCTAAACAGAAGGCAGATCTTATGGCCTATGATTTATGATGATGATTACAATGGCAAAATATTTGCAGTTCTCACTATCATCTAACTTTGGTTAGCTGGAACAAAAGATTTAGATAAGATATAATCAAGCATCAATACAAAGAGCATTAGGAGACAACCTTTAGAGCAGTAAAAGTAAGCATCTGGATTAAGAACAGTATACAAAAAGAATAACATGAGCTGTTGTCTGATTTCCAATGCAGAGCACAGAAACCTCTGATTTTTAAATATCAGAGCCAGACTTCTGTCTTGCTGCTGATACTTCCTTTTGTATTACAGTCCCTAAATGTCTAAGTTACATAACCAGACATCTCAAGGGAGCACAGCACTCATCTAAAAGGATGTATTCATTGCAAATTTTCCCATTTGGGATTATTAGTATGTCAATAAAACCTAGTAGCTTCGTTCACAACTAAGGCAAGCCTTAGATTTTACTAAAAACACCTTATGGGACGTAAAAATATTCAAAGGTCTGATTCTTTTTTAACAAAGGCATATTATTTAACCCTTAAGTTAAAGATTAAAACCACCATATCAGATGTTTTAATTTATAATATTTAAAATAAAGCAAATATGTCATAAACAGAAATAAAAATATGCAAGATACGCCTAGAAAGAAGAATGTGAAGAACAAAAATTATTTAAAGAGGAAAATAATTTTGACGTCTAGAAAAATGAAGAAAATTTTAAAATTCAAATGCATGTATCACAATGGATGCAGTTTTCCTTTCACATTGTTTTGAGTTTGAAAAGTGAAAATGGGATAATCCACACTTACAATAATTGCTTCAAGATGCCAAGAGAAAAATAGAGAAACGATACTGGTTATGCCAGGTCATGTTTTCCAACTTTTTCTCATAACCACAAGATCTAAAGGATGTTTCTGTCACTGACATAATCAAAGGGCTTCAAAAGTCAATATCCATGGCTTGCACTTTCAATATATGTGTCTTAATTCAGCCTGGATTTTACAGCCGTTTCTTTAACATAGTTATTTATCCTGCAGAGCTTAGAGAGAAGAAAAGCCAATTTTGAAAGAACTTATCAAACTTAAGCAAAATAATCTTCTTCCTTTACCCACAAGCAGTTGTTTGAAGAAAGTATCACTAATGTGTACTTGCAATTGGCAAGACAGTCTTAACTAAGCCTATGCCTATCACTAAAAATTTTCATCGTGTTTCCTTTGTTTTCATGTGAACAACATGGCACTTAATTTTGACAATCTGTCATTTTTCCAGCATGTTCAGAGAGCGGTCAGACAGAGCAGTACTTTTATGTTTTCGATCAAAAGCCTTACGATGCAGAACTGCTTGTCTTCTATTAGAGTCCTTGTCAAGCTCAGTGAGCTGTTCAGGCTGAGGGAGGACTATGTCATATTGTTTTAAGCTCACATGTCAGCAAAAAGAGATATAGATCTAGTGGTTTCTATCAGCATTACTGCTTGCTTGTGCATTCATATATAGTAGATATCTTTGTTTGCAAGTTGCAGTTGGATAGTGCTGTAGTGCTAGCATGAGCAATCTATAAAAGCCTCCCTTTCCAAGGTAGGAAGGGGCTGCATGGCATGTCCTCCACCAGCCTGCTTTCCCAGGGTAGCTGTTTGCCCCTGCAAAAACACAGGGGCAAACATGGGGTAAAATATTGACAACTCCAAACACTTTAATTTGATATAGAGATGGCAAATCACTTCTGTAAAGTTATTCATCAACTCTCATTTTTAAGTCTAATGGAAAGTTGTATTTTCCCACAGATTTAATTTTCTTTTCACTCTTGAGTAATTATAAGACTATCAGATAATTTCTGAGAACTTTCCCCAAAAAATATATCTTTACATTGTTTCCAATTTTATCAAGTTGTAACCCTAAAATAAAGTCTCTCCTTAGGGAAATTACTTTCTAAATATCTTTCAAGGTCAAAAAAGCCCCTACACTAAACAAAACAAAAAAAAACCCAAACATCAAACCCACAAAAACAAAAGATACACTTCATTTTTCATAAGAAAAAAATATATGTAAAAATTCACTCATTATAGCCTGAGCACAAGAGGCACCCAGGACACCCACCAACATTATTCTATTATTACCAAGAAACCTAAAAGTATGTAGTGATTTTGCATTACTTACCTAAAAAAATACAAAAAGTTATTTTCTGGAAAATACGTAACCTCTTCTGGCTTTCTAGCAGAAATAAAATTAATCTGAAATTCATGCATCATTCTTTCTGGTGTTAAACCTCTGCACAGACAATACTTTAAGCTAACTTAAAAACACAAAGATGACATAATATCTCAATTTAAGTCTTTGTAAACTAGCACTCTGAAGTTACCTATCATTCTTTGATGTCTTCTTCTTTAAGTGAAAAATAATCAATTTAATTATACAAAATTACAGAAGAGATCATGTTTAAAATGAATTGATGTAACTTACATCAATCAAACTGCCATATGTTCCTAAGATCTAAGTAACTTCTAACTGCACAATAGTCTGTGGTTACATCAATAGCATCTCCTGTGTATGAGCTCAATCCCATACTCAAGCCCAGACCTGCCTTGTTTTCAGAGTGCTGTTCAAGTACATCTGTGGGAAAGCTCAAGGGGAAGCTGTGGCTGTTGCATGTTTCTGGGCTCACAGATGAGTCACCCAGATGCCTTCGCAGAAGGTTTGAGATTTGACTAAATGTACAGGAACATAGAGCAGTAGTAGTGTCTGCACAGGACACAGTATAATCTAGCCCATGGCAGGATCTGTGCTGTACAAAGTACAACATGTATTACACAGTATAGTCTAAGATGGCAAGCTATCGCTGCCAGTGCACGTTAGTTCCTTAGGACTGGATGGTAAAACTGCACACACATTAGGGTTGTCTGATACATCATTTGGCCTGCTACCATGTCCTCAAATTAGACCAGAAGTTTGAAGGCCTATTCAGATTGGAAATCTGCTCAGCTGTGCTCTGCATCCCACATGCTGGAAATACTTTCCTGACTATGTAAAAATACACCTTTCAAAGGAATGCCCTGAGTTTGAAGAGAGCTGTCTTACAGAGATCAGGTATGCTTATTTAAAGTTATTTATGAGCATAAGTTTAAGAACTTACTTTCCAAAATCAAAGTGCAACTGACTAGATAGTCACAGCATCAAAAATATTCTAATTTTTATGGGAACATTTTTTTATTATTCCTACAGCAATGAGAAACCTCTGTCATGGAACAGGACACAACTGTGTTAGAAACACAAACCAAAAAGATGGTCTGTGAATCAGAAACCCCTTACATTTAATGGAAATGTAGGTTTTGGTTTTTTCCCCACATTATTGATCAGATAATAGGCTTCTGTTCTCTGGAAGGATAGAAGATTTCTGAGAGAATGCCAATGTTATTATTTCTTATATAATGGTGTTTTCCAATTTGGAACAGTGGTATTGCCAACTCTAATATTAAAAAATCATGTATTGGGCCGCAAAAAGCATGACATTAGAAAAAAACACCCATATTTAGGTATTTTATATTTGTCTTTTGCTACTTTGCCTAAGGGAGCATTCAAACCATAAAATTAAAATGTACTCTACCACAATAAAGACAAAACCCCACATTTGCAACTAAAAGTAAGCTTTTCTGATAAGGAATTTAGGATTGAGACCAGAAATATTCAAACACACCAACATTTTTATTAAAAAAATCAATACGATTTCCCAATATTGGAACCAAAAAAGCCTGTGTTCCATGAATCACTTGTAACTCAAGGACAGCCTCATAAAGTCCTTGGGTAAGACTTCCTATTTGCATAGAGAGCTTTTGTAAAGAGCATGCCAAAATTCATACCAAAAAATGGAAGAACACCAAGGACTCAGGATGAGAACAATATTATTGTGTCTTGCTTGAGAGGTTAGTACTTTCCCCCAATTTGAATTTATTTCACATTTATTTCTCAGTTCATTTTTAAATGGTTAGAGGTTATTGTCTGACCGAACACATTTAGAAAGGAAATTTAGGAAGCCAAGGTGAAGGAGGCACAGGAAGATTAGAAAAAGTAAGATGTGGCATGTGGACAGACTCGAACCACATCTGCAGGAATAAAATTCCAATCAGGTACTACAGTGACAAAAACAAGGCAAAGAGGTGGTATTTCTTTTTACTGTCAGAGATTAGGTAGTAGCATAGCAAGTCGAGACAAAAGCCAATATTAGTTTTATGTGCCTCATGCCTAGGAACACAGTGGAATGTGTTTCATTATTTGCCTAAATTACCCATGAAAAACAACTTACAGTTCATTAACATCAATGCCAAACATCCCAGAGAGGGAAAACACCTGGGACATCAGCCAAACAACCCAGCATTTTAGCCAAAAAGAATCTATCACCACAACCATACATGTTTGAAGCTCAACTCACCCCAGCGGAAGGAGGGAGGGATGAGAGGGAAGGGAGGGAGGGAGGAAATTTTCTGATGCCTTTTGCTATATCTAACCTCAAGATTATTTTTGTGGTTTGTTTTAACACAAGTTTTACCAGGAAGAAAAAAAAAAAAAAGATTACTTTCTAGATAGGGCTAATCTTCATTGACAATGTTCTATTGATATAACTGCAGAGTAAAGGAGAGAATTTTGACTTGGTGAACCAGCTTCAAGAAACAGTGAGTTTCTGAAAACACAACACATGAGATTCAGCTCCATTAGATATTTCTGACTTTTTTGGTTTGATGTACAGTTTCTTTGAGGGAAAAAAAAATTAATATCATCAAACTATAGCAAGGATCTGTAGCTGAATATAAGAAAAGATCCAACAGCTCCACAGCAAATAAAAAAAAAAGAATCATGTTATGATGTTATGCCACATGTACTGCCTGGCCTGCATTCAGCTCACTGTAGCTGAAAAATAGCTGTAAGCATCTATGTTCTATTAACACTATGCTAATTATTATCATTGTCTCATCAGTAGTTTGTTTACGACAGCTCTGGGTGACAAGGATACTGAGATGCTCTGTCAAAACCATCACCTGATGAGATTTTTATTGGCATAAGATCTTTTTTTTCCTTAGTCAGCTACACTACAAAAATCACTGTTTCATTAAATGCAAATACTATTGCCTGCCTTTCGCTTTTTATAATAACCCTGATCTGGCATTGCATTAGCTGTTTTTTTCTGTAAGTGATGATAAAATAATCTATATCTCTTCTGAAGAAATTCACGTTATAAGAGTAAAACATCTAATGGACATGTTGAAGCTTGCTTAATAATCCTTTATTTCTGATTCTTCCATGTATGAAAGATATAAAAAGAAACGCCATTGTCTAAATAAAGCAAATTCCCTAGAAAGGTTAGCACTAAAACAGAAAGAGATCAAATATTTAATTGTTCTTCATAAATGACATTTCATTACAGTTGCATTACTGAATATTAGGCATTCATTTTAGATTAAGCTTTGCTTATGAAAATAGACATGCTAATTTCAGAAGGATTCAGACCACCTACCATGAATAACTGGGCACTATACAGTTAAGCATTGAGACAAATGTATTAGAGTAGATAGCCTGATTCTACTTCTATCTTTTGCTTAATTTTTCCTCTTTGGTAGGCACAAACTATGACAGATCTAAAACAACTGATCCTTCTTCCTTCTTCTCCCACCATTTTTTGAAGTTAGAAATTTGATACTTTAAAAAAAAATCATTCATTTAGTATTTGAGGTTGTGAATAACAACATGAACAAATGTTCATGTTGCTGCTTCAGTAAATTGTATTGTAGTAACTACTGGGATATTTCCATACTTCATCTTATTATATTTCACATTTATCTGACAATTTTTCTTCTGGCAATTTTAATTATCTTTGTTATTAAATAGTTACATTATGTTATGCTGAATGGGGAAAACATCATCTAACTCTATTTAAGAAACAATTCCTTTATCAAATGTTCCTCCAACCTGATGATTTTTAAGCCTCATCTGTGGTGGCTGTCTTCATAGAATCATAGAATCATTTACGTTGAAAAAGAACTTAAAGATCATTGAGTCCAGTTGTTAACTCAGCACTGCCAAGCCCACCACATCTTTTAAATACCTCCAGGGATGGTGACTCAATCACTTCCCTAGACAGCCTGTTCCAATGCTTGACAACCTTTTCCATACAGAAACTTTTCTAATATCCAATCTAAACCTTCCCTGGTGCAACTTCAGACCATTTCCTTTTGCCCAATGTCCTGTAATTCGAGGGAGGAGACTGACCCATTCTTGTTACGATGCCATTTCACATAGATGTAGAGAGCAATAAGGTCCCTCCTGAGCCTCCTTCTCTCCATACTAAAGAACCCCAGCTCCCTCAACCACTCCTGATAAGACTTCTGCTCCAGACTCTTCACCAACTTTGTTGTCCTTCTCCGGACACACTCCAGCACCTCAATGTCTTTCTCGTAGTGAGGGGCCTAGAACTGAACACGGTACTCAAGGTGTGGCCTTACCAGTGCTGGGTACAGAGGGACAATCACTGCCCCAGTCCTGGTCACACTATTTCTGATACAGGCCAGGATGCCATTGGCATTCTTGGCCCCCTGGGCACACTGCTGGCTCATGTTCAGTCAGCAGTCGAAGAACATCCCCAGGTCCTTTACCACTGGCCAGCTTTCCAGACACTCTTCCCCAGTTCTGTAGTATTGCATGGGGTTGTTGTGACCCAAGTGCAGGACCTGGCCCTTGACCTAGTTGAACTTCATACAACTGGCCTCGCCTATCTATCAGCCTGTCCAAATCTCTCTGCAGAAACTTTCTTCCCTTCCAACAGATCAACACTCCTGCCCAACTTGGTGTTGTCTGCAAACTGACTGAGGGTGCACTTGATCCCCTCCTCCAGATCATTATCATGCTTCTGCTATGTTATTAATTGGAGATATAGCTATAGGATGGAAAAGCCACATTGTGATTCTGGTATGAACCTCATTTTAACAGAGCTTAGATATAATGTTAAATCATCATGTATATCATCATTGAGCCAAACATGTCATCATCATCATCATGGCTGGGCTTCGCGAATGAAGATTTGGGAAGGGCTCTACCAGCGCTTGCTACAAGC
>JAWWLV010000088.1:28076484-28087972 GCA_035041135.1 Platyrinchus mystaceus
ATTGGAGGCCAGAGTAGACCAATGGTGATCATCATTGAGCCAAACATGTATTTCCTTTCATATCTCTTGGGATATAATTTCAAATGTGCATAATCTCAACCCAGTCTACCTGAAGCCAGAGACAATAGCGTTGATTATTATCACCAAAAAGTTGGGCTGAACAAGTCTTTCCCTAGTGGAACTGCTTGAGAAACTACTTATGAGCTTAAACAATAATACTCTTTGTATCAAACCATTGTTTCCTTTGTACCTACCTTTCTAATGATCTAGCATGATTCACATCAGAGGAAATTCTCATATTAATTACTGCAGAAGCCTTATTTTTTGAAAATATACTGTGAATATCAGATAAGTCCTTACCACATAGCTACAAGTAGATCAGCCATCATAAACAAAAGGATCACAAAAAGAAGTCTGAAACTACCAGACTCTGTTTCACACAACACGATTTTAATATGCCGTTATCATAGAATATCCTTTAAATGGTCATGGACCATTAGATATATATGTGGAAGTTACTAAGAAACAATAAGTAAAAAAACCCCAAAACATTCAGAGTAATAATGTTTAAAATTTTATACTTTAAAATCATGAATGAAGGAATATTTACATTTAAAGAAAAAGCAAAAAGAAGAGGGACAACCCAGTGAAGCTGAATTTATAATAGAATTACTTTCCTTCTCCATATGCATGTCTCCAGACAGTGGGTTTCAAGACTAACAGAACTCAAGTCAACTGTCTACAAAGCAGGAGGCAGATAAGTACTTTATTCCATATATTATCCTTTTTGCTCATATTAGTGATATTTCAAATTTCGTCATTATTTAGTTCTAAGTGATTTGTTTCCACTTACGATCTATGTAATTTGGCAACTGAATCTAAAAATGTGGCTTCAATGACTTTTGCCACAGCTTACTTGGCTTACTTAACTTATGGGTAAACTTAATTGAATTATTTAGTAGTTGCTTCAGTGAATGCGAGATCACATCTAAGGAAAACAGTTCAAGTAAAAACAGCCAGTGATGTCTTAAAAGAATTTACGAGTGCTTGAAATTAGCCTTCCTTTTTCACTTTTGCATCCAGAACAAAATGAACCAAAAAAAGACAAATTAATTTTTTATATTGACATTCCAGGGAGTGTGCCTATGCTGCCATTTGGTACATGAACTTATCATATTTTTTCTCAATTGGTTTACAAGGCTTTTCTGTTATGAATATGTAATTTTGTTTACTTTTCTAAATAGTAATGCAGATACTAGGAATCTAGATTTTAATGAAATTCATATGTCTATGAATTTTAATGAGCTAGAACTAGATAGGAAGCAAGAAGGTGACATGCAAGGTTTGAAGATTCACTGGGCCAAGATTCTAGCCTAGAATTGATGGAGTTCTGGAAGAGGTCTTATGACCTCCAGGCTTCCTCTGCTGATGGTGCCAGAACCTCACAGTTCACTCCCCATGAGCTTTCTCTCTTTACTTTGGGATGGAATTGGAAAAGTATCTCCTCAATCCCTAAGTACCCTTCTAAAAGAAGAAATTCTGCTTAACTTTGAACTATAATTAAAGAGTACAATTCAAATGGACAAGGGGGTGAGATTCTGTGTGTGTTTCAGTGTACTTGTACTGAAAACATACCTTTCCACTGTGCTTTAATCTATTTACTACTTACCCAAAGGACTTTCCTAGCCTTTTATGATGTCAGGTTTCAGCAAGGATGATTTTTTATGATCCTATTATAAACCCATAAAAATGAGGGTTTATAATGGAAAAACTAACAGATGTTTATTTCTAGCTTTAAAAGAAGGAGCTTTGGACTCCAGAGTGAACATTTCTTTTATTTAAAAATAGTCAATCTTCACAACTATTTTGTGTTTTGTCTTGAAACTCTATATTCTGTTTCCTAGAGTTTCTTCAGCTAGATCTATTACTCTTACAATAAATTATTCGTCCAGGTACACTACAATCTGGCTTTCCCTTATCAATAAATTCTTATTCTTATCTCTTGAAAAAACGCTCTACATTTAAACTTGTCATTAAAAGTTGAGTTAGGAATGAAGTTATTTACAAAATTTAATAATGAAAAATATATACCTGTATTTGAATTTTCAATAAAATGCAGGAATGAATGACTTAAAGATTAAAAACTGATTTTTAAATGTGTTTTTAGAGAAAAAGAATTTTTAAATTGTACTAATTGATTTGTTATTTTGTAAAAAAAACCCCAAACAAAACAAGTTCCTTGTTAAAAATAGGCCAGAGTGTTTTCAATGACAAACTGCATAAAATAATCAGTAGCAATATTTAGTCCCTCCATTGCATTAATGAGTTAGTGTTGTCTATAGAAAAAAAAGATTGAGAGAGATCATCTTACTGTGAAAGTGAGCAATTATCCCTATCTATAAAAAATAAAGCAATAATTTCTACGTATTACCTCATCATTAATTCTTAACTAAATCCTTAATTTACTTGAATTTGCCGGAATTTACAAGACATATTTTCACCACAGTAAACAATGAACTTGAACTCTAAACAGTGATAAATTAAACAACATACACAACCCTATAAAGTCAGTACTTTACCAAGTAAATCAAGTTCAAAACACATGCCTTGAATTCTGGTAATATGATGCTGTGATGTCTGGGGATAAAGAAGCACCTTTAGG
The DNA here is from genome assembly GCA_035041135.1 of Platyrinchus mystaceus. Lineage (NCBI taxonomy): Eukaryota > Metazoa > Chordata > Aves > Passeriformes > Tyrannidae > Platyrinchus > Platyrinchus mystaceus. The sequence continues at coordinate 28,079,147 of JAWWLV010000088.1, forward strand.
ACTTTAAAAGATAACACACAAATGCACAGTGTAGCATATCTGGTGCATACAATACTAGGAAAATTGATGGAGTATTGCAATACAAGCCTAGCATTACTCATTTGCAGATGTATTTTAAACAGTCATTTCCTATAATCTCTCTGTATTTCCTCCCCTGCTTTTGCTGACTTTCCCTATAATGAGTAGATTAAAAGGAATGTACTTTGTCAACAGCAAAGAAAATGGGCCTAATTCATTCTCTACAAATGCAAAAACTTCTCACAATTTTGTAAAAGCTTTTTTCTACAGATTTTTTGGATACACTGTAATATGCCTCTATAACAAGAATCTGAAATTACTATGGCTGCTTAAAACAGAATGATTAGGTCTAATCACAATTATGAAACTTCACACAGAAAACAATCATAGTTTTGCTATTGTAGAACCCTGATGTACAGTGTCTGATGCGTCTATTCTGTTAAATTAGTATTATTCAGAGTTTGGGTTCTCTTGTATAAGCTTTCTCAGAATGGTATCTACCCAATTATGGTGAAACTCTTGAAAATTTGAAATCCTATCCACACCTATCCACTCAAATATACTGAAAGAAAATATTATATATAGGAGTATACATATAATGAGGAAAATGAAGTATTAAAGATTAGATTACATGAAATGCAACCCAAACAAAACTTTTTGACAGTCATTATCATTGTCATCAGAACTTTACTGAGTGCAGTGAATATCTGAATTTTCAAAGTATGAAATAAAATTCTAAGTTCTCTCACTTCATCAGTGCATGCACTCATATTCTTATATATATATCTAATTCATATGCATTTCTACAGATTAAATAAATAGCATAAAAATAATACTGCTGAAGCAGAATTTTTTTAGGACAGCCACACAATTTATTCAGTTAGGTTTTATCAAACTAGTTGATAATCTGGGGCACCCTCTTTTGATCAAAGGATAAAAGGATACAAATTACTTATGATGACAAATGTCAAAGGAAACAAGGAATAACTTAGGAAATCACTGAAATCTTTCAGCTAGGACATTAAATATACTTAGGAGGAAAAGAGGTATGTCATAAGATAGTGTCTTATAAAACAGTTAGTAGATTAAATTAGGACTAAACTAAATTAAATTGACAAAATTCTATTTTATATCATAGGATGTTAGGATTATTTCTTCCTTCTCTTTCAGGCAATGTTATTTCCTATTTAATGTACCCATGAATCTACTTATTTTATAGAAGTTTTAAGAGCCCCCATGTTCAAGTTAAATGCACACCATACAGATGTCCTCATGTGCGAGGATCAATAGGTATGTTTGCTACAAGGAAGCACTGCAAGGAACACACACTTCACACACAAATGTACATCAACATAGACATGTAGGACTATAGGCACAGACACAAATGAGGGCTTAATAAGGCAGTGAACAAAATTTTAAGAAGGAGATGTTGCTTGCCAAATTTTTTTATTAATCAATCAGAACCCACATTAGGTGAATGATTCATTGATGAAGTTTATTCCTTCAAATGATTTCTTAAAAAATAAGAAATTTATAGATGAACTTAAATGGAATAACACCAAAAATTTCTTTTAGGGGGTTAGGAAATAACCTGCGTTGTGCCCTCTCCATCCTAAGGTTATCCTGAGGGCATTTTTGGATGCCAGTCTCCTGGAGGGAACAAAAACAGTAAGATAAATGCTGCATCCTAGGCTGGGCTGAGAGGAAAGGAGAGCCAACAGAACTTTAGTAGGTGAGATAAGGGGGAGCACGGACAATAAAATTAAGAAAGACTGAAAATGGTCACCCCTATGTGGGCATGCATATGGAAGGTAGCTTAGTAAGGGGGATAGTGTCAGCAGTCAGAGACAACATCAGAATAGACGTCATGCACAGTAAGAAAAAGAGATCTGAACCATAAACATCCTGATTTTTTTTCTATACAATTATCAGTTGCAATTACACATCAAAAGAAACAAATCTACCCCCAGTTGTGATGGATGAACATCTGCACTTTCCAGACATTCTTTTCCACAGGATTTCTTTGCAATAGCATAGAACAACCAATCAGTCATTTAATGACAGCATTATAACCCATTATGTTCAAGAGTCAATTACTCTAAGACCTTACAGTTTTAGCACATACAATATGTCTAAATTGGATGCAATATGTGGATCAATCAAATTCAAAATTTTATTTGAATCTGACTGTATAAGGCTACAAATGATTTACACTTTGTGGGAGTGGGGAGGAGGAAGAAGAGTCAAAATTACAAAACACCAAATAGTCGATGAGCCCTAGATTTAACTACTTCTTTTATTGATACATGGCCTGTACACAAATAAGATAATTGCAGTTTAAAGAAAGCTTCTGGCACTTTTTCCATTTGTAACAAAGCCCAGAAATCAGCAAATACTGATTGGTTAATTGGAAACACACAACACAGGGCAGCACATGGAACTAAGACCATATCTGAAAATGGGATTGTCACAGCAAGGACACTAAGGGTCACTGGACATACATCTGTAGGGAATCAGTCTTCATTAGTTTGGCTGCTTACAGAAGTGTTCATTAGTATTATGTTCATCTATGGATGTGCAATCAGTAATAAAGTGGAGCTGTAAGTTACTTTTCATAAATAAATATAATATGTATGTAGTGTGCCCAAAGAATAAAGAAATCAGTAGAAATGCACATCAGATGTATTATTTACAAATGTTACATTTTGCAGCATCTTGACATTTGCCTGTTTGTAAAGGCTATGGCTGATGTACCTCAGTGGACAATTGCTGTACCACTGGAAAAAAACCCTGTTTCACCTGACGGCCAAAACAGCTGCAACTTCATTACTGGAAAATAAGATCTTCACTGGTTGTAAGCAAGCATTACTCCATAAAAATCAATACTGTTGATTGACTGCAACAGAGGAAGTGTCAGAAATATACATCAAAACGTCTCTATAATTTTTCCTTTTTATTTTATTTTTTTTAATAATAACTGATATATCCAATCACTTTTCAAAAATAGTTCTGTGTGTCTTGAATGGGAAAATCTGGAATGTGATCAAATTATATGCAAGTAGGCATTAATTAAAACACAGGCCAAAAGATGGGCCAATGTACATACATTTAGTTGTTAATTGTGGTAGAGAGGTGCTGTAAGCAGCACCAGAGAATGGGAAAGGCTACTTGGATATTTAAACAGTATGAAAGAAGTTGACGATGACTGTCAGATGAGTTTATGAACACATGATCAGATATGAAAAGCCATCTGTTTTAGGAAAGTTAATAGTATGACACCAAATACACGACAGTGTTAGCTAAAGGTAAATGATACAAATTCAAAAACCACAGGCAATATTCTTGTTCTATCATTAGACTAGTTGGGATTCTAGAAACTTGATGCTGAGAAAATATTAAAAGAAATTAAATGGAATATAATTCAGTTATGGTTCTGTTTAATAGCATTTAATGAGCACAGACTGCCTTTTCTTATCATGTAAAGTTGTCTATTGCCTTCAGTTTTGAGTGTCATCACTTAATAAAATAAACTATTTCAATAAAAGACTCCTAATTTCTTAAGGAAAACTCCACTTCTCCTACCGTAAGAGTGAAATGTCTACATTTGTTCAAAGTAACAGAATAGATGGAACTTTGATTTGAATAATTTAGAAATTAAAAAGTTAATTTTAAACTTAATTAAAAAGTTAATCTTAAAATGCAGTAATCTGTAATATAATGCATGATATATTTCAGGTATGTTTATAAAAAACCATTAGGTTTCTTCTTTTCCGAATTTTTTTTTCTTGATACATATGTAACCCTTCTCAGATGAAGAGTTGCCTCTTCCCTCCCTTCTAACTATGGATTGGCTACAGAGAAATAAAAATTTAGGTTAGATATTTGCCAGCACTCTAGATACCACTAAGTTACCTGATGCGCCAGTCTTGTTCACATTATCAAAAGTTAAATGTATTGCCCACCTGGCAATTTTTACTCCAGGCCAGCTGTGATTTTCTTGCTACCTTAGCAGCATAGACACGGGTCTGTCTTCTGGGTTCACTTGGAAGGGTTTGGTTCTCTTATCCTTAGTTTTGATTTTGTTGTTTGTGGGTTGGTTTGTTTTTTTTTTTTTTTTTTAATTCATCATATTGCAGGTATAGGGCCGCTGGTGCCTGTGATCACATCTCCATTCTTTCCATTACACAGTATGATTTTGGGTGTCCTGTTATTTAACATTAATTTCTGGTAGCAGGTAGAGAAGTATGTAACAGCATTGGAGATCTGATCATACATAGACATTGTTGAGGAATTTTATTGCACTGTCGTCTGTGACAGCAATGAATTCAATTGGATGTCCCAGATGTTTACTTTAGTTCCTATCTTTACAGATAAGGAAAATAGAGAACAACACTTTCCTCTACTTTCTGGGCAGAGACTTTCTGTGCTGGAAACTAGACTATAATGCTTAATAGCTCTTGATCTCCATCTTCCATCTGTTTGCTTAAATGCTATGTCATTCTGTGGATTGGCAATTCTAAGTAGGGAGGGTTTGAACTATTCCCTCAGGTTATTCTTTCTGCCTATTTTATTAAAAATATGTTTACGTTACTACAGTAAAAAGAAATTGAAAGCTAATAGATTTGACTCTTCTATCCACAATAAACCTGTGGATAGATACTTAATGAGAATGTGTATATCTGGGATAATCAAACAAAGCAGATCCCTAACCAGCATAGGTTAGTGAGACAGGAAATCCTACATTTCTTACTCAGAAAAAGTTTCCGTAAAAACTAAAGAAATTTTTGCTATCCTTTGCTATCCTAATCAAGTCAACTCACGTTCTCTGTTAAAAACTACAAGATACATATTTTTTCTGACTCAGTATGATCAACTCTCTCCCCTCCACTTTCAGTATCAAAGATACTGAAAGATTGGATTCCTTTTCTGTTTACAAGGAATTAGTTTTCTGTAGCCAAATCAGTAATAAATTCTGTTGATAATATATTAGGAGAGTAGGGCAACCCAGATTACAGATCTGTCTGACATCAAAATAGTGCATATTCTAAATTGCCATTTAAAGTAAATGGGATGAGATAGTCAAAAAGAGTATGTTAAAATGTCACTCAAAACTCAAGTCATAAAGTAGCATACTTAAAAAGAAGGAAAAAAAAAACCCAAAAAAACCCTAGAAAATTCCACTCAAAGCAGGTCCTACAAGAGAATATTTACTGTATTCACACAGCTTTTCTGGTACAGCTCAAAATATTTGCTGGAAAATTCATGACAAACTAGTTATATTCTTACCTGACAAACTAGTTTTATTCTTACATTTTCAAATTACTGCAGAGTTGCAGCATCACTGCCATACAGTGTGCAGATCTAAAGGAATGCTCCTGTCTCTGTGACTGTCTGGGAGCCACTATGAAGAGCCTTTGCTTCCTTTAGCTTCATCTGAAGATGAACTGCTCTGGGGTTAATCATAATAATTATGTACTTTCTCCCTCTCTAAGAAGCATTTGCTCTACATCTCAGACTGGGATTGTGAAGAACAAAGTTGAGCCCGTGCATCTGTTCTTTGCTGAGTGCTGACTTAATCCCCTATCCTGAAGTCCCACATAATTATTTTGTGGAGTGTGGGTGAAGAGAAAGACCTGGATATCACGTCTTCCTGTTCTTCTTCTCCAGACATGTAGTTTACACCATTTCTGGCATTGCTGTCTTTTTATCTCCTACTTTGCCACACAGCCCAAAAAAGCATTCACCTTTTCAATGGCATAAAACTGAAACTATGTAAAACCTGAATTAAAAATTGCACTAAGCAAATCTCGTCAGGTTTCTCATTAGAAAGTATTTTTTATTTACCAAATGTGATTGCACATGCAAGCTTTACTTAACTACTTTATTATTTTGATTGCATACCTCCCAAATATGTTTTCAACTAACGTAATTGTGTTAATTTGCATCTTGTAAGGGCACCTTTTCAAAACTGAGCATTTTATCAAGGTTATTCCTGCTGAATCAAAGAAATCCACACACAGAATTGTAATAATTACCTTCAATATTTAGCATTGACTAGGGAAAAAAGAAAACAAAAAAATGTTCAAATCTTCTAACCTTAATTAAAAAAATGGAATATAAAATGGATTTTCAGTGAGATAAATATAAAAATAAATTATTTTTGGTTGTCAGGGAATTCTTAAAAACAAGACCTGAATGAATAGGATGTGATAGAGGTAAAATCCTTTCCCCTAGTCTAAAGAAAGCAACAGATCAACTGTCCTAGTCAACAGTAGATCAAGTCGTGGCTGTTCAATAGAAAGTTTAGCAATATACTACAGAATCACAGAATATGCTGAGTTGGAAGGGACCCACAAGGATTATTGTGTCCCACCATTAGCCCTGCAAAAAAACATCCCCAAGAATCACACCATGTGCCTGAGCGTATCATCCACACACTTCTTGAACTCTGGCAGGCTTGGTGCTGTGACCACTTCCCTAAGGAGCCTGTTCCAGTGCCCAAACACCCTCTGGGTGAAGAACCTTTTTCTAATATCCAACCTAAACCTCCCCTGACATACCTTCAGGCCATTCCCTCAGATTCTGTCATTGGTCACCAAAGAGTAGAGATCAGGAGCTGTCCCTCCTCTTCCCCTCACAAGAAAGTTGTAGACTGCAATGAGGTCTCCCCTCAGTCTTCTCTTCTCCAGGCTGAACAGATCAAGTGACCTCAAGCTGCTCCTCATATGGGGCTTCCCCTCAAGGCCCTTCACCATCTTTTTTTCCCTTCTTTGGACACTCTCTAATAGCTCAATATCTTATATTCAATATTCACAATATTCAAGGTGAGGCTGCCCCAGTGCAGAGCACAGCGGGACAATCCCCTCCCTTGCCTGGCTGGTGATGCTGTGCTTGATTCCTTCAGGACACAGTTGGCCCTCCTGGCTGCCAGGGCACTACTGACTCATATTCAACTTGCCATCAACCAGGACCCCCAGGTCCCTTTCCAAGGCACTGCTCATTTCCCAGTCTGTACGAACATCCAGGGTTGCCCCATCCCAGGTACAGAATCTGGCACCACCCTTTGTTGAACTCCATACAGTTGGTGATTGCCCAGTCCTCTAATTTGTTGAGGTCTCTCTGCAGGGCCTCTCTGCCTTCGAGGGAGCCAATACCTCCTCCCACTTTTGTGCCTCCTGCAAAGTTGCTTAGTATCCCTTCCAGTCCTGTGTCCAATTTAGGAAGATGTTGAAGAGAACAGGGGCCAAGATGGAGCCCTGCAGAACCCCACTAATGACAGGTCCCCAGTCTGATGTCACCCCATTCACTATTATCTTCTGTGCTCGACCCATGAGCCAATTGCTCACCCAGCCCATTATGTGTTTATCCAGCTGTGTGCTGGACACTTTTTTCCAGAGGGATACTGTGAGAGACAGTATCAAAAGCTGTACTGAAATCCAAAACGATTACATCAACTGGTCAACTTGTGGGTTCCCTTGGTCAGCTAAGTGGGTTACCTTGTCACAAAAGGAAATCAGGTTTGATAAGCAGGACTTTCCTCTCATGAAGCCGTGCTGGCTGTGATTGATAACTGCATTGTCTTTCAGGTGTTTTTCAATACCTCCCAGAATAAACTTCTCTGTAACTTTAACAGGCACTGAAGTGAGACTGACAGGCCTGTAGTTTCCAGGGTCATCCTTCTTGCCCTTCTTGAAAATCAGGACAACATTTGCCATCTTTCAGTCAGTTGGGACCCCTCTGGATTCCCAAGACTGCTCAAAAATCATCAAGAGTGGTTTTGTGATGACATCAGCCAGCTCTTTGAGGATTCTTGGATGAATCCCATCAGGCCCCAGGATCCAGCTAGAGAAGCATTTCAGTGTTGACTGGGAGTTAATCATTCTCTCAGTCATGATCCTTCAGCTCAGAGCACTGAAACCCCCTTGGTCCATCATCCATGTTGAAAACAGAGGCAAAGAAAGCATTAAACACCTCTGCCTTGTCTCTGTTTGTGAGCTGACCATCCTCATCCACTAACAGGCCAATGATATTTCTATACTGTCTATTGCCATTTAATGTATTTGAAAAAACTCTTTGTTGTCCCCTAATTTCTGGCCAGCTGCAACTCCAGTTGAGCTTTGGCTGCATGAATTTTCTCCCTTCAGTGGTAAGCAGCATCTCTGTATTCTTCCCACATCACTTGACCTTGCTTCCACTGGGAATACACCTTCCTTTTTTGCCTTATTTTCAAGAAAAGATTCCTGTTCAGCCAAGCTGGCCTTCTGCCTCACCTGCTTGACTTCCAACATTTGGGAATTGCCTGCTCCTGTGCCCTTAGAAGGTGATGTTTGAACAGTGACCAGCACTGATGGACCCCAGAAAAACATTTTCTCAGGGGACCTTAATAATTCCCTGAGCAGCCTGAAAGTTGAGGTTTTGCTGGCAACAGAGATTTTAAACTTGATTACTTCATGGTCACTGTGGCCAAGATGGCCACCAATCTCCACTGCGCTCACAAAATCCACTCTGTTGACAAGCAGCAGATCACGGAGAGCATTACATAGCTCCTGCCTTGAATTTACTCACAGGTGATTTTGCACCCTTTTACTTAAAACAGTGGCCAAACCTATATTTGTTGCATTTTTTTCTAAGAAGTCTTATTTTTTTGCAATTCAGTACATAAAGGCTTCTTTTATTTCAGTGGAAAATCCTTAATGCAACTGTATTTTTGTTTTCAATTAGAACATACTACTTCATCAGCAAAATTCAAATTCTAGATCATATAACTTTAAATTAGTAGAAAATAGAATAAACACAAATTTAAAAGAC
>JAWWLV010000088.1:28088072-28109547 GCA_035041135.1 Platyrinchus mystaceus
TTCATCAGCAAAATTCAAATTCTAGATCATATAACTTTAAATTAGTAGAAAATAGAATAAACACAAATTTAAAAGACTTCAAATTAGTGACTTTTGACAGTTAAACCGCTATTCACAACCCTGTTCCCTCTGAACTCCATGCACTCTTGGAAAGACCAAACATCACATAGTACGTGTGCGCGTACGATCCCTTCTTAGGTCTTTTTCATACATATGCCTTTGTGCAAGAGAACCACAGCACTTATTTACTTTTTGGGCCTCTAGATTCTGCATAATTGAGGTAGGAGAAGAATGTGGTACAGGGAATAATACTGGTATATCACCACATTTGTTGGCCTCTACAAATGAGAGAGGTGGCTTGCTTAATTCAGAAATAATATTGTATGCAATCATCCAATAATACACACATTAATACTTGGTTATACACAAAACTGGAATGAAATATCCAGATTAACTACATAAAGAGATCCCTTCGGATATATTCACAGGTGATTAGTTTAATTATGTGGAATCTCATAAATCAATTACATTATTCCAAACCTGATGAGTTGTGTCACAGTAATAGCTAAGATATAGCTAAGAATAAAAAAATGGGGATGCAAGAGTCTACCTAGTTATCACTGTGTATGTTGTCACAGCTTCTCAGTGAATTGTGTCTGAGATGTATTAGCAGGTCAAAAGGGCAAAGCTCTTCAATTTTTTAGAATTCTGGAAAATGGATGACATTCAAGAAAAGCGTACTCCTAGCAGGGGACCAAACAAAGTGATATTTTTGTATATATATTCTTAAGGAGGGAAAATGAAAACAAACAAATGCAGGCACTGTTATCAAAAGGCTCTACTTCATGCCAGGCTTCTTCTATATGTTTATTGTGTACAATTTACTGCTTAAACCCCCTATAAAGCTCACACAATGATTTGGATAAAACCAGAGAAAAGCGCTATGAATTGTGCTTCCTGGAGTGGCAGAGGTTGGGCCAGAGGTGAGATTTCAATGAAATACACTCATAAGCGCCTAATCAATTATTGATAACAGTATAGTTAGATGCATTATTTTATCTCAAATTAGGGCCATGCAATTGGGTATTCACAGGAGCTCTCTCCGGCAGCTTTATGCATGTGTTGGCAGCTGAATGAGGTTGGACCTGACTACATCTTCTTTAAAGAAACAGATAATTAAGTATCTCCCAATCATTTGGCCTCTTCGTTTTTCTTTTTATTTTTTTCTCCTTTTCAAAAGGTTAACACTTGAATACTTTAAAATCTTGAGTAATAAGAAAAAGATGTGATGACCTGCTAAACTTTCTAACCTTATTACTCTCAAAGACATCTTTGACATTTAAATTTCCACAATAATTTTGCTAATGCTTAATATTTTTCCATTTAGGAAAGCACACTCTGCTTGCCTTCTGTGGCAAGACGAAGACTCGGTTTAGCAATGTAATCAATGGAGGAAACACTGCAATAATTAGTACGATTAGTAAGTTTGTTTCAAAGGGGTTAAGGGGGAAAGCTCATTTCTTATTTCTACTTCATTGACTCTTTTCTCAAATTACATCACAGTTTTTGCTAGTGCATGTCTTTGTAGCATACATAAAAAGGATGAAGTATCCTTTGATAATCAATGCCTTCGGCTGAATTTCAGAGGATATTAATTCAGTCCTAGACTCCCTGAAAAATCATTTACATCTTTATATACCTGTTTCACTACCCTTGAAGACTTCATCTAAGGTCTTACATATTCATGGACTGTGAGAGAGAAATTATAAACATACACAGAGCTAATAATGGAAATATAACTGAAATTTCTATTCTCTTCCTTAATTTTGCAATGATTTCTAGGGTGTTTAAGCACACATTATAATATGAAAGACAAAGCCAAACCTCTAAAGGGAACATTAAAACTAGAGATGGGGCAGGACATAATGGATCCGTAAGTATGTTTTCTTTCAAGTTCCTACTGCCCAGAAATGCTTTGGAGTTGAAGCTAGATCTCTATAAATCTATTTTCAACATGGCAATGTAAGGCCAGTACAGGCAGTCGTACACAGAACTGTCACAGGATTTCTACACTTCTTAGCACCTGTAGGTCCTTCTTTTAAATTGTGAAGAGCTTACCATACATAGAAAGGCTTTCAGACGGCAAGCTGATGGGAGACCATCATGCTTCTTCAGTAACATTTCAGTTATGGTATTTTACTTGAGTCAGGAATCCACTAGACAGGATTTTATAGGATAATCCTGCTGTCTTCATGCTGTTTGCTTTCCTATAAAAGTCAAAAGTTCTAAAAGTTTGTCATACACCTCATCAGGCTTGGGATGCTGGAAACAAAGGTTGAAAATGTCTCCTTGTAACACCCTACCTATATTACCTTTTCCCGCAACATAAACAAAGTACTTGCACCTAATGACTGCTACCTTGAGGACTTAAGAAGTTCAGAGATATTTTAAAAAATGTAATTTTTTCTGGAATGCCTTATGAGCATGTCTTGTTCAACAAAAATATACAGATTTATTATACAAAGTACCATTCAAAGTAGCTATTTACCATGAGAATTGTTGTAAGTGATCTATTTAGAAAGGGAAAAGTGTGGTCAACTGTTTCTAAATTGCTGACCTTTAGGAGCCATTATTGATCACTTTCTGAGTAAGAGCACAGGCTAATCTTTGTCATATGATTTACTTTAAATGATAAGAAAATATTTTTAATATCCAAGAATGATTTAAAAAAGGAATTAACAATATTAAAAATATATTTTACAAATCCTTTCACGACTGAGTCTATTATATTAATCTACTGCTGTTAAATCAGTCAGTATTGCATCCCCTTCTGCAAATGACTGAATATTTGTCCTTTACAATATGTATATTTAGCACACTAGAAAAAATATTCTTTCACTTCTTTCATAATGGTAATAAAAAGAAAGTGATTATTTTTCACTTGTTCATAAAAAATGTCTGCACAGCAACCTGAATTTGATTAGGCTGGTATATCAAATATATATACGGAACTGTGCACACAAAGTAGGGTTACAGGAATGTATGTACAAATTAGATGAAAGAAATATTTAATAACTCAGTGAACCCTTGCTAATATAACACTTCTTTCTTCATTCAGTTATTTGAAATTGAAGTAACTTCTAGCCAGAACATGCCAGTTTGTTACTGTTTAAATCAGCCCTCCTTAATCAACACAATGATCATAACTGCTATAATGAAACATCTCAGACCTTGAAAGTTTGGACAGACTGATGAAATACTAAGGTATACTTGTGAAAACAGTTTTTATTCTTTAGTGTAAGACTAATTTCAAGTCTGTTGTAAACAAAAACGAAATACCAAACAATACCTCTTCCCTAGAATAAGACTTCATTGAACTACAGAAAAAAAAAATCTCAGTCTTATTAGAAGTGATGGAAGTGTAACACTTAAAGATACTTCAAATGATCTTAGGCTGCACACTTTCCACCTTGGGCTTAAGCCAGGAAGTTAGTTTTAAGAAGTATTTAATACTGCACAAATCCTAAGCAAAGGAAATTGTCTTCAATGTTTTAAAATGTAAGGTCAGTGGATATTGCACTGATTCAGTGTGATAGACACAAGACCCAATTGTTCAGATGTGAAACACTCATTTGACATTCATTGTTTTTTCTCTACTGCCTTAATTCGAGTCTGGAGTCACCAAAAAACCCATTCTGTGTGGACTCTACCTCAAGAGTAACTGCATTTAGTTTTGTTTAAAATAGAGAATTAATCATTGCCAGTATATTTCTTTTTCTCTGACAGTGCTTCAAGTTTGCAGTGAAATTAGAAAATGATTGTTAATTTACACATACAAGATAATTCTATGTGACTTAAGAAAGATTAAATGGAACAATCAGGAGTGACAGTGGAAGAAATTAAATCAGGATATGAATGAGCGCTGTTTTATACTGTAGGTGTTCCCGCAAAATCTAATGCTAATACTTAAACTCATCAGTTAATCACTTCTCATATTCTTTTTCAAATATTAACCTTTTAAAAAGTTGAATTAGCTTAAGAATAACTTGATATATTATTAGGATTCATTTAAAAAGTCCATGCTGAAAAAGAATGGTTCTCTTTTTAAACAGTTTTTAATTATTATGAGTCTTATATGAAGAGGAAAATATATTTTAACAAGCATCCACACAAGTGGTCTGATTATGTTATTCTAATCTGCAAACCTAATTATCACCTTCTTATGGAGTACAAGGAACAGCTTTAGAAGAAAATTAATGTATCCTATCAGTGGGACAGTTTGTCACTTTATTAAATAATCATCTTCGCAAATAAAATTGTTAGAAGCTTCATTGTATTAAGGAAAAAATAAAACCCCTCACACCATTACATATTAAAATTAACTTCCCACCGTTTCTTTAATGGTCTATTAAGCCTTCACTGTGGTGGATTATGAACTACAAATGAGGATATCAACTGTTTCTGAAATTGTAAGAAACAAATATATTCTCTGGGCATTTTTTATTATGGTGAGCTATAATTTAGCAAACATTTAAACTATTTTCACTGGTTTCCAAGGTACGAAGTGTATATTAAGTCCAAAGTAGATAATGTGATTTTTTCCCCCTTCTTTTGATCTAAATCATAAGCTGTGGGAGAAAACTAACATCTCTCTATGTGTACCTCTTTTTCTACAAAACTGACAATTAATATGCTGTATTTCAACCTAGAAGACAAAACCAATCCAAACATAATCCTAAGTGCTTCCAAATATGCCCCTGGAATAAATCTTTAGACTGATCTATGCCACAAAATTAGAAATCTTGACAGAAATATTTAATACATCACTATTTAAAATATCATTCTATCTAAGACTAAAATTTGACCTCCATATCATCAATGATCACAATTTAGTTTTTGTAATTCAGCTTGTGAATACAGATAGGAATCCAACTTGTAAATAAATACAGGGTCATACTGTCTGCCCTATAAGGAAGAAAGCCAATTGGGCTCACCAGTAACTAAAGATTTTCTTTCACTGGTCATTGCAGTAAAACAATATGGTGCAAGTTGTTACCTTTTTTTTTCTCCCTCACAGGATACATATGACTTCCATGTAGAGCTAACCTGGATTATTTTTAGCTATTTTTGATTAGACTATATTATGCAGTGAAATAAAAAAAAAAAAACTACACATAATGAAGCCAATTTTAATGGACTTTTCATCTAGAAAGAGTTGTTAGGTAACAGATGGAATATCAGCTTAAAGCTACATATAAAAGCATACTTAGCTATGCCTTATTAACTATCTCTCATGAGTCAACATATATCACCTGGGATTTAGGTGACACAGTTTATGTGTACTATATTTCCACCAAAGGCTTAAACTTAATATACAACATCTCAGGTAAGTGCTCTTACCTTTGCAATTCTAGACACAGTTTTTGTTGTTACCTGCTGGAGTTTGTCACCCTGGCAGGAGGACAGCATAATCATCATCCAAGTCCCTTGGGTGAACCTATACTGCATCCATCAGTTCCAAGATGTTCAGGTGCTCTGCTTTATATAAACATTCACCTTTTAACAAACAAAGAAAAAAAACCCCAAGCCTTCTCTCGCAAGGTAACTTGCACTTAAGCAGCAAAGAAGGAAAAGGTGAGTCTTAATCAGGGGGTTGCAGCTGGGATTCTCTCATTTCAAGCAAGCACTGCAACTCTCAGTAGAACAGCAACAGTGGGAGAAGCAAAGTTCCCTTTGTCACACTGAAGCAGGTTTCAATTTTTTTAATCTGAATTAGATTTCTCTTTAAATAGGAAAAATTTTCTCACATCAGGGAAACTATTTCCTGCCCAACACTATCTCTGAGGAAGCTCTACTAGCTACCTATTTTTTCCTCCTTCCAAAAAGCAGGATACCTTGCTCTTACATGCATCTAGAATTTCATAAGGTAAAGAACTATAAAGATATTAATTTTCCTTAAGTATTATCTGATACAGTTAAAAGTTCACCTCCTGTGGCTTGTGGGTAAGCTATATCCAGCTATAAAAATTGTTCAATATTCTGTGATATTATACATGGGACATTACCAGTAGTCTGTAAAATAAGACAGTCTGAAATATTGGAGGGTTACTTAATTTTAATGTACAAGACAGTAACAGAGTTAATGAAACAATGACAAAAGTCATTGTTTTTATGATAAAATCTACCTCTCTACATTTGTAAACTTGCAAATGTGAAGATCAAAAGCATACCTTGTGACAAAAGGTGGAAAACATAGAAGCTTGAATAGATCAGGATTTCAGCAATACACTGTCTGACACTGTCAGACAACAAATCTGTGCTTATTCCCAAATCTAAATTCTTGGAGAACAGAGTAAGAAAATATTCACAGTTAGGTATTACAGAACCCTTTCAAAAAAGCATAAAAGTAATTAATTCTAGGAAAAGAGGATAGCAGCTATTCAGTCTGCAGTGCATTGATACTTTACTTCATGCTTCTGAACAGGCTTTAGTGAGGAAGGATCACTTCTCTAAAACTTAACGTCACTTTTCCATTTTTTCAGCATGCACTTTGCTTTCATTTCTATATGCTTTCAAAACGGATTGCATCTTTAGAAGCTCTTACAGGCTCCTCACTGTGCACCAAAATCTTGGCACAGAAACTGAACAAAACCTTTTCCAAGCTACAGGTTTCAGTGAGCTACTAGTTCAGAGCACTAAATGACCACACTTAGGGTTTTATTACTTAACTTCACACTGTCAAAGAGTATTCTGGTAGAATTGTACACCACATGCAGCTTTACCACACTTTATTTCACAAAGAAATGAATTACGAAAAAGATAGACATTAAACAATAAAGACTTCAGAAAAAAAATTAGTAAATAGACCAAACAAAGCAACACTTATGATTTCAAGTAAGAGACATGTCTGAAAAGCACTTTCCTCTTGCCCTGTCAGCTTCTCCCTTTCCCTTTTTATTAAAACACTAAACCATGAGCATTAAGCAGCTCTTAATTTAGCTTTATAATAAAAATTGAAATCCTTCTTAACCGAAAGTACAGTTTTGTTGAAATCTGTATCCTTGATTATTTTATAAGGTGAAGGAACAAAGTAAAGTCAAGAAAGGCAATGAAAAAAGGAGTCAAATCAGAAAGAGAAACGAGAAGTCTTAAGATGCCAGAGGAAGGAAAAGATGAGCGTGCCTTATAGCAATAAAAAATTTATAAGTTAAAATTTAATCTCAAATATTTCCTTCACTTAAGACAGCTAAAATACATTTTGTAAGAAATAAGAAGTTGGTATAACATCACATACTAGGCACCACTAGCTTGTGATCCAGTATATGCAACCACTGCACACATTTGTCCAATGCTTCAGCCTTACTTCCACTTTGTAATGGAGCACACTTCCAGGATGGCAGAGCTGGCACCAACTGCGATGGCTCTGAAAGTACAAGCAAGACAGCCATAGTGGTATTGCCTTGTCCTTCAGTGATTAAATCTACTCTAAACCTCAGAAGAACATGTGGTCTTGTGCAGACATTGCAGTGCCATCCATGTTAGAAGTAGTTCATTACACAGGTCAGCTGTCCATGAAACATTTTGAGAAACTCTCAGAGTCAGTGACAGTTTAGAGTAGCCTTGACAGGCATCTTCTTTCTGTACCTCTAAGCAGATTTCTCTTTGGCAGTGTTTGCTGTGTCTAACACGTCTCTCCAACAGGGACTGCCCCATGACTATATGCCCTTTTTCTATAATTTTAGGGTCTTTGGGCATCGTAGGTTGTTAAGGAAACTACCCAGTCTGACAATTCACAAGACTCTCTGTCAGTCACACTCCCAATGCCAGAGACTTTAACTGCTGGGACCAAAGCCCCTTCAGAGTGGGTGGCTCCAGTGAGACGATGAGTGCCCCACTTGACTCTCTACACACCCCACTAACATGCAGTCAGACCAAGTCTTCTCACTGGTTCGGCTCTAGATTTCCCACAGCAGAGTCTCAGATGTCTAGTTTCATAAAGCAATTTATTCATGGTGCAGTAACAGAGAAACAGCTTGAGCTGGGTGCTTCTGAGGAGCGATCTCCAACAAAGGGCTTTTATACCGTCAGTTCAAGTGAGTGCAAGTCTTGCTCTTCCTCCTATGGCTTTGGTTCCTGCTATGTCTCCCAGTGTCCATTCACCTGGCTGGTACCACTGGTCTTCACGCCTCTTGTCTCAGGCTCCCACCCTCAACCTGTATCTGAATCTGCATCTCGGACTGCAGCTTGTAAACTGAGCTGCCTGCACTAGATGTATTCCTCAACAAGGTGATGGCAAAGGAGTTTTTATAGACTGAAGGAAGACTTATGAAATATGCCAGACTGCAAATACTTAAGATTAGTGTCTGTGTTTTCCTATTCTAGATTTAAGAAAAGCAGTTAGGAATCTCTCATTTGTATGCAGATACTAATATACTACACAGAAACCATCACCTTTGCAGTAGGTGTGTCCAGGTTCCATGATACTTACTTTGCTTGTGTGACTAAATTAGTGGATAAATACTGTTAGCAATTTAAGCAACATCATTAAAAACATAGTATGTCATGAGACTTTCAATAATACAAAACTGCTTCTTTGCCTGGCAACCTGTGATAGAGTCAAATTCCCACCTGCTTACTTGTTTTCTGTGTTTCTGCTGTAGTTGTGAACTATGGCATTTTTATTTGCATTGTAGACCAGCTGTTATTTTGTTGTCAGTGATTAAAATACTTTCCAAGTAAAGGAGTGTGTCAGAAGGCGGACCTGATCCCAAGCTCCCTCTTCCCGGTTGAATGCCCTCACTATTATGCCAGTGTAAAAACAGTCCCAAGGCTTCAAGTGTCCTGGCTGCTGTGCAGCTTTCCTACTTCAACATTTTTTTGGATAAGCCCTACTTAGTTAGGTCGATTGACTCAGTTTTAATTTTTAAAAACACATGAAAATTTGTCAATTAAATATATGTTCCCAAATCACTTTCACTGAAGATTTACACAGAAGTGCTCTATGAAATCAAAGCAGTTGAGCATATTGAAGATTTCATTTGGTGTAAGTAGTCAGCTGCCTCATACCAGCAAGAACATATTTCTTTGATTAGCACACTTTTTTCTTTCTTTGAACATCAACAAAATCTTGATAAAAACACTAGATTGACAGCTTAACACAGCCTTCAAGGCTTTACTATCAAAATCCAAATCACTGAAGAAGCTTCTGCTACTTCTGCTGCTACTATAGTTATTAATATATCATCATTACTAAAAAGAAAAAATCCAAGAAGTATTTTACCTCATAAAAAAATATAAATCAATGCTGCCCTTGTTTTTTTTATATTGTGAGCACAAATACACTAACCACAGAGAAAGTTCTTCAGTTGGCCATTATACTCCCAAATCACAAGTCACTGTTCCAAAAGAGCATTCGATGCCTTTAGACATCTTCATAATTGGCTCAGAAATAGCTTGCTGCAAGAAAGGTTAACAGACCTTGCTGTTCCTCATATGGACAAATCTTTATTAAAAACAGCATAACCAAAAGGTTCTCAAGAATCAGGAAACCATATTACTTGCAGCTGTTTCCTAAGTCTAATTTGAACAAAAAAATGGCAAAAGTAACAGACAGCTTCTTCCTCTGACTATTAAATCAAAATCCTGAGTAGTTTTTACCACATCTACCGATGTCATGTGGATTCAAATGATATTCTGAGTTCTAGTACATCAGGGAAAAAATTAATGTAAATCCAATATGATGTTAAAATACCATATTAATCTATTAACTTAAGGAACAATATTAAGTTTTGCCATATCTAAGTTGACTTACATGGATTGAAATTGGATAGAATTTGAAAACTTTCCAAGCTTTATAAATTCCAAGTAATTACGAGGTAACAGTTTTTATGACCAATGATTTTCTCTTTTTCTATTGTGATCCATTTTATGCCATGATATGCGAACACAGCAGAAACATCAAGCTCATTCTCCCAACTCCCGATCAGTAAATGAATTCAGAGTTCTGTAACTATTGTTGATTAAAACTTTGAGAAAAAACACCAAAATTACATTGTTTGCCACATGTTTCTTTTGCTGTCTTGTATCCTGTCTTGACAGTTTACCCAGAGAGTACTCCTGGACATTTTGAGCTGGAAGGAGTCAAGGGTATACTGGCTCTTTAGCCAGCAATCTGCCATGTAACTTTTTGATCTGTACCATTTTCCCAAACCAGAGCTGAACATCAGAGAGCACTCAAGACAGGTAACATACATACAATGTGTATTTCCTGAAGTGCAGAGTAGAGGCCTAAATAAACACAAACAATTTTTGTTTGAGGAGGTTAGCAATTTTTTTTTTTTAAATTCCCATAATTTCTCTGTCTGACAAAGGGAAAAATATCCTAGGATCCTAGTGCCCTGAGTAGGAGTGAGACAGCAAATGAATATCTGTTAATCTTCTGCTTCAGAAGTGTAGATCAATAGCCACAAATCATTCAACAACAGAATTATACGAGAAGTCAGAAGGTATTCTTTCAGTGCCATGACAGCACACAGAAATATGCGAAAATGAGAATATCCTAAACCTGTCTAATATCCTAAACCTGTCTTAGGAAGGGCAAGAACATAAGAAGTTACATAGCTTAGTCCCAAAGGCAAAAATAACCATTATAGTATTCCAAAAACACATCAGAACTCCCATTTGGCAGACAAAGAAATGTCATGAAGGGAAGGCAGACCAGGTGACATTTTTTGTTTAGTAATTTTTTCTGATAATCTATTAAAAAATGTGTTTCACAAACACAGACATACAAAGATACTGAAAAAAAAATATTTTGGATATCATTACATAATAAAAAGAAAACACAAATATAAAAGAATAGAAAATATAATTTGGTAATATCAATGCTAAAGAGATATTTCAGTAGTAAGATAAATACTTCTAAATTTTGATTATATACTTACGGTCTTATTAGGTAAAATAAAAAGAAGCACTAATTACTATTTTACAAGTAAAACCGAAACACAAAATTATTCTGAAGGCAATGTTAGCAACAATGAAGTTATAACAACAGATACCATCATACAGCTGCATCTATCATTTGATATTCATCCAAAGTCATTACATGAATTGCTCTATATTATGAAAAACAAGTATTTTCAAAATATTTTCTTTGGCAAAAAATATCCTATGTTAATTAAATGAAGATATAGATCAGAAGTGAATAAGAACTCTATCTGAGGATTACCCCCTGGATCGATCATATTTTGTAAGATATGTAAATTCTACTTTAATGCATACTGTAAGTTTGGAAACAGTTGTAGCTTTGCACATTTCTTATGTAACCTACCGCAATAAACATAAGGGACTGGAAATCAGTTCAGAAAGCAGTCAAACTGCTCACATGAAAACACACAAGCATGAACCAGGCAAACTACATTCAAATGGGACAGAGGCAAATGGAAAACGTTATCTGAAGTGATGGAGATGGTGACATAGGCTCTTTATTTGATACATTAAGTACTTAAAATCACTACAGTTACATAACTAGCAAAGATAAAAACTATAGGTTATTTAATCAGAGGCTGACATATTGGTTGAAAGCATTACTTTTCTGGCAATCTTTTAAAAAAATAATTTTAAACTGTAGTACTAAGGGTTAGGAGGACTGACTAAATTCTTAAAAAATTTCTTTCCAATTACCTAAGATTGTCTAATATGATACAATCCAATTTGCAATTTTAGAGTGTAGAATTGGAAGCCTGGAGTACATTAGTTGCAAGCTTCAGGATCTGAAGCAAATTTAGGACCCCATTTCTAGTGAGTTAAACAAGGCAAGTAAAAGCACATACAGCATATTATGTCAGTCTGTGCTGTACTAAAGGAGTATTTGTACTCTCCTCATTATCTATAGGTACTGTAGTAGGGGCTTAATTACTGGAATTAAAGGACTAAAAAAAAGCCCCATAAAGCATCCACAGTTCAGAGTAAAGGTTTTCATGTTGTTATTAAATTTTAATTTCTTTGTATTAAAGAGTAATGTGTTTATGTTTATTAAATAGGAAGTGTAAAATTTATCCCTTAACAATTCATTTCATAGCTTTAATGGCTTGGATATTGTCAATAACATTATATGTAAGTGCACTGTGGCCACTTAACAACCTTGACTCGATTTTTAAAGAAGGTTTTGATGGTTTTGCAATATATATTAGAAAGGACTGCTGCTTAACTGTTTACAAAGCCTAGCATCTGTTACAAACATGAAATACAGCAACATCAAATTTATGTAAAGATTTGCCATTTACATCTGTGATTTGAAGATTAATTTATCCAAAATGAAGTTTGAAGTTTCAAATTTACATGTTAGTATTAATTAGTTCTGAGTATAATCCCCCTCCAAAAAAGCAGTATTTGATCAAAACCAATTTTATCACAATGTACTTTATTTAGTGTGTTCATGAAAAAACAAGAAAAATAACCTTATTCATTTGTATAGAAATACTTTATCAACAAGCAACAAATAGCAAGCTGTATTTTAGCAGTTTTGTTACAGTGTTTCCCATATCTGCTATAGACTCCCTTCACTTCTGAATTTACTACAAATGAAAGAAGTCAGAAACCTTTTTCTATCGTGTTATTGTTATTTCAAATGGTGTGACCATACAGTGGAAGAGACCAAGATTTAATTCCTATAGAGTTATGTATTACAATAAAGGGCAGTAGTTTTAATTAATAAGAATCTGTAAAACATCCACTAGGCATCTCAATCCATAGAAAAGGTTCAGTGACCTGCTCTGAGTAATGAAACATCATCTGCAATAAATTCCTTTGCCAGTCTGACACCAGTTGAAGAAAATTAGATTCTATTGACCTTGGCCTATAGCATATGGATAGACCTTTTGTGAATCAACAGTTTGTTACTTGTGCAGTACACGCTGGGCCAATCCCTCCATACGATTGTGCACCAGAAACAGTCCTGTAACCTAGAAATGAAATGATTTTCACCCTTTAACATTAACCCTGATACGTTTTACTTGACAATTTCTAAAGCAACTATTCCTTTAAAAATGGGGAATCACTTATCTTATAAACATGTAACTTCCCTTAAAGAAAATAACCCCAACATTCTCATATCTTGCCAATAGTAGTAGTACATATTTCAGTTTCTTGTTTGTTTTTAAAAATGTAGAACGGCAGGTGTTACACAACAGCCCCCACAAACAGAAGTGCCCCATGAACAGGCAGATCTTACCACTCTAACAGTCCAAAACCTGACCCCTGATTAGTCTTGAAGTAGTGAATTTGACAGCTGAGGACCCTGGGAATACAGACATAAATTCACTGCTCTGTGTATGGCCGGACACAGCACACTGCTTTCAGAGATGTACTCTGAAGCCACTGGGGATGCTCAGCACTTAGGGATTCCTGGTTAACATACATTTTATACAGCACACTGCCTCTACTCCTTGTGAGTCTGAACCTAAGGTTCCTCAACCACACCAGCGTCTCAGACAGCCACTACAGAATAATGTTTAAGAGACCAAGAAGTCTCTCAAGCAGAGGGCCTCAGCCCATTAACGCTTTCTAGAGAAACGATAAAAATATGAACTCTTGTGTAAGAGAGAGGTGCAGATACCACAGACACAAACTGCTGTGATTTTGCTCTGTAGACAACTGACATAGGTAGGTTGAATCAGCTTTACACTCCAAGTATCTCTCTTTGTCCCAGCTCAAGCATACATTGTGTTCTTCAGGTATTATTTCTAAAGGTAGGCTGCTACACATTTGGACTGACAAAAGAACATGCTGGTTGTGCTTTTTTATTTCTTCCTCTCTATAAACATTAAAACCAAGAGCTAGGCAGACGATGTTAATTTACCTACAAGCCACCTCTTGCTCATGGGAAAATATTTCACACCCTATCATAAACATTTTCACCTTACTTTGCTTCTCCTGACGACTGCAGTTGCAGTAATGGTGCCTGAGTTCAGAGGTACTGTTCCCTGGAGTCTTATCCTTTAATGAAAAAGAACCTGTGGGTTCAGTGGGACAGGTAACAGATGTCTGCAGTCTGGTGTCTCTGTGGAGTCAATGTCTTCTTTTTAAGCTTTTTCATATCAGTTACAACCAGGAAGGGAGGAAAAGCTGAAGGAAAGAGACTAAAATGTCTGCAATTCAAGTTACGAATGTTGTGTTGATGTTTAGTATATTCAGTGCAAATATGAGGTTGTGATTCCAACCAAGAGACTCCATCATTTAAACTGAACAAGTGGAAGAATAATGAAAATATTGAAATAGTTTCATTCTATTCAAAATGAAACATCTTGACTGATCAATTCAAAGCCAAAATAAGCCAGCTTTAAAACAAAGACTAAGCACATCTGAGAATGAAGCATTTAATTCACCTCATGACAAACGATACTGCTTTTAAATTGATCTTTTTTTACTCTCAGTCACAAAACTGGAACTTGCTTTCAACTCCAGTATTCAACTGGAATAACTGTGTTCTGGTTTCTTTGCTGCCAGACAGGACTAGACATCTTTTATGATACAGCTTTTGAATACACTAACAGTGTATTCATGACAGGATTTTTTCCTTTTTTCTTTTTTTGAGGTTAGTCAAGATATGATGCTATGATAACTGCATTGCACAGTGCAGTACACAAGCTAGGACACATGGAATAACTTGGTAAATGTTCATTTCCCTGCCATTTCTCCAAACCTTTCTTACTGTGGCCTTTCCTTATTATCCTGGAGAATACTTACACAAAGTAAGTCAGTACTTTCTATTACTTAAAAACTTCTTTAGAGATTAAATGTATATACAGCAGCACAAAAAAAAAAAAAAAAGCATAATTAAGCAAGTTGAGAGGGAACCTCTCATATAGAGGAATATGATGCAAATCAAGTTATTGGGACCTTTTTATGCTGCAGAATTTGTTTATGAAATATGAGAGTAGATTGGTATTTGAGAACCTCAAAGACAATGTACTTAGGACTGTAAACGCAATTTATAAATCCTACTTTAGCTTACTGAAACGAAGAAATATCTTTTATGCTACAGGATGCTAGAGAATCATAGTAGTATACCTAATTGAACAGAATATTATTTTAGAATAGTTAATATCAACTTGAATTATTTTTTTGTTGAAGTATTCTTTGTTTCCCTGTGTACAGTCACATAACTCATAACATGTGTTATTCCCAGCATTGAGCCTACAATGTTTACACAGATCCCTATAGGGCATTTTGGCCTAACTGAATCATTATTTCAACTGTATGTCCTAGTTTAATGACACTGTTACTTGAAATACTGTTTTTGTAAGTTTTCTTCCCTCTGGCATAAACTCAGCCTTTCCACACTTAAATCTGAAAATCTGACCCTACTCTTAAGCAGGAGATGCTGGGAAGGAAACTCTGCATCCTCAAGCACAGGGTTGTCAGCACTTCAGACCTGTAGAGTGGGTAATATGACAGCTCAGATTTTGCGGGTTTAGAACACATTTAAATCTCAATGCAATGTCAGTCCTGATTTCTGATAACATGTGCTAATGATCCAAAGATAGAATTACTTAAAATGGTATATTAGGATTCATTCTTTTGACTGAGGTTGGGATGCTACTACTATGTTCTCACTTCCATTCTTTGCTATTTGACTACCACTGGAAAAATGCTTCTCTTGCAGATCTATTTTTAGGAACAAGTAAAGAATATTTTAAAATTACTGGCAGACATTTATGCTGAGCCTTATTTGGAAAACAACATGGTGTAATTCCATAGCACAGCTTACAAGTATGAAATTTCCAAGATATTAAGTCATGTATTAAGTATCTTTTCATTGAAAATTAAGCTTCTAAACACAGAAGATCCTTTTATCAAAGGGACTTGATTTCAATTTATTAACAAACTCAAATAAACAGGTGCTTCACTGGAAAGGACCCAACTAACAATGTGGATTTTTAGTTCCTGAGTATTTACACATACTTGAACTTAGATTTTCCAAAGACTTAAATGTCTATCTCTAGCCAATTTACAAATCTATACCTTAATTTATTTCTTTTTATTTTTAATAAGTCAGTAACTCTAAGTCTTTGTGTCCAAAATGTATGAACACTGAAGAGTTTCAAAATGTGTCACAGTTCCCAAGAATTAGCCACTTAGTTCCAAACAATGCCACAAAATTGGCTAGCAGTTTTTAAAAATGCCTTCCTATGTCTTGCAATATTCTCTCACATTCATTTTGAGAACATAAATACAGAAAGATTCTGCTTCCACTCAAGTACAATGGGTCAGGAGTTTCTCTATTAGTATGCTCTGTTTACACATGAACCTTGGGATCAGAGTGGCAGGGAATGCCCTCAGGAATTTGAGGATCATTACCAGGATTTAATGCAAAAGATTCTCCAAACTCAAACAGCCTAACTTACTTCACTGAAGTAAATACAACATCGATGGATTTCAAAAGATCTCTGCACTCTGTATAAACTTCAAGTTTCTCTTCAGTAAGGAAACTTTTTACATGTTCATTTTTCAGAGTAGACTCTCAGTGCAAAGACCTGCTCTGAAAAACTGAATGATAGATGTGAAAGCTAAAAAAGTTGGAAAATCAGGCAAGAGCAAACTAACATAAAACAAAAAAAAGAATAATTTTTTTTAAATCACAAGAGATATGTGCATACGACAGTGTAGGATTTTCAAATGAGTAATGTAGGATTTTCAAAGGAGCAGGTGCTGTTAACTATGGAGCCCACTATTAATCAGACTTGAGTTGGACTTGCTGATGCTAAATCATTTAGATTGCATAGAAAATTCCACATTCTGGTGAATTAAATCTGGCTTAGCAGACATCTAAAAAAGGGTTTTATTTTCACACACTGCAGGAAAATGCTGCTGCAACATATTATGGAGTGTTGCCACATGCAAGTAACTGTTAGTGGAACAAAGTATTTGTGAACTAACATCATCTGGAAAATTCTATTCAACAAAAATAGAAATCCACATTTTTTTCTCACTACACATAAAAAAATATATCGGTTTCTATTACGATACTTTGCTCAAGACTTTATATTCTTTTTAGAAAGGCATAATCTTTCCAAGTAGTCTTTAAATACCTAGAGAATCACTGCGTTTTTCAAGTTCATTCAATATCACAGTACCAAAGTACGTAGGGACTAGAACTATATATTTTTGTAATTAATTTCCTTAAGATAATGTTAGAAACATCAGGTTCCTTAAAATATAGATGAATTTCAAGGTGAGTCTGCTAGCAGATGTTATTAATGGCATATGATTTATTGTGACATGAAATCTGATCTGAAACTCATGTTATTAGCTGAGCTTTTTATAAATTATAATTGCCAACTGCTGAAAATACGCAGAAAGACCACTGATAAACTAGCTTTATCTTCAGGCCTAGAATATCTGCGTTTGCTGGAAGTCCAGTATCTCTAGTCCTGCTGATAGGGTATAATACATTGGGATGCACAGATCAGGCTTGAATTCAGACCTTGTCATAATTGTTTGAGAATGAGAAGCATCAGAGCTAGGAAAAGGAGATCGTAGAAAACAAATATATACTGTGGAATTTGAAAAAACCCCATACACTTGGATCATAGTATGACGCTGCATAGATACTAAACAGATTAAGTATTTGAGAAAAAAGCCCCCATCTCTGACTGTTAGCTATAAAATATATACTTTTAATGTGAACACAGTAAGAAGTAAGATAATTTTCAAACATATTCAAACATCATTCTATACAGCTCCAAGATGTGAACACAAACAGCATATTTTGTCATCCTACGGTCTATGAAGATTTGTATCTACCCAAGACTTTCCAGGTCACACACTAAACTAAAAAAAACCCTAAAGATCTATAGTTAGGCTCACAGTGACATAACATTTGTGTTAATAATTATTTCTAGACATCCCCTATATGCTCCTAATAACATTGCATCTTACTTTCCTCTCCCCATGTGTATTTAAATGTTAAAGTTTCTGAAATGTTGCTTTTACCCATCACAACTTACGTACTAAATTACCTAAATAAGAAGAGACAAACATAAACATTGCATTATGAATGTTATCTACTGAACAAACCAGATATTGAAAGAGGGTAAATTTACAGTAAGTGTAATACATTTTTAATCTCCCTAAAAGCTCTGTGATAATACTGAAAATTCAAAAAGCAAGACAAGAAACAGATGCAAAGTCTCATTCCTTTTTTTATGTATACAAAGTTGCTTAAAGATAAATGCATTTATGTGTGAAATGGCATTCACTTGCCCTTACTTAGAGTATATATGGAACAGACCGCTGTCAATGTACCAGTGTGTGTGTGAATGAAACATAAGGATCACCATCTGCAGCTGTCTAAGAAGTGTTCCTCAGTGCCTAAAGGCAAAGTGACAATTCAGGGATCCTCACAACCACAGTGCATCATCTTGTCCATGCTAGTCTTACAAGTTAAACATTTCACCCGTGAGAACAGTTTATTTTTGATTTCAGTTGAAATACTGGATATGAAACAGTTACATTACAAGTGGTCTGGAAGCATATACTTAATATAAAATGAACCAATTTCCTCTCTTTTATAAGAATCAATATTTTAAAGGAAGTGCAAAACTTTACCTCTCACAGAACATACCTTAATAACATGGAAAACCATTTTTATATGCATGTATTTTTAGATTCTTACCTACTGTTGAACTTCTCTGGATGTTTTTCTCTCATGATGTGGAATCTGTGGGCAATTGAAGCATCCTAACAGGAAAAAAAAACATCCCACCATAAATCTATTGTGACAGGAAAATTGAAAAACAGAACACCAAAACTGTAAACAAGGCAGATAATTTGTAAGGTGTTTTGTGAATTGTCATTTTCAACAAGAGCAATACTCTCATCACTTAGGAAGCTTACAGGTACACTACTTTCAGAAAGGGATATATCTGAACTTAATAACTTATTATTCCTGTTGCTGTTTCCATTATTTCTTTTTACAAATCAGACATGATAGTTATGTTTACTGAAAGCGTCCTCAAATTTCATACAGCAAATATCATCCAAATGTGAAGGTTTCCAATAAGACCACTGGTACAGTTCTGCTTAGTAGAAATACTAAATAAACCATTTGAAATCTTTTTATTTAAAAAAGGGGAGTGACAGAGTCAGCAAAGTTACTTTATATGCATACAAGCTGATTATTTGCATAAGGCCATTCAATAGTTTTTCTCTAAAATTTGGTGGAAAATTGGGATAAATGTCAGAATATTCCCATTTGCTACATGTCAGGGGGTGAAATCATGTAGGGGGAAAAATTGTTTAATACAAAAAAGAGGTTTGTTATTTGAAATAAATATATGCTTTCAAATCGTTTTAAAATTAAGTAAATTATGCTAGTAATATAACAAATAACCTGTACGTGAAATGAAATAGCTGTATGAAATACTTATATGTCTATAACATTTAAATGAGAATAAAATCATTGTGCTGGTGGGAGTTGTTGAAAATAGAATACTTGGAACTGATTTCAAAGCATTTCTGTATCTCCTTTGCAGGTATGAAGTTAATGTTTTCCTCAGTCCAGATCAAATAATATTTATTTCTCATACTTATCATTAAAACTTTACAAACTGAGAATTGATTTTTCTCCTTTAATGTATGTATTAAGTGAGGTACAAGTATGAAATCTACCAACTCATGAGTCTTGCAAAGGATAGTAAACACAGAGAAATCCATTTAGATCATGTCTTCATATTATGTCTTAAAATTCTGGATATATAAGAATATAAGCAGAGTTAGTTCAGTTAGCAGGAAATTTAAATGAATTTCAGTTTCTATGTAAATAGCATTGAGAAAACCTACAAATAAAACTGTTACTATAACCAACTATCATGTACATGAGTCTCCTCCCCCTCCCTTTACAAACTTCAGCAATTACAGAAATATAAAACATAAGAAGTAGAGAGAAATATTAAATTAGGTATATCTAGCAACACTTAAAATTATTTTCAAACAACAAGAATAAGAATTTGGAGGAAAAAACCAAAATTAAATACTTAAATCATATATTAATAATTATTCCAAACATGAAAAAAAATTTGTTCAAAATAATTTTAATTTTATTTAAACTGATAAATGTAAATCTAAATCACAAATTATTGTGATTGACTCCATCAAAATATTCAATTTTATTCATGATCTTGTTATGTAGTTTCTAAAGATGTCCGTGGTTTGTTGCTTTACGCACATCACAAAATTATTTATGCATTTTTCTATTATTTTTAAGAACTGAATTGTCATTCAACATTTTACTGTTCTACAAGGAAATCACAGCAAAATTCTCCAGTGAATGGACTGGTGTTAGTCATAAAATGCCTTATTTTTTGATCTTGTCATCCAAACTGTCATCTGAAATTTTCAGTGCTGTTTTCTCAAACTGCAGTCATCATTATTTTAAATTTATTTTTTTGTGCAATTTTATAAGGCAAATATCCACAAGTATCCAGGTGATCCCACAGTACTTAGAGACAGATGAAATAAAGCTGACAGTAAACCCTGAGACATCACACTTCTAAACAAAGCCTGACAGCTGAACTAAAATAATAACTCTGTTAACTTTAGAAGGACCCATCATGCATACTTTATCCCACATTAGATGTACCAGCATTAGAAAAGTGTATTTGTTAGTCAGTTTTATATGAAAAAGAAATAAAAGGACTACTGTTTTATTTAACTGTTCATTTTCTACACACTGAAGCAAAAGGCAGATCCAAGACAAAATGAATAAAGGAGTAGTAGCGTTTTTGACAGAAACTAGGAAACACTAATCAAGGACTAACTGTCTAATGAATGAAATGAAAAGGCTAATGCGCTTACTCATGCATAACAAATGCAAGGCACAAACAAGCTAGGGATCAATGCCCACTGCAGATGGCAAACAGGCAGTTTTTTCCATGGAAGGTTGATTTGATCAAAATTTTCCCCTCCCTGAACATTTTCTGACTCCAAAATGAATCAACTAACTTAATGATCTGAGAGGTAAAAAAAAGTAATACACAAAGCTAATTCTGACAGGCACAACACAAAACAGGCACACATCAGACCAATTTCTGAAAAAAAAATTTCAAAAAAAATTGCTGAAAAGCTACTTTTTATAATGGTAACTGTAAACCAGAATAGTAACTACACATAGATAAACTCAAAAGTAGGAGAGCTTTCTTCACTTTGTACTGCCCAACTGTTTTATACTGCCCAACTGTTCTTTCAAACCCTGAATCGAATCCAACATAAAGAGTCCTTAGATTCCCTAGCATAACGACCTCTTCCCAACCATAACTTCCTGCTATAGCAAAATCTGAAACCAGCCCATGCTGGTTGTGCATTAGCAAAACACCCCTTTGCTTTAGGGGAAAAGAAGATAAGAGAAAACCAAGAAACTGAGTTTTCTGTTCTTCAAATGTCTGTATTCTTTTATATGTTATGACAGTAGCATATA